>CM048755.1:665123800-665723800 GCA_026315105.1 Locusta migratoria | reverse complement strand
GAAACGCGTTCCGCACAAGATTACATCACTGACGATACCAATGTAGCAGAGTCTGTCACGAGAGACGAGAATGAGGCCCGTGAATCAGCGAAAGCCGTCCGTGATGCCACAAACGTCCCTCCACCTAAGCCGTTGAACAGTATGGAACAATTACAAACTGAAAAACGAGGAGACCCTCCCTCACCTACACCTGCCACTCGTGATATTCCCGAGACAAGTGATTCATATTCGACTGCTCCTGCACCTGAAAATCCTACTTCCAAGAAATCGAAGAAGTCGTCTTCTAACTTACCGGAAGATGCGACAGGCCGTTCGTCGCCTGAGAAAAAGAAAGTTCGCGTTGCTCGCGTAGGTGTTACGGAGGCCACTAAGGAATTGCGTATAGTAGCGCAGCGGGTAGCTGTCAAACTAAAAAACAACCAGTCGGAAGCGTCGAAAGTGGCCGCAGTTACTAGTGGCGAGCCTATGGAGTCCGACGACACGAGAGAAAAACCGCCGGACCCTGTGTGGTTTGCGGACGATGACATGGAGGGTAATAAGGAACACTGATAAAGTGTATTACTGCAAGTGTTCAAGTATGTGTACGTGGATAAGTAGTATTCTATTGTTAGTGTGTCTGCTCCTAATCCTACTTGTGCGTGCTTATGGTTACACACATAAAAGATAATCTAATGTCTGCTAATTTTACGTACAACATTACTTCGATCAATATCAATAGAATTGAGAACCACGTCAAACTTCGAGCCCTCACGGCCTTCCTGTATAATACTAACGTAGACATTGGGCTACTACAAGAAGTATGTGTAGAACCACAGGTGGCGGGATTTCTCACAATCGCGAACATCAGCAAAGAGGATCATACTGGAACTGCAATCCTTTTACGTGACGGAATCCCTCATTCAAACATTATACGGCTTACGAATGGACGCGGCATCTCCTGTAACATCAATGGCATTCAGATTATCAACTTATACGCAACATCCGGCAGTAATCGCAGACAAGAACGCTCCTCGTTTTACAGAACTGATGTGCCATTTCTAATTAACACCTACGCCAATAACTGTATTATTGGAGGAGATTTTAATTGCGTAATTTCATCAAAAGACCAAACTCCGAATTTTAATAAATGTATCGAACTCGACCACCTCATCCAAGGACTGAAATTCCTTGACATCTGGGAAATAATCCACGGCAACCGCATAGCGTACACGCACATCTCCAACAACTCCGCCAGTCGAATAGATCGGATCTACGTTTCTGACGCCCTTCGCCGAAATGTCGCCAATAGTGATATTGCACCCGTCAGCTTTTCCGACCATAGTGCTCACCAGTGCTATGTTAATCTCCGACGACCGCAAGTCTTTCGCGGTAGAGGCTATTGGCGGATGGATAGCGGTCTGTTGCGCGACCAACAGCTGCACATAGAAGTGCAACAGGCGTGGGAGCAGGCCAAGCGCTCTCAGACAAGGTACCGGACGACCATAGAATGGTGGCTATCTTGCGCCAAACCGAAGCTTCGAGCAACGGTTAAAAGATATGCTTACCAGAAATCATACTGGTACAAACAAAGAATTGAGTTCTACTTCACATGTCTCCGCGAGCTGTACCATTCTACTGACGTTCCGATAACAGACACCTACCGCCGAATACAGAAATATAAAGCGAAAATAACGAATTTGTATCGCCAACAAATGGAAAGCACGATCACAAGGTCGCAACCGAAGGACATTGCGTCGCAAGAAACAGCTTCCCTCTATCATACGTTACGGATAATGAAGCGTCAGAAAGCAAAGTTAATCGAGGTGGTCGAAGATAGTGGCGGGAACGCGGTCACACAACAACGGGACATTATATCACACGTATGCAGGTACTACAGAGAACTATATGACACCCACGAAATCGATGAAGCACTTTGCAATGAAGTCCTCAGTGAAATACATTGCCTCCTGGGCTGCTAAACAGAGACTGCAACCATTGCTCCAAAAAATACTGGGACCACATCAATATGCTGCAGTGCCTGGGCGCAGCGCGATAACAGCTGCCTGCGAGTTACGGGACGTCATATGCACCCTGCAGCACAATCAAGATCCTGGCGCGCTTCTGTTCCTAGACTTCTAAAAGGCATATGACCGCATCAACCATGATTACCTTCTTAAAGTACTGACGAAGATGGGTTTTAGCCAGCGTTTCGTTAAATTAATCAAGCACTTCCTCTCTGATGCTCCCTCGCGTGTTTTGCTCAATGGACACCTGACAGACAAAATAACCATTAAAAGGTCTATCCGGCAAGGCTGCCCCTTATCCACGGCGTTGTATGCCATTGCAGTAGAACCTCTGCTTGTCAACATTAACTGTCGATCACAAGGAATCAACATAGGAGCCAAAAAGGTGACCTGTATTGCCTATGCTGACGACATCTGCTTAGCTGTTGAATCCACTGCAAACCTCATGGCGGTGCGGACCATTGTAAACGATTTTACCGAGGTTACTGGTGCACAGCTCAACACCAGGAAGACGATACTGCTGAATATAGGTGCAGGAATTGGTGATGCTACGCACCGTGATTGGTGCGAGACAGCGACTGAACATAAAAGTCTCGGCGTCTTCTGGAGAGCGGAGCCAGATGCTATGGGAACGAAGAACTGGACCGGCATGCTGCACAAGATCAGAGCTACAACGCGTATTTATTCCGACAGAGAATTAGACCTGTTGCAAAGAGTTCATACAGTTAAAATCTCCATAGCAAGCAGAATGTGCTACCTCGGCCAAATCCTGCCAGTATCCGACCCACTCGCAACAAGCATACAACAAGCGTTTTGTTGGTACGTATTGAGAGGCCATCTCTTCAAAGTATGTTTTGAAACACTAACATTACCAACTTCACGTGGAGGACTTGGTCTCATCAGTGCCAAACACAAGTGTCGGACCCTCCTAATAAACCGTATACATAAAACCGTCACCACAACCTCTCCGAGTTTAATAAAGGACCTCACATCTCTCTTGAGGCCATGCAGCTTCAGCCCTCCGCTAAACGAAGACTTGATACCGATAGCCCTCCGTCACATCCGGTATTACTACAGCGAATTCAGCTACATCCACCATGCCGACGACGTTTTCCCACCTTATACGAACGCCAAGATCTACGACTTTCTCACCAGAGGAATAAGTGATAACAGAGTAATACAGAAGTACCCAAATGTCAAATGGAACATCATCTGGAAGAATGTCCATAGCTCTGTACTGCCATCACGCATTAGATCTGCGTGGTACATGATCGTCAATGATAAAGTTCCCACAGCCGAAAAGCGCCACAACATCAAGATGTGTCCTTCGCCGGCTTGCGCCACATGTGGTCTCGTTGACACTTTACCTCACAGGCTCACCTGTGGAACAACGGGACAGATTATTACGGAAATGCGACAACGCCTGGCGATAATCGACCGTACGGTTCCACACACCGTCGACGTCAATGAATTACTCAGACCCGACAAGTTACGATATCCACGAAGGAAAAACAACGCTGCGATTTGGATGTTAGGCCACACGGCTGTATACGCTCTTGACAATCATCACACCACCCTTGACGATTACCGAGCATACCTCGAATACGAACACAGCGCCATACAAGGACTCCGGGACTATAAGGATACATATGGTAACATGCTGCAAATTATGGTACAATGTGACGATAGTTCAAGTCAGTCAAACTAAAAAAAAAGGAAGAAAAAAAAAAGAAACAAAGAAAAAAATAGCACAATAGAAACAGAGGAAAAAAAATTGTGAAATGTACTACTCATGACCTCGGAAATTTCGGAGCACGGACGCATCAAAGTTAAGAGATGACAAACTGCACACACAACAACACAGGTATGATGTTCTAAGAGTTACGTATAGAAGACACGGAATATTAACCCACCTTATCGAGAAGACGAGCTTTGAAGCACTGTGCAGACGAAACTACCGTGGGAGAAGGATTTTTATTTTATTCAATTTCACTTTTCTATTCGGTTTTTCTTACGTTTTATTTATTTATTTATGGAGGACCCCAACATTTGTTTTGATTTTCTTATCGGGCAGGAGCCCAATTATTTTCGTCAGAAGTATACGACCAACTGTTATGGAAATAAATAAATGCATTGGAGACGAAACTGTAACAACTCCTTTTGTCCGAATGGAAAACATTTATTTACTTTAAATCCAAGGAGATGGATGATTTCAAAAAAATAAATAAATAAATAAATAAATAAATAAAAAGGGGAAAAAAAAAAGAAAAGCGGGCTGGAACGCCACTTTGCAAATTGCGCGGGCTCCCGCGTAGGATGTTCGAATCCTCCCTCGGGCAGCGATGAGTGTGTTGAGTTTAGGTTAGTTTAACCGTTTCAGACCTGTTTTTTTTTTTTTTTTTCTCTATCAAGGAAATTAGTTTTAATGTTGTAATACACTTAAGTTAAATTTTCATTGATTTTAGAAGCAAGACATATGCAATTATATGCACCCATTTTCATACTACAACACTGCGTATACTAAAAATCAAGGCTTTTTTACTCACTAAATTAATTAACTTTATAGTACCAACTCTTGTACTAAATCAACTGATCGTTCAATAACTACATCGCAAAAAAACAATTTCTACTTTCAGTTATACAGCTGGCGCACGTGCTGACAGACCTGGGCAAAACAGCAACGGTAAATATCACAGGATAGCCGCCTATCAATTCGCCACGCAGCCCGCGATTTCAAGAGTTTGTTTCTCCGAATGTGGAGGAATCCCGGCAGGCGCGGCTACGCCGGGTCCTCCGAGGGAAAAAAAAAAAAAAAAAAAAAAAAAAAAAAAAAAAAAGAGTGAGAGAAAAAAGAGAATAAATGAAGTTCAAAATGTTTGTAGATCTATCGGACCAAACTGCGTGGCGTGGTCATCAGTCCGTAGCTTACAAACTACTTAAACTAAGGTAAACTAACCTAGGGACAACAACACATACCCATGCCCCAGGGAGGACTCGAACCTCCGACGGCGAGCAACCGCGCGCGAACGGTAGGAAACATTTTGCCCGCCAAAATGATTAAGTGCCGCCTGCGCGCGGCAGAATCGGCGGCCCTTATAGGCCGAGAATGGGCAGTTTTAAGTTTCTATGCGTGACTCCACGTGGAGTGTCGCGCGCTGCCTGGTAATTGGGCCCCAGGAAAAGCAAAAGGCCAGTATTGGCGGAAGGCTACGTGGGCGAACCAGAAGGCATTAGGTATGTTCGAGTGGCGAGAAATTTACCAGTCGCCACTGTTTCTGACTACCTCAACTGCGCACGCGCGGCCTCCGCCAGTTGCAACTGCAAACGCCAACTTGAACGCTGATTTCTCGTGTTTCGTGGTTTTGCCACCTGTACCACTAGTTGACTCATTTGCTTTCATACCTGCGTAGATGAAAGGTTTGTGGTGTCACACAAGTCTAAAGTGCGCGCCACCTACTGTCACCGCGCGCCGCCATGCACGCACGGCGCGGCGTTCTTACGACGTCAGCCACGAGCGCCCTCTGCTACAACTCCGCTCGTGGCCACCACTGAACGACATCGTTCACTTGGGACTGAGATAGGAACCAGTTAACACTTGAGAATCAGATAGGCACCAGTAAAGACTTGGCTATCGGATAGGCACTAGTAATCATCAGTAGGCAGGGCTCTATCTAATCTATGTATCAGCGTTCTGCAGTCATGAAACTTATGAAAGATAAGTATTGTAATCTCTCTATGAAATATATGTAAAATTTAAGTATTACTAAGTCTCTAAGAAATATATATCTCGTTCTAATTTACTCTAGTGTTTCTAGTTTCTTAGTTTCTGCTGTCCCACTGGCTGGTCACCTCCTACCTGCACAAGCGTGCATCCTTTATTCCTGTGTCGGTCTTTCTACTCGGCCACCGACACCTACGATGGAAACGAGACACAGAAGCGGCGACGAGGCAGGGACACAAAAAGGTTTATGATTTACAATAATGAAACACAGCAACAGCAACAGTTTATTATGCTTAGCACTATACCTTTTCAGATTTAACTGGATCGTTAAATACAAATATTTATGTAACGTTCACGTAAGTGACATTCTGCAGATTTTGATCCATGTCATGTCATGTTTTATAGGTTATAAGGCACCACACCACTGAAATTTCCATATGGAAAAGAGTGGTGGTATTTGTGTGTGTGTTTGTGTGTGTGTGTGTGTGTGTGTGTGTGTGTGTGTGTAATGTAGGAGGCAGTACTTTATAATCTGAAGCCGATTACAAGTGCGAGAGAAGCTGTTAAATCACAGAAATAGCGTAATGTTTGATCATCTCGAGAATTACTCAATACACATCACGTAAAGCAGAACAACATGCATAACTATTTCAGTGTTTCATTAATCAAGTAATGGATATCTAAAAACATCAATTATGTTGAATGAAATTTTATCAATTTGTTAAACGAAGCTCTTAATAACTGCAGACACCTGTTTCACCATTAACGTCCAATTTAACTTTACTTTTTTTTTAAATTAAAGGAATTGGACAAATTTAAATTGTGGCTTATACTTTGTCATAGATTTCGCCGTTGATTGGTACTAATTATCTGCTATTTAATGTCAATGTTCATAAACTAAAATGTTGTTCATGACTAAATGTAACCAATGATGTAAATTATGTAATTCCAAAGAAGGTTATGAATTCTAATTTAATAAGTTGATAGGAAGAGTTTGCAATGTGTCCTGTGTGCAAACGTACACGTGCTAGAGGTATTACGTATAGAAACTAAGCTTTTTACGCGCTAGAAGCAATGAATGTGAAATCTATTTGCATTTAAAAAGAAACAATGGTCAGTTGATGCTTTCAAAATTGCACTGGGCAACCTTTTTACAGTAGGTCAGTCACTAATAGTGACCCAGTTGTTGAATTTTGTAATACTATCCTTGTATGGATTAAGCAAAATTTAATTTTTAAAGTGAGATCCTACTTTCAATATCGCTAGATTTATGTAAACGTCAGATATCTGCAGAAAAATCCCCCAAGGGAATAAAATAATTCTATAACTTATTAAATATTCACGAGAATGCTATGTATCGCCCGTTTAAAAGAATATCCTGAGTTTCGCACTTCCTTTCTTCGAGGAAAAGGAACGAGCTGCATTGCATGTGCACAAGTGCTGGTTTATCTATTTGGTGCAAGGTTATTAAACACTTTGAAGTCGGTCATAAGAATTTCCTCTTACCGTCACAAACGATTGCAACTCCTTTCGCACCGCAACTCGAACGCTTCACTGGCAGTCATATTTAGTTTGAGACAGTGGCGACCGCAACTCAAACGCTTTAACATGGTTGCAACCGTTGCAACCGCAACTCGAACGAAGCTATTGTATTCAGCGTGAACGTAGGTTTAAGAGTGGGGAGAGAGGAGATGGAGGGTACTGACGGAGGTACGGAGAGGACTCGCGTTTCCACTATCTTTGAGTACAGACGTATTTTTGGCGTGCTCGTGCCGTCAGCAGATAACCTTAACTTGGTATCGAACTACAGTGAGAAGGAGGATAGTTGTTGGACTTACTATCCTGACAGCAGGTTGCACAGAGGTGCACCGGCAGTCAGCTGTTCAGTCACCTTCTTGTACTGTGAGCGAGTTAGTACACGTGCGCATTGACACTTGCGTCAGTCAGAAAATGTTCAAATGTTTGTAAATCTATCGGACCAAACTGCGTGGTCATCAGTCCGTAGCTTACAAACTACTTAAACCTAGGTAAACTAACCTACGGACAAACACACACACCCATGCCCCAGGGAGGACTCGAACCTCCACGGCGAGCAACCGCGCGCTCCGCAGCGAGACGCTTTAGACCGGTTTTTTTTTTTTTTTTTTTTTTTTTTTTTTTTTTTTTTTTTTTTTTTTGACCGCTCGGCTACTCCACCGCTGTGTTTTGCTTCCCTCGTCTTGAACAGATGTGACGTGCGAATAGGCGATTCAGACTAGACGGCAATATCTTGCACATATTAAATTCAGACTACCGAGGCTCGCGTGCTCTCTATTTCGCGCAATTTCAGTTTGTGGCTGCATCTCAGCGACCGACGCCGCCACGCCGTCCACAGAGTGCACATCTCAGCGCTGTGCAGTTGGTAATGTTCTATGCAGCTCGACATTAAATCAACGGACAGCCATAGCTCTTACATTCTGCCGTGTAGGGCATGATTCCTTAGGCTCTTGCACAGTTCGTAAGCTTTCGCACAGCTTGTTTATATAACAAGCAGTTGCTCCCAATCCACCCTCTCTTGCCAACTGCGGAAGTCAGATTGGAATTAGTTGTGTACTTTTTATTGTCAGTGTTCTTCTTAACTTGAATGCTATTTAATTGAAAGAAGTTAATCGTTAAAAGGAATCTAGTAGTATGGTAACGCCGGTACGGGCCTACTGAGAATCGCCCGTCGACGATAGTGTCATTAACGCCAGGTACCGTTACCGCGCTCGACCAATTGCCTGACCGCAGATCAAAGGATGCCGCCAGACTCGAACAATAGCGCACTTAAGGATGCCTAACAGGTTACACGCTATTGCACTTATAAACACCTACCTGTATGCCGCCCCCGACGCCGCCGCCGCCGCGAGACTGAAGCCACCCTCCACCCTCGGCCACTTGCCTGACCGCTAATCAAAGGACGCCGCCACCCGCATGGCAGAATAAACAATATCGCACTTAGCGATGATTGTCATAACCGCCGACGACGACCGCACGGACTTGTTCGAGGTCCGCCCCCACCCCTCCACGCCCAATTTCCCCACCTACAATAAATTAAATTAAATTTGGATGTCAATGTAATTGTAACAGCCTATGTCTTGACAAGGCAACTGCTTCCACAAGTAAGCACTTGCATGAGCACACCCCTGCCCCCACCCCGCTACCGCCCTCACCTCCACCCCACCGACAGCCCTAAAGATTCCCGCACCCACGTGACCCGTTCCGGAACTCGAACCCACACCCTCCCAGGTTTTTTTTTTTTTTTTTTTTTTTTTTTTTTTTTTTTTTTTTTTTTTTTTTACGAAAATAAGGCACTTGTGCGAGTGCCGCCCCACCTCCGCCCCCAGGCCATCCACCACCGCTCCCTATTATTTAAAAAAAAAAAAAATTCAAATATTTGTTAAGCTTAAGGGAATTCACTGTGGGGTCATCAGTCCCTAAACTTACAAACTACTTATGAACTACCTTATACTAAAGACGACACAAACTTCAGTGCCCAAGGGGGGATTCGAGCTCCCTATTATTTTATTCATTAAAAATTAGAACATTACATATCAAATTTGCATATAAATTTAACAGTAACTTCAAGGCAGCCACCACCACTAGCTCCCGACCTCGCCCCCGACGCCGCCCCCACCGACAGTCCTAAAGATTGCTGCCACCCGCGCGACCCAGTCCGGGACTCGAACCCGCGCCCCTAAAATAAAAATTCCTAATGTTACTACTTATCGACGTACAGTTGGTATTACACCAACAAAGGATCTAATTATTCCGTACTTCGAACAGTACAATTACCGGAAATAAACAAGAGTTTCGTAAAAAAATTGATCCTGCCAGCCGCTATGCCGCTGACCACTGCTCCCAATTATTAAGTGCGACATCCAATTAACTAGAGCAGTCCGTTTCATACATCGAACCTTTGCAAGTAAATAAAGAAATTCGGTGTAATGCTACAGATTGGTGCTGTACAAAAATTTAAAACTCATGTTCCGTCGGTTCGCCTGGGCAAAATAAATGCATGGACTCTAGACAGCCGCGGTGGAGTAGCCGAGCGGTCTAAAGCGTCTCGCTGCGGAGCGCGCGGTTGCTCGCCGTGGAGGTTCGAGTCCTCCCTGGGGCATGGGTGTGTGTGTGTGTGTTTGTCCTTAGATTAGTTTCAATTCAATTGTTTGTTAAGCTTATGGGACTTAACTACGGGGTTATCAGTCCCTAAACTTACAAACTACTTATGAACTACTTACGAACTAGGACGGCACAAATATCCATGCCCAATGGGGGATTCGAACCCCCGACCGTAGTGGCCGTGCTGACCGTGACTGGAGCTCCTCAGTCACCTCGGCCACCGCGGCCGGCTTAGATTAGTTTCCCTTAGTTTAAGTTGTTTTAAGCTACGGACTGATGACCACGCAGTTTGGTCCAATAGAATTACAAACATTTGAACATTTTGACTCTAGACATGTAACACACCTACCTTAACAATTTCTCTCGATAGACACCAGGGAAAATAAATAGTAACGTAGTGCGATCACAAACACACAGTGTTCTTTTAGATTCCGGCAGACAGGTGGAGAAAGCGCGGATAGTGGTATATGTATGACCGAAATAGATGAGGTGCGCTCGCAGAGCCGCAGCCAACCGTTTCCGTTTTCTTTTCTCGGCGTGACGAGGTATTAATTCTCACATAACATCTCGTATATATCATATGCGATGGTGGTATCTGTTTATTAAAAAGACTAAGTACTAAACATTTTAATACGGTAGATACTTTTTCCGCTACCACAGCAGGACCACAGTTCTGAGTGCGCGTTGGAATGTAAAATTAACGATCTCCACAAACTTGTATGTCAAACACTCTTTCGGTAGCACAACAACAGCAGCAGAAGAAATATTGTTCCGAAATGTAATACTCTCTTTAGCAACCATGCCCTGTTTCAATGCACACAATTCTTTTAGAAATGTACCAAGTCTTTACAACGTTTCCTTAGTTCGATGTATCGCTGTCTCCCATCCAGTATTTCCAATTAATATCCATTTCTGTGCTTTCCGAGAATTTGGGTAATTTAATTGTACCTCTTATTTCCTCGCTAAAAGAGTACACATCTTCTTGCGTATTCCCATCCAAACATAGCAAACAATCTCTCTAGCGACCATGTCATGTTACAATGCAAATGATTCTTTGCAACAGGTCAAATACCGATAATATAACACCCCATAAGACGTTTACACCCTATTATACATCTGTTTTTCCCTGGAGAGTTACAATTAAAAAAATGCATGAAATAATTTAAGTTCGGCACTTTACCGATTTCCGACCGACTACAATATATCTTTTATTTTCTCGAAAACATTGACTTGACAACACCCTTATTCGAAATGACACATGACAATATAGCAACCACGGAACCGAGGAAGTACTCTACCTGCCCAATGCAACACTGATTTTCCGTTCTGTAGAGCAAGCTCCACCAGCCCTTTACCCACAAAAATTCCTACTCCAAGATCCTTTCTTGTGATCTCTTTTTTTAATTATTTACTTTTTTAATTAGAAGTATCTGTCTACCACAAACGAAGATGCTAACCTACACACCGCAACACCTGATCATTAAAAGAACATGGTGTGTCTACACTTTTTTGTTTGTTACAGTACATTTGCGTACGTACAACGTAATGTTCGCATCACTTATACCGCACCCCAACGCCCGCATACATCGATCATCACCTGCTCACTAAGGAATGGATGGGAGTGACACACAGTACAGGGCCGCACTTTATAAATATTAGCTATCCCCATTTCCGATCTAGTCCGTAAGTGTATATTGCAACGTACAGTCTGGTAACGCCAAACGAAGAGATACAAGTATCTCGCTAACGCCTGTTATAAAATTGATAAAGTGATTCTACAAATAAACGTATTCGCCAGCAGTGTTCCTGCTATGGTAGCGGAATAAGTATCTACCGTAATAAAAAAATAGTACTTAGTATTTTTAATAAACAGATACCACCATTGCATATGATAAATAAGAGATGTGGTATTCCGTATCACTTGGGTACTAGCAGGCATTGCTGACGCGTTTAGAATGAAATTTTCACGCGACCCGTCTTGCCAAGCGCTTGTCGCCATTCTAGCTAGAAGCGTGGGCGGCTTCACAATGCTAATTGCTGCCACCGAAGAACGCGATGTCGTATGCGTGGTAAGCATCAAAATTAATCCCCTAAAACAGACATATAACATGTAAACGAAGGAACAGTGTAGCTATCTAAAGGTTTCGTTAGATGTTCTAGGTGCAGCGAATATATTTGTTTCGAAAGTTTATATGAGAAGTACCATCCATCTAGATGTTTCAAGAAAAGTGAGGACACGTAATACTGAGTGGAAGAGCCATTATAAAGTGACCAGCATAACATTTTAGTTCTTTACTATCACAATTAGTTTGAGAAATGTGTTTCCCTACCTTGTTATCAAATCAAATGTTTGTAAATCTATCGGACCAAACTGCGTGGTCATCAGTCCGTAGCTTACAAACTACTTAAACCTAGGTAAACTAACCTAAGGACAACACACACACCCATGCCCCAGGGAGGACTCGAACCTCCACGGCGAGCAACCGCGCGCTACGCAGCGAGGCGCCTTAGACCCTACCTTGTTATCATTCCTTATTGATTTACTTATATTAGTAACCTTCTTATCCCTACGAACTCTGATACGAAAAACTATTATTTAAAGAAATGAAATTCGTACAATTTCCTCAATATCTGCCCTCAGGTTCTTCGCTTTCCAGCAAGTTACCTTGGCGTTTGCGCCATCGGCGCTCTTCGCGAAAAGCGTTTACGACGCGGGTATATAAGTGGTAGTTGTGAAAGCATTTTTTCTGGAAAAGTGGACCGTATATATGATGATGAAAAATGTTCTATTTAAGTTATCTATAGACCTTCTCAATTTGAGTAGATTACTCGTCACAATATTTAGGGGTGCTTTTCTCACAAATCTTAGGGTCCTTCTTCATAGGTTGTGCACAAGCGACCTGCCAGATTTCAGCCGAATTGGTTAGCCGTGTCCGTGGCCTTCCCTTTGTTAGAGAAACACTTTACCATTCTTATCGTTCATGTGTTAGTGTCACCCTGTGATCACGTTACATGAGGGCATAAAACAGGAAATCTGAAAAAAAAAAAATCCTCTTCTGGATCACGTTCAAATTTCGTAGAATAGATTGAATGTCCCGGGGACAAATAGCATCCAGTATGGATACATATCCACGATAGTCTCAGAGAACGGCCGTTTCCCCCGATGGGTGTCAGCTGCGTTAAAGCTCATCAGTAACATCTTCCTGTTGCTTTTCACACTGCCAACTGTCGTATTCGACCGCGAAATGTGTGGAAGTCAACACCCACAGGGAAAGGGTCATTCCGTTGAATGTTTTCGTGTCACTGCCTGGTGCTTTTTGCTTTATAATATATACATCGACCACATTGCACACCACTGTAAAACGAAACTGAACTGAATAATTGTACAAGTGACTCAACCAAATATATTATGGAGGCTAATTACCTTACTGTTGGCAGTTGGTCAAGTTATAATTTAGAATAATGGAGCTGGACATGCCAATACTGCGAAAAGTAGTTGGAGATGCAACGTTGCTATAAGATAACAGATAAGCATACCTTTGACAAGCTTCTTTAAAATTTCCATGAACCTCAAGGTATAAGGATATCGGGATAGCATTATAAAAGAAGCTATTGAAATCAAAATATCTGATAACATCATTAATAAGGACTCCCTTTACAATCGTTAACATCGTGGAACAATTGCGTAGCGAAGTGTACAGTCAGAATCACCGATGTACAATTTACAGTCTGACGACGGACTGAGAGCATGATCACAGACTGTGCTTCATTCAATTGTGTGTGTGTGGGGGGGGGGGGGGGGTCTCATGACAGCAGTATCAAAAATATCAAAAACTTCACTCAAATTTTCCTACTCTAATGTGTATTTGTTAGAGATACTACAGTTTTTCAAAATGATCAAGTCCATTTTTATTTCAGACGATTACAGCAGCATCTATCATTGAATTTAAAAAATAAATTCATACAAACGTTTAATACTTTTTTCACGGTCTGCAATAACAAGGGGTTTCTATTTAAGATTTCAGAATCACCCCCTGTACCGCCCATGGAGATGTGCAGGGGTTGAGCTTTATATTAATGGGTGTTCCTCTTGGAGGTGCACAACTTTTATTACAACTTTTTATTAGGATTTGTATTTTTCGAAATATTCGTAAAAATTGTGGCTTTGTAGACTTTCCCGGCGTATTACTTGGACAAATTCTTCACGGGTTTCCAGCCGGATCATTCTGTCATCTGAACACAAGCCCCAACATCTCTGGAAATCAACGGCAGCCCACATACATTGGAACCTGCTTATTGTACTCGTTGCTGGTCTCCCTCGGTGATATTTAGCCACTACCCCTGACGGTCCTTCTCCGGGGTGTTCAGTGTCCGTATGCGAGCCAGCTGTCTTGCTTCTTCGACCCTGGTGATGAGCTGTTTCACTTAGTCATCCTGAGTGTCGTCAGGATGGAACGGGAACAGTGTTGTCTGTGTTGTCTTGCCTTGCTATATTATAAGCAAATATTACGAATGGCAGTATTGTATCCCAATCCTTCTGCTCAACATCGACGTACATCGTCAGCATATCTGCTAACGTCCTGTTAAAACGTCCTGTAAGACTATTTATCTGAGAGTGGGAGGCAGTTGTTATTCTGTGGACAATGCCGGAACTTGACATTACCTCTGATACTAATTTTGACACGAATAAAAAAAAAAATGTTCAAATGTTTGTAAAGCTTATGGGACTTAACTACGGGGTCATCAGTCCCTAAACTTACAAACTACTTATGAACTACTTACGAACTAGGACGGCACAAATATCCATGCCCGAGGGGGGATTCGAACCCCCGACCGTAGTAGCCGTGCTGACCGTGACTGGAGCGCCTCAATCACCTCGGCCACCGCGGCCGGCTTGACACGAATAATTTTCCTCGATCAGATATCATCAAACGTGGTGCACCACGCTTCAAAATAATGTCTTCTGCTTGGAGTTTATCGAATAAATACGACCGGAACTTTTTGATATTCCATCTCGGTTGTAGAGTAGTTTATCTCGAACTTTGAGAGAACTCTTGATGCATAAGCTATCACCTTTCCAGCACCTTCTTCAATTTGTACAAGCATTGCACCAATCCCATAATCACTAGAGTCTGTGTGAAGTTCGTTTTCCGCATTCTCGTCGTATAAGGCTAGAACTGGTGCGGAAGTTAGAGCCTCCTTAAGTGCCCGGAAAGCTCTTTCTTTCGTCTCATCCCAATAAAACATGGCAGACTTGCAGAAGTTCTTGCAATGGACGTGCCTTGTTACAAAAGCCTTCTATTAAAGGACAGTAGTATGAGCACAGCCAGAGAAATCTTCTCACATCACGGATGTGCTGAGGAGTTGGAAATTCTGTGACTGTCCTTACTTTATCTGGATCAGGACGGACACCATCTCCATTCACTAGGTGCCCCACGAGCTTTATCTATTTGGCAGTGAAGAGCCACTTCTTTGGGGCTAGACGGAGTCCTGCTGTCTGAACATACTTCAGCACAGTTGACAGGCAGCCTAGATGTTTTGCAAATGTCCTTGAGAAGACGACAATTTCATCTCGATAACAAAGCAATGGCGTCCATTTAAGGTGTCGAAGCAGGCTGTCCATCATGTGTTCGAATGTGGCCAGGGCATTACATAGTCCGAACGACATTACTTAGAATTCATAGAGGCCGTCAGGTATAATAAAAGCCGTCTTCTCCCTGTCAGGTTTGTCAATCTCGATTTGCCAGTAACCTGTCTGCATGTCCATAGTTGAGAAGTATGTAGCTCCTTTCAATCTCTCTAAGGTGTCGTCAATGTGCGGCAGTGGGTAGACATCTTTCTTTGTGATTTTGTTCAGCCGCCGATAGTCGACACAGAATCGCTACGTGCCATCCTTCTTCTTTATGAGGACCACCGGAGAGGACCAGGAACTCTCTGAAGGTTGAATAATGTCATCGTGCAACATCTTCTCCACTTCGTTCTGAATTATCCGTCTTTCAGTTGGGGACACTCTGTACGAACGCTGGATAATTGGTGGATGATCCACAGTATTAGTACGGTGTTTTATCATGGGCTGTTTTATCTGGCTCTTCTCCTGCCTGGCCCGGAATACACCTGAAAATTGGTGTAGTATGGTTAACACCTGATGACGTTGTTCCTGGGTCAGACCAGGCCCTATATGCAATTCCATGTTGGTTTCCTCTACTATGTTGTCGACAGCAACATTAGAGCATGAGACTTCGCCCATGACATTGAGCTCACCATTCTGGATTGGTTCAGCTGTTACAATGCACATTTCTTTGGGAATGCTCGTGAAAATTAGTGATCCAAAGTTCTCCTCGACAAACTGTAATGCTTTTGATAACCGCTGGTGTGTAGATGTCCTTTGTTATACTGATTAGCTTTTTACGATCGACAGACACATCACAGTGAAGCTGGTCATCTCGGCTGCTGACTGAAACTCTTCTCTTTGTCACCGGCGGGATCTCAAAATTCTCCACAGCAAACAACCTCCCAGGGGAGTTCGTGTTTGTGTATCGACGGAACGGCTTCCTCAATTTGTAGCTCAGATCTTCCACAGTCAATGACAGTCTGGAATGCCTGAAGGAAAACCCATCCGATGACGGCGTTATGGCTACATTCTGTAAAAATAACAAATTCAAATGGCTGCGTCCTGTTGTTGATAGTTATTCTTGTGACACATATTCCTGCCAGCCAGACGTCTTTTCCATTTGCGACCTTCCCGCACAGTTCTCTTGTATCACAGAACATTATCTTCTTTAGTTTGCGGCGGTAGTCATTTGACAATACAGAGAAGTAAGCTCCTGAATCGACTAGTACCCAGATAGTTTAGCCGTCGATGGTGACGTCACTGAGTTTTTCCCATATCTTAGCGACTGTCCTCCATGGAGGATTTTCATATGCACCGGCCTCACCTCCATATATGGTCACCTTGCCTAGTTTTCCTGAAGACGGCGACTAGGCGAGCGGCTGGTATCTCTATAAGGCAACGGCGAACGCCGGTGGCGAGTTGGAGAGCGACCACGTCCAGGATACGGCGGCGGGATTCGCCCCATAAGTGAATAGTAATCGTCTGCAGTTGACTGCCGTTCAAAGGACTACTTCGATTGTTTGCGTCTTGCAGCATAATTATTGTCAAATACTCGTCTTCTCTCCCTACAGTGTCGTATGACATTTCAAGGAAGCCCACAGTGAAAACACAATGGCGTGTTGTCTTCTATCCTCCAGATATGTGTCCTCCTGCGAGGCGTCATAGTTGCTGAAGGATTTGGTTGTGGCCGCGTCGGACGGTTCCTAGGCTGCCGTTTGGCGGCTGCGGCGTACGTCATAGTAGGGCGAGGTGTGACTGGCGGGGCTGACAGGCGCTAATGTTTGAAATACCTCTTCCTCGGCAGCATCAGCTCCCTCATGACGTACAGGACCGATATCCATGGCCATAATTTGGTTCTCGCTTGGTCCAACAATCCCGGTTGCCATAAACTGTTGTAATTCATCTCTTGTAATTTGTCGTATGAGAGAAGCAAAATCATACTCGTTTTCCACAACGGCCACATGGAGTACACTTGGGCGTCTGTCATACTACTTTCGTCCAACGCTCCTCTGTTGAATCTCTTCAATTTACTGACACCATTCGATAAACTCTTGTCATTGAAACGTGTTTTAACAGAAGAGCTCGATACATGTCTTCTGCAATGCCCTTCATCAGTTGTGAAATGTTATGGCCCTCAGTTATATCCGAGTCCACTACGTGACTAGGGCCAAAACATTCTGTGTGTACGACTGCGTTGACTCACCATGTCGTTGGGCCCTGTTCGTCAATTGCTTTTCTGATAAACGGACTGGATGTTGGCGGTCTGCAAACGTGTTCTTAAGTTCTATTTGGAATTTTCCCCAGCTGTCGAGCTTGTCCTTATTATTTTCAAACCACTATTGAGCCGTCCCATCCAGGTATATACTGTGGTCCCACGTATTATACTTGGCGACTCGGTGGAATCCTTTCAGCCATTTGTTTGGGTCCTGTACAGCGTCTACAGAGAACACCGATGAATGGCTGATGTGCAGCTGGCATGGACTTTCGGACGGAGGTAGTCACTATACCCTTTGTATTCTGGTACTCGTCCATTTAAGGATGGCTTTTACACTGCCTAATCGGAGCCACGAAGATGCAGATGTATTGTGGGATACCCAGCGCCTCCACCAGAAAGTGTCACGTTGAAAACTGCAGGTGGTCCGGAATTCGAAGGTTGGTCGGTAATAGAGCACAACACATTACACTTAAAACATGTTTCTTGCTAACTCAAGCGTACACTCAGCACAGACTGTCTCCTGCTTGGAGTGCTCCACTATTTATACAAAGTAAGAATTTTCTGGAACTTGCAAGTACATAAAATGTAAGAAACATGTGGAACATTCTAGAAACTGCGAACCGCAAGCACAGTGATCTGCGATGCTAACAACTGCACCGCCCATTCCGTTGGAAGACTCTTGGCAATGTTAGAGTGAGCATGAATATGTGTATTTAAATAAAGAAAAATAGCAGTTGTGCTGACTAAATCAGGAACTGGAGGAAGGCAGGGAGCTTAAGTTTTAACGTCCCGTTGACAGCTTAGTCATTAGAGACGGAGCTAACATTCGGAGTTTTTGGGTAAGGATGGGGAAGGAAATCGGCCGAGCCCTTTTAAAGGAATCATCCCGACATTTGCCTGGATTGATTTAGGGAAATGACGGAAAACCTGAATCTGGATGGTTGGAGGTGGATTTGAACTACCATCCTCCAGAATGCGAGACCAGTCCGTTACCACTGCGCCACCTCGCTCGGTAAGAAAGGAAATGAATCAGCTGTTTTTCAGCCGTCATATTGAGTGAGCTAGCTGTATCATGTAAACACAATAGCGAAAACAAGTTTACGAAAATCGGTTTTCCTTTTTCTGGAAGATGTGTTACATGTAAACGTAGTGATCGAGAAGTAGCCGCTTCCGTCAAGAAAATAGACACAACAGCCGGGAGAGTGACCCAGTAGTAACGTATCCTTACATCGCGCATCCGTTGACGCCTACACTACACTACATAGTAGTCATATTTACAAAATATTTAGTGACGTCAGTTGTGAGGTAGTGGTAATATGTAGTTAATTTGTTTTTTCCTTTATTGTTATTTATTTATTTATTTATTTTATTTTTTTTTTTTATTTTATTTTTTTTTTTTTTTTATTTTTTTTTTTTTTTTTTTTTGTCTTTGGGTAGATGGCGAAGTTCAGTATCGTTTTATTTAGATTTGATAGCACTTATGTTTCTATTGGGGGATTTCGTCTAAGGAAAAGTCCTTCAATTATAGCAGTTTCTTAATGAATTTTTCTACGATTATTTCTGATATCTGTTGTCCATTGGACAAGCTGGCAACGGGAAGGGGACGGCTGGCGTACTTTCTCTCACATAGTGTCGACAGTTGGCATATTGGGGTCCATTAATTTGCGTGTTTAGGGCATTTGCCTTTGTAGTACTTCTCTATTGCGAGCCTGCCGATTCCGCTGTAGAAGGGAGGGCGTCCTGTCATGGCCTGGTACCTGTGAGGTCCCGTTCAGTGGGCAGTAGATGGAGAGAGCGGTCGACCAACGCCGACCGCGGCTAACTGCGAGGTATTGTTTGCAATTACTGGTAGAGGAGGACAATGCTCTGCAGGTTGCCCGCCAACACAATCGGACGTCCCGCCTTAGGCTGTGGTCACAGTGGCTCCGATATCGGTGGGTTTTACCGACGACAGACACCGGCGGAAAACGGCCGATCGTTTCAAATCAGTACTCCACTATGGGCACGGTCACAGTGTAGCCGATCTCATCCCCCGAATGCTGAAACTTCGGACGACAGTCGCTGAAATTCAAATCAGTTTGTTTTCTTCGGTCAAATCGACCGACGTTCTCACTTGCTAGATATGGGCAAGTGAGAAACTGATATGCTTAGTGAAAGAAAGAAAGAGATTGTGCCACCCAGAACACGATAAATATCACAATCGGGATGTAATTCGGAATCTATGTTCTGATATTACAGTTCATTGGAAACCCCAAGCCGCGGTGGAGTAGCCGAGCGGTCTAAAGCGTCTCGCTGCGGAGCGCGCGGTTGCTCACCGTGGAGGTTCGAGTCCTCCCTGGGGCATGAGTGTGTGTGTTTGTCCTTAGGTTACTTTACCTAGGTTTAAGTAGTTTGTAAGCTACTGACTGATGACCACGCAATTTGGTCCGATGGATTTACAAACATTTTAACATTTTTTTTGGAAACCCCAAGTTGGTTAAATCCTATATCATAAATTTTAGGCGTGATTTATAACCTCAAAAACGTGTTCAATCCGGTATTGTGGCGTATCTTAATGTTATTGTAGTGGCTCTCTTACGTTGTTTTGCATTGTGATAATTGGGTATTAGCTGTCCACAAATTATTCTTACTGGTTCTGGCGTTCTTTGACAAGGTGATGAGTGTTTTCTGTGAAATGACCTGCAAATGTGGTGCAGGCCTACGTGTGCTTCCGCATTTCAGTGGTTTGTATGTTCAAAATTATTCTTAATTTCACACTTATGTTTCACAAATATATTGAATAAGAGTCGTTGATGTTCAATGTACCATAACTTCATTTCGTTCATCATAATCGCATGTTTCAAAGTCGCCTATAACTGTGTTCTTCATGGATTTAAATACTGAAAACTGCATCCATTATGTATTTTTATGCTTAGCACAACGCATTTTGAGAATTTTCCTCGCTTTTAGTATCTTTATTTACATAAATACATCGTGACTTTTCCATTGTGATTTTATGCAGCTCTTGGACAGATGTAGTTTTTTTGAGGTTACTGAAATGAGAGAAATCGTAGCATACATAAAATATCGGCAACTGTTTTACATACTAAATAGTACGTCTGTCTATACTTGCAGGTATAGTGTCTGCTCCGTTAAACTGGATATCACAACACAAAAATCGTCACTTACACTGGTTTTTGTACACAGGTAGGCCTAAGTCACGATTATTATGGTGTATATTCTGAGTAATGGAAGAGGTACAATTCCTTTAAGCAGACAGAAAAAGTTATGGTTTCTAACGTTAGGATAAAACACACACCTCAATATTTATTCTGTCCGATTTTCCGAACTTCAGTAGCTAAGAGAGGCAATAGCAGTGCATCAGGAAATCACACATTGAAACGTCGAAAAAGTACCGTACTTACGTAAACAAATGTGCTCGAAGATGGAAATATACCTCGAAATTCGTTGTGATAAACAATAGACTTCCCCTACTGGTGTAGGTTTTCATTATTTAAAGCATGGAGGTTAACTGGTGTATGTCTGCACAACTTCAAATGAATTCAGTTTATGATAACACGAAATATCACAAGGATGTAATAGAAATTTCTCCTTTTACCGGTACCTCGCGAAATATCACAAGCATGTAATAGAAATTTCTCCTTTTACCGGTACCTCACATATTCGTAACGATTGTCTGGAAGTAGCAATAACTGAGGACAGTACACAATCCTCGCCACATTCTTCTTTCCAGACAGGTGTAGCTCATTCGTATACATTCTAAGTCTTTATTAATAACAAAAGCACTAATTTCGAAGCATAACAATGTCGGTGGGATCCATTGCACCCCAGAGGATTAAAATCTAATATACTTCGGACACAGAATACATTCAAACCTAACCTAACTTTCTCCTTTAACCGGTTACCGGACCAAGTGACAAACGATGTCGGATGTGGCCACCCCGTCGGTCGATGTTTTCAGTCGAACTAGGTCGACGGCGTCTGACGACGGTCTGTCGGTGCCACCAGGGTTGCCAACGAGGTCATGATAAAAACCACCGAAGTGACCGTAAAATCCCACCAAAAACCACCGAACTTTCCGAAGTTCCCATGCAAAAAAACTACTGTCTATTCGTTTGTTCTTGACCGATTGATTTGAAATTTGGACGAAACTATTCATTTTAAAGGAGGAGTTTTTATGTACCTGACTTATCTGTATACACACTAGACGGAAATACAAAAAAATATTGTTCATTCAAAAGCACTTCAGTAAACATTTTATATATAAAAACAAACAATAATTACATTGAGCCATTTCAATGCTTGTCGGGTACTTGAAAACACAAAGTAATCCAGTCTGGAAAGGAGGTCAGCGTCAGTCATACTATTGTCTTTATTTTACGTCAGAAGATCTAGATTTCAGCTATATTTCAATGTAATCACATCTGAGAAAAAAGAAAGTTAACAATGAAAGTACAGTCACATATTAAGTGTCTGCAATGTTCAGTCATTTTCACAACAAGAAAAATCTGATAAAGTGCTGTAGCAAGAATTACATACTATTAACACAATGTCAGTTTTTCGTCCTCGACAATGAGCAATGAGTCATACCATTGTTAATATCTTTGAACTCTTAAGAATTTTACATTTTATCCAATAATGTGATACATTTCCTAGTCTTTTATCTGTCCATATTCGTTCATAATTTCAAATTAGGATTATATTACTTCTGCAACTTTTTTTTTTTTTTTTTGATACGATTTCATTAAAATCCACCAACTTTCCCACCTCCCACTGACTCAGATTTTTTCCCACCGTCGGCTTAAAAAAGCCACCAGATTCGATGGGAAACCACTGACGTTGGCAACCTGGGTGCCACTGCCAACGCAGCCTGACGCGGCTGTTAACTGCGACTGCGTCTCGGCCCCCTCTACCTCCCTTTTCCGGCCGTGGCGGACGGCGGCGAGGCCGCTACACGACGGCAGCCGCTGCCGTTTCCCAAGGCGCGGCTCTGGTCGGCGTCTAAGGAAATTCATGACGAAAATAATATTTTCGATTTTCTTGCTGTAAAAAATACTGCATGTTAATGGAGCAGAGCTACATCAGTTCCTATATTTAGTTTTACAGATTCTCGTTTTCCCTTAAAAAGTAAAAAGCACTACGTTCGGTTGCGCGTGTTTTTTTCACTCCTCATTACATCTCTGTGGAGTTAAAGGAAACTAACGCACGAAGAAATTTGGTTTTTGCATATCTTGTAGTTTCGTACCCCAGCTTGATAACGAAGTGTCTATTTTCTCAAAATTCCTCATAGTTATTCAGATACTTAATTTTTAAGTAACCTATTGCATTGAATTTGAAGTGTTTACATCGAAAAATGTACTGGCTACTTTGCGTATGGTTCATTTTAGGTCATAAATCGTTGGGGATGAAATGAAGCTAATAAATCGAAATTATTTTTAAAGCTGAGAGTAGGACGATACCTATCTCCGTTTTCGAGATTTTGGCTCGTATATCTACGGTACGGGAGCGTCGCGACTAGCGCGCCAGTTCTCTCTACGTGCAACGTGAATTGTGTGGTGACAACCATCACATCTTATAAACTGTTAAAGATATTGAACCCTTGTAAACGAAGGCTTAAAATGTTCAAATGTTTATAAAGCTTATGGGACTTAACTACGGGGTCATCAGTCCCTAAACTTACAAACTACTTATGAACTACTTACGAACTACTTACGAACTAGAACGGCACAAATATACATGCCGGAGGGGGGATTCGAACCCCCGACCGTAGTGGCCGTGCTGACCGTGACTGGAGAGCCTCAGACACCTCGGCCACCGCGGCCGGCAAACGAAGGCTTCCGCGGCCGTTGTCATTGTTAATAAAACTCTTCTGGGTATTGGACCGCATCGTCAATATATCAAGTATTTCACCAACGTGGGTGTTATGTTCTTCTGGGTGTTATGTTTACTGACACATAACACCCAGAAAATGGCCGCTTGCAACAGCGGCCGAAACGTTGGTGAAATACTTGATATATTGACGATGCGGTCCAATACCCAGAAGAGTTTTATTAATAATATTGAACCCTTTTTTCAAAGTAATTCATGTTTTACACAATCATTAGTACTCAAAGCTTTTTCTATCTACTGGTCTATAAAAATAACTATAGTTATTGCGATGAAACGAGGTATTATTTAATATTTGTGGAAGTTTATTTCCGTCTATTGCAACTAAATGAAAGGCGTTTCGCTTCTTTATTTGAGAAGCACCATTAATGGCAGTTTTTAGTGTTAATTCCATGTGCGACTTAATGGAGTTGTGTGTGTATTCTCCAGAGGGGTGGAAGTTTTGGTTCTTTATTTCATCACATCGCCGTGTACTTCACTGTGACATTTCAGATTTTAACTTTTAAGGTTTTCTATACATTGATTCTATTTTTGTAACACATGACCATGAACGCTGTTAAAACATTTTTATTAAGAGGCATATTTTAAATGACGACATGAAATTCATTCCTTAGTTTAAATGTCAGCCAGTTTGCACATGATTTGGGACTTAAAGTGACATACAGAGAAAATCCGAAACCGGTTCAACAAATCCATCAGTGCAGCTGAAAAAGACAACGCAGTGACGCTAAGGTAATTGTTCATTTATTTTCTTATTTACGATTGCGGCGCTGTTTATGAGACCAGGAGAGTGTTTATCTGAAAGTCCTGATGCAACTTGCAACTCTCTCGTCTCAGGCTTTCTTTTTTCTTTTTTTTCCCTTTTTCATTTTAACTGATTGATTCATCTTCTGTATTGCTTTTGAAATAAGTCCCAGTGTTCGAAACCGTACAGTTGAAATTTTTTCCAAGAGAGATCAAAATATAGCAAACACATACAAAACAAAATATTTTTCTGTAGTTTGTTAAATGTATCAACAACAGCCGTAATAATGTTTTCTGTATTGTTATAATTTATTTCATTCTGACCGGTTTCCATCTTAAATCATCTTCCAGACAATATAGAAAACAATAAAATTTTAAAATATTTCCTAAAAAATGTTCAAATGTTTGTAAATCTTATGGGACTTAACTACGGGGTCATCAGTCCCTAAACTTACAAACTACTTATGAACTACTTACGAACTAGGATGGCACAAATATCCATGCCCGAGGGGGGATTCGAACCCCCGACCGTAGTGGCCGTGCAGACCGTGACTGAAGCGCCTCAGTCCCCTCGGCCACCGCGGCCGGCAATATCGAAGATGTCATCCATACCGTACACGGCATTTGAATCTAAATAGTACACCACAACATATGAACTAAGGTAATTTTGATGGCGCGCCACAAAACGGACTGTATAGGTATGAATGAAATTAATGAAAATATTACATTAACACTGTCATGCGTTTCCTCACACCTCTACAGATCACCTAAACAAATTAAAAAAATCAATAACCAAGCTGACATTTATTATTTCCAAAACCCTAGAAGCCACAACTGGTCCTTTTCCAACGTCCATTTCTCTTTTATTTCTCCGAATATTTTCTGTCTATTCTTGTACATGTCACAAGATTGCCACGAAATCTAAATCTGTTCAACGTACAAAGGCAGTATCTTCATAGCGAGACTAGCTCCTATCTTATCAGTGGTTCATATCCGTTTTTCTTCGGTCCGCTTGGCTCGACATCTTTCTGCCGCTGCCTTGAGTCGTCGCGATTCCAATCGCAACACTGCTCACTGGTGCAGTCCTGCGATTACCGCCGCATCAGCCGCGCGCCGCTCCCCAAACTCAAAGTGCGCATGCGCGAGCAGCCAGCCTATGACGTCACGAGCCGACCCATCGCATCGCAGGCATCAATCGCGCCTTGGACAACCCACCTTTAGGGTGAAGTTAGCAGAAATCTGAATAACATCTTCGCCAGAGCGGCGTATCTTTTTCACGGTTATGAATGCCTAGACGGTTTCTTTGACTTTGTCGAGGTGGGTGGTTGTGGAAACATTCTTCTGAGTGACGAATGTTAAGAGGTTTGTCAGTCGTCTGGGACAGCGGGGGCTTGGCGCCTATGCTCATAAAAGTTGGTATTTTAAGGCCTGGGAACGAAAGAGAGCGTCCGAAAATTCTGTAGAGGCCTTGGACCTGTGCACAGTAACGTTACTGTGGGAACTTTGCTCGTGTGAGAGGAGCTTGTAGGGGCGTCTGCAGAATGCTCTGTGATTCACTAAAGCTAAGGATTGTGACAGTTTTGTAATTTGTCAGCGGCTTCTCGCGATATCATTGGGCAGGCTATTAGCGATATATGGTAACTGGAGCATTCTGGCCGCTTTGGCGGGGTCGCGGGTCGCTACCAGAACACTAGTGTCCCAGCCTCGTCGTAGGTGTCGGTGGCCGAGTGGTGGCCGACACAGGAATAAGGATAGCCCGCTGGTGCAGGTACGGAGGGGAGCAGCCAGAAACTATAAACACTCGAGTAAATTAGAAAGAGATATATATTGCACAGAATGTAACAATACTGAACTTTTACATAGTACTGCAGAATGTTGATACATAGTTGTTAGAGGCCTGCCTAGTGCCTGTACGATACGATAGCAAAGTCTTCACTGGTGCCTATCTGATTACGAAGGTCCTAACTGGTTGCTATCTCAGTCCCAAGTGCCGGTGTCTTTCCGTGGTGGCCACGAGCGGGGTTGCAGCAGAGGGCGCTCGTGGCTGTCGTCGTGAGAACGCCGCGCCGTGCGTGCATGGCGGCGCGCGGCGAAAGTAAGTGGCGCGCACTTTGTACTTGTGCGACACCACATATATATATATATATATATAACCGGGGTTATTTTTCAAATTGGGAAACTTCATCTGCCCCTTGAGTTTCTGTATCTTTGGTAGTAGTTTGAATAATTATTCTTCCTGAATAGATTTCCTTCTTCCTTGACTCAGCCAGTCATTTGTTGATGCTAATAGCCGACGCAAGTTCATGCTGTTAATTTTAATTTTTAAAAAGTTTTTGCATACAGGATCTCTCTATTTCAAAGTATGTGCAATGTTTCATTAGTTTTGTTATGTGACAGGATGAATTGTTTATGGTAAATAAATTGCACTTGAAGTACGTATATTCTTTCAATTGAAAATCACCCAGTCATTCTTACTTTTGGAGGGGCAACCAGATGTTAGTTAACGTGAGGGTGTACCGAGTAACTCAAGTCTTCAATGATGGTTCCTCACAGTGCGATATTGGATACGAATTCATAAAATAAGTGTGTTGGACCATATCATATGCCACCGAGCAAGTGAGGTCAATAAAAAAAATAATTTCCCATGTGTTTTATAAACATGGTGGCGGCCCAGAATTAATTATAATTTTTTAATATCTGCAATTGAAGAATTAATTCAGAATATCGTATCAAGTGGGGAATTTGCATACTGTGTACTGTCGTAGTCGACTAAACTCGCCCACATAGTAAAGACGTTTCCACTCACAAAGGCATACAGTTTATATAGTGTGAAATGACCCGTCACGCGACATTGCGACTTATTGTGACGGCATCCATCGAACATGAAAGAGAAGCTGGACTGCCTGTTTATGAGTAGCACGTGTCTCTGTACCTGCCTGTGGTATACCTCACATAGCTCATGGACCGTCCATAGCGAGAGCAAATAAGAAGGCTTGGTGTAAAATTGAATCTGAGTGTACATACGCGGGTGAAGGAATGCCATTCTGGTTTACATTTTGATAGTCTGTTGTTTCATCACGCTTCTGCATTTATTCTGTAAGATTGCTTCTTGCATTCGTGCATTCGCGTCTCCCTTGCGTTTCTAGCAGAACGAATGATTTCGATTCAGATTCCTCACATTGTAATCTCTTGCGCTTCGTGTTTATTTAAATTGTACTGGAAACATTACTCCTTTGTGTTTGCAGCGGTAACATAAGCCCACAAGGATGGAGTATACACATGCGTTTCTCATATCTTTGATCCCTCGCGCAAATCGTAACATCGTCCATTAACCATAAGCAAGTTAGTTAGTTTGATCGCGCTATATCTGCACTTATTTAGTAAAAATAGAGATCTGGTATTTTTCTAGATGTTTACAGTTATTCATTTAGGACTGTCTGTTATATAAACACATTATTCAAGTAATTAAAGAAATGGGTTGATGAAATGAAGTAGCCTGAAGGAAGCGTCCAAATGAGCATGGATTTGAGGCGGTCAGAGATGCATATTATTCGCGTTTCAGCGAAGGCACAAGTCCGCGACACCTGATAGCACTATTTAATGGGGTAGAGGACCTAGCATCCGGCGAATGTGCTCGCTCCAACGCGAATAGCCACATAGTTCCGAAACAGTCCAGTAAATGTCAATGCAGCCGCATAGAACGCTACGAACAATGGTAATCGATTTTCATCGTGCTCGTGCCACCATTCCATGGCCGATCCATCTGCTTCGATTTTCACGCTTTAAATGCACTAGAAGGTCTCTGTGACTATGCTACATTGTTTTATGAACGTGTTTTTTTTAATAAATGTTTCTCTTTCCTAGAGAAACTATGTATATTTCCATTTCGCGTAATGTTTTTTAGCTCAAAAATGTTTCTTAGTTAATTTTGTAGAAAATAAGCGGAAAAATCTGAATATTTTTAACACGTTTTAGTGTGAAATATTAGTTTTAACTAAACCATTTACCTTGCCGTAATCCGTAACAGTCATTGTGAAATGACTCAATTTTTGTAGCACGTGTAATTAATTGTTGTATCTTGCAATGAAAATGTGTGACAGTCTGTAGCTTACTGATCACTATGATTTACGTTATACATTACTAAAAGTGAAATGTAGCTAAAACTACAAAAGAGTTTTCCAAATGGTACTGACATATTCGTAGTTTTCATACGTAAATACGTGTTATTCAGTGGTTTTATTGCTGCGTTCAAGAGTCAATGAAATTCGGGCGAGTTTAGCTCATACTGCAAACTGTGAAGGAGACTAAACCGTATTACTATTAGCGCATGACATGCTATCGGAACCTCGCGTGGTTTTAACCATCCAGGTTATTAAATTCTATATACCTCTGAATTTTGCCATCCGCGTCAACTGATTGTAGTGGACAATCATATGCTTACAATAGCACTACCTTATGTCATAGAAAAAATTAATTCTTGGCCATTTCATGAAGTTTTGGTAAAGAGATCCACCTAACTACTAACATTTTCTGTGATGTTTATTCTGGTTTCCTAAACGTCTGTAACATCAATCATGACACGTTAAATATTTTAGTTTACTTCAGTGATTAAATAATTTTATTTCTGACTGCTCGAATCACACTTATCATATCTATTTCGCTCTATCTTTTCCTTTCATCCTGCAAGTTATATTTCATGAATGACAGTGATTGCTTGTCTGAAGAAGTTGGCGGATGTTTCAT
The DNA here is from genome assembly GCA_026315105.1 of Locusta migratoria. Taxonomy (NCBI): domain Eukaryota; kingdom Metazoa; phylum Arthropoda; class Insecta; order Orthoptera; family Acrididae; genus Locusta; species Locusta migratoria. The sequence goes on along the minus strand of CM048755.1, from coordinate 665,694,737 downwards.
ATTGAATTTATTTTGCCTAAAATACATGCAACAGTGAACTGGCATTGAGTTTTAACAACTACATGATCACTGAAACTTTCAACTGGTTCCATTATTTTATTTCTATTTAGACAACATGCATGAACATTAGTGCATGACACGGCTAAACAGAAGTGATTATAGTTACATCAGCTGGTGGGTCTACAGTGTATCAGAATCAGCATCAATACTCAGACACACAGAGCTACTGTGTCAGCCACAATAACAATGCGGCGAGCGCACCATACCAACAGCATCCAGGGACTAGGCCGTAGCACAGTCCATGTCACATCACACCGAGCAGACCCCAGTCGTTAGCTGATTTGGCTGGCTGCTGGAGCGTACCCCACTGTCTCATAGTGGCCAGTCAGCCAGTCAGCTAGTGAACACAGCCTAATCTGTGTCATGTGTCATGTGACAGAGATTGTGCTAAGGCCTTGTCTCTAGACAGGCTGGGCCAGACTGGGCAGTTTCTGTCCTCCCTGCCTTGATTGAGCACGGCCAATGCCGTATAGAGACAAGTCTTCAGCGCAGTCCGTGTCACGAAACTGCAGACCAGGCTGTGATCGCTAGCTGGCTGCTGTGAGATAGTGGGCTATGCCCCAGAGGCCAGCCAGTCAGCTAGCGATTGTGGCCTACTCGGTGTGATGTGACATAGACTGTACTAAGACCTAGTCCCTAGATGGTGCTGACGCGACCTGGCTGCTCCAAACGTCCATACTCAAAATGCAGACCCCAAAATGGCCACATGGATGTAATAAAAATTATATTTTCTTGCAGTCCTTTTGCTTAGTCAGTTTCAGTATGCCTTGTAGATGACAGTCAGCATATTTGAAACAAATTTTGAACTTCGACTGAGAAAGGCCAAAAGTGATCACAGATTACCCTTCAGAGAAATCCATGAACATCGGACGTAACCAAGCAACTGTGTTGCAGAACTGTAATTGTCGGGTGCAGCATGGACGATGGTCGATGAGTCCGAGTGAATCCACGTCATTACACCGCTACATGTGATAGAAGGCATATTGTGTACATTGTAGTGTGACGTGACACATACTGTACTAAGGCCTAGTCCCTAGATGGTACTACATCATGAATCATATCACAACAAATTAGGTCTGTTGTGGAACAAATAAATGTCCACCCATACTATTTGTCATCGTCACAAACACAATGTACTGTCTACAAGGCGTGTATTGCTGCATTTATTACTGAGTCAATGCCACAGGCGCATGTGCTGATTGTGGTGTGATGTAGGATGGACATGTTCTTTTTTACTGTCGAATTCCAATTCTATTTGCACCCCCCCCCCCTTACCAAGGTGGTCGGATTAGAATCACGAGACGCTGTGGTGAGATACTGTTGAACTGTTCCTTTATGCATTCCTATACTGGTCCTGCAGTGTACACTACAATATCATAAATTCTTCTTCCTATTCGGCCTATTATTCCCTCATTCGTGTCGCTGTACAGAAACAATGTAACTCATTAATGTATAAAAGGGTATTAAACTATTTCAAATTTGATGCTATTCTTTCGTTTAAAAATTCAGCATTCAGAGAAATGTTACATAGAACCTATTCACGTAACTTATTAAGCGATGAAATGTTTTATTTGGCATAAGAATGAACAATATGTAAGTGTGTACTTTTTGTGAATAGTAATAAATAAAACTACTCAAGTTATAACGTTTCCCTAAGTCTACCTGGAATTATGTAATGTTAAATATACAGATCAGTAAATATGGAATACAAAATGAGTGCTGACATTTTTTTTTAAATCTACTGATCTCTGTCAACGTCTGTCAAATGCCGCGCGAGAGTAGCCGAGCGGTCTGGAGCGCCACTTACGGATCGCGCGGCCTCCCGCGTTGGAGGTTCGAATCCTTCCTCGGGCATGGATGTGTGTGTTGTCCTTAGGTTACTTTAACTTAGTTTAAGTAGTTTTTAAATCTAGGGACTGATGACCAACTTAGATTGGTCCCATAAGAATTACAAACATTTGAGTAAACAAGTGTCCCAAAGAGGAAAACATTTCTCAAATGGCTTGTGTCCACAGCCAATTAAAGACCATGCTTATATAAATCCACATTTTCAGTTTCACGAGATCCAAGAAATGCACCTTGAAGACTTCTCTTTCTGCTGGATGAGTACTAGACGTTTCACCCATTGTCCCAACTGACGCTGTTAGATACATTAAAATCATTTACTGTATTAATGTATGAAACTATAGTCTGTTATCTAAACTCTGAATATTGTGTGTGTTCTTTACAGCAGCTAGAAATTCATTTTCCAGTCGAACTATGTCTCTTCCATAAGGTTATTCGTATCGAAATGCAAACAATGAATAAATAAATAAATAAATTGCGAATGTCAATATGATTTCTTTAACTATGAAATATTCAAAGTTATTCAATAATATGATTACATTCAGGAGTGTTGTTAAACTGCTTTAATCATGTCACGTATTTTTTCACTAATAATCCAACACGTGTACAGTCAGCGGCAATAGCTGTAATTTCGGGACTATTTTTGAAACAATATTATCTGAAACGACCAGTCTTAGAAGAAGTATTTCACAGAACATAGGATGTATAATTGGATCTGTCTTGGAAAAGAATTTCCTAGAGTCTAGCTATTTTCATGTATGGCATGGAAGAAAACGAGTCATGTATTAATTTTATATATTGTAATGTTGGAAATGTTAATATGAACTGATGTGATCACTGTTTATATCAAATGAGTAAAACACTAGATCGAAAACGATAGGAGAACAAAGACTAACTCTGAAAATGAGTGATTCAAAGGCCCTCGACAAATTAATATTATTATTCACTTGCTACCTGATATCACCTACCTACTGCCTCAGAAACAAAAAAATCGGTAGTCTTACTTAGCAGAGGAACTATCACGAATAAATGTTCAAATGTTTGTTAAGTTTATGGGACTTAACTACGGGGTCATCAGTCCCTAAACTTACAAACTACTTATGAACTACTTACGAACTAGGACGGCACAAATATCCATACCCGAGGGGGGATTCGAACCCCCGACCGTAGTGGCCGTGCTGACCGTGACTGGAGCGCCTCAGTCACCTCGGCCACCGCGGCCGGCTATCACGAATATATTAATACTAATAAAATTGATTGTTCGTAGTATATTATGTAACAAACGGCATATAAAGCCAATTTAACCGGAAGAGTTAATTTACAAGAAAACGGTCTCAGAACAGAATCAGACATAAATCAGAATATTTGGATCCTTATGCCAATTTCTCAGTAAGTTTCAATTTCGTGTTTTGAATAACTTCATATTGCACATTCCATCATAAAATCATACATTTCGAAGAATAAACAGATACGTGAAGTATCCTTAATTAGTCATATTTTATCCATAATTAGTCATCTTTTATAAAATGCCTCTAACACAGCTATTTTATTGTCAGTAAATTCATATAAAACAAATGATGGAGTGTGTTCTTGTGCTAAAGCAAGTAACGGCGTTTTAATACTGCGACTGTTATGGGTTATTTTTGACAAATGAAACCAGCGAATTTAACATGAGACCTCAGTTTTAATGTGTTTCTAGTTTCTATCATTGCATTATAACCTGCAAAAAAAAGTAAGTGGTCGCTCGGCAGTGACAGAATCAAGAATAACCTTAAATGAGTTTTCGAATAAAAGCTAGGTGTAGGTCAATGCGTTTGTGGAGAATTGGTAGGCACTATCTGTTATTTGTATCTGCATTTGTAACTGGAATTCCAATACAAAATCCATGATTTGTAAATTTATGTGTAAATGAAGTAGTATGTGGAAGACTTCCATCCTGTCACTAGTCGTGGAATCCGATGTGCCATCAGTATACAGCAAAAGAAAAAATAGCTAACGTTTTAAAGCATGTGTTAAAAAAAAAATTTTCTGCAGGTGGATCGGGGAATCATGCCATCGGCTGACCGTCCCATCAACACCCGCATGAAGGTAATAGAAATAGAAATTCCTGGCGATGAAACGAAATAAGTAGCCCTGTCTGGATGGAACCACAGTTCAGTTATACAGAGCATACTCTGTAGCACTGACCTCATACTTTGCTAACAATTATGACAAATTTCATGTCCAGGTAAAAGTTCAAAGCGACATGAAAAAAGCGCTGGTGACTCATGCATATAAGAAGGGTATAAAAATTGACGTGCAAAAAATAGACTAGTATCCTTCTGCTCGGTTATCAGTAGAATTTTCACGGACATCCATAGACCGGAAGCCACCTCAATGTGTGTGGCGGAGGGTACTTTGCGTACCGTAGCCACTTCCTCCTATTCCAGTCGCGTGTGGTTCGCGGGAAAAATGATTGCCTGTAAGTCTCCGTGTGGGCCATAATCTCTCTGATCTTATCCTGGTGGTCGCTTCGCGAGATATGCGTAGCAGGAAGCAATGTTTTTGTTCTCTTTTAATTAAACGCACGCTCTCAAAACTCTGACAGAAGCACGTACCGCGATACAGAACATCTGTCACTTACTAAATGAGCCCGTAACGAAGCGTGCTGCTCTGCATTGGATCTTCTCTATCTCTTCTATCAACCCTACCTGGTACGGGTCCCACACTGATGAGCAGTACTCGAGCAAAGGCCGTACCAGAGTTATGTGACCCACAACCTTTTTTGACGGACTACAATTCCTGAGGATTCTTCCAATGAATCTGTCTGGGATTTGCCATACCCATGACTGATTTTGTATGGTCGTTCTATTTCAAATAGCCCCTTTATGTCTACTTGGAGGTTTGTTATGCAAGTAACTGTTGTGCCGTCGCCATTCGCCACAACGCCAGCTGTCCCTGCAAGTCTCCCCATGGTACTTCGGCCGCCGGCAGCTCCTCCAGTAATACCACGGATACTAGAATAGACGGTAGGGGTCAATCGCCGGGTGCGCAGTCGTATGCCGCGCCACTGACGTTTCCTGGAGACCAGCACAGTTTTCCCGCGCGACCATAGCGTTGCTATTATGAGTGTATCTCCACAGAAATGGTTTCCCACTGGCTCTTTATAGGTTGTGTATGTATTAAGTAGTTGTAAGTGATAAGTGCTGGATTATTAGTGACGATGGTGTGTTGCGCTGTTGCGTGCTGTGCGAACCACGGCAGACAGAAGAATGCGATATTGCACAGATTTCCGAGAGATACAGAGGTAAGGTTAAAGTGCATAAACGCAGGTAAGCGATTAGGTGCTCTCAACCCTGATACTGGTCGTGTATGTCGGCCGCGGTGGCCGAGGGGATTGAGGCGCTACAGTCACGGTCTGCACGGCCACTACAGTCGGGGGTTCGAATCCCCCTCGGGCATGGATATTTGTGCCGTCCTTAGGATTAGCTAGTCCATAAGTAGTTTGTAAGTTTAGGGACTGATAACCCCGTAGTTAAGTCCCATAATCTATACAAACATTTGAACATTTGAACCGGTCGTGTATGTTTAGAACATTTTAAAGAGTCTCATTACGTTCGAGACCTGAAAAATGAACTTTCAAACCTTCCAGTGAAACGTATATTAAAGGCAGATGCGGTCACTAGTTAGAAGCTGCCTAAGTGCATCGACGTAGTCAAGACAGGTTCTTCTGAATGCCGTGAAGTCAGAGTAGAAAGACGGAACAACCGAAAAGAAGTACAAATGTTATTGTTAACAACAAATGACCAGGATGACAGTGTAAATTGTATAATCAATTCCGTTGAGGAAATCAGTAGGTGTACTAATTCCGAAACCTCTTCAGCGAGCACTGCCGTTGACAATGATGGAATAATTGTAGCTGAATTAACTAAAGAAATTGATAATTTAAAAAGTGAGCCGGCCGCGGTGGCCGATGGAACTAAGGCGCTCCAGTCACGGTCTGCACGGCCACTACGGTCGGGGGTTCGAATCCCGCCTCGGGCTTGGATATTTGTGCCGTCCCAGTTCGTAAGTAGTTCATAAGTAGTTTGTAAGTTTAGGGACTGATGACCCCGCAGTTAAGTCCCATAGACTATACAAACATTTGAACATTTTTAAAAAGTGAGAACAATAAACTAATACATGAAATAATTATTTACTTCTACGCAACAACATATGATCTAAAATGAATAATACGCAAAGTCCACGCAATGCGTTTATACCTCTACAAATCATTAAATGTATTGCAACTATTTACTTCATTTATACAGCACACAAAAAGTATGCAGAATAATAAAATGAAATTCAGTCCTTCATCTAGAGATGTCATGCTATAAGATGTAAAAAAATCTGATATTTTCACCACATAGTTTTCCTGCAATCGTTTGATAAGTTTTTCGTGGCGGCCGTTCGTGTCGGCTGTGGGCACCGGGTGACGTCACAGCACACGGCCTGCCCCCCCCCCCCCCCCCCCCGCCACCCTCGTCCCCCCCCCCCAACTTGCGCGTGACCCCTACCGTCTATTCTAGTAACCTTGGTCATAGGTATCTCTCTAACTTCGCACGCCGGCCAATCAGAAGAGGAGGACTCGGCTAGATATGACGGCGCACACAGCCACGACAGTTCAGTCTACCAGCAAGTAGAACCAGCCTTCTACGTTAGCACAACCTGGGACACTAGTATTGACTGATGGAAGAGATCATAGCAGAACTATGTATTATATAGGACCTTGCATCAACGAGCACACTTAAAGTTGAGTATTATCTTCAATCATAATAAAAGTATCGGTGAACTAATCACTTCTTTCAGTTGCAGTTGTTGTCCACAATCCAAGCATCCCGAGGACACAAAAGTAACTGCTTCCATTGTTTCTCCTGCTATTGCGTAGTAAGGTAATAAAGGATCATTTCTTCTGTGTAAACGCAGAACTTTACACCTGTTTATGTTGAGGCTGATTTGCCACTCCTTGCCCCAGGAGTCAATATGCTGCAGATCATCCTACATTTCGCTACCCTTTTCCAGTGTTGCGACTTCCAGATAAACGACAGCATCATACGCAAACTACCTTATTGAAGTTACAATGTTATCTACGAAGTCATTTTTATATAATTTGACAAACAACGATGCTATAACACTCCCCTAGCGCACGCCTGAGTTCCCTTTAACGTCAGAAAACTTCTTTCTCTCCGTTGGTAATGTCATGCTGCGTTCTGTTAGTTACGAACACCTCAACCAAGTCGTAAAGTTGGTTAGATATTCCACACGACCGCAGTTTTTTCATAAGCCGACGGTGTGTAACGGTATCAAATACCTTGCAGAAGTCAAGAAACATTGCATCTGTCCACTAGCCTCTGTGTCTCGTGGATCAATAGCGCGAGGTTTGTTTCACACGATCGCTGCTACAGATATGACATAATATTGGAACATAAAATGTGATCAAAATCGTGCATCTGATCGAGGACCCTTCGTGTAAACGGGGAAAACCAGTGTTTTTTTTCCAATCATTAGGAACACTTTGCTCCTCTAGAGACCTTTTGTACACTGCTACTAGAAGCCGGCCAAGTTCCTTCTGCATACTACGAGTAAAATGGTATTGGTAACCCATCAGGTCCATTCTCGAACATATGCTAAGTTCGATCATAATAATTATGTCTGAAAAAGAAAAGCTTCTGTCTACAAATCAGAATAGAATAACGAGCGCGCAGCTCGTATTCTCTTCCTTCCGAAGACGTGTTAAGGGGGTATTACACGACGAACCGCTGCGAAATGTATAGGTCTAGCGCGACACCCATCTGGTGGCAGAACAGATGCAATTACCACGGAACCGTTATTATTCGCAGATACGTTATCGCCGGCCGCGGTGGCCGAGGGGACTGAGGCGTTCCAGTCACGGTCTGCACGGCCACTACGGTCGGGGCTTCGAATCTCCCCTCGGGCATGGATATTTGTGCCGTCCTTAGTATTAGCTAGTTTGTAAGTTTAGGGACTGATGACCCCGTATTTAAGTCCCATAAGCTATACAAACATTTGAACATTTTTTGATACGTTATCCGCGCATTGGGGAGACACCAGTTATAAACTACCCTGTATTCGCGCATGCGCAGAAGCTGGTACTGCAGTAAGCTTACTCCTTATTACACTCCTGGCCATTAAAATTGCTTCACCACGAAGATGACGTGCTACAGACGCGAAATTTAACCGACAGGAAGAAGATGCTGTGATATGCAAATGATTAGCTTTTCAGTGCATTCACACAAGGTTGGCGCCGATGGCGACACCTACAACGAGCTGACATGAGGAAAGTTTCCAACCGATTTCTCATACACAAACAGCAGTCGACTTGGCGTTGTCTAGTGCAACGTTGTTGTGATGCCTCGTGTAACGAGGAGAAATGCGTATCTTTACGTTTCCGACTTTGATAAAGGTCGGATTGTAGCCTATCACGATTGCGGTTTATCGTATCACGACATTGCTGCTCGCGTTGGTCGCAATCCAATGACTGTTAGCAGAATATCGAATCGTCGGGTTCAGGAGGGCAATACGGAACGCCGTACTGGATCCCAACGGCCTCGTATCACTAGCAGTCGAGATGACAGGCATCTTATCCGCTTGGTTGTAACGGATCGTGCAGCCACGTCTCGATCCCTGAGTCAACAGATGGGGACGTTTGCAAGACAACAAACATCTGCACGAACAGTTCGAAGACGTTAGCAGCAGCATAGACTATCAGCTCGGAGACCATGGCTGCGGTTACCCTTGACGCTGCATCACAGATAGGAGTGCCTGCGATGGTGTACGCAACGACGAACCCGGGTGCACGAGTAGCAAAACGTCATTTTTTCGGGTGAATCCAGTTTCTGTTTACAGCATCATGATGGTCGCATCCGTGTTTGGCAACATCGCGGTGAACGCACATTGGAAGCGTGTATTCGTATCGCTATACTGGCGTAGCACCCGGCGTGATGGTATGGGGTGCCATTGGTTACACGTTTCGGTCACCTCTTGTTCGCGTCGACGGCACTTTGAATAGTGGCCGTTGCATTTCAGATGTGTTACGACCCTTGGCTCTACCCTTCATTCGATCCCTGTGAAACCATACATTTCAGCAGGATAATGCACGACCGCATGTTGCAGGTCATGTACGGGGTTTCTGGATGTTCGACTGCTGCCCTGCCCAGCACATTCTCCAGATCTCTCACCAATTGAAAACGTCTGGTCAATGGTGACCGAGCAACTGGCTCCTCACAATAAGCCATTCACTGCTCTTGATAAACTGTCGTATCGTGTTGAAGCGATATGGGCATCTGTACTTGTAGACGCCATCCAAGCTCTGTTTGACTCAATGCCCCGGCGTATCAAGGCCGTTATTACGGCCAGTGGTGGTTGTTTTGGGTACTGATTTCTCAGGATCTCTGGACCGAAATTGCGTGAAAATGTAATCACATTTCAGTTCTAGTATAATATATTTGTCCAATAAATACCCGTTTATCATCTGCATTTCTTCTTGGTGTAGCAATTTTAATGGCCAGTAGTGTAGAAGTGGGTCCAAGTTTCTTCGCATATTCCTTATAAAATGGAATTGGTAACCCATCATGTCCATTCTTGAACATAGGCTAAGTTCGATCATAATAATTATCTCTGAAACAGAAAAGCTTATGTCTACAAATCAGAATATAACTACGAGCGCGCAGCTCGTATCCTCTTTCTTCCGAAGACGTGTAAAGGGGGTATTACACGACGAACCGCTGTGAAAGGTTTAGGTCTAGTGAGACACCCTAGTGAGACACCTATTTAGTTGCAGAACAGGTACAATATCCACGGAACCCTGATTACTAGCAGATGCGTACCCGAGCGTTGGGGAGACACCTGTTCAAAACTATCCTGTATTCGCGCATGTGCAGTTGCTGGTACTGCAGTAAGCTTCCTTCTTATTATTTAATGCCGTCACTGACATTCTTAGCTATTACTGTATTTAAACTTCCATGTTACGGATTTTGCAATTTTTTTCAGTTAGTAGATTTTCATAAATGGAATAATTAAGCAGACATCTATATCTTTTTGCAAGCAGACTTTCTTTTATAGCAGGTATTTGTGAAAAGGAGTTTTTATATCGGTTCCTTCATACTTTAGGAATGAAATAAAAAAGATACCGATAACAGTCTTAATTCAGACATATAGGGAGGAAAGGTGTTTTTATGACCACACAACCGACTGCATCATCATAAGTTATATCAACAATCACTTATTCCTTAGTAACACGCATACAACTTTTCACATAGCTGATTTTCAAAACTGACCATGTCTATCTCACGAAGTTCCGAAATTCTTGTAGATCGCTGGGACTTAGTTCTTTCATTAGAAGTGAGTGTAGTCAAAAAATGTTCAAATGTTTCTACAGCTTATGGGACTTAACTGCGGGGTCATCAGTCCCTAAAATTACAAACAACTTATGAACTAGCTTATACTAAAGACGGCACAAACATCCTTGCCAGAGGGGGGATGGCCTGAATGGCCTCGCTCATCGTAGCAGAGCGCCTCAATGCGTTCGGCCGCTCCGCCGCAGCCGGACAGACAGAAGTAATATTTAGTATGTAAAAAACTTGTCAATATTAATTATGTACGACTCCTCTCATTGTAGTAAACTCAAGTAGACTACATCTGCGCAAGAGCTGCATAAAATCACACATGGAAATGTCACAATGTAAACGAAAGCACTAAAAGCGAGGAAAATACTCGAAAGACGTTGTGCTAAGCAAAAAAATACATATTGGGTGAAATTTCTCAGTATTTAAATCAATGAATAACACAGTTATAGGCCATCCATAAATATTCGATTATGATGAACGAAATTAAGTTACATTGATCTTCAGTGACTTTCATTCAATATATTTGTGACAAAAAAATGTGAAGTTAAGAATAAGATAATTTTGAACACACAAACCACTAAAAAGCTAATGCACAAGTACACCACATTTGCAGGTCACTTCATAGAACGGAATCACACCTTGTTAAAGAACGCCACAATCAGTAAGAATAATTAGTAGACAGCTAATACCCGATTATTACAATGCAAAACAACGTAAGGGAGCCACTACAATAACATTTAGATACACCACAATTCCGAATTGAAGGCATTTTTTGATGTTATAATTTACGCCTAAAATTTATGATAAAGGATTTAAACAACTTGGGGTATCCAATAAACTCCAATATAAGCCCATAGATTCCGAACTATCGCTGTTTCACTATAAATTTAAAACTTTCTGCGCTGCTTCTTGGTCATATGATGTTACAATATTTTTCACTATTTCACTAAACTGAACTATACGGATATAAGTGACACAGACTGTTGTGAGGCCTTCTCTCTACAAGGTATTGATACAATGGAGAGCGATGACATCACGCTACAGTGATCAGGATGTGTCGAGACAAAAATTGGCTTCAACACACACTTAAACACAGCAAACGTTTTCCACGTATTTTACAGTTGCGAACATATGAAATATTTCATTCTATACACCGTTCACCGAAACAAGAGACAGACTGTAAACAGACCGGGTCGCGTGACCAGGGGTGGACAAAAATGGGGCGCTCGCTCAATATCGCTATTATGTATCAATCGATGTGGTTCCGTGTTGTAATGGAATGGGGACTACGGCTGTTGCTCGAGTTTTAATTCCAAATTATTAACTTATTCATCGAGAGCCGTAATTTTTTTTAACGACTGGTTTCGGTATTACATTAATCCTTCTTTATATTTTGTATGACATACGGACAGCTTAATTTGTATAGAGCCTGAAGATGGTAGTCTATTAATGCAATACCGAAACCGGTCGTTAAATAGAAGAATATAAACTTCATGGCTGTTGGTGGATAAGTTTATAATTTGGAATTAAGACCTCTGTATCAGATGTAAAGCGGTTGTGTGTTTTGCTATATAGCAGTGATATTAGCCGCCACAGATATTCAAAATGCATTTCTTTTAGTAATTCATAGAATCTCTGAAAATTGCCCAAATCTGCATTTTCGTTTACGACAAATAGAACTATGTCAACAAAACAACGAATGGTGTACTTTCGTTCGTATTACATATCAGTGAAAGTCATCAACACTTTCTGTAAGCTTCTGTCGTGATGCTTTTTTGGGGACTCCAAGAGTGTGAGGCCTTTTAATCAAATACCATATGATAAACTGAGGAAAAACCAATACCCATAGAAGCTGCTGTTTTTATAACAATAGCTGTCATTTATTGTTCTGGATACAACAGCTCTGTTTTATACACATCAAGAACTTAATAATTTCTTCTTTGATAGCTTATTGCGTGGATTTGAAATGTGGGATGACAATGATTTTACGCTTGTGCGACACAGAGGAGAAAGAGAAAAAGAGATAAAATATGAAAGCTTAATACTTATGTTGCTATTCAACAACAGGTCCTTTGAGATTTTTTTTTTAATGATAGATGGCCCTGTGGGCAACAAATATCAAAATGAGTTGTTGAAAAACGGCAATATCAAAACACACACACACACACACACACACACACACATATATATATATATATATATATATATATATATATATATATATATATATATATATATATATATAAAATGTCTAGACATTTTTTCCACGATATTAACGATTGCCGAGAGAGTAGATACCACTTCCTCGTACTTTGAGGTTCATAAAAATGATGAAGGAGCTCATCTAAGATATGCTAATCTATGCCCTGATAGGAAAGGTCCATCTGTAACGACTTTTCGCAATATTGTCCAACGGCTTGCTGAAACTGGAAGTGTTAAATCTAGAGAAAGGAACCGATGTCTGTTCGTTCGAGATATTAACATTCTTCAAAAATTTTCAACTCATTTTTAGTTTTGCGATTACCGTGCCATCTATCATGAAACAAACAAAAAATGTTTCGTACATCAGTTGAATATCATTTACATGGAGAATCCAAATCTGCAATAAAACAGGGGTTGCTATATGTGATTTCGAAGTGATCCCCCTTCAGCCCCCTGGAGAATTGATGTTCTTTTGTAAATGGATGTCCCTTTTCGAGTTGAACAACTTTTATTGTAATTTTTTAATCCGTTTTGTATTTTTCCAAATATTTCAAAAAATTATTGTAGGTGCCTCACTCCGTATAAAACTAAAATAAAAGTCAAATTTTTCTACCGAATAGTCCCTGTAAAATCTTTTTGAAATATTGCAGAGCCTGCACCTTGATTCTGTTCAAATGTTCAAATGTTTGTTAAGCCTATGGGACTTAACAACGGGGTCATCAGTCCCTAATCTTACAAACTACTTATGAACTACTTACGAACTAGGACGGCACAAATATCCATGCCCGAGGGGGGATTCGAACCCCCGACCGTAGTGGCCGTGCAGACCGTGACTGGAGCGCCTCAGTCCCCTCGGCCACCGCGGCCGGCCTTGATTCTGTCAGTGCAATGCGTCCCCAGTATTCGCTCTGGAAGCAGGCAAGAAATCCCTGCTACGATCCGTCTCTCCATAGGCGTGTTGCTGGATAAGTCTACGGCGCCACTGAAGGCTGCCTCATTACACACTATGGCGGTTTTTCCCGCTCAGTTTTAAGTCGCCTCGCCATGTCACACGCTGCGCCAAAACCGCGCTTTCTTTTTGTGTAACCCTACAGCAATTTTCCTTAACTGCTCATTTCTGAGACTACACAGAGGAATAAATATAGTACACCCGGAAAGACGTCGATTTTGATCCGAGTACGGCAGATGCCACGGGGATAGTAGATCTACTGATAATGATTTCAACGACAGATAGTGTAGTGACATAGCTGCTAGTGGGCCATCCGTGTGCTTCCTACAGCCAGCTGAGGGAGAAAATGGTGCAATTGTGGCCTTCGGAGTGGTGGGATAGTCCCATTGTAGACTTGTCACACTGTTTGGACGTGATGCATCAGTTGTGCAACGCTGCTGGTTGCAATGGTCGTCTGTGTTGTGGCGTAATGTCAGCGCCACACGCCAGACGTAAGAGAACGATCGTGGAGAAGGCAGCGATCGACAAGAAAGCCAATCGCAAGCAGGCGCCGCGCATCCTGGATGGAGTAACCGAAGATGCGCGCCCTCTACAAGCGGCTATATCTAGGCCGACATCAGGGCCGGCGCAAGCCCAAGTGCCGCTTGTGCGAGTTGCTAAATTGCCGCCCCCCCCCCCCCCCCCCACAAGTTCTTTTACAAAATGTTTGTGGAATTTTATTTGAACAAATCTGTAGGAAATGTCGGCAGTCAAACGCAATTTTTGTTTTTACTTTTCATATCTACCTAGGTTTCGGCCACTGAGTGCTTACATCTAAACCGTTGAACATGACGGTCCAGATGTAAACATTACTGAAACAATTGAGAACAGCCACACTGTGCCCGAAATCTATGTAGGTCTGTAAGATAAAAAATACTGATTGGTGACATTATCTATAGATTCAAATTTCAAATGTCTATAAATCTATCGGACCAAACTGCGTGGTCATCAGTCCGTAGCTTACAAACCACTTAAACCTAGGTAAACTAACCTACGGACAAACACAAAAACACACGCCGGCCGCGGAGGCCGAGGGGACTGAGGCGCTTCAGTCACGGTCTGCACGGCCACTACGGTCGGGGGTTTGAATCTCCCCTCGGGCATGGATATTTGTGCCGTCCTTAGTTGTAAGTAGTTCATAAGTAGTTTGTAAGTTTAGGGACTGATGACCCCTTAGTTAAGTCCCTTAAGCTTAACAAACATTTGAACATTTTTTGAACAAACACACACACCCATGCCCCAGGGAGGACTCGAACCTCCACGGCGAGCAACCGCGCGCTCCGCAGCAAGGTGCTTTAGACCGCTCGGCTACTCCACCGCGGCTACGCTGGAGGGAGGAACCGAAAATGCGCGCCCTCTACTAGCGGCTATATCTAGGCTGATTTGTACAGTCGTTGGGCATCAGCTCAAAAATGAAGTCAAATCAGTTTGAAGAAATCTAGCTAATTTTAATAAGCCTTCTGAATTTACAAAAATGTTCAAATGTGTGTGAAATAAAAAAAAAATCAAATGTTTGTACATCCATCGGTCATCAGTCCGTAGCTTACAAACTACTTAAACCTAGGTAAACTAACCTAAGGACAAATACACACACACCCATGCCCCAGGGAGGACTCGAACCTCCACGGCGAGCAACCGCGCGCGAGACGCGAGACACTTTAGACCGCTCGGCTACTCCACCGCGGCTGTGTGAAATCGTATGGGACTTAACTGCTAAGCTTACACACTACTTAACCTAAATTATCCTAAGGATAAACACACACACACACCCATGCCCGAGGGAGGACTCGAACCTCCGCCGGGACCAGTCGCACAGTCCATGACTGCAGCGCCTTTGACCCCTCGCCTAATCCCGCGTAGAATGAATGTACAGTTAATGTAAAGAAACATGTTTCAATGGTTGTGAACAGATAATGTATTCAACGGAAAACAAAATATATTTACAATTTAATCATCATTTGGTGTGAACAAATATTCAATATTGAACAAAATAAGAAACTTATGCCAGGCTTATTACCAATGTCGTTATCTCTTGTAATTACTCGCAGCGTATTTACCCATTCGGAATACTTCTAGCCATTGTAAGTGTTGGCCCCCCAGGGGTCTCACGGTTCTTTCGTGAGTGCGTGCGTGGCGAGCACGGGGCCCCGAGCTAATGCAGTCTTCTTTACTTCCTGGACCGCATTTCCATTCCCCCACCCCTCCTTTCCTATCCTCACTCTTTCCCCTCCCCACCGATGGACTGATAACCTCAGTAGTTCCCCTATCCTAACCAAACCAATCGTAGGTGTTGGACACATTTGACTGTAGTACTGTTCAACCATTTTTCCAAAATGCGGGAAGAATAAAACACCCGGGAACTGCCACTGAAGGGCTTAGCTAAATTGCTTTAGGCTTAACATGTACCGCATTATCGAACATTTCATTCGAATTCCCAAATTAGATTTCGTTTTCTGCATAATTAGTTGTGAGTAAACGCACGGCGCTTAACAGGCTGTCGGCGATCCAGTCATAAGAGCTACCTCGACTCATACGAATACTGTCGTGCACGCCAGAATGTTTCCCCCTCTCTGTTCCTCCGGAGTAAACACGGCGGTGCCGCCACAGTGTGGAGGAAGAACTTAGTCCTCCCCCCTCTCCTTGTTCAACAGGGGCGGCCAGTAGGTAGTCGAGACGCCATGAAACAGTTCCCGAAGTCGCTCCCTCCGAGGTTTGATTCAGAATCCCCTCTTGGGCACGAATGTTGAGTTTGTCATAAAAAAGGGGGGGTGGGGTGGCAAATCTGCCGCCCCTTGGAAAGTGCCGCCCCGTGCGGCCGCACGTTTCGCACGTGCCTTGCGCCGGCCCTGGCCGACATACGCCTGGACGCCCGTCAGTTACTAGTGCGAACTCGGACAGTTTCTAGTAAGAACTCAGACAGTTACTAGGCAGCTACGAAGTCAGGAATAGGACAGTACTAAGTAAAAATGCGGCTACGAACTTCGCAGTAACTAGGTCCCAGCGCAGCTAGTATCATATGGACGACGACACGAGAAGCAAGAAGAGAGAAGAAACAGACTTATGTTCTAAAGATGAGTATTGTAAATTTTAGTCAATAAATATCTTGTAATACTAACTATATCAATGTTTTAGATGTCAAAAAAACCTGCACCAGTACCTTTATTGTCAACTAGACTGGGACGAGTAAAAAACAAAAGGCAACGAGTTCACCACAGTCTGAACATTCTCACACTCCAAGACGTCCACACAGCACAGACGTCCGCCAAAATCCTTGTATTATAAGGGCAGCAGCGTCAGATCGTACAGGTACCACAGCACAGACTAGAGCTGTGTCGGCTACCGGTCACTAACACTGGGACTACGGGCACGCGCACCTCTTCCTCTGAAGCCACATCACCGATGTGCACGGAACTACAATTACCGTCAGACGATCACTTGGAAGATGCAATAACGGGACGTGGACTTCAATGATGAAAGCAGATTCTGCCAGCACACAAATGTTGGTCGTTTGCGCGTACGACGTGGACCTGGCGAGCGCTGTGTGGTAGAGTGTATTCGTCCGAGACACACTGGCCACCCGTCGGCTTTAAGCCCTGACGTCGGCGTGTTGTGTTGTATGACCCCAAACGTGCATAATTTATATTTTCTTACGAATGTGGCATCACTTTTTACAACAGAAATGTTGTGGCGTAAAGACAGCGCCACACGCCAGACACATGAGAACGATCGGGGAGAAGGCAGTGGATGACCGGCAGCCAATCACACGCCGGCACCGCGCCTCCTGGAGGGAGCAACCGAGAAGCGCGCCCTCTACAAACAGCTATATCTAGGCCGACATGTTTCTGGAAGTGCCCATCTGAACTCGGTCCCGAAATAGGCAGTCACTAGGACTCAGAGCAGCTAGCATCATGCAAGAAGAAGACGCCGCGCAAGACAGACATATGTTGAGAAGCTGAGTATATTTGTACATATTAGTAAATAAAACTGGTATTACTGATCAGTATAGCTGTTTTAGCTGTCAAAAAATGGTCAAATGTTTGTAATTCTATGGGACCAAACTACGTTGGTCATCAGTCGCTAGACTTACAAACTACTTAAACTAAGTTAAACTAACCTAAGGACAAACACACAGATCCATGCCCTTGGGAGGATTCGAACCTCCGACGCAGGAGGCCCCGCGATCCACAACGTGGCGTTCCAGACCACTCGGCTACTCACGCGCGGCGTTTTAGCTGTCCACGTATCCCACGCGTCCTGAGTAGAACCATTCCTGACAGATGGACCGGGAAGGACAAAACACAAACTGATCAATTTAAGTTTACCCATCCACCTACCCGAGCACCATCTTTTAATTAAAAATACTAATAACTTAAAACGACGATCGTTCGTAATGGCAATTGCTGTGCAGATCACTATGGCGAAGGAAAGTTTTGTTTGA
This sequence comes from Locusta migratoria, assembly GCA_026315105.1. NCBI lineage: Eukaryota > Metazoa > Arthropoda > Insecta > Orthoptera > Acrididae > Locusta > Locusta migratoria. The sequence goes on along the minus strand of CM048755.1, from coordinate 665,676,820 downwards.
TGAGTATTGTTTAGTGTGTCGGGATGTGTTTTCCGCGTTTCCTTCTGTTTAGTATGTCCCCGCTCCTGACGTCATGAGTATTGCCGCTACGACTCTCGTTTACGTTTGGTGGTTGCGGAGGGAACGCTGACCAGCGACGGTATGCGTAGAATGTTGTAAGACTCGTTCTTTTGCTGTTCTTGCAACAGCAAAATTCAATTACTCTTTTTCAAATAAACTTCTTCCCAAGGTACCGAGATTATTCATGCATTTTCAAATGAAATATCTTGCCTTCGTTGCAGATATTACACAGGGCCGTTAGCAATTACCAGGAGGAAGAAAGGAAATTACTGTTTAAGATTTCGTCAAATGAAAGAGAGAAAAAAGCTCTGATTTAAAAGTCTGTTTGTTTGCAGCAAACGCTGAATTATCCTTTTTCTGAAATAAAACTCAGTTTTCTTGCTGCAATGTGGCTATTTTTTCCAAGCCGTGCTTCGCCTTTTTCTTTCCCTTTCGGTTAGTTCTAGTGCTACAGCCTTAGTATGCTACTTGTGCCAATTTGTGATGGACGGAGGGCGAAAGCGGGTGACGATATGGTTGTTCAGCGCGTTAGATCAAAGGGCTATAAAAAAGAGGCTAAGGCGACCGATAGTCCGCGTGCAGAGGTAGCTGATTTCTATTCCAAACATTTCTTGTGGATCTACTGATTCAAATATCTTTAATTGCTAGTTTATAATGTTCTCCATAAGTAGTGATTTTGACATTAAATTCAGATAGACAAAACAATAAATATAGTTTATTAGATATTAATGCAGGATGCCCTATTTTAATCTATACCGCACTATATCTCTGGCGAGACCCGATTCCGCAAAAAAAGTCTCTAGCAACATTTGTAAGGTTTGAGGGGGTTCATCGAATGGTTATCTCATTTCAAGGTCAGACAAAGATCCAGTTCATTTTTCCAAATGGTAAACCCTATTTTTTATTTCATATTCGTATTATAGATAAAACAATACGCATTTTGGTAGTGAACAATTTCTCGAAAAACCAATGGTTTGTCGTTAGGGGGCACTTCATTATAAGTTTTCCAGGTTCCCAGTATCTCGTGAACGAAGTGAAATCGGGGAAAATTTTCAAGGACATTTCAAGTTCACGAAAATTTCATCAATGGACAGAGTTCAGAAACTATACAAGATTGTCATTGAAAACTTTTCCCGATCTCACTTCGTTCTCATGATACTGGTAACTTGGGAAACTTACAATGAAGCGCCTTTTTGCGCCAACCACTAGTTTTTTTTATTTTTAAGAAAAAAGTTACCTAGGAATGCGTAGTTTTTCACGTAGAATACGAATATGAAATTAAAAAAAATAGGGGTTAATATTTGAAGAAAAGTACTTGACTTTGGTTTGGCCTTGACAAAAGGTTCAAGGACATTTCGAGATAAACATTCTATGACCCCCTTCAAACAAAACAAATTTTACTAGAGACTTTTTTGCGGCATTCTACCACTCCAGAGATACAGGTCGGTATAGATTAAAATGAGACACTCTGTATAGAATTCGCAGCGTGCACATTAATTTACTGCTGACGTTCAAAACTGCTTTAATTATCAGTAATGCGATCATCAGAACGCTGAATGATATGCGTGTGATCATTCTGCAGGACCTGTGGAAGTCACAACAACAGGGAAGAGCGCTGTTAACTCAAACGTGGCGTCTGTCTTGTTTCCGCCATACACCAACGAATGCGGGTGGCTCCGCGGAAAGAAATCGATGAGATTCAAATGAGATCTGGTGCGCACGTAATGGAGCTGTCACATCTAATCAGGCGAGCCTGCCACTCATTTAAATAATGTCGCCCGCGCAGGCGCGGCGTTCCATCCGTTTGGATCCAACGGGCTTTCAGAATCACATGGACACACGGGAAGTACGTCCCTGAGTGAAACACAGAACTGGATACAATTCCATCAATCTTAAAATACGAGGGTCACTCCAAAAGATGTGCACACTATTTTTTTTAAATGCAGTTTGCATTCTGCATGTTTGAAAGTTTTACAGTGTGTAGATACATCCTTTCCTCTTGTTTTCAAACTTAGTTCAACCTGTTGCCGTGAGTGGCGCCTTGACAGCATGTCTTCAAGATTTCTGCTATACTCGACGTTCGTCAGTAGCAAAGACCTTGTAAAAAATAACTAGAATCCCTAACGGCGCTGCTGTCGCGGGATAATTTGAACCTTCTGCTGACCGCCATATAGTGGTAAGCGTCAGATACATAGGAGTGTTGTTAGGAGATAAATCGTGTATATTTACCCAAATCATAGTCACGTCTGCACTGTTTGACTATTGCAGTGTACATGAAGCACAATGGTGAAGAGCTGCTCAGCGTTTAACTGCACATATTGATTAAAAAAAGCAATAAAAAGAACAAATACTGTCTTTCCATTTATACGTCACAGGAATACGAGTAGCCCTACTACTTGTGTTCAGAGATAGTTACTCTTGCTTAACAGGCTGTCAGACAAGACAATGTAGGATTCAATGAAATAAGTTCAAATGTTCGATTGTTTGTATAGCTTATGGGACTTAACTACGGGGTCATCAGTTTTGTATCCCATCCTCGTCGCCACTTTTGTGTCCCAGCCTCGTCGCCGCTTTTGTGTCTCGTTTCCGTCGTAGGTGTCGGTAGCCGAGTAGAAAGACCGACACAGGAATAAAGGATGCACGCTTGTTCAGGTAGGAGGTGACCAGCCAGTGGGACAGCAGAAACTAGAAACACTAGAGTAAATTAGAACGAGATATATATTTCTTAGAGACTTAGTAATACTTAACTTTTACATAGATCAGTACTGCAGAATGCTGATACATAGTTGAGCTAGAGGCGTGCCTAGTGCCTATCCGATAGCCAAGTCTTCACTGGTGCCTATCTGATTCCGAAGTGTTAACTGGTTCCTATCTCAGTCCGAAGTGAACGATGTCGTTCAGTGGTGGCCACGAGCGGGATCGCAGCAGAGGGCGCTCGTGGCTGACGTCGTAAGAACGCCGCGCCGTGCGTGCATGGCGGCGCGCGGCGAAAGTACGTGGCGCGCACTTTAGACTTGTGCGACACCATAATCAGTCCCTAAACTTACAAACTACTTATGAAATACCTAATTCTAATGACGGCACAAATATCCATGCCCGAGGGGGGATTCGAACCCCCGACCGAAGTGGCCGTGCAGACCGTGACTGGAGCGCCTCAGTCTCCTCGGCCGGCGATGAAATAAGTAACAGGCTTTTACAATAGTAGTAGCTCTTAAAAACGTGCTTCTTTAGGCAGTACTGGTGGACAGGAAGTTCAAAACGTTTCATTTTATGGTGTGTAAAATGACGACTGAGGGCACGAGGTCAGTTACTTCACTGCAGTTCGAATTTTTGTTTACGAAATTAATACTAGCAACTTGTAACACCGAATTTAAAGGTCATCTGTTTTAAATATAGGTATAGCAACTGAAAGGGGTATGCAGAACTGTGTGTAGTTCCATATATGAATGACACGTAGACCACACTGGATGCACATTGTGAAGTTGAACCCTATGATGACAGTTGCTCACTTTTGAGCAGTTCACGCTAGTGTAAGGTATTTGGCTTACAGCATTAAAAATACTAATATTCGTGTTAGATGTCCTAAAGCTACTGTTACATGCACTTAGTTAAGAAAAAGTTATGGCATGCTTCGTGTTCTTGAAAGAATTTGGTAGTGGTTGGTTACTGTATTCACAAGCTTCCACTCTTGTTTGTTCCATGCCCATCAGGCAAGTAACTATGCTGGTATCCTTCTGATTTCCACTAAATGACAACGATTGAGTTATACTAAGAAAATCATCAAATACAGAAAGCAAGTTGACGAACGCAAAGGCAAAGAAAAGAAACTTTGAGCAAACTGCCAACGCAAGACAGGTGATAATATTTTAACGTAAAAAGATAATGAAAATGAGGGAGAGATATTAAAATAATACTTTAAATAGAAAAAAGTTAAGAAGAAAGAGTATGTTTGTCGAAGCTAAAGTCAGATATCAAATACTTTTGGCTGTTTGTTAAAATACGGCCAGAAGAAATATTACATGTTGGGTTCATAGATTATTACAATAGTAGAGTCGTGATCGCATCGCCCATAATTTTTTATTATTTACATTTTTATTATTTTTGGACGAAGTCTTTGCAAAAAAATCATAAAACTATACGCAAATCTAAAGTGGATCGTAAAACACGTCAGTGCGATTTTTTTAAGTTCATTCACGGCGTCGAAATTTGCACGTGAGAGCGCAATACAGCAGGGACCGCATTGCAAATGTTACTGGATTTAGGCACGGTATTGACTAGTGAACTTCCTTCCGAGCAAATACAATTTTATACTATCACTGAAGATCTTATTCACATGTAGATAAATACTTTCAAGTCACATTGAAATGCATGGAAGAGGATTCATCGAACCGCTTTTATGATATTTCTCTACAGTTCCATTCTCTAATAGCTTTCGGGAAAAAAGAACACCTAAATCTTTCCGTTTTGGATCTATTTTATTTTATTTTGATGATCATGTATTCCTATGTAGGTGGGTGCTAGAATAATATGTTCGCATTCTGAAGCGAAAGTTGATGAAAGAAGCCTCGCAAATACATCTCGCCGCAACGAATAACGCATTTCTCTTAGTTATTTCCACCGGAATTCGTGCATCATTTCCCTGATACTATCCTAAAAAATGTTCAAATGTTTGTTAAGCTTATAGGATTTAACTACGGGGTTATTAGTCCCTAAACTTACAAACTACTTATCAACTACCTTATACTAAAGACGGCACAAATATCCATGCCCGAGGGGGATTCGAACCCCCGACCGTAGTGGCCGTGTAGACCGTGACTGGAGCGCCTCAGTCTCCTCGGCCACCGCGGCCGGCATACTCTCCTCCCTATATCGTGATAATTTAAAACGAGCTGCCCTTCTCTGAACTTAGTCTAAATCGTCTGTCAGTGCCACTTGGTGGGGAACCGACAATGCGCGGCAATACTCCAAAATAGGATGTAAAAGTGTAGCCGCGCGGGGTTTAACGAGCGGTCTGGAGCACCACGTTTAGGATCGCGCGGCCTCCCACGTCGGAGGTTCGAATCCTCCCTCGGGCATGGACGTGTGTGTTGTCCTTATGTTAATTTAACCTAGTTTAAGTAGTTTATGGACTGATGAACAATGTAGTTTTGTCGCATAAGAATTACAAACATTTTAACTTTTGCACAAGCGTGGTGTAGGCAGTTTCTTTAGTATAACTTTTGCGTCTTTTAAGTGTTCAAATCTTCAAATATTTGTACAGCTTATGGGACTTAACTACTGGGTCATCAGTCCCTAAACTTCCAAACTACTTATGAACTAGCTACTACTAGCTACTACGGCAAAAAATTCTATGCCCGAGGGGGGATGCGGACCCCCGACGTTGTGGCCGTGCAGACTGTGACTGACGCGCCGCAGTACGCTCGGCCACCGCGGCCGGCTTATAAGTGTTTTGCCAACGAGACGTAGTCTTTGGTTCGTTTTCCCTACAATATTTTCTGTGTGTTCTTTCAAGTGTAAGTTGTTCGTAATTGTTACTCCTAGGTATTTAGTTGAATTGACGCTCGGTATATTTGACTGATTTATCGTTTCAATGAAGTTTAACGGATGTCTTTTAGTGATCATATGGATAACTTCACACTTCTCATTATTGCCGGCCGTGGTGGCCGAGGGGACTGAGGCGCTCCAGTCACGGTCTGCACGGCCACTACGGTCGGGGGTTCGAATTCCCCCTCGGGCATGGATATTTGTACCGTCCTTAGTATTAGTTAGTTCACAAGTAGTTTGTAAGTTTAGGGACTGATGACCCCGTAGTTACGTCCCATAAGCGATACAAACATTTGAACTTCTCATTATTAAGGGTCACTTTCCATTTTTTGCACAATGCTGATATCTTATCTAAATCATTTTGCAGTTGCTTTTGATCTTCTGCTGACTTTAACAACCGATAAATGACAGCATCATTCGCGAAATGTCTATGAGAGCTACTCAGATTATCTCCTAAATCGTTTATAAAAATAAGGAACAGTAAGGGCCCTACGATTCATCCCTGTGTAACGCAAGATATCACTTCTGTTCCACTCGATGACTGTCCTTTCTGACAGGAAACCACGAAACCAATCTGACAACTGTGGCGATATTCCATAAGCACACAATTTGATTGGAATGTTTCAAAAATTCCAATGTTCAAATGTTTGTAATCATAAGCGACGTAACTTAAGTCTCTCCTTAGACTTACGCACTACTTAAACTAACTTATACTAAGGACATCACACACTCGTGCCCGAGGGAGGACTCGAACCTCCAACGCGAGGGGCAGCGCGATCCGTTTACGCTCCAGCTACAAGGTCAATCCCGCGGGGCTCGTGTGTTCCAGTTAATAACACGGAAAGAAAAACTATACCAAGCCGCATCTCATGCGTTGCGAGATTAAAAACATGATGATACAAAAGGCACGCCCACGTTTCACAGAACTGTCAATATTAAACGTGCCTGCCGCATTTAAAATTACGATGAGTAGTGTATTACTTCTGAATTTACAATTTAAATTGACGCATATAGAAAATATTGGACTCTGAAAAACCAGTCCGATATTCAGCAAACTTTATGGAGATATCCATTACATAACAGCTATTAAATAGGGATTAAATTAGCTTTTCGGGTTCGAGTTACGTTTGTGCACGCAGTTTTAATCTAGCAGGAAGTTTCAGATGTTGAGATAATTACTTTGAAAGAGGCACGGCCAACACGCAACTCCCGTAAGGGCTTGTGCTCGCTACACAGGGCGTTTCAAAAGACGACGGAAAAACCCCAGGAGTGGATTCCTCACTGAGAGAGAGGAATAAACACTACGTTTTAATATGCCCGGAAATGCATGGTTAGCGAGTTAGTCGACCATTTTACGGTTACGCAAAGCAAGTTGACAAGTGCTGTTTGCTGGAGGAGAATGTACGACACCCTTTACAAGTGACAGTAGTAGACGAATGGCATATCAATGTGATACTGACCTGAGCATCCTTCAGCAAGCGCACATCAAGTACAGTGTGTGCAGTTAAATACAGGGTCGTCCTAAAATGTATGTCCACAATTAAAGGGGCCGAAATAAGCAGATTTCGTATAGGAATGTGTGGGCGGTAATTATGTGTGGAGCCGGTAGAGAGCGCTGGAGAATGCACAGTTTACCTGCGCTTCGCTAAGTAGTTTCATTATTTCTGGATTCATTATATCCCGCACGGATCTGGAGCAGCGTGCATCGTTTCACCAATACAGAGCTGGCCGACATACATTCTAACACTCGAGCGACTTCATCCGGATTTACGCTCGAGTGGATCGTTTTATGCTTCCAGACGTGGAAATAGCATTAGAAGATATCTCAAACTGCAGTCATCAAAGTATTTTGAGGACGTTGCATGAAGACGGGAGGACCAATTACAAAGAATGCAAGCACTAACACAAGACGAGTATCATTCACGTTTCAACTTCGTTCGTTTTCGCTATATTCGAATTACAAATACGTCTAAGAAATTTTTGACATGCGGAATGTGGCACACTGAAAGATACCGCAGATAATTTCTGTCAGCATCAAACAGAACCATTTTTACTCCGTACTTGGGATAAACTGAAACAGGGAGAAACAAGTTGCAAATTTCTAGGAAAACTGAAGTGAAACAATAGGCAGCCAAACGTTGGATATCAATTATTTGGCCTGTTAACTTTGTAAATATAAATTAGGGAATACTCTGAATTCTAGTACAATCAGAAAGCGCAAAGGAAATATGCAGTGGTTTACCATTGCTCCGACTCAAGAAGTACGTGAGTAGATTTTTATTCACAAAATTCGAGAAATGCAGTTGAAATTACAAGTTGAAGCCCCATATAAGCAGGATGGGAAATAATTATGGTGCCGCTAAATTTCAATGGGTATACGCATTATAGTAACATTCATTTTTTGATACAACGTTGAAATCCATTTTACCGGAAGTTTGTTTTTCTAAATTCAGTGTGAATTGACCGCTCGGAAATGAGTGCATGGTCTAAGATGCCATGTTCCGGATTGTACGGCCGTTCCTGTCAGGGTTTCGACTCCTCCCTTGGGCATGGGTGTACGTATTGTCTTTAGCAAAAGTTTGTTTAATTTAAAATAGATTCCTATTCTAGGGACCGATAACCTCAACGGTTTCGTCCCTTAGTTTTAGAAATATTTGGTTTGAATCAGGGGTAAGTTTTTTTATCTCGCCCTTAACCACTCTCGATGACTTTTTGCAGGAAGTAGTCTTGCTTACATCCGTGCAATAATATCATCAAACATGTAAATTTATTTTATCATTACATTTACATACAAATAATTAAAAAATTTAAGGATGAAATTTTAAGTAAACACTGAAAACAAATGACTACTATTTCTCATAAGGTGAATGCACAGGACCGTTGAACTGTTTTATGAACGTACCTACAAAATTTGCCGTGTGAAAATTGTGGTGTAAATACCAACAATTGGTATTCTAGAACACCATTAAAAACATATTAAAAATTCAGAACACGAAAACCAGCAAATTTGTGGACTTATAACTTCGATATTGCTACATCTTTAGATTGTAGACACGATTTTAAAATTTGGTTGCTTTCGCCAAAGTAGATGAAAAGTTAAAATTTCGGGTGGCGTCTTGCCTTAAGCACATCGTCGTATGTACTATATGTTCGTATACAAATCAACGCCGAATCTAAATCGATGATTCCTCTGAAGACGGTACATCGTCTGGACTTCTTCTGCGCTTCCAGTCGGCTCTGCTGTGGTACGTGATGACGTCTGACCGTACAATTTTATCGAGAGCTTTAACAGGCCAGAGCGAGCCCACAGCTACCTGAGCGGGCAGGCCGGTATGTCGTACTTGTTGAACACCCTGCCTCTGACCGCCTCCGTAGCTCAGTCGACAGCGTAGCTGACTACCCCGCAGAGGTTCCAGGCCGCAGTCCGAAGATGCGCCAGTCTACGCTGGGCACATACGGTTCTAGCTGCGACACATCAAGCAGATCATAATCGATAGAAACTATGTGATTGCCTCAGTGCAGAACCCGAGTCAAAAAACGACGTGGTAAATACCGGGTGATCAAAAAGTCATTATAAATTTGAAAAATTTATAAATCACGGAATAATGTAGATAGAGAGGTAAAAATTGACACTTGCTTGGAATGACAAGGGGTTTTATTAGAAAAAAAAACCAACAACAAAAAAACAAAGTTCAAAAAATGTTCAACAGATGGCACTGGACAGGAAAACGTCAGTGATTGCGCATGAAAATCGTGTAAAAAAGGAGCTGTAATGAGAGAGAGAATTAGATGCACCAGCAGTCGCAGCATGTTGACGTTACCTGAAAGGGCGCTTTTAGTGAAGCTGTATTATCAGAAAGGGAAATGTGCTAGTTCAGCGTTACGATCCTATCGCCATAGGAAGGGATTCGAACGGGTAAAGTTCCGTTGACAAATGCAGCTGTGGCGAGAATGATTTCGAAGTTCGAAGCCACGGGTTGTTTAGACGATAGACCCCGTAGTGGCTGACCGAGCACAAGGCGTAATGCTGCTGCGACAGTTCAGGAAGAAATGGAGACTGTAGTGGGTTCTTCTATGCACGGGGAAGTTAGCGCTCGTGCAGTCGCACGTCGCACCGGCATTCCATACACTACTCTTTGTTTGGCAATTAGGCGTACCCTCCGATGCTATCCTTACAAAATCCATCGGCATCACAGACTGTCACCTGGAGGTTTAGTGAAGCGGAGGGCATTTGTGGTGTGTGTGTTTCAAAAGATGGCGGAAGATGACGATTGGTTGAGTAACGTGTTGTGGACCGATGAAGCTCATTTCACGCTCCGAGGGTCTGTCATCGCCCACAACTGCAGAATTTGGGCTACCAAAAATCCTAGAGCTGTTCATTGCACGACGAGAAAGTCACGGTATGGGTTGGATTTACCACATCTACCGTTATCGGGCCCTTTTTCTTCGAGGAACAGAGTGATTCTGATTTTGTAACTGTTGCCATGACGGGTGAGAGGTACGCCGATATGTTACAGAATCGCATCATCCCCAGCCTGTCTGATAAGCACCTGCTGGAACGTACGACTTTTATGCAGGATGTCGCTCCACCCCATATTGCTAGACGCGTGAAAGATCTCTTGCGCGCGTCGTTTGGTGATGATCGTGTGCTCAGTCGCCACTTTCGTCATGCTTGGCCTCCAAGGTCCCCAGACCTCAGTCCGTGCGATTATTGGCTTTGGGGTTACCTGAGGTCGCAGGTGTATCGTGATCGACCAACATCTCTAGGGATGCTGCAAGACAACACCCGACGCCAGTGCCTCACCATAACTCCGGACATGCTTTACAGTGCTGTTCACAACATTATTCCTCGACTACAGATATTGTTGAGGAGTGATGGTGAACATATTGAGAATTTCCTGGAAAGAACATCATCTTTGCTTTGTCTTAATCTTTTATGCTAATTATTGCTTTTCTGATCAGATGAAGCGTAATCTGTCGGACATTTTTGAACTTTTTTTTCTAATAAAACCCCATGTCATTCCAAGCATGTGTGTCAATTTTTACCTCTCTATCTACATTATTCCGTGATTTATTAAGTTTTCAAATTTATACTGACTTTCTGATCACCCGGTATATGGAGTGCTACGAGAGATTACCGCCAAGGCCTAAATAGAGAGAAAGCTTCCAGGCTTCGACTGGCCACAAGTCTGGAAAAATATCTCAGAAAACGCCATACCATTCCACGCCAGATTCCACAAACGAGAAGTTGGCGCGCATAAAGCACAGAAACTCGGACGAAAGTGGTGCCTGTGACGAAAAATACACATTGGAGCATCGCAGCAGCGGAGTGGCCGAGCGCATTGAGGCGCTATGCTACGATGCGCGAGGCCATTCCTTGTCGGGGGTTCGAATCCTCCTTCGGGCATGGATGTTTGTGTTGTCTTTAGTATCAGTTAGTTTATAAGTAGTTGGTAAGTTTAGGGACTGACGACCCCGCAGTTAAGTCCATTAAGTTAACAAACATTTGAACATTGGAGAATCGATTCTCGTGCAGACAAAGCGTCATAATTTGAGAAACGCGTAAAAAAAATGTTGGCACTGATCAATAGGACAAATCCACGAGCCATTTCGATCACGGCACTTGCCGTCCCTGACGCTTGCACCTTTCCGAGGCCAAAACGAATAGCCACTATGTGGCTAATAGTGATGACAGAGCACCAGGTCATCACAGAAAAGCAGAAGCACCAAGTAAAGCTCTTAACAGACCTGAGAGAAGAAGAGAAGAGGGCCAAATAGAGCGCAGAAAGTACCGACAAACATTCCAGAATTACCTGACCACCTCGCTAAAGGCAGCCTTTGAGGATGCTCTCCGCAACCCGCAAGCGACGCCGCCGCCCACGCAGCCGTGACCGCCGCCGACGCCGCCCACCCACAACGCGACGCCGCCAACGCCCTCCCAGCCTGAAAGGGAAGCCCGCCCGATGGAAGTGTGTCCTTTGTGCTCTTAAGTGTCAAATGTCATGCAAAGAGTAAAGCAAGCGAGTGCATCCCGAGTTGTTCCGTATGCCTACAAAAGTGTGAATAAAAAGTCTAACAAAATATGTAAAACTAAGAGCTCCTCATTAAGAGCAAAGTAACAACAGTTTTTATTCCTTTATGTAAATGCATGTCTTATTATTTCAGGTATGTTACGTCTTAAACTGATCTCACTATCTCTCTCCAGTGCTCTCTATCTATCTATTTATCTCTCACTGTATATCTCACTTTCCGTATAAAAAAAGGTTCGAACCCCGACTGAGCCCTAAATGTTTTGAGCACACCCAGTGCGTCTGGGGCCTGGTTTCATTGCGCATGCATTTGTGTTGTATATATTGTCTATTTTTAATTTTTGCACTATGTGTTTCTCGTTATTATTATATGTTTCCCTTTCATTTTCCCAGGTTTTCTTTTTCATAGCCCAGACAATTTCATTATATTTTTCCCCTACACTTTTGTTGATATTATTATGTGTCTACCTTTAATTTAGCCATGTTTTGCTTTATATTGACCTTGTATAAATGAGTGCATAGTGATTTAGATTTCGTCTCCATTTTGTTGTGTCCACATTGTATCTACTGCATTTTTCAGTGCAAATCAACCTGGTAGATGCATGCTACACTAAAGTGTCAAACATGTCCTTAACAGGTGACGAATTAACCCATCACACAAAATTTCGGTTTTGTTATTTTGCCATAAATATCTACGAATTAGTAAAATCACATGTAAAGAATGTCACTGTAAAATCAACAGAATTAAACAAAAATGAAACTAAAAAACAACAAAAAAGAACTAAATAATGCACTAATGTGACATGAAAAAAGATTATTCTCTCTCTCTCTCTCTCTCTCTCTCTCTCTCTCTTTCTTTCAGAGAAAATCGTGATACAAAGAGACTGAAATACAAAAAGCAAATATGTAAATGTTTATCTTGTATATTGAAAAAGTGTTAAACAGAAAACAAAGACACACCACTGTAAAATCGATGTAACTGTTATCGTAGTATATAAAAGTTTAATAAACGTTATAAAACAGGTTAGGATCCCGGCAGGGAAGCACGTATTGTATCTTGTAGTCATCATCATTTTATTATCATCGACACTCAAGTCGGCGAAGTGGCGTCAACTGAAAAGGCCTGCTACACGGCGGCCGAACCCCAGTTGGGGATATCCCGGCCATTAAATGCCATACTATCATCATCATCATCATCATCATCATCATCATCACTTGCAGTGTCCGGGGCCCCGGGCAACTGTCCCTTCGTGCAAGTGTCACAATCTCAAGAAATATTCCTGTCAGGGAACAGATTAGCATTCATTTGACGACCTTCTTCAACTTGATAAATACTCTATCTATAGTCTTTAACATCGTTGAAAGTTGCGTATAGATGTGTACAGTTCGAATCACTGAAGGACAATGAACAGTCTGACCACGGACTGAGAGCATGATGACAGTCTGTGCTTCTTTCGACTACGGTAGTTGTCACATGATAGTGTTATCAAAAACTGTACATTGATTTTCCTAATTTGATTTGCATTTGAGATATTACAGTTTTTCAACAATTTAACGTTTCTATGTCACCCCGTCCCGCCGTTGGGAATGGTTCAGGGGGTCGAGCTTTTTATTAATGGAACTCTCAGAGGTGGAAAACTATTATTGAAACTTTTTTTAAATATGATTTGTATTTCTCTAAATATTCCTAAAACTGTTTTAAGTGCCTCACCCTGCCCAAGAATTATATCTTTTCGCGGCTGACGTCGTGTGTAAAACTATCTTACTACCTACTAAACATCCCTTTATTACACTCCTGGCCATTAAAATTGATACACCACGAAAATTATCTGCTACAGACGCGAAATTTAACCGACAGGAAGAAGATGCTGTGATATGCAAATGATTAGCTTTTCAGAGCCTTCACACAAGGTTGGCGCCTATGGCGACACCTACAACGTGCTGACATGAGGAAAGTTTCCAAACGATTTCTCATACACAAACAGCAGTTGACCGACGTTGCCTGGTGAAACGTTGTTGATGCCTCGTGTAAAGAGGAGAAGGTTGGCGCCGATGGCGATACCTACAACGTGCTGACATGAGGAAAGTTTCCAAACGATTTCTCATACACAAACAGCAGTTGACCGACGTTGCCTGGTGAAACGTTGTTGTGATGCCTCGTGTAAAGAGGAGAAATGCGTACCATCGCGTTGACTGTGATAAAGGTCGAATTGTAGCCTATCGCGATTGCAGTTTATCGTAACGCGACACTGCTGCTCGCGTTGGTCGCGATCCAATGACTGTTAGCAGAATATAGAATCGGTGGGTTCAGGATGGCAATACGGAACGCCGTGCTGGATCTCAACGGCCACGTATGACCAGCAGTCGAGATGACAGGCATCTTATCCGCATGGCTCAAACGGATCGTGCAGCCACGTCTCGATCCCTGAATCAACAGATGAGGACGTTTGCAAGACAACAACCAGCTGCACGAACAGTTCGACGACGTCTGCAGCAACATGAACTATCAGCTCGGAGACCATGGCTGCAGTTACCCTTGACGCTGCATCACAGACTGGAGTCCTGCGATGGTGTACACAACGACGAAACTGGCTGCACGGACGGCAAAACGTCATTTTTTTTTTTTTCGGATGAATCCAGGGTCTGTTTACAGCGTCATGATGGTCGCATCCGTGTTTGGCTACATCAGGGTGAACGCACATTGGAAGCGTGTATTCTTCATCGCCATACTGGCTTATCACCCAGCGTGATGGTACGGGGTGACATGGTTACAAGTCTCGGTCACCTCTTGTTCCCATCGTCGTTACATTTCAGATGCCTTCCGACCCGTGTATCTATCCGTCATTCGATCCCTGCGAAATCCTATATTTCAGCAGGATAATCCACGACCGCATGTTTCAGATCCTGTACGGGCCTTTCTGGATATGGAAAATGTTCGACTGCTGCCCATTCCAGCACATTCTCCAGATCTCTCACCAATTGAAAACGTCTGGTCAATGGTGGCCGAGCAACTAGCTCGTCACAATACGCCAGTCACTACTCTTAATGAACTGTGGTATCGTGTTGAAGCTGCATGGGTATCGGTCGGTACCTGTACACGCCATCCAAGCTCTGTTTGACTCAATGCCCATTCGTATCAAGGCCGTTTTTACGGTCAGAGGTGGTTGTTGTGGATACTGATTTCTCAGTATCTATGCCCCCAAATTGCGTGAAAATGTAATCACATGTCAGTCCTAGTATAAAATATTTGTACCATGAATACCCGTTTATCATCTGCATTTCTTCTTGGTGTAGCAATTTTAATGGCCAGTAGTACATTTTATTTTATTCCATAATGCATGAAAGGGTAAATGTGTTGGAATAGTAGAATTAAGGAGCGCGTGAAATGTAGACATTTACGGGAGAATTCCTGGGAACTGGTGGACAAAGGCTACTTTCGGGACCGCCGTTGAGCAAATTTTCTGTAGCCCCGAGTTTGAAACGGGCTGGTGGTGGCTAGCGCGCTGTGGTGGAATGCCCGAGCGCTCTAAGGTTCCTTGCTGCGAAGCGCATGGTTGTTCCCAGTCGGAGGTTCAACTCCACCGTCGGACATTGGTGCGTGTGTGTTATCCTTAGGTCAGTTTAAGTTAGTTTTAGTAGTTTGCAAGCCTAGGGACTGATAACTTCAGTAGTTAAATCCTGCAGACTTACAAACATTTTGACATTTTTTTGGTGGCCAGCGCGTCTTCTGCAACTGACCGGTAGATAGATAGTTTCCAGTGGTAGGAGGGCCCCGAAGGGATGGCCAGTCAGTTTACAGGCGGTCAAACCGTACCACCCAGTTAGCGGTCCCCGCAGAATACTTGGCCCCTGGAGGATACCATTGATTTAAAAAAAAAAATCTTCATTTTTTTATTCTTCAATAAACCCAATATTTTAATATGACAAAGGCTCACTACAGTTATTTACAGTTTGTTTTTATTACAATTAAAATTACTCAATCCACTAGCGTTTTATTTATTGCTACAAGAAGAGACTAAGCTACTTACAAACTACACTGCATCGTTACAGGTGTACTGTCGGATTATAAACATAGATTGAGTTTGGCCAGCTCACAGAGATAAACTCGACGAGCATGCCCCTGGCACTGGGCTGCCCGCTACTTTGATTTATTGCAGTCCCATAAACTACTAGCGCCCTTCTTTTTTTCTAAGTTACAAAACTAAACTAATCTACTGTCTATACTACGTCTAAGTCATGATCGGTGGATGCCATGCCTGCCCCCGGGGTCAAGGGGACATCGGATTTCAGCCTGTGACAGCGACCAGTCTTTCCACCACCACCTAGAGAGAAGGCCGCGGCACTCTCGTGTGACGTCAGGCAGAGTAGGTTGCGCGCGTATAGCTGACTGGCTCGCTACTTCGGCATAGTGGGCCGTGCCCCAGCGGCTACCCAGTCAGCTATGCGCGCGCAACCTACTATGCCTGTCGTTGCACGAGAGCGCCGCGGCCTTCTCTCTAGGTGGTGTTGGTATTTTCTTCGGCGGCATCGTTCGACATAGTAGTCTACATCGAGTGGTTTGTCTTCATTCAGTGGTTTCTCACAGTTGGGTTAAATTTTTTCTCAGTTGGGTGGTTTGTCACAAATTGGTTAATTATGTCTTATATAATTTGTGCGAACTTTATGTAAGACAACTTCCACAAGTTGATTGAGGGCGTTGAAAGTGTCCTGTGATCGCAAAAGCTCGTGTGTGTCGGTATTGGGCAGTTGCGCACGGAGGTCAAGAGTACTATGCCGTCAAAGATAGGGCATTCAAATAGGACATGTTCAGGGTTTCCTACCGCGCATCCACAAGATGGTGAAGCCTGTACCCAAAACGGCATAGATATGCCGGGTAGGCCCATGGCCCGTCAGGAAGTGCAGCAGGCCTCTTGTGGGCTGGAAGTAAGTCATAGAGCCTCTCCTGTATGTTGGGCAGTAGACGGTATGTTCCATCACCACCTAGAGAAAAGGCCGCGGCGCTCTCGTGTGACGTCAGGCAGAGTAGTTTGCACGTGCATAGCTGACTGGCTCGCTGCTTCGGCATAGTGGGTCGTGCCCCAGCGGCTATCCAGTCAGCTATACCAACACCTCCTAGAAGACAAGGCCTCACAACAGGCCGCACCATGTCACACCGAGAGGCCGCGAACTCTATCTAACTCGCCGGCCGCTGGGGCACGCCCACCGCCTCGTAGCGGCCGGCCAATCAGGTAGCGTTCGCAGCCTGTCCGTGTGACGTAGCACGGCCTGTTACGAGGCCTTGTCTTCTAGGAGGTGTTGGCTATACGCGCGCAACCTACTCTGCCTGACGTCACACGCGAGCACCGCGGCCTTCTTTCTAGGTGGTGGTGTGTGTTCTCCTCCGAATGTCAACGTTGTCCCACATCTCCTGCCAGAGCTCCAACCCCCTTTTCTTTGTGGCAGACCTATGTCCTGCTCTGATTCCGAGTATTGCTTCCACTCTGCCTTGCCTATGCTTCTGGCCCATTGCCAAGTAGCTTCCTCTCTGATCTTGATGTCTAAGGGAGACAGTCGCATTAGCACCAAGAGAGCTCCTCCTGTAGTTGTTCTGTAGACTCCGACAGAGTGAAGCAAGATGTTGCGTTGAACTCGCTTGACGACAACGGCAGGTATCACCCTCGTGAGTCTATGGTGCCATTCTGGTGATCCGTAGCCCACGATAGTCGCAAGAATGCTCTTGTGATATAGCTTGATGAGGTCGGGCGGAAGGCGAAACCTTCGTTGCCCGATCCATTTATTTACCAGTAAGCAGTGTACAACTTCGGCAACTCACTGTGCGGAATATCGTTGTGGCCGTGTACGCGCGAGAACGCAAAGTCTATCTACGGAGCTCCCTAGACTGGAAAGAATAGGAAAGAGGCAGCACTGGCGGTTGGCTTCTTACTGTTGCACGGTTTCATTAGTTCTCCTATTCAATGAGAGGGGAGAACGCAAACTTCAATGATTATAGTCGATGCTCTAGAGTAGGAACGGCAAGGACTGAGCGCGTCTTGAACTGACAAGATTGCGGACAGTTGCGGTCTGAAATTATTATAGAGGCTTCGAGAATCAACGGGTGCATTGACGCAGTGGTGCCTCCTCTACATATACTTTACGGTGATATGCGCCTGCCCCTGCATTCTCCTGAGTCGCAGTAAATTGAGGAAGATACTTCGCTTGTGTTTCACTGAGCTCTGCCAGTTGATTCATGCTTCTTAGCTATCTTCTAGTTACAGTCCGACGAGGTCACTCACTCTGTTTTTTAATAAGATCGCATCGTTACAGTAAAGGGGACAATTAGAAAAGTGACATACAAAACTTAATTTTATTTATTTATCCTTAACTATTACTGAAAAGGTTGCATTTAACGTCTTGTAAATATTCCAAATAAATTCAGTCGTCTTTAAATGCGTTTTCAGTAGATGGCATTGGACCTCATTCAGTATTAAAGCACTGAATATGTAAATGACAGATGTCATATATACAAGGTGCGTCTCAACCTGCGACCCAGCTAACAGGGTCAGTGTGAGAACTCGTGTCATTGCAACCTGGAGCAACTTGTTAACATCAAATTTTGTTTTAAATTAGGCAAAACGGCAACGGAGACCCATGGGGTGTTGGTGCAAGTGAATGTTTTAAAGCAGTGCTGCAACTCATCCAGCGGATTCGGCCAGACAGTGGTATTTCCTGCACGATAATGCCCGTCCGCACACTGCCATCCGCATGTTCAACTTCGTCGCTAGACGCAACGTCGCTGTGCTTCCACACCCTCCTTATTCTCCAGATTTGGCGCCGGCAGATTTTCTTCTGTTTCCGCGCCTTACATTAGCCCTGAAAGGCTTACGCTTCGCAACGGTTGCGGAGATTCAACAACGCGTGACCATAGTGATACGAGCGATTCGACAAGAAGCGTTTGCTGACAGTTTCCAACAGCTGTACAACCGATGTCGGAGGTGTATTGTAGCCAATGGTGGTTACTCTGAAGGCCAGTAAAGGTATTAAGTTTGTAGCTTTTGTTTCCTATATTTCCTGAGCCTGTTCCCCGCACCTTGTAGATTTATTGAGAGTAAGGTTTTATTCCAATGCTCTAAGAGATTAAAAAGATATTTAATTGTGACATTGTAGTAGTCATATAAAGACAATAAAGTCCGATGGGCACGTGTCATATTTTAACATCAAACACACACTCACACACACACACACACACACACACACACACACTCACACACACACACTCAAAGTTTACACAGGAAGAGTCTTCGAAGTGCAGAGCGAGATTACCTTCAATGCCCAAAGAAAAGTGCTACTCTAGTATCTTTCACTGACAAGGAAAGGATGTGAAATTTTAGTTAAGCGAAAAAGGAAGAAAATGCTATGTGGAAAGGCAGTTTCCTTTTTTAAAACATTGAACTGATTCGAATAGGGTAAGGTCGGCCGAATCGGGTCCGCAAATGAATCTGGTCAATTTTATAAACTTCTTCCTTATCCTGACACACAAAGTGGCATATGAAGTGCTGCCACATAGCGGAGAGAGATGGAACTCTGTGTATAAGTTGCAACATGTCAAAAACAATCTCAAGTCCTTTATTATTGTGATAAAGTTTGTTGAAGAATGTTGTGTTTGTGATAGAGTTTGGCAATATTCGAGTTTGTAAAATATCCTTGGATTCAAATTAATAAATGTCTAATAATTCTTTTAGTAATTTCTTAAGTATTTAGCACACAGGAAGTGTATATACCGGAGAAGATGTTATAGTGTTACTGAGACTTCATTGTGCTTGCACAATACTACCAGTGTAAGGGAAAGATTATCTGCATTTCAGGCGAATCGCGTCGGTACAATGTGGCTGAAAACGATCACTACGTGTATTTCAATTTATTGGAATTTTTCATTGTTTTCGTTTTATTATATATTGTTTTTGTTTTGGGTTACGAATGGGGAAATACAAAAGAAAAGCTATTTCCTTGTATATCGAGGATGGGATGCAAATTGAAGTTAAAGCTTACCAGGAGGATAGAAGTCAGCGACACGACAGCCAAACTCTTGTCTTCATTCACGACTTGCTGCCGTCTCAAAATACGTTTACAGCAAAACTTTAAAGTAGGAAATGGAAAGAAGCTCTTCTTCCTTCAGCTCCAGAAAATATAAATGCGACGAAAAACAGAAAATTTTGGCAACGAAAAGAAAAATTTCTCGTCATACAGCCAGTCTAAGCAAACGTCATATTAATAAAAGACAACTACACATGAATTATGAGAATCAGTTAATCAAATCCCTCGAAGAAGGAGATAATATAATGACACGTCTTGTGAACTTTGCAAGATAAAAACAGCGATCCATTATCGGGGAAACTTGGTGACCATTCATTGTCAATGGAATGGCAGAGAGAGGTACCATGATAACTGTCAACACAATGGGGTAGAGAGGTTTATTTCTATGTTCGAATGTTTGTAGAGTCAATGGGACTTAACTACGGGGTCATCAGTCCCTAAACTTACAAACTACTTATGAACTACTTACAACTAAGGACGGCACAAATATCCATGCCCGAGGGGGGATTCGAACCCCCGACCGTAGTGGCCGTGCAGACCGTGACTGGAGCGCCTCAGCCCCCTCGGCCACCGCGGCCGGCTTATTTCTATGATACGTGTTGCTCTTTTAACGTGATGTATACCTTTTTTGTAGTGTCCTTATTTGTCGGACGTACGACCTTATTCGCCTTACTTGAAGCAGACGAGCAGGATCTTGTAGCTCATTTATAAAATTAATTTTGTAATAGTATGAATAACATTTATGTAGTGTTCCATATTAGAATTTGTAGGTAAAAAGACGCACTTCTTAAGTATTTACAATAAAAAAATTGTCATGTGAATATATATCTTTTATTTAGACTTTCAGAATTTTTGGCCCGATTCAGCCAACCTTACCCTAAACAGAAGATACCATTACATTAAATACATAATAGTTTGCTGTAATGAAACTCAGAAAAGTGTGAAAGAAAGACAATTCGAAAGGTTGAGAACTGCTCACGATAAACAATATATTGCTACCGATTTAGACCAGAGAGACTGGGACATCCGAATCGCAAGTGAAATAAATGTTCAAATGTTTGTTAAGCTTAAGGGACTTAACTACGGGGTCATCAGTCCCTAACCTTACAAAGTACTTATGAACTACCTAAGACTAAGGACGGCACAAATATCCATGCCCGGGGGGGGATTCGAAACCCCAACCGTAGTGGCCGTGCAAACCGTGACTGGAGCGCCTCAGTCCCCTCGGCCACCGCGGCCGGCGCAAGTGAAATGATTGTTGGTGATTTCCAGGCTTTTTCGAGCTCAGTAAGCAGATTCAATAGATATTAAAGCCTACGTAGTCGTTAAATTACAATTAAAGAATAAGTGATTAATAGGCAATAGTACTTCCTACATTACTTCAAATGTTAGTTAAAGTTACGGAACCAAACTGCAGTGGTCATCAGTTCCTAGACTTACAAACCACTTAAACTATGATAAGACACACACACACACACACACACACACACACACACACACACACACACTCACACACACACCCATGCCCGAAGGAGAACACGAACTTCCGATGGGGGGCAGTCGCGCTCTCCGCTGCAGCAAAACGCCTTAGACCGTACGGCCTACACCCACGTTCATGAAACCAGAAGCTCCTAGCTTTTTTGCCTGACTCTATCGTATACACATGAATTTTCTCTTCAGAGCAACAGCTGCAGGCGTTAAGCATTGCTTCTGTGTTCTGTGGTTACACTGGCTGGCGTTGCTCTCAAAATCAGGGAAGGACCCAGGGGAAGGGCAATGGGGGCAATCCCCTCCCTCCCGGTGAGTGAGCGATTTTATTACTTTATTTTATTTTATTTATTTATTTATTTGCAGCTACTTTATATGGGTGACGTAAACAATGGCACCCAATTTGATCTAACAGTTCAAAAAGAGTCCTTGAAGTCTCTTCTGTTTGGCGAAGTTACTATAGACGAAACAGCCATACTTACGAATAAAATGATAATATCCATTAAGTAATAGTCACTAACGCACGAGCGATCTGTGGTCGATTGGTTCTTTTTTCCTTGCAATGCTTCTAGTGGAAATTTACAAAGAGATGATGTTGATAATTAAGGAGTAGTTGAAAATATTCTCAATTATTGTAAATAGTGAGAATCATAGAACAAAAAATGTTCAAATGTTTGTATAGCTTATGGGACTTAACTACGGGGTCATCAGTCCCTAAACTTATGAACTAGCTAATACTAAGGACGGCACAAATATCCATGTCCGAGGGGGGATTCGAACCCCTGACCGTAGTGGCCGTGCAGACCGTGACTGGAGCGCCTCAGTCCCCGCGGCCGGCAATCATACAACATCCCTTATATTCTGTCTTTGCACATTTTCCATCTGTATGAACGCTTCTCCTTCACTTTGGCGTTCTTCTTACTTTTGATGATCAATCTGAATTAACATTGTCTAGACAAATGTAATAATTTGCATGAAATTGACTTTTGTCAACATAGTCACAATGCATTCACAAATACAGAAAGAATATAAATGTTATGGTGAGCAAACAGATATTGAAAACTAGGACTCATTTCTCTTTCTCCAAAGTACAGAGGGTGACAGTATCCAGAGAATGTGAAGATGCGTTTATCTCATCAATATTATTTATTCGGAGTTACTAAACGTAGCTTTTATACCACTATCTGGAAAAAAGCATGAATTTGTTAACAATATTAGAGTCACGGCTTTTCCCTAAACTGTTCAAATCATAAAAACAATGTGGTGTTTGCAAATAGCCAAGGAAACTGCCGGAGGAATCTTCTCTCCGAGCTTGTATGTGGCAGTATATATGGATACTATTACCAAGAGTGTTAGTAGCACGGAAGGAATGAATTAAAACGTCTTGCGTGATGCGGAAGTTATTTACGCATCTCCTTATTTATGACGCCATATCTCCTGAACTCTGGTACTATAGGTAGGTGGTTCTTACCCCCACAGGGATTGTTGCCTGATTAGTGAGGCACCTGTGTACCAAGTTTGGTTGACATCGGTCGAATGGTTTAGGAAGAGATTTGTGTTTTGGTCGTGCCGCTCCCTTATATGTATCAATTTCTTAATATATATATATATATATATATATATATATATATATATATATATATATTTAAATATCTATAGCATTAAAATGTGCAGAAGTTCACATGAAATAATCGGAACACGTCCTTTTTTAAGTGGTGTATGTACGGTCCCCTAAGGAAATTTAAATGCTTTTGCATCTGCCGTTGCGGTGCCTGAAAACTTATTTAAGAACATTGATGAAAGAAAACTGCCTCATTGGTCTTACATTTATGCATATTCATTAGTAAATTCCTTTAGACATAGACAAAATTTATTAGCAGAATTTATAAAACTAGCCATAGAAGGACACTAGAATTTAATATTTAAGAGAAATATTGTGTATATACGTATTTAAAATTAAATTTCATTATCTTTTATAACTTTACGTTTTTATTTATTGTTGTTTTACAAGGAGACGCAATTTAGTTTACTGGTAATACATTCACGAGAAAAAACGTTTTATTATGAACATAAAATAGTGAAATTAACAATTTAAGATGATATCCTGAATACAGTCAAAAACCCTATTGAACATTTTATTTCATACTCGTGACGTCATTATTACGTATAAATACAGGCGCAAAATTCTATCAAAATTTCAAAGCAATTGATGAACTAATTTCGACTGGAAACAGTTGAACATTTTCATTCTTTTATATTTTTACATTAGCAAATAAACACATTGTAATACAAATGCATTTGTCATATTTCAACAATATTTATCAGGTGTATTGTAGTAAGTAATTTTGTTTAACAACCTTTACAAAAAACAAACATGTATATAGTGAGTGTGAATTTTTTGGAAGACATGTAAGCAACAGTACCAAAAAATTTGTCACCCCCTCCCCCCCGCGACCGGGATTCTGAATCCGCCCCTACTCATAATTAGGTGCGACTTTGTGTTGGCAGCTGCATCCAAAACATCACACTACTGTCTTGATTACTTCCTTTGGCAGGGCCGTAGTCGGAATATTGTTTTGGGTGGTATAAGACAATAAAAACTGTAAACTATGACATATATTCTAACTTGTAAACTACTACAAAATAACTTCGGGAGGGGGGGGGATTGATTCCCTTCTTCCCCCGTCCACCCTCCCCTCCCCTTGGCTACGACCCTGGCCTTTGATCGTACGCCGGCGGTAGCGTCTTTGTTGCAGCACAAGAGAGCTCCGATAACGACTATGTAATAAGGTGCTGCATCGACGTCTTGCTGCCTGCTGACAGAAGCAGGTAGCAACTTGGCCTGAGGATATAAATAAGACGCTGCATGCTCCTTTACTTACTTCCTGTCTGGGCGCTGGCAGGGACCACATCGAGCAGCTATTTTCTAGACCAGTGGGTCTCAAACATTGCGTCGTGGGATGTCTTCACGTGGGTCGCCGGAGAACTTCAAAATATCTCAGTAAAATACCTTAAGCAAAGCAAATATTTGTAATCATAAAATTGTTAAGGTCGTCAGTTCGAAGACTTACAAGCTGTTTTGACTTATGTTAAGGACAACACACATACCCGTGCCCTAAGGAGGACTCTAATTTCCAGCAGGAGCGGCCGCACAATTTGAGTCGTGACGCCCCAAACCGAGCGGCCATTTCCGAAGGGCTAAAATACGAGAGTCTATTTCAAGAATAATAATAATAATAATATGGCTTTCTGTTCCGCAGGACCTAATTGAGGAGTAAGACTCCATGGTCATGGAACAAGTCAATACATGAAGTTTAACACAAGAATGGTAATAGAAATTTTTTAAGTAGTCCTATACACACGACAATCTTAAGACAAAGTGAAATGAATCAATAAAGAAAAAAAAATGAATTAGCTTAATTGTTTAACTTTTCTAGGAGTTCCTCGACAAAATGAAAGGAGTGAGCCATGAGGTAACTCTTCAATTTAGATTTGAAAGCGTGTTGGCTAGTGCTAAGATTCTTTAGTTTTGTGGCAGCTTATTGAAAATGGATGCTGCAGAATACTGCACACCTTTCTGTACAAGTGTCAAGGTGGTGTGATGCAAATGTAGATTCAACTTCTGTCTAGTATTCACCGAGTGAAAGCTACTAACTCGTACGAATAAGCTGATATTATTAACAACAAGCGACATTAAAGAAAAAACGTATTGTGACGCCAGTGTCAAAATTCCCAGACCACTGAAAAGGTGTCGCCATGACGTTCGTGAGCTTACACCACATATTGATCGAACCGCCCGTTTCTGCGCCAAAAATATCCTTTTTGTTACAGTCGAGTTACCATCCCCCCCCCCAAAAAAAAACCGCTGTACGTCATACGTGAGTGAAACTAAGCGTAGTAAACTAAGTTTATAATCTGAAAGTTATTCATAAGAACCGTTCTAAACAAGAAACTAAAGTCCTACCGAAACATGATTTGCGGCCGAATTCGAAGCCGTCTAGTTTTAGCCGAAACCGAAACTTAGGTAATTAAGTTAAAATGTTGGTAAAATTACGTTATACTCCAAATCATTAGTTTTCCCACATTTTGCGAGATCCCCTCCCTGTACTTTAGAGTGTGTAAACCTAACCAGGAGTCCGTAGGAGATGACGTAGGAGGCGTGCAGATTTACTGGCATTAACCCTGCCTTACTAACATCTGATTTTAACGCTCGCTACTAATACCAGTCTTTCAGGGGGTTTTGAACTTTTGTTAGTAACACCCGTGTGTGGAATATCTTTGACGTGTACATTATTATCTTTGGTTATTGTTGCAATGCATACACTCTAATATTACAAGTGAATGCATTCCTGGATTTCACTTTAGGTGACGTCATACCTTGTCAAGGCCGTCTACTTTTCTACACTCTACCGGTGTACACTTGTTCATCAGTTCTTTCTAGAAACGTCACAGCTCACAGATAATTTGAACGTAGCCGTCATTTTGACGGATGTTACTAAGCTAGGGTTAACTATCCATGCGGCGCTTGCCAATATTAAGCCAACTACACCTCAAATCGGACTTGTGATCTATGTCGTTCTTCTTCACATTTCTCGTAACTCTTTGCATTTCTGAAGGAAGTGCAGCGCAAGGAAGGAAGTGCTCGGCTACTCCCACGCGGCGAAGATATTATCCTCAAAATGAACTCCGGGATCAATTACAATACGTTTATTGTTGATGACGCTGTAACAAAGAAATAAAATTTACTCTTTACCCTAACTTTGATAAATAAGTACCTTTGTGCAGCAAGGTCACAACGTGACAGATTAGGTCCTGTCGCCGACAGAATTGGCTCATGCCAGCAAAGACGTCGTATATTCTTCGTAAAATTTCGTTGGGTGTTTGTATCTCTTCACATTATTGGTTTTGATTTGTTTATTACAGTAATTAAATTCATGCGAAATAACGTTGTTGTTATACAGAGCTGATGAGTAATAGGATTCCTTCCTGTCAAAAATCAACGTCAATTAGTGCTGCAGAAAATATTTACATAAATAAAGTCACAGCTCCGACTAAAAATATGATTGTGAGCAGTGTAAATTTACGCAAGTTCTACGGGCAAAGCTGTTTACCATATAATCAATGTTTCCGAAACCTATATTGGTTACTGAAAAAGCCCTTCGATTACAAGAAAATAGATTAATAGAACTTTTCAGCATAACAATATGCTAACCCGCTTTTTTAAGTACAATACTGAATAAGTTAAATTGTAACAAACACGGTATAAGAACATAACTATAAGTTGCGTAACATTGTAATTAACAAAAAAAATTTTTTTACGCGCAGAGAATCCATCCTGAACGCGACACGACTTTATCCGTAAGTTCAAGAAACATTCGAGAACAACACAGGCATATCAGTCGTTAATAATTCCGACATGGCAACGCCGCGTCATCTTCCACTTACGACAAGTGTCATGTGTAGACTTGCGCATAATGGTTCGCGATCGGGAGCGCTGCTACGAAATAGTTCGCTCTTTTAGTTCGTCCTCTCCCAGTGACGGCTGAGCGGCGTGTCTGCGCGTGCAGGTGGATGGGGAAGTTTCCCCACCTAGCTGCTTCCTGCGCTTGCTGCTTGAGCCGCTAACGATATCACGCAAACAGAAAGAAACAGTTTGTGGATAATTTCTCGCGTTTAAGTTTAGAGTTATCTCTATATCTTGGCATTATGGAATTTATTAGTCAGATATTGCAGAGTGCAGAACATATGAAAACAGAAATTTTGTAGCAGTGAACTATGTAATCTAGCAGGCAACGCTAACATCGAAATGACTCATCAGCAGAAGGCAAACACGTGATTTTTAATTCTGCTACGCGCCCTCTCGCTATTGCCCGCCTGTCTTCGGAAAAGAATCCAACGAACTATGAAGCGAGATACGTTTGGCACAATCGTCCGCTGCTCCTAGTTCGTCCGCTGCTCCTAGTTCGTCCGCTCCTTCTAGTTCGTCCGTTGTGTTTGGCTGTTGCTACCGCTACCAAAGGAGCTCTTTTTTATGACATCTTTTTTTATATAATGAATCAATGTTGCCAAAGCGTGTGCTGTTACCCGTATTTTTGGGCAATTTGACATCAAATACTTAGGCAAAGTATTCATACAGAGGACTCGTAGTACTTTATTTTTAAAATAGATTTCTTGTGGCAGTGAACTGTGAAACTACAGCTGAGCTGCATCTCAGCTCGAAATGATGGCAACTGGCAGAAGGGAATCACGCGATTCTGCGTGCTCTCGCTGTTCCCCGTCAGTCTTCGGAAAAGGAGCGGACGAACTAAGAGGAGAGGGATCTGCGAACTAGTTCGTCTAGTTCGCATGTGAGAGCGCTCTTCCGAACTAGTTCGTTCGCGAAATACACAGGACTAGTCATGTGACTAACGTTACACTGATTTATTCTATCGCTGACTGCGACAGCGTGTTTTTAAATGGAACCCCGTTAGATTTGTTAGCACATCTGAACATATAAACAAATACGTAATACGTTACAATATCTCCGAATGTAATTAACATTTTACAATGCAACAGACAGCACTGATTACGTATTTGTTTATATGTTCAGATGTGCTAACAAAACTAACGGAGTTCCATTAAAAAACGTAGGTTTGTGTTAAAAAACATACTTCCGTGCATTTGTTATGGTTTGTATTAATCAATTACACTAGCCCCTCTCCTCACGTTCGGTCTGTGGAATCGGTTCGTCAGTATTGGATGTGGTTTACGAAATATATCCAGCGGCAAAGTTAGGTGACTCACCCTGTATATATTTTTACCTATATATATTTTCTATCATGTATCGGATTCGTTGAAACCAGCTGCGTCCAAATCAATTTAAACTACATTCCTATCACAGTTAGTTTGGGAGCTACTATCCTTCAAAGTTCCGGGGGCTGAGGCTGCGATAGCGTAGCTCACTGGCCGAGTGGTTATCCCCTTGGGCACGGCCCACTGTCTCATGACCACCAGCCAGTCAGATACGCTGTCGTAGCCTCCGCCCCCTAAACTTTGAAGGGTTGTAGCTCCCAAACTAACAGTGATAGGAATGTAGTTTAAATTGATTTGGACGCAGCTGGTTTCAACGAATCCAATGCACGATAGAAAAATCTATTGTTACATTTAAAAAAATATATCTTTGTGCTGTAACTCTTTGGAAAACCATACAATAAACTAAGTTCATAGCTCCGCAGAAAGTATAACATTTCTTGTGTTGACCTACCGCATTAAAATTTCCCGTCACCTATTATTTTATAAGTTACAGAGGCAAACACACTTGGTTGTTGTTTGTTAATACGGGTTCATCAGTCCCTAAACTTACAAACTACTTATCAGCTACCTTATACTAAGGACGGCACAAATATCCATGCCCGAGAGGGGATTCGAACCCCCGACCGTAGTGGCCGTGCAGACCGTGACTGGAGCGCCTCAGTCTCCTCGGCCACCGCGGCCAGCAAACACACTTAGTGAAACACCCTGTATGTAGGGTGTCCCAGCTATCTTGTCCACCCAAAATATCTCTGGAGCAATAACAGCTATTGGAAAACGACTTTCACCGGTATCAATGTATGACTGGGGCCCATGAATGTACATATTTGGAAACATTCTAAAACCCGAAATGCGCTGCTAGCGCACGTCCTGAAGCTCAGGCGTGAACCCCATGCTGCCCGTAATCGCGATGTGATGGCAGCAGACCGTATTGTTCGTTTCGGACCTCTTGATAAGTATGGAAGTGCGATTACGCATGTCAATCAAATCGCGATTACGGGCAGCATGGGGTTCACGCCTGAGCCTCAGGACATGCGCTAGCAGCGCATTTCGGGTTTTAGAATGTTTCCAAATATGTACATTCATGGGCCCCAGCCGTACATTCATACCGGTGACAGTCGTTTTCCAATAGCTGTTATTGTTACAGAGATATTTTGGGTGGACAAGATAGCTGAGACACCCACGTATATTTTACCTTGATTGCACAGCAATTTGTCGTATATACCGGGTCGCAAAAAATATTTCAGAAATATTGTGGCTTCCATTACCATAAAGATTGGGAACCACTTGACTAGCTTTCAAAACTGGGTGTGCCGACACCTTTGGGGTCGGAGAGCAGCATCAGAGATGTAAAATTCACAATTAGAAACTAATGAAACGAGTAGGCAATGAAAACCGTGTTTCTCTACGTTCAGCGTATCCATAGATCACGTACTGAATGAGTGATCGGTTTGCTGATTTACTTTGATTTGTGTAAGTATTAGATACCTTATCATTTTGTAGACTGGCGCTCTGTATAGGTGAGGCTGTTCCAGCTGGCGCGCTCCCCCGCGAGCTAGTGAGCGCTCACCTGCGCCGTCAGCTGTTCAGCTGTCGAATGCGGCGCACCACACGGCTGAGGCTGCGCCAAGCGAGTGTGCAGCAAGGCAGCCTGCTGCCTGTGACGTCACGAGGAGCCGCCGCCGCGCTGCAACTCCCGCCACGGGCGCAACTGTTGCTGAAATATAACTGAGTCTGCCACTGTTCTCTATGAAAATGCGATCATATTATGCCTTTCGTTATTATAATTAATTTAAAAGCTCTGTGACCTAATATATAAAGCAGAGTGTCCGTATGTTTGTACGTGTTGCTTACAAATCTACAGTTTTGTTCCAATCTTTATGAAATTGTGTACGTAAGCCTCAATCCATGAGGACGGTCGCAGTAAGTGTAAGAATCACATACGATATATAGTTCACGAGATATGACGTCATAAACAATGAGATGCGCGAAAACTGCTGCATTTTGCGACAATGCTGCTCAGTTTCTCCTAAACCATTGGACTAACTTCAACCAAATTTGGTACACACATTCCTTACCGTGAGGTAACAATTGCTGCATGGCAGGGCCGGCGCAAGCCCAAATGCCGCCCCGTGCGAGCTGTTAAATTGCCGCCCCCCTCCCCCGTGGTTTTTTTTCTTTTTTTTACAAACCGATTGTCGAATATTATTTAAACAAATCTGTAGGGAATACCAGCAGTCAATCGAAATTTTTGTTTTTACTTTTACGATAAACCTAGGTTTCTGCCAATGAGTGGCCAGTCTCAAAGATTTTAATATGTGCTTCCATCTAACCGTCATGTTTACAATTACGTTCGCCGGCCGCGGTGGCCGAGCGGTCTGCGGCGTTTCAGTCACGATCTGCACGGCCGTTGCGGTCTCGGTTCGAATCCCCCCTCGTGCATGGATGTTTGTGCCGTCTTTAGTATAAGTTAGTTCGTACGTAGTTTGTAAATTTAGGGACTGATGACCGCGTAGTTAAGTCCTTTAAGCTCTACAAACATTTGAACATTTTACAACTACGTTCAGCGTGGCCGCAATGGAGTAGCCGAGCGGACTAAAGCGTCTCGCTGTGGAGCGCGCGGTTGCTCGACGTTGAGGTTCGAGTCCTCCCTGGGGCATGGGTGTGTGTGTTTGTCTGTAGGTTAGTTTAGCTACGTTTAAGTAGTTTGTAAGCCACGGACTAATGACCACGTAGTTTGGTCCGATAGATCTACAAACATTTAAACGTTCAGCATGACGGTATATATGTAAACATAACTCCAAGCATTGAGAAGAGCCACACTGTGCCCGAAATCTATGAAGATCTGGAAAATATAAACAAAAATTATGACTGATTGGTGACATTCTCTTCAGATTTGTACAAATCAGTCGCTGGGCACCAGCTCAAAAATGGAGTCAAACCTGATTGAAGAAATCTAGTCAATTTTAATAAGAGTTATGAATTTACAAAAAGTTATATTACTGTAAGATACACTATATAGGAGTTGAAGTCATTAGATTTGAGCCACGTGAAATTGCATTTCAGACCGAATTTCACTACAGACGCAGGTGAAACGGTCAAAGAGTGGGGCGGAAGACAATGGAGAGAGGAAGAATAAGGAGGTGGAGTAACATATAATGCAATAAATATACAACCGGGCATCGACGGTTACTAATGCTAGTCGAAATATATTCAAATGTTCAAATGTTTGTAAAGTCTATGGGACTTAACTACGGTGTCATCAGTTCCTAAATTTACAAACTACTTATGAACTACTTACGAACTAGGACGGCACAAATATCCATGCCCGAGGGGGGATTCGAACCCCCGACGTAGTGGCCGTGCAGACCGTGACTGGAGCGCCTTAGTCTCCTCGACCACCGCGGCCGGCCGAAATATATTAACTCACTGCATTGCGGTTCTTCATTTCAAAGAACTGACACTCAACACCTGTCGTAATTTCCAGGTGTCAGTTCTTTCGTTTCTGATTATGGAATAAGGGGCAACATATTAGTCATTGCCTTATCACGTCACTTTTCTGCGCTTTATTTTCATTCTAGCTATTGAGACGACGCGTACTTATTTGCCTACTTGCCAATTTTTGAAGTAACAGATCACAAGAAAAATAAATTTTCGTATTCTGCAATCTGGAAGGAGACAAATTTTAATCTATGAGTAACATGCATGTGTAATACTAATTGTACGTTGTATGAAAAGCACTTACCTATTACATCTCAAGTTGCAAGAAATTCGGACGCACCAATTCTTCTGTTCTTACGAAATGCAATGAAAGTGCTTTTGACCAATCTTGACTCCCTCGGCCATCCACCGAAACGAATTCTGTAGTTTTCGTCGTAGAGAACACAACAATGAACAATACCTTTTGCCTGGAAAGGCGAAGTGGTGACGCGGCAGCGCCACGTGACTAGGTACAGTGAGGCTACGGTTAAACTAGCGCCCAAGAAGAAGAAGCAGCAGCTCTCAATAAGTACGTGACCGATGATATGGATACATGTATTATCAGGCAGCAATTTCTATGGTATTACGAACAATAGAAAGAAATGCGAACTTTGCGAAAACTGAACCAATTTTGTAAAACAGAAATGAGCTTCAAAGCTAGCAAGGAAACCCTTAGAGCCGCGGTGGAGTAGCCGAGCGGTCTAAAGCACCTCGCTGCGGAGTGCGCGGTTGATCGCCTTGGAGGTTCGAGTCCTCCCTGAAGCATGGCTGTGTGTGTGTGTGTTTGTCCGTAGGTTAGTTTACCTAGGTTTAAGTAGTTTGTAAGCTACGGACTGATGACCACGCAGTTTGGTCCGATAGATTTACAAACATTAGAACATTGGATTTGAAACCCTTAGAAGCAATGTTCTGTCTATGGATTTTCGTTTTACAAGGCGTCAAAATTAACGTTTTGTTTTGTGCGGACGAGAGGGCATTGTTGCTAAAAGACCATACTTTCTCAGGTTTTCATCAGAA
Organism: Locusta migratoria; assembly: GCA_026315105.1. Classification (NCBI taxonomy): domain Eukaryota; kingdom Metazoa; phylum Arthropoda; class Insecta; order Orthoptera; family Acrididae; genus Locusta; species Locusta migratoria. The sequence continues at coordinate 665,644,343 of CM048755.1, read as the reverse complement.
TCAAAGCGACCAGTAGTTTACTTAGATGAAACGTGGATTCACACTCATTATACAGCAAATAAATGTTGGCAAAGTGATAGTGTGCGAGTAGTATTGTCAAATAAAACGGCCGGTCAGAGTTTAATTGTTGTTCATGCAGGCGGATACAGGTGTTTCATGGCTCAAAAACCGAAACGTCCGACTATCACTCAGAAACGGATAGCAGAAATGGTCAAAAATACGTCGAAACCCAACTTATGCCAGGCTTACTAATAATGTCTTTATCCGGTGTAATTACTCGCAGCGTATTTACTCATTCGGAATGCTTCTAGCCATTGTAGGTGTTGGACATGTTTGACTGTAGTAATGTTCAAAAAAAATTTTCCATAATGCGGGAAGAATGAAACACTCGGAAACTGTCATTGAAGGGCTTAGCAAAATTGCTTCAGACTTAATATGTAACCACAGTATCAAACATTGCATTCGAATTTACAAATTAGATTTTGTCTTCTGCAAAATTAGTTGTGAGTAAACGCACGGCGCGTAACAGGCTGGCAGCGCTCTACTCATAAGAATACTGGCGTGTACGCCAGACTGCTCCCTCTCTTTTCCTCCGGCGTAAACACGACGGCGCTGCCACAGTGGCGAGCAAGAAATCAGTCCTCCTCCCTCCCGTTGTTCAACAGGGGCGGCCGGCAGGTAGTCGAGGATCCATGCCACAGTTCCCAAAGCCGCTCCCTCCGAGGTTTGGCTTCGAATCCCCTCGTAGACATGAATGTTGAGTTTGTCCTAAAAAATTAAAAAATAATGGTGGGCGGCAGATTTGCCGCCCCTCGGAAAGTGCCGCCCAGTGCGGCCGCACGTTTCGCACGTGCCTTGCGCCGGCCCTGCTGCATGGTTAAGAATCACATACGGCACATGGTTCAAAAGATATTACGTCATAGTAATCGCAAAAAATGCCACATAATGCGGCGAGACTTTCGAAATACACTGTATGAGAATGACAGTACTTAGCGACTTGCAACAAACTTTAAACATAATTTCAAATCTTTATTAAACTTTTTCTCGCTGGCAACCATAGTAAAATGATGAAAGGAAAAAAGTTTCTCGCTTACTACTTTTCCGCTGTTTATGGAGTAAAACTACGGCTTTCGGTATGACGTTACAATTTATAATTTGAACACTACAAATTGTAGCGACAGGAAATTTTACAGACAGTATACACATATATAGTTGAATGTAGCTACTAAATTGTATCACAGGACGACATATAGTTCATGAGATATGAGCACATAAACTGTAACATTCCGCTGTTCATGAACTAAAACTACGGCACTCAGTATGACGTTACAATTTTTAATTTCTACACTACAAATTGTAACCGTAGGAAATTTAACAAACAGTGCACACACATATAGTTGAGTGTACCCTCTAAATTGTATCACAGTATGACACATAGTTGATGAGATATGAGCACATAAACACTGTCGTTCATGGAAAACCGCCCCATCACGCACCAAGTTTTAATCTATTACTTCTTTAGGATTAATTCCATTCCCAAGAGATTTACAGACATACAGCACTTATACAAATGAATATATACCTGAAAAATGGCAGAAATAAATAAATAAATAAATAAATAACGGGGCAACGCCGGGTTTTCAGCTAGTCCTGAATAAGAACGATTTGATTTCATGACTGAATTTTTATAAAGCATGTTTATGGTGGCATTACGTTACACTTTTAAATGCCTGTATCATGGAACTCCCATAAGGAGTATTTCTTATGAATTGAATAACGAATTTTCCCACTATTTGTTAATGAAGAAGTCACTGAATTTACAGCTTGTTGCTAGAGTATCAGAAGAAGCCAGATTCTGGTTGATTTATCGCGCTGAACCCCATCCAAGTTCACACCATGTTAATCGTAAATATGGCAATATGAATTTTACAATGAACTTTATGACTAATGCCTGTCTTCAAGAAAAGTATGTTATTGATTTAAGTCCAAAGAAATGTTACTTTTGCGTTTCGGTATAATAGCTTACTTCAGGCAAACGCCATCTTAATTGCCAATAACTAGACTTACAAAGCGACGCTTGTCTTAAATGCTCACACACAGTAACTCGCTAAACAATGGTATTTGTATCTTTTCAAAAAATTTTGTGACACAAGTGAACAGATATCAGGTGTTATCTTGTTTCTTGCAGAGATACGTACTTCTACTCGATCATAATCCACCGCGTGGAGACGATTGTATCGCCGCTGTTGATTGAACGTTTTTGCGCAAACAAGAGTTTTCCGACACACTAGATATTGTGGACCTCCGTCTCTGTCAGTGAAGAGATATATTTCTTCTAAAGAAGCAGACACTGGGCTACGGCGACTGGACATTTTTGTTGTGGTCACAACTACACATTGACGAGAACTAAGGGAACGCGTCTGTTTACTTTTGGCCGCCGAGTACTGGCGTGCGTGGCATCAGCTTCCCCCACCACCGCAGCTCCGAGCTGGTGTAGTGAGCGCTCCTGCTCCCGGAGCAGCCTGTTGAACAGCCTGGTATAGAGCCGTGGCTTGACACGTTCTTGCCGTGGGTGGATTGCCCGAGCGCTCTAAGGCTGCACCTACATTGGATCCGGATGTCGTCCGTTCCGATCCGATCCGATCCGTTCCGGCGCCGGCTGTCACGGGAGAAAAAAACAAACGCCAGTTGTCTAATGACCGCGCATACATTGGAGGCAGAAGCGCCGTACCACACCGTCCGGCACCGGACTGCCTGATTGGCCGACCAAACATGTTTGTTTCCAGGCCGGCAGCCCCGTCCGGCGGAGCGCCGTCAGCGGGCCGATCGATGAGGAATTTATTAGGAATGAGCCTCGCTTGTGGGACCAGCGTATTAAAGGCAACCATAACCGGGATATTAAACGAGAACTGTGGGAATCTATTGGGGAGCAATTATCAGTCAAAGGTAAATATCGAAATTATGTTGTAATAGTTTTAATACTTTCTTTCATATCACTACATGTTACTACAAATGACTAGTAATTTCAGTCATATTAATTTTGACATATAATTTTTGAATTAAACTGTCGAAAACAAAAGGACACTACACGATGCGTTCGTTTTTCCACGGAACGGCGCCAAACCCATTGAAGTATGACTTGAATTTCTCTCTGATTATTAGAGCCTGTTTCGACGGTCTGTTGAACGTTCTTGATGAACCATTTTCTTGACCTGGTGATACACTTAAGTCTTGTTCTACGTTTGCAGAGTTGAAGAAGTCACCACATTCACGGTCAATAACTATGTTGTGCAGTAAGCAGATACATTTCACTACCCTCTCCGCTTTGCCAGGTTCCGTTTCAATACATGTCCCCAGTAAACGCCACTTGACAGTCATGATTCCAAAGGCACATTCCACACATCTTCTAGACCCAGATAGCCTGTAATTGAAAACTTTTTCGTCGTGTGAAGGATTTCGTTTCAAAAAAATGTTCGTAGAGCTTAAAGGACAGAACTACGAGGTCATCAGTCCCTAAATTTACAAACTACTTATGAACTAGCTTATACTAAAGACGGCACAAACATCCATGCCCGACTGGGATTCGAAGCCCCGACGGGGAACGGCTTCGCGCATCGTAGCATAGCGCTCTGCCGCAGCGATTTCGTGTGAAATAAGGTTTCATAAGTTTTCAAAGGATATGCATCATCAGGTACATCTAATTATTCCAACGATTCGTCTTCCTTCGTGAGCATAGTTCAAATGTGTCCTACTGCCCAACAACCTGATGGGAACTCATTTTAATGGACTATTCCTAATGTATTGCTAATATATCTTTATGTATAACCTAACGTTTATTTTCCAAAATTTCCTCATCACATTCAGTGCTCATATTTGTCAGTCTTGAACCAAAGAGTTGTTTCATTGTAATTTTCAAGTCATATATAGGTACCTCTGAACAGTTGCTTATTTGATATTACATTCAGGTGAAGAAACGTTAACAGATATGTATGTTAATAAATATATTGTACTGTAACTGATGCCAGAATTTATTTATAATGTTCTAATATTATTTGGCCAGTTATAAAGTCTCTTATGCCTTCAAGTATATAATCAAACGTTTCTATAGACATAAGGTAGTTGTCTTTGAACTTGTCTGGAAAATTTCGCAGTGACTGGCAAGTTGTAAAAAATTTCCATGAAGATCTGTCTTCATTAAAACGATGCACCCAACTCCTTTTCCTACGTTTTTAAGGCAAACGTTCTTGTCTAGCAGTGGCCAACACAAAACATCATCGTCCGAATCACTCATGATAGATTCTTAACAATAGCAACTGCTGACCTATGGTGTGTAACTGAGTGCAGTGAGGAAACCGACGACTGTGGGCAGTACACTGGGCTGACGCTCACTGTCAGTGTAATCTCTTACATTGTTCATTTGTTTATTCGGCAGCCAGCTTGCCGGTGCGTCAGCTGCGCGCCGTTGCCGAATCGGCCCGGGCCCAGTGTAGGCACCCAACACCTGACGGCGCCGGATCACCCATTACCAGACAGGATCGGATCGGACGACTTCCGGATGCAATGTAGGTGCAGCCTGAGGCGCCTTGCTGCAGAGCGCGCGGTTGCTCTCCGTCGAAGGTCCTCCCTGGGGTATGGGTATTTGTGTTGTCCTTATGTTAGTTTAACTAGTAAGGCTAGGGACAGAAAACCACAGTAGTTAACAAACTTTTGAACATTTTTGAGAAGTTCTTCGAGCAGCGATAGTAAGAATTTGTCCACTTTTCTTTCAGTTTGTAAACTACTTCGTCAGTGACAACTTATAATTTAGCAACGAAATACAATAATTGTTTCGTGAGAATTTAGTACAGTTCAAACCGTCGTTTCCAACACTAGACACGAGAGTCGGAACTTAAACAATGGCTACACTGCTGTGGAGACACTATGCAATGGAATCTACTATTGTCGCTGATAGCACACGTTGTTGACATACCTATCTTACCTCCGAGCAAATGGACTTGCCCATCCCACGTCACCGGCGTGTGCACAATCGAAGGAAACACAATCACCTACGAGGGAGCTTTCTAACGTAATGGTGTCACTATGTTTTCGATACAGAGTTGTATCAAGATTGAATGTACCAGGGGTCGTACAGCACGACAATGTTATCAAGGTCTTCAAGAGGCGTGTGGGGAATCGGCACTGGTGTAATGAACAGTGGCAGCGAAGGTCGGCAAACTGTGGCGGACGTGCATCGGGTAGGTCGTCCTAACGTTTCTGAAGAAGTGCATACTGTTGCCGCGTTAGTGAACAGTGATCGACGCCAGACGATTTGTGAGCTCGCCCACGAAACCGGATTAGCGCATATGTCTGTGCTTCGAACCCTGAAGAGAGCGCCTGGGCATGCGAAAAATTGCATCACGGTGGGTTCCGCATGAATTGACGGAAATGCAGAAATGGATGCGTTATGACTCTGCTCAGACGCTTTTGAGCGCGAAGGAGAGGCTTTCTTACGCCGCATCATAACACTGGATGAGACGTGGGCCACATCGTACGAGCCAAAACTGAAACTCCAATCCAAAGAATGGCGTCATTATGGGTCGCCGCGAAAGTCGAAAGAGCGTCAGAGATCCAGTATAGTGGAAGTTATGGTAATTCTCATGTACGATTCTCATGGTATTATCCTAACACTTAACGTTCCTCCGCGGCAGACCGTCAATGCAAAGTATTACTGTTCGTTTTTGGAGCATCATATAAGACCAGCTTTGTGAAAGAAGCGGCAATACTTTCTGCGCAACCAACCCATTATTTTGCACGACAATGCGCGGGCTCATACGCGCAAGCTGTGGCTGCTCTGTTCGCTCGATGGGACTGGGAAGTACTGAATCATCCGCCATACTCTCCGGACGTAAGTCCTTGTGACTTTGATTTGATTCCGAAGATGGAGGAACCATTTTGTGGGATTCGCTTCAGAACTGTTCCAGAGATCCGACAGGCAGTAGACGGTTCCATTCGCAACATCAAAGGAACAGCATCTGCTAACGCTTTCCACATCGCTGGCAACGGCTTCTACACAACGCTGGTGACTACTTTATAGGACACTAACAGGTGAAAACATGTAACGGTTTTGTATCGGTTGTGAATAAATAGTTGCTACTATTTAAGTTCCAACCCTCGTATAAACCAATATGACCGCATAAAAAAATCCTCTCGCTCTTACCAAAACTTCAGTACTTCAAGTTACTGAAGAAGAATAAGTGGTAGATCAGATGATTAACCATCGGTTTTTTAAAACTCAAGCACCACGAATCACATTTACATAAGTCTTCGATTTCGAATCAGCAAGATTACCCTATATGAGTAAAAAGAGCACTTGACACTTAGTAGCGGCGGGTGATGGTGCATTTGCACTAAGAAAAATACAGATAAAAGTGGAAGTCCAACAACTTTATATGAAAGAAATTGTATTTCTTGAAAATATTCGCTTCAATAGAACCTTTTTTTATTAAAATTAGTGGCAGGGCTCCGTTCGAAATGGCACGTATTAGAAGAGTGTCACCATGAGGAAAAGTTTGGAAAGTGCTGATCTACTGTCACCTTGTTAGTGTCTTCAAGACTTGAGCGTTTCTGCCTGACCACTAACAGCTGTCAGTTACTGCTGTGTATCAGAAACTCTTGATGTTCGTTCGTATATCCTGGTTAGTCAGCAGAGTTTTCTTTTTCCATGAACATCTCGAGCAGTTTAAGGAGCAGAAGCTCTAATTCTCCCAAAATGCAAGTTATCGTTTTCTCCTGCAACGTTTGTGTTAATACCGTTACCGTTACACGTATTACGGATTTAAATATATTATGTTGAAGAATATTCTGAGTTTCTGTGGTGTATGAGCCATTATTCAGCATAGAAGTCTCCACATAATTCCCCCTCTTGTGTCCTTTGAAAGTCTGATGGATTAGATGGAAAAATTGCATAAACAATATTGGGAGTGAGAAAAAATGAAAACGTAAGTATGTCTCAGCTTTGAATTCGTCTAATGAAGTATATAATTCGGACCTTTTTATGGTATCTATGAATTCAGGATTTTTTCCTCATGTTACATAAGCTGTGGCCCGCTAGCCTCTTCCTCCTGACTGAACATCTGTTAGGAAAACGTAACTGCGAACGACAGCTGCAGCATAAAGTCTTCAAAAGACCACGTCAGTGCGCTAAACTCTGTGCACATCACCAACAACGTCGTCGTCATCGTCGTCGTCGCCATCGTTGAGATTATCATCGGCTCGAAACCATATAATTGAACATGACGGGTGAGTCATCCACAAAGCTTGTTAAAATCAGCGAAATTAGTCTAAAATCAGTTCGTAGGCTAAGTCTTTCAAAAATTGAATATCTTGTGGTATACTTAGAACGTGTCAGTTTAGTAAATGTTGTCTATATATGACAATCAATATTTAAAGGATTTTTTATTTACATTTTTTAATTTTTTCTCTTTTTTCTTTTTTTTATTATTCTTTTCTTTTTTAAGTTTTATCTAAAATGCATCTATAGTGTAGAAGGAGTTGCCATTCAGACAGTCCTTTAATTTCTTTTTAAATACTAGTTGGTTATGTGTCAGATTTTGATGCTTCTTGGTAAGTTGTGACCGAAGACTTTTGTGGCAGCATAATTCACCCCTTTCTTTGCCAAAGTTAGGTTTAACCTTGAATAGTGAATATCACCCTTTCTCCCAGTGTTGTAGCTATGCACACTGCTATTACTTTTGAATTGATCCGGATTGCTTATAACAAATGTCATGAGTGAATATGCAGGGTGAATCACCTAACACTTGCACCGTAAATATTGCGGAAACGGAAAGTGCGACTGATGTGCGGTTTTCACAGAATCGATTGGTTGTCAGGGGCTCGTATTTTTAGCCAACAAACATATTGTAATATTACTTATAAAGTGTAACTTTTATGCAAACATACAGTTTTTTAAATGGAACAATGGTTGTTTCTATCATGCACTGGAATTTTTGACACCAGCTGTGTACAAATAATTTTGAATGTCGTTTTTATCACGTTTAGTTTGACAGCTACAATCGTTCAAAGTTTCGGGGGCGGTGCTGCGATAGCGTAGCTGACTGGCCGAGTGGCTAGCCCCTGGGGCACGGCCCCACTGTCTCATGACCAACAGCCAGTGAGCAACGCTGTCGTAGCCTCCACTCCCAAAACTTTGAATAGTTGTAGCTGTCAAACTAAACGTTATAAAAATGTTATTCAAAATTCTTTGTACACAGCTGGTGTCAAAAATTCCAATGCATGATAGAAACAACCATTGTTCCATTTGAAAAATTGTATGTTTGCGTAAAAGTTACAGTTTCTAGGTATTTTTACAAACTGTTTATTGGCTAACAATACGAGTCCTTGACTACCAATACATTCTGTGAAAACCGCACATCAATCGCACTTTCCGTTTCCGCAATATTTGCGGTGCAAGTGCTGGGTGAGTCACTCTGTATATACTTTGAAGATACAGTGCAGATTCCTAGATCCCTAAATAAATGTCTGCAGGATGATCTGGGGTGGGCTCCAGCAATTATTCTGATTACACGCTTATGTGCAATGAATACTTTATTACTCAATGTTGAATTGCCCCGGAATATGATTCCATGTGAAAGCAGTGAATGAAAATAGGCATAGTAAGCTAATTTACTGAGATGTATATCACCAAATTTTGCAATGACCCTGATGGCATAAGTAGCTGAACTCAAAAGTTTCAGCAGATCTTCAATGAGTTTCATCACATTCATCCCTCATTAATGTAAACACCTAAAATTTGGAATATTCTATATTAGCTACAGATTTCTGTCCAAAGAATAAATTTATTAATGGTGTCATGCCATTTATTGTAGGAATCTGTATATACTGGGTTTTATCAAAGTTTAATGAGAGTCCATTTGTAGAGAACCACTTAATAATTTTCTGAAAGATATCATTCACAATTTCATCAGTTAATTCCTGATTGTGAGGTGTGATAGCTGTATTTGTATCATCAGCAAAAAGAACTAGCTTAGCATCTTCGTGAATGTCGAATGGCAAGTCATTAATATGTATTAAGAATAGCAGAGGACACAAGACTGAACCTTGTGGGACCCCATTTTAGATAACTCCCCAGTTAGAGGAATTGTTTATTCTATATCAAGTGAACTGCTTATTTAAATTTCTGCACTCTTCTAGTCAAGTATGATTTAAACCATTTGTGCACTGTGCCACTCATACCACAGTACTTAGGCTTATCTAGTAACTCACGATGGGTTCAAAGATCCCAAATGATTTGTTAGCGTATGTCATCTTGTTTTCACCAACAATGTGATCGAACTGAATCGGATTCTTAACATAAATGTCTCACTACTTGGTTAGTGCATTTTTCCCCCAGTCAGATGCCACTATGAAACCGGAATGTGAACAACAAAACCACGACTATTTCGCACTCTTGTGATACCAGTGAATGGTACTCAACCTGCCGCGGCAGAGTGGCCGAGCGCATTGAGACGCTGTGCTCCGATGCGCGAACCGTTCCCAGTCGGAGGTTCGAATCTTCCATCGGGTATGGATATTTGTGTTGTCTTCAGTGTAAGTCAGTTCATAAGTAGTTTGTAAGTTTAGCGACTGATGACCCCGCAGTTCAGTCCCATAAGCTTAATAAACATTTAACATTTTACTCAACCGTACGTCTAATTTTATCCCGTATTAATGGCGGATTTAGGGAGGGGCATAGAGCCACGTGCCTCCCTCCCCCTAGACAGCGCGACGAAAAATGAGAGAGAGAGAGAGAGAGAGAGAGAGAAGGGGGGTGGGGGAGGCAGAGGGTGTGGGAGAGGGAGGGAGAGAATCTCAGTAGAAGAATAATTAACCTTTACTTACATGCCGTATGTAATTGTGAGTTTAAAAATGCAAAATAGCTGTAATTAACGCAACGTAAATTGACTTTTTGTGCTATGCTTCCATTCAATTGGTTCTTGTTCCTTTTTTGTCAGTACTTTATGATAAAACTAATTAAAACACAAAGTCGTTTATTTTTTGTTTGGGAGATAAATGAGCTATGGTCTATCTTTTATTCATACGTAAATAAAGTTAAAGGATTTAATTATGTGAAAAAATCGTGAATATTATGACATGACAGTGCCCCCAGGCTGATGCCACGCACTTCTATTTTATAGAGCCACACACATCGGCATATTTAAATCGCGCGCGCGCGCCAACGCGCGCGGGAAATACGAGCTTCGGGAAGTTTGTGACGTAGGGGTTTTTCCGCGGGGCTGGAAAACGGAAGCCGAGTCGCGCGGAGGAGGGCAGAGTCGCGTGGACTGCCGAGGACGGCGGAGCGTGGTTGCTCGTCGCGGCATTTTCTATAAAAACGTGGGATAGCTTTTCGCGGCTGAAGTACCGTTTTTTCATATGCCTTTTGAGTTAAACGATTCCGGTGTGTGGGTCAAAGTGCGAAGTTGCGTGGGGCTCGAGTCACAAAAACATTTTTATAACTTTAAACACGTGCAGTGTCATAAAAAAATTAAACTTATTTAAAACAACATCTGTGTGGTGAACATTATTTTTTCGCAACTCGCCCTGTACGCCCATAAATGTGTATAATTGGTATGTACTTTTGTTTATTAATTGAAAAATGTATTAAGGCGCACGTGGACGGAACAGCACCAAAGCGGGAATCATTTATTGTCATCCCCTAAACGACCACAAAACGTTTTTTCCACTAGAAAGAGGGAAAAGCATGTTCCGCCCCGTCGCATATGGGGGCTCGTCCATTTCGCGAAACAGTGTGTAGTGTGTACTGAGACACGTTCCGACTCGTCCATTTCGTGAAATAGTGTGTTCCGGTTTCGCCCATTTGAAGCGAGAAGTACGTCGCGGCTCGTTCATTTCGAGTGCGAAGTACATTCCGACTCGCGTGTTGAAGAAAATTTTAGCGGCCCACGGCAGCGAGTGTGCGGCAGGCAGCAACAGCGTAACCGGGAGACGCGGCGGCAACAGCCGGTATATTCCAGACCATCACCGTGCGGCGGCAGGACGCGGCAGATACGGCGCACAACAGCGGCGATTTCGGCATCGGCAGCTCAGCACGGAAACACGACGCAGTTACGCAGTGGACTTGCAGCACAGACAAAGAGATAAGTGTCGCAGCAGGCTTTTATTTTGTTGATTTCAGTTCTCTTGTCCCCAGCCATGAGTACCGAAACTGATAGGGTTTTAAGTGATAGTGAATCCTTAGAAAGTAGTAGTGGGTCTGAGGCCCCAACACAATCTAAGGCAGATGAAATGAAAGCAATGATGGGTTGGATGATAACTGAATTTAAAAATACTGTAGGGGGACTGGAAACAAAAATGGGAAATTCAATTATAAGTATAAAATCTGAAATGGGGAATTCAATTGCTGAAATGGGAAACTCAATTATAAGTATAAAATCTGAAATGGGGAATTCAATTGCTGAAATGGGAAACTCAATAAAAAATTCAATGGGTGTTTTAAAAAATGAAATAATCTCGGACTTTGACAAAAGATTAGAAGATTTGACCTTAAAATTTGAAGTTAGAGAAAAGGATCTGAATGCCAGAATTGGTGCTGTTGAGACTAAGTTGAATGACAGGATAGAATCAGGAAAACATATTTGTGAAATAAGGAATGAGGACACTAGGCAGGCTTTAATTGAAATAAACAAAAGGATTGTGGCTTGTGTTGATGAAACAAGTTTGGAAAATACAAAAAGTGTTTTAAGAAAGGAAATAGAACAGGTAGTAGCTGTAAATAAATGTAGTATAGAAAAGGTGAATAGTAGGATGGCTGACTTAGAATTGTGCTCTGCATCTGCAAATACTGGTTGGTTTGGGATGCAGATACCAAGTTGTAAAACTTTTTCAGGGGAAAGTAGCTACCATGTAGTAGATTTTATTGCAGCATGCAAAGATCAATTCCTGCCTGGAATGACTGATAATTGCAAAATAAAATACATCAAAAGAATGTTAGAAGGTCCTGCACAGACGTGGGCTAACCAATGTGCTGAGAAATTCGTTTCCTTTGAAGTTTTCGATAAGCTAATTTTAGATAAGTACTGGAGCCAGGCTAAACAAGTCAGGTTACAAAATGAATTCTTAAATGGAGTTGCTTACAAGGGGGATAAACAGACTATGAAAGAATTCTGTCAGGAAGAGTTAAGGAAATTGGTGCACTTAGATAGACCATTAGGAGCTCTTACTGAAATATACACTCTTTGCCGGAGGTTGCCACAGAATTTAAATTTGCAACTTATACACTGCCCTACTGACTCTACTGAAAAATTTCTAGATTTTATAGAAAAACTAGATCATGCAATGGCATATGAACCTAGACATGGGGAGCCTCGACATATAACTAACCAAAGGGAACATAATAGGAATACCAGAAATTGGGGAAATAAGCAGCATGACCACCACCAAGAAAGGAACGTGAATGAAAATTGGAGAAATAATGGGGGTAGATGGAATGGTGATGATAGGAATCTGAGAGATTCATGGGGAAGAACTAACAGGAATGATCGAAGGTTAACACAGGAAAATGGAGAAAGAAGAAGGGAACAAAATAGAAACGAACAACACAGACAACGTTCGGAAAACTAGAATTTGTTCCAAATGGGGTCCGATTTGGGACGGGATACAAGGTACGAAATAGGACCGAGAGAAGGATAAATAATTACAAGCCAGATAGCAGGGGATCAGATAGGAATAACTATGACCAGAATAGAGAGAAAAGGGAAGAAAGAATATGTAATATGGATGCAATATTGGGCAATGAAGAAATGGTTGGGGGATGGTTTACACAGCATGATAAAAGAAATGCAAATAAGAGAAGAAATCATAAAAATCCAAGTGAAGATTGTAATGTGGGAGATTTTTTTAGTGAAAGAGTAAGTAGTGGGAGAGATGCTGAAGAAAACAGCATTGGTTTGGCTTCTGTATTAGGTGAATCAGGTTTGCTAGCGGAGCATAAGTGTGTGATTGAATGTAAGAGTATGCCAAGGGGATGTGTGAATGGTAGCAAAAGTGTCATTGAACTAGATGAGACAAAATCAAATATTAATATGTGTGAAAAAAATGTGGGTATTCCAAAGTTTAAAGCAATCACTAATGACAGTGTAATAAGAGCTGTATCTGGTTTGGTGCAAGTTGATGATGTGTGGTTTGATGATGTAAATGTAAATAAGAATGTACAAGCACCTATAATTAATGAAGACTGGGAACAGGGTAAGAAGAGTAAATTTAAAGGCTGGGTGAAGAAGGTCAATTGGATTAGGAAATGGGCACCAGATGATTGGACAATTCATAAATATGACTATATAAAAAGATTAGGAGAGCAATGTGGGAAAAATGAGACATATTACAATGTGCTTAAAGAAATGTTTGGAGGGGATCCAGAATTTGATGAATTGAGGGGACAAAGCTTATTCTCATTGGAAACTAGTAAAATGAATGATGAACATGACTCTGTAAATGATGGATCTAGTGATAAACAAGAAATAGGGAATGATATACAAACTTTTGTCATCTATAATAGTAAACTGTATGACGGTATCAAAGAGGTGTTTGAAAAAGTATTTGCAGGTGATAACATAGAACCATACAGCCCTAGTAGTGAGGATCAGGTATGCAACATGGTAAAGTACTGCATACATGAAATAGAAGACAACCCTTTAGCAGAGACTGAATTAGAGAAAAATGTGATTGAATATGTGCAGCCAATCATAAATGTCACTGTTGGAGGGGTATGTGAAAATGCACTGATTGATACTGGGAGCTCTATTAGTGGCATTGCAGAAGACTTTTACAATCAGATTAGGACCACAGGAACAGTTGAATTTCCAGTCACAGGGGTAAGAATAAAAAATGCAACTGGAACTTACAGCAAGCCAGTGAGTAAGGAGGTTGTATTAGATGTAAATATAGGAGGGAAAACGTTTAGTCACATTTTTCTGGTAATAAGAAATCTCTGTCTAAATCTTGTGCTAGGCAATGATTTTCTGTGTAAAAATGGGGCTTGCATTGATTGTAAGGATCAGGTGCTGGAACTACATTCTGGAGGATGCATGAAAAGGGTTAAATTTAGAAGTGCAAGTAATGATAAGGATTTAGTGGCATGTCTGCACATAGCCAAATGTACAATGGATGAGGCGGAGGTTGAGGAAGAGATACGTAGGAAGGTAAACAACACTAAGGGAATTGATGACCTTGCAAAGGGGGAGCTGTATTATTTACTGACAGACAATAAGAATGTATTTTCCAAAAAGCCAGGTAAGGTACCAAAATTTAAATATTCAGTAAGGGTAAAACCACATGAGCCTAGTATTGTGAGGAAAGGTATGGGGTAAGGCAGTCTCAGAGTGTGATCAGTGTATATAGTAGGGTAAGGATTTGTGTAAATTTATTTTTGTAACTTTATTATATATCTGTGATTAATTTATGTGAAGCAGTAAGGACAGGGTTTAAAATTCAGATGTGGTGAAAATATGTACATAAAGGAGTAGATTATGTTATAAAGTACACATGTGAACTGAAGATTTTGAGTTTTACATGTTGACACTAGACCTGTGGATGTCATTTTTCTAATTAGTCCCAGATTAGGATTAGGCAGTGCAATTAGTTTTAAATATGGTAGTTTGGAACAGGTGATAATAATGTGGAAATGCACAAAGTTAAAAATATATATACATATATATTTTTTTTGGTGCATTGGGGGTAGAGAAATATTTGTATAGGGATATTGTGTATCCAAAGGATCATGTTATGTGTAAGTAGGAAATTCTGTGTGTATCATGTCAGAGTCTCGAAATTTGCAGAAGGGATGTAAGATTATAAAAACAAAATAAAATCTATATTTTCTGATATGAAAGATAATTAAATGAATTGAATAGTTTGTCAGAAGTACAAAAAAAACTTTTCTTAAGAGTTCATTTTGTGAGACGGGAATTTGGCTACAGTATTAGATTACAATCTCTAAACCCACATACAAATGACAATAACCATGCCACATCTTGAGTTTATTTTCATTGGAGCGGCCTGAGGGATATAAAATAAAAGAACAATGACTTCGACTTTTCTGTTTAACTGTATGAAGTTCTGTCATGAAATTCTGTTTTGATTGTGCTAAATCTGGATAGCAGAGGGGTGGGGTGTGAATCTGATGGATCCCTGGTATAATATATTTGCCAAAAGAAAAATCATTTGTATTCCTTTTTGTTTTTTCTCTCTCTCTCCCTTTCATTGCTTTCATGCCATCTGAGAGGACAAGAGAGCTAAAATCATTGCCAGTAGCCTGAGCTGCACCAGCTTACAAACTGAAAAAGACAGAAGTGTAAGGACCAGTGCCCATATACTGAAGTGCAACACAAGGGATGTTGGAAGTGAAACTTAACAGTGCAACGGGAAGTTTATATTAAAAACGATGGTATTCATTCCATAATGAGACAGACATGGGGCATATCCATGAATATTAGTGATTTTTTTATTGTATGTTCTTGTTGATATGTGTCACATATACATACTTTAAATATGTACAATTTCACAAAATTTAATTTTTGTCTCTAGTTGTAAGATTTTTTTGTATTGTATTTTCTTATTTTTGTTTGAGGGGTATATTTGTGTTATGTTTTGGTGCTACTTGCGACATCCTACACTATGTTTGGAAGTCGCAAGTGGGGGTATTATGACATGACAGTGCCCCCAGGCTGATGCCACGCACTTCTATTTTATAGAGCCACACACATCGGCATATTTCAATCGCGCGCGCGCGGGAAATACGAGCTTCGGGAAGTTTGTGACGTAGGGGTTTTTCCGCGGGGCTGGAAAACGGAAGCCGAGTCGCGCGGAGGAGGGCAGAGTCGCGTGGACTGCCGAGGACGGCGGAGCGTGGTTGCTCGTCGCGGCATTTTCTATAAAAACGTGGGATAGCTTTTCGCGGCTGAAGTACCGTTTTTTCATATGCCTTTTGAGTTAAACGATTCCGGTGTGTGGGTCAAAGTGCGAAGTTGCGTGGGGGCTCGAGTCACAAAAACATTTTTATAACTTTAAACACGTGCAGTGTCATAAAAAAATTAAACTTATTTAAAACAACATCTGTGTGGTGAACATTATTTTTTCGCAACTCGCCCTGTACGCCCATAAATGTGTATAATTGGTATGTACTTTTGTTTATTAATTGAAAAATGTATTAAGGCGCACGTGGACGGAACAGCACCAAAGCGGGAATCATTTATTGTCATCCCCTAAACGACCACAAAACGTTTTTTCCACTAGAAAGAGGGAAAAGCATGTTCCGCCCCGTCGCAATATCTAGTACTGCGTTCAGGCTAGGGCATTGAAATGATTTCCGTAAGCATTTTATATCTCTGTATTGTTATCTACATCTACAAAGGATACTCTGCAAATGACATTTAAGTGCCTGGCAGAGGGTTCATCGAACCATCGTTATACTATTTATCTCCCGTTCCAT
Source organism: Locusta migratoria (assembly GCA_026315105.1). Classification (NCBI taxonomy): domain Eukaryota; kingdom Metazoa; phylum Arthropoda; class Insecta; order Orthoptera; family Acrididae; genus Locusta; species Locusta migratoria. The sequence continues at coordinate 665,627,860 of CM048755.1, read as the reverse complement.
TGTCGAATGGAAGAAAGAACACCTGAATCTCTGCGTTCGAGCTCTGATTTCTCGTATTTTATTCTGATGATCATTTCTACCTACTTAAGTGGCAGCCAACAATATATTTTCGCATTCGGAGGAGAATGTTGGCGATGGGAGTTTCCTAAGTAGCCCACGCCGCAGAGATAAGCGCCGTTGTTGTAATGATTCCCATCCCAGATCCTGTATCATTTCCGGAACGCTGACTCCCCTGTATCGAGACAATATGAAACGAGCTGCCCTTCTTTGGACTCTTTCGATGTCCTCCGTCAAACCCACCTGATAAGGATCCCACACTGGGCAGCAATACTCCAATCTACGTGTCGTATCCAGTTTAATAATTCCTAGGTGTTTTGTGGAGTTTCCAGCCTTCGCTTTTGACTGATTTATCTTGTAAACAAAGTTTAACGGATTTCTTTTCGTACTCATGTGGACGACTTCACACTTGCCGCCGGCCGCGGTGGACGAGAGGACTAAGGCGCTCCGGTCATGGTCTGCACGGCCACTACGGTCGGGGGTTCGAATCCCCCCTCGGGCATGGATATTTGTGCCGTCTTAGTTCGTAAGTAGTTCATAAGTAGTTCGTAAGTTTAGGGACTGATGACCCCGCATTTAAGTCCCAGAAGCCTTACAAACATTTGAACAATAGTGCATATGTTATCTGCTCCTGGCATCACCAGGTAAAATAGTCTTCACTTCTCCAATTACATAGTGCTACAGTTTTGTGCGACAGTTTACAAGTACTATAACAAGAAAATGTACTGTTACTATTTTGGTACAGTGATAATACCATGACTGGCATAGATAGAAAAAGACAGATCAGCTTAAAGAAGTTTTTCTTTATATAAAGAAAAAAAATGTTGCGAGGTGGAAGGCCTCAACCAAGATGTCCACAGAAGTCATCAGGTGTTGATGAGACACTGTAATGTTCATCCTCGGTGACAACTACAGTTGCGTCCACCAGTTACGTCCACCAGTTACGTGTTTCAGGAACGAAATATAGGTAAGTGCCCTAGTGCCCAATCTTACCATCTTTAATCAGGCCCGGGTGTGGGGGTGGGAAGCGCAACAATCAAGTTTCTGCCCCGGTTCGGAAATATCGTAGATCCGGCACCGTCTATAATGTTTGGTATGAAGTATTGACATGAGCTGTGTACGCCGCAGTTGCTTGCCATATCGTACCAAATTTGAACTTGAGAATTTTTATAAGGCGATTTCGCAAAACTTCATTTTCACAACAGCAAATGATAAACACGAAAAATATTGTTTTAACACTCCAAGACTTGCTGCCGACATCCCACCCCTCCTCGTTCCCACCGACCGGCAATGTGTAATGGCGTACTACGCTGGTTTTTTCTGTGTAGCGACGAGTGATTAGACGACTCACCTACTACAGCCATTTCAACTGCAAGCGGATTTATTTATTTATTTATTTTTTATCGGAAGAGTAACGCAACAGTGTACAATGTCACGAGCACTTTAGTGGCTTCTATTCGTTCCTTCTGACCACGAAAGTCAGATATGGCTGCTGAAACTAACAAATGAATGTTTGTAAATCTATTGGACCAAACTGCGTGGTCATCAGTCCGTAGCTTACAAACTACTTAAACCTAGATAAACTACCCTAAGGACAACACACACACCCATGCCCCAGGGAGGACTCGAACCTCCACGGCGAGCAACCGCGTGCTCTGCAGCGAGACGCTTTAGACCGCTCGGCTACTCCACCGCGGCCCCGGTGTGATGGACGCCCACAGTATCTGAATGTGGGCTGGAAGTGCGTCAGGAGGACATAAGCCAAAATTTCCAGCACTGAAGGGGGAGGGACATATGGTTTTACATCGTACCAGTAAATCAACTAACAAAAAATGTTCAAATGTTTGTAAAGCTTATGGGGTCATCAGTCCCTATACTTACAACTAACGAACTAATTTATACTAAATAAGACACAAACATTCATGCCCGAGGGAGGATTCGAACCTATGAAACTAACAAATGTAATATGTGTTGGGTTTCCGAAAATGTTGCAGATCTTCAACCTTGAGAAAATAAAAAAAAAATCATCAAATTAGTTGACATGCAATTGACATAGAGATTAGGAGGAGGAATATACGGCAAGTACGAGGCGCGCCCAGAAAGTAAGTTCCGTTTCAATTTATCTCCGCTGCAGCACTGCGATTACAGTTCCGCACATGCGCTGTAGACGATGTGTATCAAGGAGAAGAATGTGCGCCATTTGAAGATCGCTGTCAGTTACGTACGCTTTGTTGTGCTTGTTTGAAATGTCGCGTTGATTGAAGATCCCGCCGCCTCTGAAATCAGGTCGGTGAATCGGTTTCTGAATGCGAGTAAAGTGAAACCAAATGAAATTTATCGGCAAATTTGCGGACCAAATGCGATGAGTGATTCAATGGTGAGAAGATGGGTCCGACAGTTCAATGGCGGGCGTAGTGATGTGCACGATGAAGAACGAAGTGGGCGTCCACCTTGTTTGACCATCCTCCGTACAGCCCTGACCTCGCTCCTAGCGATTTCATCTGTTCTTGCATCTCAAGTCTTTCCTTGGCGCTCATCACTTCACCAATGATGTCGAGCTGAAATAAACTGTTTCCTTCTGGTTGAAGACACAGGCGGCAGATTTCTATGAAGAAGGTATACAAAACCTGGTGCCACGCTATGACAAATGCCTGCAAAATTTCGGCAGTTATGTGGAAAAGTAGTTTAAGAGTTGTAGAATTTTGTGCAATAAAAATTTCTTCTGTATCTGTGTACAATTTCATTTTATTACCAAACGGAACTTACTTTCTGGACGCGCCTCGTATTTACGGGGGAAAATGTGTCAATCAGCAACCTTTTGCTGTCAAAATATTAGTAAGATTTCTTAATAATTATTTTCCAGTAAATGAGTATATAGAGATGTTGAACAGGTATAATTAACCACATGTATGATATAGTTATTGAGGTTTATAAACACACGTATTCTTTATTCGTGCAGCGTTGTGTGTTATTTTCTATATGCATGATTCTTCAGATTCATTCTGACAGGTACATTGTAACAGCAGAATTCTGAAGTAATCATGTCTATCAGAAATTTGCAAACATATTGATGCAATACGATCTTAGATGAACAGCGAAAGGTGGAAAAAGCTAATAAGTATTTGCTACAATCTATATTCAAAAGGTGAAAGTGTCCCAGATATGTAAGAAGGTAAAACAAATTTCATGTAAAATAGAAATAAAAATGTTCCTAGGAAAGAGCATTTAGAAAAAAAAGACACTGATTTAGCATTCTATCGCATACTAAAAGAAGAATACGAAAATCAAAGTTTCGTCGTTTCAAGTTTGATTGTAGAACACTTTGGAACCGGTAAACCGGAGCAGTTGAACGAAGTGAAAAATGTAATTTTGTGTCCATTGTATTTATATTATTTTTTTATTTTATTGGTTTTTTCTGTTCCTTAGGACCCAATTGAGGAGTGAGACTCCATGGTCATGGAACAAGTCAATACATTAATTGTTACACAAGAATGGTAATAGAAAAATTTTAAGTAGTCCTTTGCACACGACAATCTCAAGACAAAGTGAAAAGAATCAATAAAGAAAAAATAAATTAGCTTAATTGTTTAACTTTTCTAGGAGTTCCTCGACAGAATAAAAGGAGTGAGCCATGAGGTAACTCTTCAATTTAGATTTGAAAGCGTGTGGATTAGTGCTAAGATTCTTTAGTTCTTGTGGCAGCTTATTGAAAATGGATGCCGCAGAATACTGTACCCCTATAGCAGAATTTAGTTTTGGAACAAGATCCTGAACATGGGCTCTCCATGACAGCTTACTGTCTATATGAACACCTAGAAATTTGAACTGTGCAGTCTCACTTATCACATGCCCATTATGTGTAATCAGAATGTCAGCTTTCGTCAAATTATGTGTTAGAAATTGCAAAAACTGAGTTTTACTGTGATTTAACATCAACTTGTTTTCTACTAGCCATGAACTTATCTCTTGAACTGCATTATTTGATACTGTGTCAATATTACGAGCAACATCCTTCACTACCAAGCTGGTATCATCAGCAAACAAAAATATTTTACAATCACCTGTTATACTCGAAGGCATATCATTTATATAAATAAGAAACAGCAATGGTCCCAAAACAGACCCCTGGGGCACCCCATACTTAATTGTGCCCCATTGGGATTGCACGTCATAGCCATTTTCTACACTGCGGAGAATTACCTTCTGTTGTCTATTATTAAAGTAAGAGGTGAACCAGTTGTGGGCTACTCCCCGTATTCCATAATGTTCCAACTTCTGCAACAATATTTTGTGATCAACACAATCAAACGCTTTTGTTAAATCAAAGAAGACGCCTAATGTCCATAGACTCTTATTTAACCCATCAAGTGCCTCACAGAGAAACGAAAATATAGCGTTTTCAGTCGTTAAACCACTTCTAAAACCAAACTGTACATTTGACAATAAATTATGTGAACTGAAATGATCAATTAATCTTGAATATACAGCCTTTTCAATAACTTTAGAAAAAAACCGATGGCATAGAAATAGGTCTATAGTTGTCTACATTATCCCTTTCTCCTTTTTTATAAAGTGGTTTCACTACTGAGTACTTTAATCTGTTAGGAAACTGACCATTCTGAAAGGAAAAATTACAAATATGGCTTAGTACTGGGCTAACATATGGAGAACAGTACTTTAGAATTCTGCTAGATACCCCATCATATCCACAAGAGTCCTTAGTCTTTAGTGATTTAATTATTGACTCAATCTCACCTATGGAAGTATCATGAAGGACCATTTCAGGTAACAGCCTCGGAAAGGCATTTTCTAAAAACGTTATATGATTACCTGTAGAAACTAGAGTTTTGTTTAGTTCTCCTACTATATTCAGAAAGTGATTATTGAATATTGCACATATATCTAACTTGTCAGTAACAGAAACATTCCTACTAAGCACTGGCGTTATATCTTCTACCTGCTGCTGCTGACCAGACACTTGCTTCACGACTGACCAGATAGTTTTAATTTTATCCCGAGAGTTTGCTATTCTTTTTGCGTACCACATACTTTTTGCATTCTTAATGACATTTTTCAGAACCTTGCAGTATTGTTTGTAATGAACTACTGCATCTTCATTCTGACTGCTTCTAACATTTTGATACAACTCCCGCTTGGTTCTACATGATACTCTTATCCCCTTTGTCAGCCACCCTGGCTGTCTGTTACTGGAAGTACCCTGTTTTGAGCGTTCTAGCGGAAAGCAACTTTCAAACAGCGTAAGAAATGTGTTAAGGAAAGTATTATATTGATCATCTGCATTATCAGCACTATAAACATCCTGCCATTCTTGTTCCTCAATTAAGCTTAAAAAGGTGTCAATTGCAATTGGATTAACTTTTCTGAGTAGTTGATATTTATGTTTAACTTTTGTTTGAGAACAAATACTTTTTAGAATTAAAAGTTGGGCATCGTGAACTAATAGGCCATTTACTATTCTGCTGACAGAGTGCCCCTCTAATAATGAAGAATGAACAAAAATATTGTCAATGGTAGAACTGCTATTTCCTTGGACTCTCGTTGGAAAAAATACTGTTAGCATCATGTTATAGGAATTAAATAGATCTAACAGCTGACTTTTCCTTGAGCTATCACCTACACAGTTAATGTTGAAATCTCCACACATAATTAAATTTTTATACTTCCTATACAGTGAACCCAGAACCAATTCCAGCTTGGGCAGAAACATTTTAAAATCTGAGTCAGGGGATCTATAAATAACAACTATTACTAGTTTAGTTCCATTAACATTAACAACTCCTGCACAACATTCAAATATCTGTTCTGTGCAGTGTTTAGAAAAATCGATTGACTCCGATGAAAAATCGTTTTTTACATACATGGCCACTCCCCCACACTGCAAGGAACTCCTAGAGTAGAAGGTAGCTAACCTGTATCCTAGCAAAGGAAGTCTCTGAATTGTCATACCACTTAAAAAGTGCTCTGAAATACCAATAATGTCAGAATCAGTATCAATAAGCAGTTCATTAACATTATCTCTGATACCCTGTATATTCTGATGAAAAACAGTAATTCCCTTATTACTTATATTCTTAGACTTTCTCAAATGTGGTTCCTTTCTTAGAGGGACTTCCTTTAAGCAGGAATACCTATCACCTGTGCTCAGTCTAAAAAGGTGCAGCCCTAACACCAACTACTACAGGAATTTTTCCATGAGTGAAACCCCCACACCCTACTACACTGTCACCTATGAGCTTTGCCAACCTCCCCTTCCAATACCTCTTGAGGTGCAGACCGTGCCTAGTAAAATCCGACCTTTGGATAGTTTCAACTGGCACCACTGCAATGTGATCCATGCCCTCCGTCATCAGCGCCTTCTGAAGCCCCATGTTAACACGGCTGACAGCCGTATTAAGACAAGGCCTATCATGACGCTGAAAAAGCTGCACGAAATGCACATTCGTGCCACCAGTTTGAGTTGCTATCCTTTCCAGATCACCACCTATATCATATTCCTCGTCCCTATCAAGACTATTCCCGACCCCACCCACTATAACTACCTGATCCTCTTTTGAAAAATTCCTACATAAGTCCCCTATGTTACAAGTGACCTGAGCCAACCCTGCACTAGGCTTCACTATGCTGGTGACCTGGTACTCACTCCCAAGTACTTCCTGCAACTGTTGGCCCACACCTCTGCCATGAGAACTGCCTAGCAGCAGAACCTTCTTCTTCCTAAGAGACCTCTCTACAGATTTCGGCTTCCTAACAGTTGAGGTCTGCTGCGTACTTCCTACACCTACAGCTACAGGAGGTTCATCTCCACTCAACTCTGACAGTTGGTCAAACCTATTTGCAACTTGCAATGTAAAACTATCTGAATACCTTCTCCTAGCTACCTTCTTGCCAACTGCCAGTTCCCATTCCCCAGCCCCGCTTCCCCTCCTCAACCTACCTAGTTCCTCTTCAGCGTTATTCAACTGCACCTGAAGGGCGCAGATCAAACGCTCCTGCTCCTCTATCATCTTACATAGATGGCAATCAATGGCTAATTAGTACGGTTTTAAATTTAAGACAACACTAGTAATGGTAGAAGTAATGCTGTGTAAGGTTGTACAGTAGTTTTATAATGCACATGTATAACTGACAGTAAGCATGAAATGTCTATCGGTCGGAAGTGGAACATTACATTTACTGAAATAATCACAATTACAATTAAATCATGTACGCCGTGGGGTAATGACTGTGTAGTCTGGTCCCTTAGTATGAAAACCATTTGAATATTCTTTGTTCTTTTTTTCTTCCGATATGTCCTAGGGTTTTATACAATCAACATTAATTCATTTGGATCATTTATGATGATAAATGATGACACAAGTGTGCCGACAGATTAACACAGGACATTCGGGCTCTGAATTTAATTTGATTTGTAATTGTTTCTCAGTTTGTCCAGATGGGTGTATGGCAATCGCTACACAGAGGAAGTCATGCGTGTCTCTAAATATTTACAAATTTGGAATAATTGTACTAAAAGGTTGAATAACACTGACCACTCCAAAACTTAGACAACTGTACAATATGGTCGAAAAATAACACATTTATACAGTTATGCCCAAAGGCTTATGGTATTAAATGAGTTAAGTGAATTACTGGTAATGTACAAAAACCCAGGGCACATGGTTTGGTTGGCATTTTGATAAATGTAGTGTTCCATATTTCAGATACTCTCTTTTTAATTTTGTGGTAAATTTTAAGACTTTTCACTGTTTAATGTAGTTGAATTGATGTAATATTTTTGTAATCATAGACACTTGAAAATGACGACATAATACGCAGAAAATAAAAGTGTATTGGTAGTTAGATGGGCGTATATTAAAATGTTTTTCTAAGAAGCGACTGTGGCTTTGGAATATATTATGTGTGTTTCCTATTTCAGTTTGTGTGTGTGTGTTTTAAAATTACTCTCACAAAGCCTTTAAAGACATGTTCAGTTGTTCACGCTCCACGGCCTTGTGCCCTCCTCCCCTTCCAGAAAAAAATTCTGTATCCCCCACTGTTCCTTATTCACAAGCATTGCATCCTGTCCTCTGAGAAATAGTGAATGGTTATAGAACGAACAGAAGATGAATACAAAGAAAGAGTTTTCAAGTTGTTCCATTGTATGTATCAAAACTTATGTAAACGTGAGCAGCATGTCGCAAACACAGAAATTTATAAAATTGAAATCGTATAAACACAATTAAAATTATCCTTTATCATTTCAACAGACATCGAATGCTAGTTGCAAACGGGTATTAGTAATGGGACGCATTCATGTGAACTCTACAACATAGCTTTATACTAGCACTGCAGTTCAAGGGACGAAGATCCAGAATTTCACCTCTACTGTGGTTCAGGTTGCATGGACTGGTTTACCAGTCAGCTGTATTATATTGCGGGCAATATAAAAGATTACCTGTTGCAAAACGGACAGATAAATTTGAGCGCCTAACAAGAAGTTTTTGGAACGGCAGAAGTTTGTCACATCTGCGAGTTCTTCACGAAAGGGATGAAAAACACAAGAATACCTGTCATTTTACAGTCAGATTCCGTGGTTTCACACATAAAATCTGTAATTTAAATTATAGATCTTATTTTACGGTGTCTGTTGTGTTTCATAATTTATCGACTGAAAGAGCTAAAATAAAGCGATACCGTTTCTGTAATTAAATGAAATATGGAAAACTACAAATCAGTCACAAAATCTGTATGAGGGACATCTTAGGGACGTCAAAAATGCCGCTCTATAGATTCATTCAGCTTTGTGGTGGTCATTTTGGAAATGCGTCTCATATTAAAAGCATGAAGGATGAAAATAACAGGACAACAATTACCCGGCAGCTTCCAGTTCAGTGTATCAACAAGAGAGAAGCTTTTGCCTACGATGGTGCAGCTAACGAGTCAGTTTTGTTGGAGGAGCAGTTACCACCCATTGGAAGGTTGGAAATTTTGGCGATGAGTGAAAGAGCAATCTAAAATTAAGTTTCCAAAGTGCGTCCAAAGTGTGGCCCTTATTCAACTGCAAGACTTTCGTTGAGTACTCTAACTTATATTTAAAACCAAATGTTTAAATGTTTGTTAAGCTTATGGGACTTAACTACGGGGTCATCAGTCCCTAAACTTACAATCTACTTATGAACTAGCTAATCCTAAGGACGGCACAAATATCCATGCCCGAGGGGGGATTCGAACCTCCGACCGTAGTGGCCGTGCAGACCGTGACTGGAGCGCCTCAGTCCCCTCGGCCACCGCGACCGGCTATTTAAAACCGGAAGTCCTGATTCACGCTGATGTGTTTGAGAGTGTCTTAACTCTCTGAACGCGCGGAATGGATGTGCGATTTAAAGCGTTCCCGCAGGAAGTTCGAGTCCTCCCTTGGGCATGGGTATGTGGTGTTGCACGTAAGGTAAATTAGTTTAGGTAGTTTGTAAGTCTGTTGACTGATGACCATAGCAGTTCGGAACCAATAGGTTCACAAACATTTGTATATTTTTCGAACTCTCAGTCTCCAAACATATGAACCAAATTTGGCCAATTATCTGACCTGATATGGTTTAGCGTGGGACAATTTGTTGTCTACTACTAAAGAAAAATTTGCAAATCATTACCGATACTATTCGTTGGCCGCGGTGGAGTGCCCAAGCGGACTAAAGCGCCATGCTGTGGAGCGCGCAGTTGCTCGCCATCGAAGCTTCGAGACCTTACTCGTACATGGGTGTCTGTGTTGTCTGTAGGTTTAAGTATTTTAAGTAGTTTGTAAGCTTAGGGACTAGAAAACCACAGACGATAAGTCCCATAAGACTTACAAACATTTGAACTGTTTGTTGGGCGTGGCATCACATGTGGTAATGGGCGTCGCCAGCGCTTAGTTATTAGAGGGGACGGCTCATCTGGCAGGGGGGAGGGGGGGTCACTATCAAGTGCCTAACACGGTACTGTTTCAGTGACAAGTAAAATTCCAAAGGAAGCCAACTGGAGTCTGGATCAAAACGTATTGAGCAGTTATCGAGTGTAAAAAAAAGTTACAGGGCATTTATATTCACTGATAGTGTGTTTATAATAATTTGGTATTATTAAAGATAACTGTGAACTATTTCAATCTGAATGTTTTCAAACAAAATTTTGCTTGATTTTGATTCGAAATATACGTAAGTAGCCTATTCCCAACACATTTAAATTTTAAAACATTAAAAGTGCATCATAAAACAAACAAATGTACGAATAGGAATATAAAGTAAGTAGTACAACAGTCAGAAACGATAGTTGAGTATATTTTCAAAAGAAGATTCCGACCGAATATTTGGCTTTCTTCTAGTTTCGGCCCAAACCGGGACATAGGAATTAAATTAAAATTTCCGTTTTACAATAAATCACTAATTTTCCCATATTTTGCATGATCCCTTCTCTATACTAAACCATCTTGACTGTGTGTAAGCCTATCCAGGAGTCCGTAGAAGATGACATTGCAAGCGTACAGATTTACTGGCCTCAACATTCCATCCGGCAGTGCGAATATTAAGCCAACCAATGCAAGTTGGAATTGTGAGCAAGCGCATCCGAGTTCCTTGTATCCGTTATTAATGAAGATATGTCGTTTCCCCTCTTAATTCTCGTAGCGCTTTGCATTTCTAAAGCAAGTGCAAACAGAATAGCTGAAAACATACTAAGTTGTTGCCGGTAGGTATTCTCCTCAAAGTTCGGAATCCCAATTACGTTTCTTGCAGACGACGCTGTAATAAAGAAATAACGTTTACTTTACCGTAAAACTGATACGTAAGCAAAATTGTGGAGCACGGTCACTGAATGACACTCTCAGATTAGGTCCTGTTGCCGGCTGACTTGAGTTGCGTGCATCCATGTCCTCGTATATACTTCGGAAAACTTCGTTGGATGTTCGTATCTATCCTTTAACATTACTCTTTTTAATTCTAGATGACATTATTTATATTTAAGCGAAGTAAAGTTGCTGTTATTTAGTGTTGATGAGTAATAGGCTTCGTTTCTGTCAGTAAATCAACTTCAATCAGTCCTGCATACGGTATTTTGAGAAAAAGAAAGTTACAGTTCCGACTAACAGAATGAATGTTCTCACAAGGAGACCACATGGGTATTGGAGTTTACAATTTTTTGATATTTATGGTACGTGAAGTTCAGAACTCAAATAATAATCAGCCAAAGATATTCCAACCAACTCTCAAAATTTCTCGAGAAAATTGACTTTGAAGTTTTGCAAGCAAGCGGAAGTTCAAATTAACTGCAGCACCTGTCGGTGTAGCTAAGATGGTAGCGTTCTCGCCTTACACCACTAGCGTCGGTGGTTCAAATCCTGACGCTACAGGTTTTTTAATTCCTTTTCATACTCATACAATTTTAATATCTAATGGTAGTTTATACGAAAAATGTGCGTATTTTTGTTTACTCGTAAGTTTCTATATTTTAGAGAAGTTTGTTACACTACTGGCCATTAAAATTGCTACACCAAGAAGAAATGCAGATGATAAAAAGGTATTCATTGGAGAAATATATTATACTAAAACTGGCATGTGGTTACATTTTCACGCAACTTGGGTGCATAGATCCTGATTAATCAGTACCCAGAACAACCACCTCTGGCCATAATAACGGCCTTGATACGCCTGGGCATTGAGTCAAACAGAGCTTCGATGGCGTGTACAGGTACAGAAGCCCATACAGCTTCAACACGATATCACAGTTCATCAAGAGTAGTAACTGGCGTATTGTAACGAGCCAGTTGCTCGGCCACCATTGACCAGACGTTTTCAGTTGGTGAGAGATCTGGAGAATGCTCTGGCCAGGCCAGCAGTCGAACATTTTCCGTATCCAGAAAGGCCCGTACAGGACCTGCAGCACGCGGTCGTGCATTATCCCGCTGAAATGTAGGGTTTCGCAGGTATCGCATGACGGGTAGAGCCACGGGGAGTAACGGATCTGAAATGTAACTGTTCGAAATGCCGTCGATGCGAACAAGAGGTGACCAAGACGTGTAACCAATGGCACCCCATACCATCACGCCAGGTGATACACCAGTATGGCGATGACGAATACACACTTCCAATGTGCGTTCACCGCGATGTCACCAAACACGAATGCGACCATCATGATACTGTGAACAGAACCTGGGTTTATCGAAAAAAAAATGACGTTTTGCTATTTGTGCACCCAGGTTCGTCGTTGCGTACACCTGTCTGTGATGCAGCGTTAAGGGTAACCGCAACCATGGTCGCCGAGCTGATAGTCCATGCTGCTGCAAACGTCGTCGAACTGTTCGTGCAGATGGTTGTTGTCTTGCAAACGTCCCCATCTGTTGACTCAGGGATCGAGACGTGTCTGCACGATCCGTTACAGCCATGCGGATAAGATGCCTATCATCTCGACTGCTAATGATACGAGGCCGTTGGTATCGAGCAAGGCGTTCCGTATTGCCCTCCCGAACCCACCGAATCCATATTCTGCTAACAGTCATTGGATCGCGACTAACGCGACTAACGCGATACGATAAACCGCAATCGCGATAGGCTATCAAAGTCGGAAACGTGATGGTAGGCATTTCTTCTCCTTACACGAGGCATCACAACAACGTTTCACCAGGCAACGCCGGTCAACTGCTGTTTGTGTATTAGAAATCGGTTGGAAACTTTCCTCATGTCAGCACGTGGTTGGTGTCGCGACATGCGCCAACCTTGTGTGAATGCTCTGAAAAGCTAATGAATTGCATATCACAGCATCTTCTTACTGTCGGTTAAATTTCGCGTCTGTAACACGTAATCTTCGTGTTGTAGCAATTTTAATGTTACATTTAAGTTACATTTTTTTGGCAGTATTGATTTTACTATTTGTTGACGAGGGTAGTCTTTTGATTGTTCATTTTGTGAAGAGCTACGACACTGTTTTAGGAAAGTCATCTCCATAGCTACTAATGGATTTCCAAGCAGCTAACCTACTTAACCATCGTTATACTTAATGACAATGTTCTTGGCTCGTCTACATACACATAAACCAAAACTGACACAACGCGTGGAATTAGAGATCCTAACATGTTTTATATAACTGAATATGAAAACGGAAAAGTATATGTGTCACAGAGGGATTCGAACCACCGACTCTACATTTGTGAGGCCAGAACGCCGACAGATTCTACGATTATTTTAATTATTGTTACTTACGTGTACTTTTCAGAACTTCAAAGTAAATTTTGTCGAGAATTTCTGAGTGTTGCGTCGAATGGCTTTGGCTGATTGTTATTTAAGTTCTGACTGCCACGTACCATTTATGGTCTCCTTGTTAGTGTAAATACACGCAAACTCAACAGGAAAACTGAATACCACATGATGAACTGATACGTGGAAGAAGTGTAGTGCCTTGTTTAACTGAATCTATTTATGTAATTTTATTCAAAATGTTCAAATGTTCGTATAGCTTATGGGACTTAACTACGGGGTCATCAGTCCCTAAACTTACAAACTACTTAGGAACTAACTAACACTAAGGACGGCACAAATATCCATGCCCGAGGGGGTATTCGAACCCCCGACCGTAGTGGCCGTGCAGACCGTGACTGGACCGCCTCAGACCCCGCGGCCACCGCGGCCGGCGTCTAATTTTTGTCACTCAGTTGTTCTATGAAGTGGCAGTAGTCATTTTAACAACTGTTATTTCATTAATTTGTCGCGGATGTGATAGGATGATAGGTGTCGTGAGTTAAATTTATTGGCTGTAGAGGAAGATTTAATGGATGCTGGAAGCGTTTCTTGGCGGCTGAGGCGGTTTAGCAGGGAGTGTCTAGACAGGCAGGATGCGCTCACGCTGTGGAGCAGGCCAGCAGATTTCAGAACGGACCGCTTCCAGGAAGGACAGTTCTAAACGGCCGGTTCATGCAGAATGGTGTGGGGAGAGGACGTCCAGGCGGCCTTGTTCTGCCTGCGGCTAGCCCTCAGGTGTGCGGACAATGGCAAAACGACGGCATCTCGCCGCAGACGTCCTGGCGGAGACGGACAATCGGAACGGTCTGAGTGCGTTCACAGCAGGGTACGTGGCTGGAATCCAGGCGCCGCGTAACTCTCCAGATGACAATGGAGGTGGAATTCGCGGTGTCGGCCGGAACCCGGATAGTTTCAGTAACACGTAAATGGCCGGGCCCACTCGCGAGGACAGTTTGACGCAGGGAAGTCCGTCTGACGCGGCTTGAGATTGGCGCCAGATCTCATAAAACATTATGGGTTTATGTTCTCTGGTGATATGTAACACGCAAGACCCGTAACAATACTTAAATACAGTTACCACCAAATTTTCTCAGTTAAACAAACAAAATTGAAACTGTAATGTTTTGATATACTAGTGGAAATAGTAAACAAATGTTAACACAGTATATCAGAGTACACAGTGGATTGTCTACGTATTATCAAAAGTTAATTACCAATATAATAAAATATCCTATCCGATGGTAGGAACATAAACTATGGAATAGTCTTGATATAATCTTCAAATATAGATGAGCAAATGATTGACTAAATAGACGCCATGTTTTTTTTAGCTTGAATATCAATTTAATGTTACGTAAAGTAGAGAAGAATGTATATGAGCGTGTAAACTTTTATTTGTAATCAATTTAAGATTAGCTTTTTACAGAATATCGAAATAACTCATAACAGGCCGATCCACTGTGTAGCTCAACTCCGCAGATACACTATTCTTTGCAGTAAATATTGTTATAGAATTAAAGAAGGAAGGCAGGAATCTTAGGGTTAAACGTCCCGTCGACAGCGTGGACATTAGAGACGCAGCTAACGCTCGGAGTTTTGGGTAAGGGTTGGGAAGGAAATCGGCCTGCCCTTTCAAACGAACCATTCCGGCATTTGTCTGTAGTGATTTAGGGAAATGACGGAAAACTTAAATCTGGATGGCTGGAGGTGGATTTGAACCACCATTCTCCTCAATGGTGGTTCCTCGCTCGGTTTTATACAATTAATCATACTCTTGAATAATAGACACGTACTTGTTGCCGCGGCGGAGTGGCCGAGCGCATTGAGGCGCTATGTTCCGATGTGCGAGGCGGTTCCCCGTCGGGGGTCGAATATTCACTCGGGCATGGTTGTTTGTGTAAGATAGTTTATAAGCAGTTTGTAAGTTTAGGGACTGATGACCCCGCAGTTAAGTCCCATAAGCTTAACAAACATTTGAACATTTTTTGAACACGTGAATGTTAGGAACAGTTTGCTATTAATATTGTCCACTTTATAACGATAATGATATTCATTGTTACTTTTCATATTTAGGTATATTTTCAGATATTAGAAACAGTTACGAGGGATTAAATGTTATTAACGATAAAGTAGTATTTAAGCTTGATTTGCAGAATATGAAATGTTATTATGATAAGTGATTGTAAATATAATATTTGCATGTTTCTAACAATTCCAACAATGCTGGGCACTGTTGGGAATGGTGTACAAGGGCGGCCCTTAGAGGTCGTAGGAGCGGATTTCTGATTCATATTTCGAGGCTGTTACCATGCCCGTCTACACATTGATATTTAATTGTTGGAAGTGATTGTTGTAGTTGCAACTTTAATTTAATGTGTGCGATTAAAGTTCTGATTCAAACTTACGTGGTATTGCTCTTCGTAATTCAAATCAGTAGTTTACATAATAAATGAGTTCAGCTGTTCGTATTCAGCGGAATCTAGATGTTGCTGCAGTGTTTTTATTCCAGACGCTGAGTTACCAGGAGTTACCATAACAAGGTAACGTCAAACAGAACTTTGGGCTGAAGCGAGCAAGGCAGATAGGCTCGTTTCGTTTCAATTCGCGACATTAGCTAACAGGCTACCCCGTTAGTTTCACTAGGCACAGGACAGAGCAGGGAGCTATGTCGAGGACGCTAGGTTCAACGGTCCTTACCGTAGTCCCGTGGGAATAAGGAGGGGTCTGTACTAATTTGATTTGGTAGGCTATTAAGAGTAAATGGTGATTGGAGTTTGAATGTTACGGGGGTGTGGATGGCCGTTGCTGCCTGCTGGATCCGACTTTTTGCGAGAGATAGCGAGGATTCTCTTCGGCGACACCGCCGGGAGCGGATCGTGGCTCATTAGCTGTTCATTTTGCGTAAAGTTTGGTTTTAGCTCTTCGATATTTGTGGCCTGCAGACAGCAGCCACCCTTCATACTAGAATTTTCTTTTGATTTCTCCGAGAGCGGACGGATAGCAAGAGATGAGTGCTCACATCCGAGCATCCGTTTTGGTCGTGTGCAGTATCCAGTGCGGGTACACACATTATTTATATCGTCAGAATTCTTCGAACGTGGAATATTGGACTGTTTGAACAGTTGTTCTCCTAGATCGATACAAAGCGTGAGATATCATATGTTGGCTGCCTAGTGCATCGCAGCACTAGTCGAAGTCTGGGGACACCTCGCGTCTGACACGCTGGAATGTATTCGTATAACACGTCCTATCCGATTTGGTCGGATTGCTATACAATGTTCTTCTGACGTGACAGCAGAAATTGACGTGAATAAATGAAATCGTCGCTGCCTAACAGCACAAAACTACGCATTTTCGAGACGCGTATTGTCGGCCGCAGTGGCCGAGCGGTCTGCGGCGCCCCAGACACAGTCTGCACAGCCGCTACGGTCGGGGGTTTGAATCTCCCCTCGGGCATGAATGTTTGTGTCGTCTTTAGTATAAGGTAGTTCATAAGTATTTTGTAAGTTTAGGGACTGATAACCCCGCAGTTAAGTCCCTTAAGCTTAACAAACATTTGAACATTTGAGACGCATATTCCAGCTTTCCTCTGAAGTCTGCGTCACGCCGACGTCACTTCACGAGATTCACTAGATGCTAAGGAGTGGCAAAGTAACGCCTGCTTTGCCCTAGGGCTACTGATTAGTGTGTGGCGGACTTCATCTTGTGTGTGATAAGAGGTAAAGAGTTGCACCCAGCAGGGCATTGTCTTTTTTGGGAATTATTCTGGGCGATACGTTCTTGTTAGGGAACCCCAGATTTGTCTTAAGCTAATCATACCACCACTATTTCTGTATTTGTGAACCCTTTTAATCGCCTTCAAAACAAGATTAAAAGAGAGGACATAAGGAAATAATATAGAAATTGTATACCCAGTAAAGGAAATAAACTACATTAAAATAAAATGTAATTGTTTCCACAGGTATAAACAGTATGCGAGCTGCTATGTAGGTAGTACCAACAGACGCCCCTAGATCGCAGCACTAGAACTTAAATTCGTGTTTGCTAACTTTCACTTATATATTCGTTGCCGGTTTCACTTATGACATGCTTTATAAGAGTTACTACAGTCTGCATTTCAGATTTATTATCATTAATCCCCACAGAACGACACGTCGTTTATGAACTCCTGAACATGTTATCGATGTTAATCATGGAGATAGTACCCTCTGTCGTCGCTAGATAGCGTCGCCTCCAGTGTATGCGCCCGCGACACAATAGAGTCTGAAAATCGGGCGCTGCTGTGGCCGGCGGATGCAGTGGCGGAGGCTGGGAGCCGTTCCGCGCGATACGCGGACGCCTGGCAGGCGTCTTTCGTGAGACACCCTGTATATTAGAGTTCAATTTCCTGGGGTGCAATAGATTCCACCTTCACTTTTATGCTTGGAAATTAGTGCTACAATGCGGTTTTTGTTATTAATAAAGACATAAGAATGAGCTACTTCTGTTTTGAAAGAAGAAAGTAGCAAGGATTCTGTACTGTCCTCAGTTATTGCTACTACCAGACAATCTTTACGAATATGTGAAGTTATCGGTAAAAGGATAAATTTCTATTACATACTCGTGATATTTCGTGGCGTCACTGACAAGTAATATTACAGTTTTGCTGAATTTATTTGAAGTTCTACAGAAATACACCATGATTTAAATAATGAAAAACTACACCGGTTAGTTAAGTTTATAGCTAATCACAACGAGTTTCGAGAATTTATTCGTATATTCTAATGCATCTGTTTACATAATTACGGTACTTTTTCGGCGTTTCAGTGTGTGATTTGCTGCCACTGTTGCATTGCAGTTGTCTTTTTTTAGGTTACTAAAGTTCGGAAAATCGAAGAGAATAAATCTTGAGGTGTGTAACTTATCCTAATGTTAGAAACCATATTTTTTTCTCTTCGTTTAAAGGTATTGTGTCTCTTCCATTATTCAGAATATGAAACATAATAATCATGAATTAATCCTACCTTTATACAAAAACCAGTGTATGTGACGTTTTTTTGTCTTGTGATATCCAGTGTAATGAAGCAGATGCAATAAGTGGAAGTACAGACAAAAAATGTTCAAATGTTTGTAAGGCTTATGGGACTTAACTACGGGGTCATTAGTCCCTAAACTTACAAACTACTTATGAACTAGCTTATACTAAAGACGGCACAAACATCCTTGCCAGAGGGGGGATTCGAACCCCTGATGGGGAATGGCCTCGCTCATCGTAGCAGAGCGCCTCAATGCGCTCGGCCGCTCCGCCGCAGCCAGTACAGACAGAAGTAGTATTTAGTATGTAAAAAACTTGTCAATATTAATTATGTACGACTTCTCTCAAAAAAATGTTCAAATGTTTGTAAAGCCTATGGGACTCAACTACGGGGCTATCAGTCCCTAAACTTACAAACTAGTTATGAACTACTTACGAACTAGGACGGCACAAATATCCATGCCCGAGGGGGGATTCGAACCCCCGACCGTAGTGGCCGTGCAGACCGTGACTGAAGCGCCTCAGTCTCCTTTGGCCACCGTGGCCGGCGACTTCTCTCATTGTAGTAAACTCAAGAAGACTACATCTGCGCAAGAGCTGCATAAAATCACACATGGAAACATCACAATATATTTAGGTAAACGAAAGCACTAAAAGCGAGGAAAATACTCGAAAGGCGTTGTGCTAAGCATAAAAATACATATTGGGTGCAGTTTGTCAGTATTTAAATCCATGAATAACACAGTTATACGCCATCCAGAAATATTCCTTTATGATGAACGAAATTAAGTTACATTGATCTTCAGTGACTTTCATTCAATATATTTGTGACAAAAAATGTGAAGTTAAGAATAAGATAATTTTGAACACACAAACCACTAAAAAGCTAATGCACAAGTACACCACATTTCATAGAACGGAATGACACCTTGTTAAAGAACGCCAGAACCAGTAAGAATAATTTGTAGACAGCTATACCGATTATTACAATGCAAAACAACGTAAGGGAGCCACTACAATAACATTTAGATACACCACAATTCCGAATTGAAGGCATTTTTTGATGTTATAATTTACGCCTAAAATTTCTGATAAAGGATTTAAACAACTTGGGGTACCCAATAAACTCCAATATCAGCCCATAGATTCCGAACTATCGCTGTTTCACTATAAATTTAAAACTTTCTGCGTTGCTTCTTCGTCATATGATGGTACAATATTGTTTACTATTTCACTAAACTGAACTATACGGATATAAGTGACTGATAAATATAATGCACTAATCAAGGAACGGCCGTGCCGCAGTGGATACGCCGGTTCCCGTCAGGTCACCGAAGTGTCGTGCTTGCCCAGCACTTGGCTGGTTGAAACACGTGTGCTCGCGCTCTCCGGCTCGGCGGCGTGTTTACGTCTCGGCACCGGCCTCCTTGGCTTCGTGGGAGCGGTCTTCGCTTCGCTTGGCTGCGCTTTATACAATTTCATTAATTCGATGAGTGAAATGGCATTCAATCCACTTCGGAATCGTACGGTGCAAGACACTTTTGATCGGAAGTCGTTACGGCCCACCGGTTTTGAAATACATTCATGGATTCGGGATACGCTTCGTTTGCCACGGGAAGTAGTACTAGGACTGTAAATTGACTTCTACTTGTATTCAGTGTTTTTGAAATTGTAGGATGATGAGGTTTGTGAAAAGTTTGTGTCCGAAAATGACGGGGTTCGGAAATTTAAACACGTGGATGGCTCTATTAGTGACGTCCGTGTGCAACACGCTGGGCAGGGAGTTCGTAACGTACGGGTGTTCAATGTCCCTTTCGAATGTCCTAATTCAGTGACTGAAACTGCTTTACGTCCGTACGGTGATGTTGTTGCAAATGGTATTATCAATGAAAAGTGGTCGCATCCGTATTACTATCAAGTGGACAGCGGTGTTCGTTCTGTGAAGGTCAACCTACGGAAACATATCCCGTCTTACTTGATTATCGGTGATAGTCGGGCGTTTGTTTCATACCCTGGACAACTGCCAACTTGTGGGATTTGTAATACGGTAGGACACCTTCATGGTGACTGTCCAAACAAAGGTCGGCGCCCTGTGCAGTTGCCTCGGGAACCCACGGTCGTTGCTGGAGCACAGTCAGAACCGTTATTCAGTGACGTTGTGCAAGGGCTCGCTTCACCGCGTCCGGACATGTCGGGAGATTGTTCAGTGGTGGTGGAAGCACAGGTTTTGAATCCTGTCCCACTTGTCGAATCTGTGAGTGAAGAACCCGCCCCTGTTCAGGAATCGATGGAGGTTGTTTCGCAACCCGAGGTTCCGTTTGCTTCTCAGTCAGGTGATGGGGAATGGGAAGTGACGGTCGCGGAAAAGAAGAAAAGGCGCCGCAACAAGACGTCGAAGGAAACGTCGCCTGCCGGCCGCGGTGGCCGAGGGAACTGAGGCGCTCCAGTCACGGTCTGCACGGCCACTACGGTCGGGGGTTCGAATCCCCCCTCGGGCATGGATATTTGTTCCGTCCTTAGTATTAGTTAGTTCATAAGTAGTTTGTAAGTTTAGGGACTGATGACCCCGTAGTTAAGTCCCATAAGCTATACAAACATTTGAATTTTTTTTTTTTTTTTTTGAAACGTAGCCTACGGACGACAATAGCAATGAGGGCGAACAGTCGACTTCTGACTCCGCAGTTTTCGCAAAACCCATCGGCGAACCCCGTAGGGGCGAACGCAAGGATGCGCGCAAAAGTCAGCGCACTCCGAGTATCGAAGTGCAGACGTCGGGCAAGAGGAAGAGCGAGGACGAGGCGGCCGCGGTGTCTCAGCGCACTAGAGCGCTGTATAGGACAAGCAGAACAACCCGCCATTTTGAATCCCACGTTGAAGGCGGACATTTAAAGACTACGGAACGCTTACGCTTTTTAATACATTCTTAAGGCATTAAATATATTTTTCTAACGCAGAAAATTACAGCATAGTAAATTTATTGGCTTACATTTGACTGTAAGTGGCAAACAACTTGGAGTTAATGATCAGATGGATATTTAGAGATATGAAACATTCACTTACATTCCATATTAAGGCGTGTGTTGCCGTTCTAAATAGTGACCGGATACCTTCAAAATTTGTTACAATTATCGCATTTTCTGCTTTAT
Organism: Locusta migratoria; assembly: GCA_026315105.1. Taxonomy (NCBI): domain Eukaryota; kingdom Metazoa; phylum Arthropoda; class Insecta; order Orthoptera; family Acrididae; genus Locusta; species Locusta migratoria. Next base: position 665,606,384 of record CM048755.1, on the reverse strand, counting down.
AAATGGTACGTCCACATACGTTTACGGTAACTGAGAGTTGCATTCGAAAACAGTTACGGAATAATGTTAAATTGCGATACTGTATTTCGCGTGTTGCCTCATCTAATGTCTCGCATGTTTTACACACACATTTCAGAGAAGATCCTACTTCAAAAATGCGTTTAGTAAATTTGAAAGTCTGGTTTCGTTAGATAACTACTAAATAAAGTCTCTCTGGTACCATGCACTTTGAAATAAAGTCAATTTTGCATGCTAAGTTTCGAATTTAATGCCCTTCTTTTACGACTTCTTTCCTGTTCCCATTCGCTGTGAAGTTCAATTTATATATATAATATTTTTTACTCCAGACATTCTGTTCACACCTTGGCTTAGTACTACACGGAGAGTCACATTTAAATTAAATATTGAACTAATGCGAAGTAATGTAATTTAAAAGCCACTATCTGAGCAAAGGCAGCTGCACTCATGCATCACTTAAAATACAACTGACTCCTTAGTTGGTCCAAATAAAATTAAGAACAGTAGCTTGCTTTAAACACACTGTATGTCGTGTTAACAAACTGAAGCTAAATTAAAATAAACAATTGCTTACATGTATAGGCCTATGTTTTCATTACTACCTCTCTGTGAGCATAACAATTTCTAATACAAACAAAAAATAGTGTTGTCCTTGACGTTACACAGAGAGTTGCTCGATTTTGGCGTCAATACTTGGCGTCTGGAATTTACAAGACACCTTTTACTCCGATCTATGTTTCAACGAAACCGATAAAACTTATAGCGACCATGTCTGCTGATATCTGAGCAGTTTGTAGTTGCACAACCGATCATTTCACAATGTGAAACAAAAAATCACAAATTATTCGCTGATTCACTTCGCAGCACCACACAAAGCATACAGCGCTGTCGCCGGATTGGGATTCAAAATGGCGGATTGTTCAGCTCGGTACAACTAGTGCTTTACCTCGCACAGTGACGTCACGCGGGACTCGGGCTCGGCTAGCGCGGCAGCCGCCGGCCTGCCGGTCGTAAACATCACGCCGATGGACTGGGCGCAGGATCTGCGGCGTAGCTTGGGGCCGGACCCCGCCCAAGAACTCTAGTTTTTCGTCGTCCCCTCTGAACCTTTGTATGTGTTCTATTGTGCGCGGGAATGTTTGCACGGTCACCACTGTCAATATTAACAAGGTCGAGAGTGCACATAAACTTGGATCCTTAAGAGACTTTTTAACAGTTATTAAGGCAGATGTCGTCTTTTTACAAGAAGTGAAGACCGCTGAAATTGAGTTTGTGCCAGGTTTTAATTCAATTTTAAACCTTGATCCAGAAACACTTTGTGGCACTGCTGTTTTAATTAACCAAGTATGGGATTTTAGAAATGTTGTTAAACTACCGGATGGTGGAGGCATTGCGTGTGCTGTAGAGGACGTGTTATTTGTCAATGTCTATGCCCCGTCAGGCACAGATAACCGGCACGCACGTGATCATTTTTTTGCTGCCGACGTTTGCCCGTTGCTCACTGGACACAATAGCACCACGGTACTGGGCGGCGACTTTAATTGTGTAATTAATGACGCGGACCAGCAACCTCACCCGCACAAATGCTCGTCATTGCAAGCTTTAATTGACGATCTAAGTTTTGTGGACTCGTGACGTCAACTCCACCCTACTTACACGGAGTTTACGACTCTTATGTGACGGGACAGAGCCGACTGGACCGTATTTATGTGAGGAGAAACTGTGCGCCTAACATACTTAGTGTCGGCGCACAACCCTTGGCATTTTCTGATCACAGTGCCTATACTTGCCGTGTTACGATGCCACATTTGGTGAAATGAAAACGACCCGGACTTTGGCGGTTCAATGTCCAGCATTTACAAGATGCTGTTCTTCAGATGGAAATCGAGCAAACCTGTACTAAGTGTTTAGAAAAGCGCGCAAATTATCGTACTGTAATAGATTGGTGGACGAATAGTGCTAAACCTACACTGCGTAGTACGTTGCAAACTTACAGTGTAGAGAAGGCGTTTTGGCGTCGAAAGACTGTTGAGTTTTCCCTTCAGTGGTTGAAAGATGTTGTCCGTGCTGATCTCCGTAATGCAAGTGACTTTTTGCCACGGCTTAAGCGTATCAAGGCGGAACTTTTGTCGCTACAGCGAGCCCAGTCGGAACGTACAATCATCCGTAATCAACCTGACGGCAATATCCCTGGTGAGGCACCATCTGTTTATCACATAACGCGGGAAATGAAACGCCGGAAGCAATGTCTGTTGCCTTTCTTTGCAATCAAGTAATGGAGAGCGTCTCACTACTAATGCTGCGACGTTGTCAGAGGCACATCGTTACTTTACCGCACTATTTCAACGTGCAGACATAGACGATGCTGCGATTCACGCTCTTCTACAAGGCCTCCCACAACCTCCCGCGCGGGTGGATAGGATGGCTCTATACGAACGTTTCACGACAGATGAGGTTCTTCATGCACTTAAAACCAGCGCCAAAGGCAAGGTTCCTGGGGCTGACGGTCTGCCTCCTGAATTCTATCTGCGTTTCTGGAATTTGTTGGGTGACACACTTACGGACATTGTCAATGAGATCGTTAACGCCGTTCTGGTTCCTGCAGCCTTTCTAGAGGGCGTCATTGTTTTGTTACCGAAGGATGTTCGCAAATGTGACTCAACTCACTTGCGGCCGGTCACTCTCTTAAACGGAGACTATAAGTTGGTTGCTCGTTGTTTTGCTGCTCGACTACGTACTGCTCTAACGAAGGTGATCGGCGAATATCAGTGTTGTGCATTTGCTGCAACAACACAAACGCCTTTAGCAGTGTTATACGTTGACTTTGCTAAGGCATTTGATAAGGTGAACCATGAATATCTGCGGAAGGTGATGTTCAAACTTGGTTTTGGCACAAAATTAATTACCGCCATTATGCACCTGCTGACAAATTCCACCTCACGAATAATGATCAATGGTTGTCTGTCAGAACCGGTGAAGCTACATAGTTCCGTGAAACAAGACTGCCCCCTTGCTATGGGTTTGTTTGCCATCGCGTTGGACTCCCTCTTCCGAAAACTGACCTCCATGTGTCAGGGGATAACGGTGGGAGGCGCGCGGGTTGTGTGCCGCGCGTACGCGGACGACCTCGGACTGTTCGTCAGCAGGTGGAACGACGTCGAAGTGGCGTACTCAGTGCTGCAGCTGTATCGCCGTGCTTCAGGCTCCGACGTCAACCGACGCAAGACTGTGCTACTTCCGATACGGCCGTCCTCTGCGCAGATACGTAGACCTTGGTTTGCGATCAGTGACAAGCATACCATCTTAGGTATTTCCTTTCAAGCCAACCTACAAAGGACGACGTCTTACAACTGGCGTCTTCCACTTAATTCTATTAGGGCTATACCAAAGTTGCATTCCCGTAGGTATCTCGCGTTGGGACAAAAAGTGTTTCTCATTAATGGTTTCTTGTTGTCCAAGGCGTGGTTTTTGGCGGAAGTTTTTCACCTACCTAAGGAAATAGGCAGAGCAATCGTGCAGGCAGTATATTGGTTGCTTTGGAGAGGAGAGATTTTCAGTCTCCCACGCGACCTGCACGTTGCCACCGGCAGAGGGAGGACTTGGACTGATCGACCTGCCGGCTAAGAGCGCCGCGCTGTTAGTACATCGAACACTTGCCGTCTGTGAGAAACACCCCCGCGGGCCTACGGCTGAGTTCTTCCGTATCCATCAACCGGAATCACAGGTCGCTCCACTTAACCCGATGGCAATTCCTTTCCGGTTAATGTACGTGCGCCAATTTTTCATGCAAAAGAGTTATTTTCCACCTGAATACTTCGAGCCGCGCAATAGGACAGCAAAGAAATTTTATGAAGCAGTTAGAGGAAAACCGTCGCCTAACAAGTTTGAAGTTCGGAACCCACGACGATTGTAGAAGATCGAGTGCCAGAACATCTCGGACCGGTATCTCTCCCCGCATGTCAAGGCTACCTGGTACAAGGTCGTCAATAGAACTGTCGCGACTAACGCTCGGCTGCACACGATAAAACTTTCTCTGTCTGACCTGTGCGATACCTGCGGTGGAGTTGACACTGTGGAACACCGTGTCACGTGTCCCCGCTTCAAACTGACGTGGGATATTGCGCGTGAGATGTTGCGCATCGTCAATCGCAATACCGCTGATTGTTTTGATGCCACTACAATACTGGTTCCGGACCTCAACCCGTTCCCCGCAAGTAAACGGGCGGCCACTACCTGGATCGTCGCGCATGAGACGTATGCCATCTTTCATCTAGAACTTACCGATGCGACTCAATTCCTCATGTTATTGTGGGAACAACATCAGTATATTAGAGGACACATACATTATCAAGAGACTTCTCAAAACTTCATAAAAAATATCTCTAACTACTGTTTTTCATAATCTTGTTAACGCTTCGTGGAGTTTGTGACGGAGTGACGAGAGGAAGATGAGGGAAACCTGGACTGTGCTGATACTTCGGATTTTGAAATTGCATTGTTGTTTAACTGTGACATTTGTTTGCTTTTCGTTCGTGATTCTAGCAATAGTTTCGGAACTATCGGATGTAATCGTGTCTCCTCTAGATGGAGGATGCTATTTATAAACTGTTTTGTGTGACTTGTTTGCCACATGTGATCGGCACTCACTAGGAAGCTGTGGAATAGCAGATATGATTCTAATTTTCTAACTTTTAAAAAATTACATGCCGCGTCGTTGTTCTGCAAGAGAGAAATTTCTTTGCTCCTCCCATGTTGTGTTTGTTGAAGAAGACACTTTTGGTTTACCCGTTTAGTTGTTCGCTACAGTGAACATAAATTTTAATTTAATTGTTCATTATGTGGAGTGTTATACTGTAATTAGTTGAAAAGTACACGTCTTGCCGGCCACGGTGGCCGAGGGGACTGAGGCGCTCCAGTCACGGTCTGCACGGCCACTACGGTCGGGGGTTCGAATCCCCCCTCGGGCATGGATATTTATGCCGTCCGTAGTCTTTGGTAGTTCATAAGCAGTTTGTAAGTTTAGGGACTGATGACCCCGTAGTTAAGTCTCATAAGCTATACAAACATTTGAGCATTTTTTGCCTATGAAGGCAAAACTTGGAGAGTGTAAGGAGAAAAATATGCTGTTGGCAAGCGAAAAAAAAGTGCTGTTGGCAAGCGGGGTACACTCAGCCCTTGTGAGGCAAAACTGAGGAGCTGCTTGATGGAAAAGTGGCGGGTCCAGACTGGAAAACCGACGCAACGGCCGGGAGTGCGGGACGCTGACCACGCCCCCCTCCATACCGCATCCAGTGACACCTGTGGGCAGAGGATGACACGGCGGCCGGTCGGTACCCCTAGGGCCCTCGCGGCCTCTATGGGGTGGAGTTTTAATCAAGAAACGACGAGGACTTTAATGGAATAAGACGAAACACTACTTTCCGACAAACCGCTATGTTTTCCCGCTTCCTGGTTCCCGTTTCCCACGTCAGCATCGTGCTGTATCCCTATTTGCGTCGTCTTACTAGCCTAGTCTTATAGGATCACTGAACTGCACAATATATATAAATGAGATTGTAGATAACATCGGAAGTTCAATGAGGAGGATCTGCAGTGTATTGAGGCATGGGGTAGGGAATGCATTCACACCTCAACAATAACAATTGTATGGTTCCACGTTTATATGGAAAGAAAGATCCTTTATTATATAACTTCACAATAGCAGGACAAACACTGGAAGAAGTGACTTCCGTAAAATACCTGGGAGTAGAATAAGGGGGACTCGAAATGGAACGACCATATGAAATAAGTCGTGAGTAAGGTAGATGCCAGACATTAATTGGAAGAATCCTCAGTAAGTGTAGTCCGTCAACAAATGAAGTAGGTTACAAAACTCTCGCTCGGCCAGCAATTAAGTATTGCTCGTCAGTGTGGGATCCATACCAGGTGGGGTTAATAGAAGACATAGTGAACATCCACAGAGAGCAGCACTCTTCGCCACTGGCTCATTTTGTAATCTCCAAATTGTCACAGAGATTGGATGTAAGTACTCTGGCGAATCATGCTGAGGGGAAGGCATGCTGTTAGGACTTTGTTTTCTTCGTGATCAGGCAGTCTTGGTTTTTCAGTGATAGTTCTCTGGAGTAATTCTTTTGCTATGTGAGGCGAAGTGCTTCTTAATTTACAGAACTTGAGTAAATGCAGTGTAAATTTATTATTTGCCTTTTCATTCCAGTGATGATTGTGTGTCTAGTTTTGCTCAAGTTACAATACATGTGTGTGGCCTTCAGCCCTTGTATAAACCTAGTGTGTTTGAATTTCCTTCGTGTTTTTAACTAACTTTTCATGTCGCATCTGTACCAGCGAGTATGCTAAATATTTCTCTGATTTTCCAGCTTGAGTCCGTCTTTCCTGTCTTGTATGAGGGATTGCCCCACGTGCTTTCGTAACGCTCGCTACTGCGGTCTTCAGCCATGCTTTTATTACTACTAGCTTTCTTCTATACAAAATCTTACGGGTGCTTTACTTGTTCATTCTGAATTAATTCCTAAACAGGTATTAATTCAGAATGAACAAGTAAAGCACCCGTAAATGTTATGAATTTCGGCATGGTCGCACACCACGTGGTACTTAAGAATAGTGAGCCACTGCCTCTCCACAGATGAGTTCTTTTAGTGCACAGTATATTTAAAAATAGTGATCAAGACACCTGCCAGCTCATCAAGACGCCACCGACACTTCGTTTTGCCACTGCTTTCATGTGTTCCAGCATTGTAATGGACCGCCTAGCTGTATGTGCATGTCTGTGAATGAATAAATGTGCTCACAGCTACCCATTGGGTATTTGAAAGTTTCCTCCAACTTTACCTCCATATTCATAAAGGGCAGAAACAACTTTAATTTGTGCAGTAATTATATGATTTAATTCACTTTTGTACAAGGTGTGTGCTTAATTTCGTCTCCCCACGTTTATTCTCTTGATATTTTACTGAATGGATTATGATTTTAAAGTATCAAACATCTGCTTCATGATTTAATGGTCCCTGCCCCATGTTTAATTATCTATTCATTTATTTTTTTAACGTTGATTTTGTGTTTGTTAAAACTTTGGCTGCTTCCTTAATGAGTGAGCAGTTACATATATTTCCATTGCGCATGTACTGTGGCCACTCATAAAGTAATTTAGAAGAGCATTGAGCGTTTTAACTTTCATTTGCGGATTTCATCTGCCCCAGATCTTGCTTATTTTAAAGAGGCTACTTTCAAGATGATTAGGAAACTCCAAGGGCAATTGCGGTACGGGCGTCTTTCAGAGCTCCTACAATGTACGTTTCAAGAAGGTTCAAGCAATATATTGCTTCCTCCGACGTATACCTCGCGAAGGGACTACATGGATAAGATCAGAGAGATTAGAGCCTACACGGAGGCATACAGGCATTCATTTTTCTCTCGAACCATAAGCTACTTCAATAGGAAGAAGTGGAGCGCCACACAACCTGAGGTAGATTGCGGAGTATAGCTGTAGACGTAGATGTAGATCAACTTGCTCTCATGGCAGGAGGCAATCAGATCACTCCTCTAATAAACCTGATTCACTTTTCCACGGAATGGCACTGGTGCAACCTACCGCCGTTATTGGACTCGTCCCGCTGCTGACGTCATGCGAAACGACTATAACTATAATTACATATTAGTCAAATAGAATTCGGAATAATGTCTGCAACATCCATAACCGGCACACAAGGCTGCTGACAACCATTATAAGCCGGCCGCAGCGGCCGAGCGGTCTGCGGCGCGCCAGTCACAGTCTGCGCGGCCGCTACGGTCGGGGGTTCGAAACTCTCCTCGGGCATGGGTGTTTGTGTCGTCTTTAGTATAAGGTAGTGCATAAGTAGTTTGTAAGTTTAGGGACTGACGACCCCGCAATTCAGTCCCTTAAGCTTAACAAACATTTGAACTATTTTAAACGTCTCTCCCTGTGCGAGATCCACAGTGGAATGTACGAGCACTGATGGGCACTAGATAATGTGTGTCATATGGATGTTTGTGGTGGTCCGAGAGGTGTGAACTAGGTATGGGGGTGTGAGGCGCGGCGACTCGAGCGCACCGAGAATTTCTCGAGCTGCCGGCGTTCAATCGATTCTCGAGAAGCTGAAGAGGCGCTGCGGCGCGTGCCGCTGTGCGGCGGTTGAATGGGGCAGCACGACACGCCACGCGCTGCCGTTATTTGCAGCGCTCGCAGCTCACTGTGATTGTCATTAAAATATGACTTTTTTTACAATTATTAAATGTATGTAAGGAGTTTTTGGGTGCAACATGTTGTAGCATTTTTCACTCATGTAAGTATAAATACATGCGTAATGCATATTTGTTTTTGGTAACAATGAAGTTTTTGTTTCTTGTGATATACGTACATTTTAATAACAGTCCTATTATTTCTGTTTTCTGAGGTTTCTGTTCCCTTTATTGATATTTTCAAGTTGTTATTTGCAAGTTGTTATTTAGGCAAGAGTTTAACACTAATTATTAATAGCTATGTACATAAATAAAAGAAGAGAAATGGAGACTTTTTCTTTGTAGATTATTTCAATCCCCTCTTCCCCCTTCTGGACGTCTGAGAAACATTCTGCAACTACTTTCTTTCCAAATTTTTTGTTTTGTGTAAACTACGTGATTTTTTCTTCTGCGAAATATTCTACTACTAAATTATTACTAATTCAGTTTATGTCACCATTAAATTGTACAGCTTATTGAATTGCGAATTGCGGAAGACAACGCCGAGGCGGAGCGGCCGAGCGCATTGAGGCACTATGCTACGATGCGCGAGGCCCTTCCCCGTCGGGGGTTCGATTCCCCCCTCGGGCATGGATGTCTGTGTCGTCTTTAGTGTAAGGTAGTAAATACGTAGTTTGTAAGTTTAGGGACTGATGACCCCGCAGTTAAGTCCCTTAAGCTTAACAAACATTTGAACATTTGAACGGAAGACAACGATTACGAAAACTCTGTCGCAATGCTTCCTTGTAGAGTAGTTTCACTCAGCCTCCAGAGAATTCAGCACTGTCGACTACTTCTCGAAAGTACTCGAGAATTTCTCGAGAATTTGCATTAGCGTCGCGCGTTTCTCGAGCGCGCTCATAGCCCATCCCTGGTGTGAACGGAAAACGTAACGGCTAACGCGACCCTTCGCGAAAAGCGAGAAACTCGGGTTCGCGACCTGGCCCGGCACAAATTTTTGCGTCACCAGCTTATGCAATTGTACAGCTTATGCAATTGAGAATGAATTTGTTTTATTTCATGTATTTTAATCCTATGAAGAAATTTCTAGCCTGCCCGTGCTTTTAAACAGACGCGGAAGTGAAATCATCGGTACGCAGATCGTTATACTCCAACTAACAGAAGGTAGAAAGTGTGATAACTAGCTCGAGTACACCCATTTCGCCGATTTACGCCTACTCTCCCATGTAGTGAGTTTGCAAGTTCGTATTCGTACTCCTATTTTACGGCACCGAGTCAGGTGGCACAATGGATTCGCATTCTGGAGGACGGTGGTTCAAATCCACCTCCGGCCATCCAAATCTAGATTTTCCATGGTTTCCTTAAGTCACTACAGGCAAATGCCAGGATGGTTCCCTTCAAAGGGCACGGCCGGTTTCCTTCATCCTTCCCCACATAGCCGCGGCGGATTAGCCGCGCGCAGTGGCGGCGATTGGACGTTAGAAGTGGGGGGGGGGGGGGGGGGGCAAAATAAAATCTTTTACTAAAAATGGCATTGTAAGAAATTGTTTCATGTTATAGTTTGATTTTTGCACCTACAGGCCTATAATACCAAATGCGAGGAAAAACAAAAGACAATATATAATTGTAATTGATAAAAGCTGTTTAATTAAGTCGTCTAGTAAAATACAACTGTTACAAACAAAGGAACATTAGTTTAATTGTAAACAAAAATAACAGACAATAGCGTAATTTAACATGATACGTCTTGTCAAAGCATAATTGCTTTAAAACAAAGCTATGTGCCTTGGTTTTCGCCTGGCATAAATTTCTTCTACACATTCTTCTAATTTGATGTTTTTAGCCGCATTTTTTTCAATGGCTAGTATAATTAAATGTGTTAAACGTCCTTGAGCATAGAATTCCTCAAGTAGTTTTTGATCCGTTTGAGGACATTGAAAGATCGTTCTGCCGTTGAAATGGACACCGGGCTAGTCAAAAACAGTTGCAGTAGCTTGAACAAACTAGGGAGTACATACTGGTTGTGAACATTTTCAGACTTAAATTGTGAAACCAAATTTGGCACAAGATGACGATCTATTTGGTCTGAATCATGCTTCTTTCTTGAAAATACATAGATTTCTGACACTAAATTATCATTTTCCAAACCAAATGCGGAACTCACAGCAAAACATGCTTCTTTGATACGGTCGTTACAAATTGAGTTGTTCTTCATCGAAGCCGTCAGCAGTAGTTCCATGTTGCAGAGTAGAGCCAGCTGTCTTTTTTTTTTCTTTCTTTCTTTTTTTTTTTTTCAAATCGTGACCTAATGTTCTACTCAGTGTATCTAACAGAGGGTAGTAAAACGCTATTAAAAAGTAGGCTTCAGGTGAATCATATTCAGGATTAACATCTCCTCCTCCTATTTTTTGTGGAAGTTTTCTTTTGCGTTGAACTGTTGGCCCCTCAAAGCCATGTCTTTCACACAAATCAGTTGCTTTAGTAAAAAACTTTTGGAACTCTTCTTCATTTCTCAAACAATTTATGGACATAACTACGCTGTCAGCCACCTGGACTACTTCATGAATGGATACATCATGATTCTGTATGTACTTTGAAAGAATGTTAGTTTTTTCAAAAAAGTTCTTCATAGTATTCAATACAAAAATAAACTTGGTAATACATGTGATCAATCCGTGAGCATCTCCACCAGTTTTGGAGTCAGTAGCTTCAATATTTTCCAGAGTGTGTAGTATATCTATTAAGTGTTGTTGAACTGCTCGCAAGCTTTCATATCTGCTGCTAAATCTTGTGTCACTTAGTGCTCTCAAGGACAAATCCTTATTTATTCCTTCTTTGACTGCACATGCTGCACTTTTTACTGTGGCAAGTACTGCATGTCTTTTAGGAGAAGCCTCAATGACAGTATAGTTGTTGGACTGTGCTGAAAACGTTGCTAACAGAAGGAATGTTTTTAGATGCATCGGCAAGTGCAAGATTTAGAGAATGCATATAACAATGTACAAACATAACATACGGGTTTTGTTCTTTCATCCTCACAACGACACCCTTGTAAGAAGCACTCATATTTCTCTCTCCGTCATAGCACTGAGCAATTATATTTTTAAGGTCAATGCCAAGTTCACCAAAAATTGAAACAAGCAGCTTGTTTAACGTTTCACCGTCAGTCAAATCAGTTTTGTAAAAACCGAGACAGCTTTCTTTGATTTCGAGCTTTTCTGTTACATATCTTATAACAAGAGTCAATTGTTCTTGATGTGACACATCTGGAGTTTCATGAACAATCACGGAAAATTGTTTCGATTTTTAGCATCATCAAATATGTACTGCCTGGCCAAATTTGCCATGATTTCAATCATTTCATTTTGAACATCGTGAAGAACATAATTGAAAAACTTACCTCTGTCTAAAAATTGTTGTTTTAATAAAGAGTTTTCTGTTGATCTCAGCTTCAATGACTCGACATAATTACCCCTGTTATCACAGTCCTCATTTTCTCTATGACCCTGAAGTGCTATTCCCTGCTTGGCCATGAAAAGTAGGGACTGGAATAAAATCTTCAGATAATCACGATTTTTTTAAACTTCTTCTTGATGATGTGTTGATATTTTGCTTACCACACTTTCTTTACTTTTAAAACCTTCCTGCCAACGTTGAAGAGCACTGAGATGAGAAGAAGTTTTTTCGTGCTCTTTAAAGCGTTGGACTGCTTTTTTCCAGTTTTTAAACCCACTAGATATGAATGTTTCATCATAACAACCTGTGGAACCGAACAAACGACATGGGAAGTAAAAAGCTTTATCAGCAGCAACACTGTATTCTAACCAATTGTAATTTGTGTACCACATACTTCTAAATTTTCTATCCTTTGTTTCTGGGTACTTATCAATAATAGGTTGAAAAGGACCATAAAAAACTGTGATTCTGCTTGTCTACCATGAATTGGATCTCTTGGTTCAGATTGAAGCTGAGAAGTACTATTAGACTGAGTAGTCTTACTTACAGGTAATATACTGTCAGCACTTAAAGGTGTAAGTATACCGGTAACTATTTCAATTGTTGATTCTGTCACTGACGAAATTCTCTGTGGTTCATCTATTGCTGGTGTAGCCGACACTGATACTTCAGCCAAGTCACTATCTGGATCCTGAGCAACAGCAATATTTAGGGCTGTGTGGGACTGTAATCCTTCTTAGGATTTCTACTGTTTGATGAAGAAATCGAATAACGTTTTTTTTCTTAAGAACGCTTCATTGTTAACTAAAAGACACAAAAGTGCGTACACAAACACAACCGCATTCGATTTGACCAGAACTACGACAAACACAGAGGACAACCTTTGTGCTGGGACAGTACTATCCGCATACTGTAACCTGGCTTGCGGGCCACCTCTCGGAAACTCTCGGCAGCAGTCGGTAGATTTCGTGGCGTAGCGAGTTGCAGATGTTCGTTGCCATCTGTGCAGCGTAGACTGCATTTTTCCTTTCCTTTGTTGCTTAGCCGTGCTGTTGCTGTCATTGTTTAGTTGCTGCGTTTACAAGAAAAGGAAGCTTGATCCTGTAGTGGTGGTTGTTGTGGTCGTCAGTCCGAAGACTGGTTTGATGCAGCTCTCCATGCTACTCTATCCTGTGCAAGCCTTTTCATTTCAGAATAACTACTGCAACCTACATCCTTTTGGACCTGCTTACTGTACTGATCTCATGGTCTCCCTCTTACAGTTTTTACCCCACACTTCCTTCCAGTAATAAATTGGTTATACCTTGATGTCTCAGAATGTCTCCTATCAATTGCTCCCTTCTTTTAGTCAAGTTATGCCACAATGTTCTTTTATCCCCAATTCTATTCAGAAACTCTTATCTAAATTACAGCATTCTCCTGTAACACCACATTTCAAAAGCTTCTATTCGGTTATTGTCTTCACTTTTTATCGTCCACGTTTCGCTTCCATACAAGGCTACACTCCAGACAAATACCATCAAAAATATTTTCTAACACTTAAATCTATATTTGATGTGAACAAATTTCTCTTCTTCAGAAGTGCATTTCTTGTCATTCCGTGTCTACATTATCTATCCTCCATGTTTCGGCCATCGTACCTGTAGAGGTATAGCTCATTAATGCACCGCACAGAAAATCCAGTCGGCATATTCCTTTTTTTCCCAACTCTGGAATCATTTGAAGACGATGAGGTAGTGGAATTTCAGTTAAGGGTTATGCAAATTGTTTCTGAAATTAAGAAATGTAAAATGTCATGGGATAAAATTACATCACGTGCATATGCGTCATGTTTAACCCTTTATCAGTAACAAGCACATAACAAATGCAAAAGAAAAATAATCTCTTACCCGCTACCGACACAAAGCGTTACGAACAAGCAGTGGAGCAATTTTCGGGGACATGTTCCAGATCCTCCACGCCATCACAAATCTCTGAAAATTCATGTATTGGGTCGTTCGATTTTTAACCTATGTTTTACTTTTTTTAATATGATTTGAAAAATGTGCATTCTCTAGAATAACAAATGTTTTTTAAATTTTTAACTATCGGTTTTTCCACTCATCGGATTGTAATTGCTAACATCTGTATAGGCTGGAAACATTCCCAGAAGGATGTGTTGCTGTGCTGAATGGAACTTTTCATTCGTGCATGTAGTCATCAAAAGTCCATAAACTGATAATTAAAAACTTATCTCCCCTTAATTCCTCAAAAAGGACAGAGAATGCATCCACTTCGTCTATTCTCGTACGCAACCTTCTTCTTCTCTTCAAACGTCTGTACAAGACAAGCCACGTTAATAACTGATTGTGCTCCATTTGCAGTCTGGGAAGGCAACTGCAGACGGAAGGCTGTCACGACACGGCACGGCATGTCGTGTAGCTCTGGGGTGGCTGTGAAGAGGCGTGGATCTCGTGTCGGCCCGACAAGAATGCCGGCTTGTCGGCTGCCGGGTTGATGTGAAGTAAGCCGACCACCCGCTCACCAGAAGCCAAGTTACAGTTTGCGTATAGTACTGGCGCGCAGAGAGATATTTACGATGAGGCAGTGCGCATGTCACTGGGTTTGGCTACGATTGTCAACTGTCGTCAGATGTCGTGTGTGAAGGCGGAGCCTCCTTTTCTACTACAATGTGTACCACCATAATTCCCACTTATAGCTATGTTCCAATTGTGCAAATCAGTTTTAAAAGTATACAAGTGTTACTACGCTATAAAAGTGAATAATTTAATAAGATTTTTCCCAGATAGTGGGGGGGGGGCAACTGCCCCCCCTGGCCCCCCCCCTAATCGCCGCCACTGGCCGCGCGTACTGGAGCGCCGTGTTGCGGTGTAAGTTCAAATGTTCAAATGTTTGTAAAGTCTTTGGGACTTAACTACGGGGTCATCAGTCCCTAAACTTACAAACTACTTATGAACTAGCTAATACTAAGGACGGCACAAATATCCATGCCCGAGGGGGGATTCGAACCCCCGACCGTAGTGGCCGTGCAGAACGTGACTGGAGCGCCTCATTCCCCTCGGCCACCGCGGCCGGCGCAGTTAAGTCCCACAAGCTATACAAACATATGAACATATATATGATAGTGAATTCTGCTACAAAATGTAACACAGTGACAGCTAACTGTTAGTAATGCTGTAAATAAACTAAAGTGAAAAATTTTTGGGTTCTGTAATACGTATTGCATAACATTTTCTCTCCCACTTTACACATTAACTCTGGGCTTATCTACTTCACGGCCACAGTATTCTTTGGACGCTTTGTGGTGAAATGGGGGACTGATGACCATTGCAGTTTGGTCCCCCTTAAACATCCAACCAACCAACCAACCATAACATTTTCGACATTCAATACTCCCCCATTGTTGTGTTTTAAACGATTACTTTCCAGCCTTTGGGTTTAGGATTTAGATTTTCTTGCCCACTAGTCAAGCAAGAATGCTTCGGCACCTGTGTTCCATAAGGCACTACAATGCCATTTCTAAATTCAGTTTCTTGTTTGCCCTGACTAAGCTACATTTTCATTTCTTTTTATTTTTGCTTTCAGTACACTTACTTCAAGTGGAACAACAAATTTAGGCTTACAAAACAACTGGGCTCTGCTTAATTAGGAGTGGTGTCACTTACATAATTTTTAAACAATTTATGAGTACTTTATTAACAATTTTGCAAGCACGTTACCTTTTTGTAACAGATTTTCTGTGCCTTAACGGAGTAGACAAATACTTGGACAATTTAGGGAAAATGTAAGGAACTCAATTTTGTTTCAAGTTCCAATTACTTCTAACATTTATAGTTTCATCCCGTCAGTTTTCAAAATTAAGTTTTCAGCGAATTAAGATCGCAAAAGTGCAAGTTTCGTGTTAGCTCCTTGTCTTTTCTTGCGATATTGTTAAAATTTTCCAAATCTTTTGGTGTCTTGAAAATCCGTCTTACCTCCTCGCAACTTCTAAATCGTGACTTGCAATCAGGCACGAAGAAGGACCACAGCGTCACTTTAGTTCAAGAGGGTGTGTAGCTGAGACACGTTTTGTAACTGATTATAGTGCGCATCACGGTAAGTTCTAGCATGGTATCCTGTGAAACACATTAACAAATGTTTGTTCAAATGTTTGTTCAGCTTAAGGGAGTTAACTGCGGGGTCATCAGTCCCTAAACTTACAAACTACTTATGAACTACCTTATACTAAAGACAGCACAAACATCCATGCCCGAAGGGGGATTCGAACCCCCGACCGTAGCGGCCGTGCAGACTGCGACTGGCGCGCCGCAGAACGCTCGGCCCCTGCGACCGGCAAACATATTAACAGCACTGATACAGTGCACAGTAGAGTGTGAAACACCTACGTTAAAAGCAGTGAACATTTAGGGAGTGTAAAGTTAGCAAGAAAAATACGGGACATTTTCATCACAAAAGAAGGACTCAATATTTAAGTTTTCTTATTCACGGAATGTATGACATTAACTGCGAATGGGTTAAGTTGAAAGTGTATACCCAGCCGGAATTCGAACCCGGGTCTCCTGCTTTCTAGGCAGTCGCGCTGATCCCTACACAACTGGGAACACAGCCATCAGCACAGCTGCACGCCATTACTCAAACATGCCTCCCGTCAGATACAAATTTGCAACTTTACCCTGACCACTAGAACACAAGCAAGCAGGAGTAAAATACAGGGAACGTAAGGTTATTTACAACTTGTACAAAAACCAGACAGCGGTTCTCAGAGTTGAAGGGCATGAAAGGGATGCAGTGGTTGGGAAGGGAGTAAGACAGGGTTGTAGCCTTTCTCCAATGTTATTCAATTTGTACATTGAGCAAGCTATAAAGGAAAGCAAGGAGAAATTTGGAGAAGAAATTAAAGTTCAGGGTGAAGAATTAAAAACATTGCGTTTTGCCGACGACATACTAATTCTGTCAGAGACAGCAAGGGACCTGGAAGTGCAGTTGAACGGAATGTACAGTGTGCTGAAAGGTGCATATAAGATGAACCTTAACAAGAGCAAAACTAGGGTAATGGAGTGCAGTGTAAGAAAATAAGGTGATGCTGAAGGAATTAGATTAGGTAACGATTCAATAAAGGAGGTAGATGAGTTTTGTTACTTGGGCAGTAAAATAACAAATGATGGTCGCAGTACAGAGGATATAAAATGCAGAATGGCAATGGGTAGAAAAGCATTTTTGAAAAAGACAAATTTGTTAACATCGAATATTGATTTAAGCCTAAGGAAGTCATTTCTGAAGGCATTTGTATGAAGTGTCGCCTTGTATGGGAGTGAGACATGGACGATAAACAGTGCGGACAGGAAGAGGATTGAGGCTTTTGAAATGCTACAGAAGAATGCTGAAGAATAGGTGGGTGAATCGCGTAGCTAATGAGGAGGTACTGAACAGAATTGGGGAGAAAAGAAATTTCTGGCATACCTTGACTAAAAGAAGGGATAGATTGGTAAGACACATTCTTAGACATCAAGGAATTGTGAATTTAGCGTTGGAGGGAAGTGTGTGGTGTAAAAACCGCAGAGGAAGACCAAGAGATGGATACAGTAAGCAGATTCAGACAGATTTAGGTTGCCATTCTTATGTGGAGATGAAGAGGCTTGCTCAGGATAGGGTACTGCGGAGAGCTGCATCAAACCAGTCTCCGGACTGAAGACCACAACAACAACAACTAGAAGTCAAACTCGTAGTGACTTAGTAAGAGTTAAGGCCTTGGAGTGCCTTCGAACTGAACAAAGTATCATTGCCCGTCATCGGCAAATTGTATAACTTATTTAAGTTTTAACTATAAATCTCTTCTATAAATATGTTGATAAAGACGAACATAAAGAAAATTAAAGTTAACTTCAGCAAGTAGTAAACGAAATATTTTTTTGTCTATCCTAGGACTGCGATACTACAACTGATGCAAGACAAGGCTCCAGCTCGAAATCATGAAAAACCATCTCAAGATGGATTTGTATAAATCCGAAACCCGTAATGATTTAAGAAAACAAACATTTCTACTATACGTGTGGCTGGTTGCAGTTTTAATTATAAACATTATAATACCAAAGCCACGGTTCTCATAATGTCAGTTTTTGGCAAAATAGAGCTGCACACCTAATTATTAATTTCACTCGAAATATTTGCTCGGAACTGTTGTCTTTCGGTTTAATTCAATGTAAAACACCTCTAACAATGCGTATCACTGCACAATTCTTCATATAAAACCGGAAATATCCACAAATTAGCAGCGAAGCGTTTATAATGAGATCACGGAAAAGGATGGCAGCGCCGCGCGGTGGGAGATTCCCGCACTAGCCCTATTCAGCCGATGTTATTGGAGACGAGAGATCACACCTCGTTTACATCGGCTACCGAAACCGGATTTCGTAAACCGATTTGTCAGTTCTGCTTTTGGTTGGTCGTGTAAACACTCCAAAACCGATTCTGGAAATCCGCTTTACAGAAGCGGATTTCCAATTCCACAATCGATTTTTGTGCCCACTATAAGCCCCCCCTCTAATGTAATTGTACTTCCATTTACCACAGTACTGAGGTGTGGAAAGCGGTAACGCAATTACCTTAACTTTCCTGATCCCCAAACCCATTTTTCGCGTAGTTACCAGCGAAATGCAGGTTCCACGCTAAAGGTTCGAGGGATAGGCTCACCCGTGGTAGAACAGGGATCGTATTAACATATGCGTGGTAATGACTAATAATCTATGAATCAAATTTAGATTTAAATTACATTTTAACGTTCACACGGTTACAACGAGACGCTGCTCTGCAGCGATTATGTACAACTTCACAATTATTGTCAACAACCAGATAATGAAAATAATAGCACAATGACCGGATAGAAAGTGAGCTGTGTCCACGGTATGATATGTTCTTCGCTAAGTCTACCTAACAAGTGTCAGTTCTCCCTGTAGTTGCCCACGTGTCGCGGACGCCCCCTGGCGGCCCGTATGGAGGTCGCACACATATCCACAATAGTCGTGTGTAGTTCGCGAACGAACTAGTTCGGAAGAGCGCTCCCACAGGCGAACTACGCGAACTAGTTCGCAGATCCCTCGCCTCTTAGTTCGTCCGCTCCTTTTCCGAAGACTGACGGGTAACAGCGAGAGGACGCGAGAGCGCGCAGAATCGCGTGATTTCCTTCTGCCAGTTGCCGTCATTTCGAGCTGACATGCAGCTCAGCTGTAGTTTAAGTAGCGGTTGCAAAAACCAAAACGAGCGGACGAACTAAAAAGAGCGACCTACTTCGCAGCCGGGCTGCGAACTAAAAGGAGAGCCACCGGTCGCGAACTAAAATATGCGCGATGGTCGCGAACTAAAATATGCGCGATAGGTCGCGAACTAAAATATGCGCGATCGGTCGCGAACAGAATTAAAAATCAACTGTTTGCCTTCTGCTGATCAGAGCCATTTCGACGTTAGCGTCTGCCTGCTAGATTACATAGTTCAATGCTACAAAATTTCTGCTTTGAAGTATTCTGCACTCTGCAATATCTGATTAATAAATTCCATAATGCCAAGATATTGAGATAACTCTAAACTTAAACGCGTCAAATTATCCACAAACTGTTTCTTTTGGTTTGCGTGATATCGTTAGCGGCTCAAGCAGCAAGCGCATGAAGCAGCTAGGTGGGGGAACTTCTCCCTCCACCTGTATGCGCAGTCCACGCCGCTGGGAGCGGACGAACTAAAAGCACGAACTAAAGTGAGCGCTCCCGATCTCGAACTATTACGCGCAAGTCTAATCCACAACTGACGCGCGTCGTGAAAAAAGTAAATAAATAAAATAAAAAGTGTATTTCAACTATCATTCTTCGTTTCGTTCTTGTATCAGATCATCTTATATGCACATTCAAAGTAGTTTTATCGCATGAGAAAGGTTTTACGTCACGGACACAGTACGTATACGAGTCGTAGCCCGGCCACCTAGTATCGGCGCCACTATCAAGAAGTGAACCCCCAGTTATTTGAAGCACCTCCCGCCACTGCACAGATGTTAGACCACGTAAACACAACCGTTTTTGCAACGTTCTTGCCTTGTAAGGTTGTGTCTTGTTGGTAAGAGTTTTTCGCTCATCTGGGGAGACTGGAACTTTCTGCCGTGAAAGAGAACTATCCATATTAAAGTGAGCATGAACCTGTTTATTTAAGTTACCAGAAACAGTGATTGTGCTAATTAAATCAGTAACTGAAACATTTGTTCTTAAGCCACCATAGTAAGTGGGCTAGGAAATCCGCTTCAGGCTTTAACATGTAAACACGACAGCAAAAGAATAGTTTGTAAAATTCGGTTTTCTTCTTCCGGAAAATGTGTTGCATGTGAAAGTAGTGACTTTTTGCTTCTATACGAATTATCTTAGAAGATAGATTAATAAATACAAATTTACGTTTGTAGAATTTGTAGATCTGGAGAAGGCTTTTGATGATGTTGACTGCAATACGCTCTTTCAAATCTGAAGGTAGTAGCAGTAAAACATAGGAAGCGAAGAGTTCTATTCAACTTATACAAATACCAGACAGCAGTTATTAGAGTCGAAAGGCATGAAAGGGACATAGTGGTTGGGAAAGGACTAAAACAGGGACGTAGCCTTTCCCCAAAGTTGTTCAATCTGTATATTGAGCAAGCTATGAAGGAATTCAAGGAGTAATTTGGAGAAGGAGTTAAAGTTCACGACGAAGAAATAAAAACGTTACGGTTTGCTGATGACAGGGCAATTCTGTCACACACACAGCGAAGGATCTGGAAGAGCAATTGAACGGAATGGACAATGTATTGAAAGGACAAAATGAACATAAACAAGAGTAATGGAATTTAGTGTCAGAAAATCAGGTGATGCTGATGGAATAAGATTAGGTAATGCCCCGGTGGAGTGGACGAGCGCTCTAAGGCGCCTTGCTGCGGAGAGCACGGTGTCTCGCGGTCGGAGGTTCGAGTCCTCCCTCGGGCATATGTGTGTGTGTTGTCCTTAGCATAAGTTAGTTTAAATAGTTTGTAAGGCTAAGGAGTGATAACCGCAGCAGTTAAGTCACTTAGACTTACAAACATTTGAATTTTGTTTCTCTTTTTTTAGAGTAGGTAATGAGGAAATAAAATAAATAGACGAGTTTTGTTATTTAGGTAGCAAAACAACTTCTGATAGCCGAAGTAAGGGTATATAAAATGTAGAAAGACAGTGGGAAGAACTGACTTTCTGAAGAAGCGAAATTTATTGACATCCAATATTAATTTAAATGTGAGGAAATCCTTTCTGAAAGCTTTTGTCTGGAGAGTAGCATTGTATGAGCTTGAAACGTAAACAAGAAGTTCAGACAAAAAGATGACTGAAGGTTTTGAAATTTGGTACTACAGATGAATGATGAAGATTTGATGGGTAGATCACATTAGTAACGAGGTGTTCAGCAGAATTGGGGAAAAAAGGAGTTTGGCATATCCTCACTAAGAGAAGGGATAGGTTGGTGGGGTTTGTGGGACACTCTTTGAGATATCAAGGTATTGCGAACTTAGCATTAGAAAGAAATTTTTGTATCCCATCCTCGTCGCCACTTTTGCGTCTCGTTTCCGCCGGTTGTCGTAGGTGTCGGTGGCCGAGTAGAAAGAGACCGACACAGGAATAAAGGATGCACGCGTGTGCAGGTACGGAGGTGACCAGCCAGTGGGACAGCAGAAACTAGAAACACTAGAGTAAATTAGAACGAGATATATATTTCATAGAGTCTTGGTAATACTTAACTTTTACATAGTTCTTGACTGCAGAATGCTGATACATAGTTTATATAGAGGCCTGCCTACTGATGATTCCTAGTGCCTATCTGATAGCCAAGTCTTAACTGGTGCCTATCTGATTCCCAAGTGGACGATACAGCAGTCCTGGCCACGAGCGGAGTTGCAGCAGAGGGCGCTCGTGGCTAACGTAGTAAGAACGCCGCGCCGTGCGTGCATGGCGGCGCGCGGCGTAAGTACGTGGCGCGCACTTCAGACTTGTGCGACACCACAGAGGTGTGTGTCAGGTAAAAGTGGTAGAGGGAGACCGAGAGACGAATACAGTAAGCAGATTCAAAATGATGTAGGTTGCCTTTCTTATTCTGAGATGACTCTTGCACAGGACAGGGTACATCTACATCTACATAAATACTCCGCAATCCATCGTAAGGTGCGTGGCGGAGGGTACACTGTACCACTATTAGGCATTTCCTTTCCTATTCCAATCCCAAATAGAACGAGGAAAAGAAGAATGGCTTTATTCCTCCGTACGAGCCTTAATTTCTCTTATCTTGTCATTGTGTTCACTACGCGAAATGTAAGTAGGTGGCAGCAAGGTCGTACTACACTCAGATTCAAATTGCGGCCCTCTAAATTTCGTCAACAGAAATTCACGAAAAGAACGCCGTCTTTCCTCCAGCGATCCCCAATTGAGTTACCGGAGCATTTCCGTAACACTCGCACATTGGTCGAACCTACCGGTAACAAACCTAGCCGCTCGCCTCTGAACTGATGCTATGTCTTCCTTTAATCTGATCTGCTGCGGGTCCGAAACACTTGAGCAATACTCAAGATGTGGTCTTACAAGCGTTTTATACGCGGTCTCCTTTACAGGTGAAGTACATCTTCCCAAAATTCTCCCAATAAACCGAAGTCGGCTGACAGCCTTACTCACAACTGTCCTTACATGTTCGTTCCATTTCATATCGCTCTGCAATGTTTCGCCTAGATATTTGAACGCCGCGACTGCATCAAGAAGTTCACTATTAATACTGTATTCAAACATTATGGGATTGGTTTTCCTATTCATGCGCATCAGCTTACATTTTTCTACATTGCCATCCTGTATGCTATTACAGTCAAAGACGACACCCTCTCATACACCACAGCATCATCAGCAAACAGCCGCAATTTACAAGTTACTCTGTCCATCAGATCATTTATATAGATAGAAAATAATAGCGGTCCTATCCCACTCCTCTGGGGCACCCCTTTCGACACACTCGTCTCTGATGAACACTCGCCGTCGAGTCAACGTACTGCGTTCTATTACTTAGGAAGTCTTCCAGCCAGTCACAAATCTGTGAACCTATTCCATAAGCTCGTAGCATGGACAGCTATATCGAACCAGTCTGCCGACTGAAGACCACAACAGCAACAACAATAAAAATGTTCAAATGTTTGTAATTCTATCGGACCAAACTGCGTGGTCATCAGTCCGTAGCTTACAAACTACTTAAACCTAGGTAAACTAACCTAAGGACAAACACACACACCCATGCCCCAAGTAGGACTCGAACCTCCACGGCGAGCAACCGCGCGCTCCGCAGCGAGACGCTTTAGACCGCTCGGCTACTGCACCGCGGCCAACAACAATATTATACTGCAGCCGAACATACTTCTACGTACAGGTCACGTTGTAACTTGGTCATGTGAGGCATGTGTGGAGGACGTAAGTGAAATATGTAAGCTGACTTGTGGTGTAGATTTGTTGGGCAACTGTTTTGTGCGTCAGCCTGGTATACCTGCGTTGCGGGAAGGCGAGGGCTGCACGTGGTGTAGTGCGCACTTGACAGGGCAGCACGTGCGGCGCGCGCTATAAATACTGCTTCCTGGTTCCCGGGACACGCCTGCCACTTCACGCCTCGCCGTGACAACTCCCAGCCAGCACCGCCTCTCCTTCGTCCTCACGTCTCATATACACAGATACCAACTTACTAGTCTTGTGTAGTTCGCGAACTAACTAGTTCGAAAGAGCGCTCCCACAGGCCAACTACGCGAACTAGTTCGCAGATCCCTCGCCTCTTAGTTCGTCCGCTCCTTTTCCGAAGACTGACGGGGTACTAGCGAGAGGACGCGAGAGCGCGCAGAATCGCGTAATTCCTTTCTGCCAGTTGCCGTCATTTCGAGCTGAGATGCAGCTCAGCTGTAGTTTTAGTAGCGGTAGCAAAAGCCAAAACGAGCGGACGAACTAAAAGAGCGACCTACTTCGCGGCCGAGCTGCGAACTAAAAGGAGAGCTACCAGTCGCGAACTAAAATATGCGCGATAGG
The DNA here is from genome assembly GCA_026315105.1 of Locusta migratoria. Lineage (NCBI taxonomy): Eukaryota > Metazoa > Arthropoda > Insecta > Orthoptera > Acrididae > Locusta > Locusta migratoria. Next base: position 665,582,625 of record CM048755.1, on the reverse strand, counting down.
TCGCGAACTAAAATATTCCTGATAGGTTTGGAACTAAAATATGCGCGATAGGTCGCGAACAGAATTAAAAATCACGTGTTTGCCTTCTCCTCATGAGAGCCATTTCGAGGTTAGCGTCTGCCTGCCAGATTACATAGTTCTATGAAGAAGGTATACAAAACCTGGTGCCACGCTATGAAAAATGCCTGCAAAATTTCGGCAGTTATGTGGAAAAGTAGTTTGTGAGTTGTAGAATTTTTGTGCAATAAAAATTTCTTCTGTATCTGTGTACAATTTCATTTTATTACCAAACGGAACTAACTTTCTGGGCGCGCTTCGTTTTATGCGCAAGTCTACAACTTACTGTACGTCCATGGCATTCTTCCTGGCTGTTACATACTTTTATTTTTACCTGGGCCGGCCTTAGACATGTGCAAACAGTGCAGTCGCACAGGGCCCCGCGTTTCTAGGGGCCTCGCGCAAAACATTACAACGTAATTTAAGACTGCCATCCGTAATTTTGATTCTGGAACTACTTTGGTCATGTAATGCAGGTATATACCCGTTGTGATATGACTGTGGCCATTCAAGTATGTCTCAGATTTAGAAAATTATGCCCCCTGTATCGGAGTCGAAGTAGCCAGGGGGTATGATACTGATGCGCTTTAGTGGTTAGAGTAGAGATGGGCTCTGAGCGCGCTCGAGAAACGCGCGATGCTAAGGCAAATTTTCGAGAAATTCTCGACTACTCTCGAGAAGTTGTCGACAGTGCTGCGCTCTTTGGAGGCTTAGCGAAACTACAAGGAAGCATTATGCCAGAGCAGTCGCAATCGTCATCCGTATCTACATCTACATACATACTCCGCAATTCACCGTAAGGTGCGTGGCGGAGGGTACTCTGTACCACTTCTAGGTTTTTCCTTTCCTATTCCACTCCCAAATTGAAAGAGGAAAAAAAGAATGCCTATATGCTTCCGTGCGAGCCCTAATTTCTCTTATCTTGTCTTTGTGATCTTTACGCGAAATGTAAGTAGGGGCAGCAAGATCGTACTACACTCAGCTTCAAATTCCGGCCCTCTAAATTTACTTAACAGAAATTCACGAAAAGAACATGTCTTTCTTCCAGCGATCCCCAATTGAGTTGCCGGAGCATTTCCGTGACACTCGCGCATTGGTCGAACCTACCGGTAACAAATATAGCTGCTCGCCTCTGAACCGCCTCTATGTCTTTCTTTAAACTGATCTGCTGCTGGTCCCAAACACTTGAGCAACACTCAAGACGTGTGCAAGTTAGAAGTTGTACATTTTACACATTGGTGTCAAGAACACTGCTTTCTTTTATATGTACTCAATTAGTGGTAGTTAAAGTAGTAATAGTAGAATGTTCCGCAAAAGACAAAAATCATAGGACTATTAATAAAAAAAAGTATTTTACATGAAATTAAAACTTCAGTCGTGCATTAAAGATGTATACATTTTGCTTGTATTTATACTTAAATGAGAGAGAAATGTTAAAATACATTACATCTAAAGTCTCCATGCACATATTTACTTAAGGGAGAAACAAATTTGGCAGAACGTAACAATATCGTCGGTTTTGCTTCCGTCTTTATGATTTCAACATAAAGCTACGGTACTTTCTGGACAAAGCTGCCACAATTTACAACTATAATAGCGACTGTTCTATGTTCTATCCTCATACTGTCTAGAAGTTTGGATATTATTAATTTTGAAGCATCTTGTATGCTGTCGCAGCTAAATTAAAAATTAACATTTTCCAATACTAGCGGACTGTTTCTGGAACTCTCCAACATTTTTACAGAATTGTCTTTTCATATAGTATGAATGGATAACATACATAAAACCTTGGGTATTTTGTCATTCATTCAGAGAAGAAAGCGCTTCCCTATTCGAGGACGTATGTTAGTGCTGGATATATTGTAATTTTAAATGTGTTATGTCTGTGGCAATTTAGCTGCATCAAGGAGCTTGAAAAACACATGTTGCAATAGACGTTATCTCCATTCTCCGTAAAGTACTGCAAACTCCATGACTTTCGTTTTCGTGCATCCGTATTTGAGTCACAATCACAGCGGGCGTCGCCTGTCGGCGTCAGCAGTCAGTTCAAACAACCGAACGCTTTGCTGCCCCAGTCAACCGCCGCACAGCGAAACGCGCCGCAGCGCCGCTTCTCGCGTACTTCTCGAGAATCGGTAGAGCGCCGGTAGCTCGAGAAATTCTCGGTGCGCTCGAGTCGCCGCGTCTCACAGTCCCGTCCCTAAAGGTAGAGATCTGCATCTGGCGTCTATGCTCGCTCTAACTGGAGAATGCACGAAGTTCCGTGGCAGTCCGGTAGATGTCAATGTCGTCGCTTAGCACGCTGAGATCAAAGGCATTCCGATTTTCCTCGTGCTCGTTCGAGCGTGCCGTACTAGAAATACACGACCCTGCAGTCTAAAATGTTCAAATGTTTGTGAAGCTTAACCCTTTATTTGTCAATGTTGTTCTCAAGCAACATCAAAATTGCGCGTGCATTTCTGAAACATGTTTCAAGTTTAATCCTTGGATGGGCAACAGAGTTTGAAACTAACATTTAAGCTCTCCAATAAAGTGATGTTTCGTTGTCTTTTGCAAAAGGATTAGCAATAAACTGAATCTTTAGCGGACACTCCAAGAATACGTTAACGAGGTACATGTTTGTTTCAATTTTGTGACGATATGTTTCGTGGTACATGGAAAACTGCTTATAGCAAAAAGGATGCCTTGAAGTTCATTTATTATGATCAGTTGATGACGGGTTCTTAAATGGGAGACTGAAAATGGACTTATATTTATTGGGAAGAGGAGGCCTGGTAAACCACTACAAAATGGGCAAGAAGTCCAAAAGAAGAATGAAACAGCACCTCCTGTACCAGTCAATGATGTACTGTGTGACAGATGTGACAATTTGTTGTCACTTGACAGATTACGGGCCAAAAGGAATTCGCAGGTTTTGTCCTCAGGGATACTTCACTGTAAAATGTGGAAATCGTGGGACTGTTCTTAACTCTGCACCAAAAATGACTCATTTTCACACATTTCACATGAAGTAGTCCAAATTCAACAATTTTTACAGTCGTAAGAACAACACTGTAGTATTGATACCGTACTACCATCCGATGTTTTTGGGCAATGTTTACTTAAAAACCAGAACTACATTTTGAAAAAAAAATCGTATAAATCTGTTCACATGGCCCTACACATTTAAGTAACATAATACGTTTTCTTCTCGTGATTTCTGTATGTGCCAAATAAAGGATTAAGGGACTGAACTGCGGGGTCATCAGTCCCTAAACTTATAAACTGCTTATGAACTACCTTATACTAAAGATGACATTAACATCCATGCCCGAGGGGGGACTCGAAAACCCTACTGGGAACGGCCTTGCGCATCGGAGCATACCGCTCAATGCGCTTGGCCACTCCGCCGCAGCCCGTGTAGTCTGAGAAAAAGTAAACCTACTTATCCGGTTTCGTGCTTTTAAAAGGTTCGGAGATGTATAAGACTACGCTAGATTGATTTTTTTTATAACAAAACGTTTCACTTTATTTGAGAAAATTGTTAGTTTTGTTCATCATTACTTAGTCGATTTCCGATTTTGTAGAAATTAATCGGTGACAGATTCCGAGTTTCGTATTCTTTGTGAAATGCCGCAATATGACTTGCACGTGCCCTTCATTGTCAAGTTTTGAACTGGAAAAAGTATGACAGCGACTAGCTTGCTGAGAGCTACGATTTACGTTGTATGTTATTGCAAACTAAATGTAATTAAAACTAGAGAAGAATTTTGGAAATTGGATTGAGTACATTTCTATTGTTTTCACAAGTAAATACGTGTTATTCAATGGATTTAGTGCCGCATTTGCAAGCCAACCAAAGTAGTGCAAGTTTAGCTTATAGTGTCAAACACTGAAGAAGAGTAAAGGAAGGAAGATTAGGGTTTCACGTCCCGTCGACAGCGTGGTCATTAGAGACGGAGCTTACGCTCGGATTTTTGGGCAAGGATGGAGAATGATATCGGCAATTACCTTTCACAGGAACCATCCCGGCATTTGCCTGGAGCGATTAAGGGAAAACACGGAAAACCTAAATCTGGATGGCCGGAGGTGGATTTGAACCACCGTCCTCCCGAATGCGAGTCCTGTGTGTTACTACTGTGACACATCGGTCGGTGAAGGAGAGTAAAACGAATTACTTGATATCAGACCTGGATGTGGTTTCGGAAGTGCATGTGACTTTTACATATCAACGTTCAGAAAACTCTAGAAACACAAACAAACTTTTGCCTCAGCGACGACTGATTGCATGGGGAAGTATCTTCTTACGGTAGCACATGTCATAGAAACAATTAATTCTTAGTCATTTCTTGTGACGTTGAAGAAAGAGCTCTACCTAACCGCTTACAATTTTTGTGGTAGACAGATGTCAGGCTTCCTAATGTTAAATATTTTAGTGTCCTTGATTATATAGTTTTATTTGCGACTAGTCGAATCGCGCCATATCATATTTGTTCCATTCCATTTCTTTTCTTCCTGCAGGCTATATTGCAAGAATGCACGCCTGCAGAAATTTGGAGATATTTGGTATTGATGTTGCCTAAAATCGCAGTCAACAGAAAACTGGCGTCGAGTTTTTACGTAACAAATGTTAGCTGTGAAACTTTCGCCGGCCGCGGTGGCCGAGGTGACTGAGGCGCTCCAGTCACGGTCAGCACGGCCACTACGGTCGGGGGTTCGAATCCCCCCTCGGGCATGGATATTTGTGCCGTCCTAGTTCGTAAGTAGTTCATAAGTAGTTTGTAAGTTTAGGGACTGATGACCCCGTAGTTAAGTCCCATAAGCTTAACCAACATTTGAACATTATAAGCCGAGGGGACTGAGGCGTTTCAGTCACGGTCTGCACGGCCACTACGGTCGGGGGTTCGAAGAATCCCCCCTCGGGCATGGATGTTTGTGCCGTCCTTAGTTGTAGGTAGTTGATAAGTAGTTTGTAAGTTTAGGGACTGATGACCCCGTAGTTAAGTCCCTTAAGCTTAACAAACATTTGAACATTTAAAACTTTCAAACGGTTCCTTTTTTTCTTCCCTACGGCACTGACCACTACGATGCATGAATATTCGTGCTTGACACAACTAAACAGATGTGAGTACAGTGCCACCGGCTGGAGGCAATGCGTTGTCGCACGCAGTGTCACCCTGCAGACACACAGCTGCCTTGCCGGGCGCTGTACGCGACGCAACTATGCCCCACTCGACCGACGTAGCAGAGCCCAGATGGAGCGGCAGGCCGCTGCGAGCGTTCGTACTCAAAGCAGCCGCATCCGACCGCGGCGTGCTCGACCGAATACGAGCGAGCATAATACCCAATATGCACACCTCTATTACTAATTGCATGGTCGATACACGACTTTTACTCATGCTTAAATTAACAGGTACGCGATTCATTGTTTCCCAGCGCCTCTCCGTGCCTTATCTACTCATCGTTGTGACCAATAATCAAGCAGATGTTTCCCACATGACAGCTTCAGCTGAGCTGCGCAGCGCTGCGCTCGCTGTGAACAGTCAAATCGGACGCGAAACGCTGAAAATGCTTTGTACAGACATCGAGAAAGAGCTAAGTATGAACATTAATGGTGACTATTCGAAAGACATTGTTGCATCTGATGTTTTACCAGAAATTCAAGTGTTCAGAGAAGTGGTGCCTGAGGACGTGAAAACGTCTATGTCAGTACTGAAATACTTGAATAACTTTGGAAATCCATTTACAAATATATGTACCGGGTGATCAAAAAGTCAGTGTAAGTTTTAAAACTTAATAAATCACGGAGAGCTAAAAATTGACACACATCCTTGGAATGACATGGGGTTTTATGCAGGATGGCGCTCCACCCCATATTGCTAGACGCGTGAAAAATCTCTTGCGCGTGTCGTTTGGTGATGATCGTGTGCTCAGCCGCCACTTTCGTCATGCTTGGCCTCCCAGGTCCCCAGACATCAGTCCGTGCGATTATTAGTCACAAAATGTTTGTATAGTCTATAGGACTTAACTACGGGGTCATCAGTCCCTAAACTTACAAACTACTTACCTGAAGTCACAAATGTGTCGTGATCGACCGACATCTCTAGGGATGCTGAAAGACAACATCCGACGCCAATGCCTCACCATAACTCCCGACATGGTTTACAGTGCTGTTCACAACATTATTCCTCAAAAAAATGTTCAAATGTTTGTCAAGCTTAAGGGACTTAACTACGGGGTCATCAGTCCCTAAACTTACAAGCTACTTATGAACTACCTACAACTAAGGACGGCACAAATATCCATGCCCGAGGGGGGATTCGAACCCCCGACCGTAGTGGCCGTGCAGACCGTGACTGAAGCGCCTCAGTCCCCTCGGCCACCGCGGCCGGCCATTATTCCTCGACTACAGTTATTGTTGAGGAATGACAGTGAAGATATTGAGCATTTCCTCTAAAGAACATCATCTTTGCTTTGTCTTAACTTGTTATGCTAATTATTGCTTTTCTGATCAGATGAAGCGCCATCTGTCGCTCATTTTTTAACTTTATTATTATTATTATTTATTTTTGGTTCTAATAGAAACCCATGTCATTTCAAGCATGTGTGTCAATTTTTACCTCTGTATCTACATTATTCCGTGATTTATTAAGTTTTCAAATTTATACGAGTTTTTGATCACCCGGTATATTCCTACAAAATTTTGCTAATCGTACTAAGTGACTGTTGCCTCCGCTAAAAGGAGCATTCACGTTTAAAGCTTATCAACAATTATTTCAGAAGCAACTTAGTTTTGAAGATGTTATTGATGAAATTGCTCGTCAAAAAGCAGGGAAAAGGTGTTTTGTGTTGAGTGTGTAAAGCAAAAGGCCCTTAGTGTGTACAGCGTGCAACTAAATTAATTTTTTATAAATACAGAGCATATCAAGTGCCGGAAACATGTAGGTGTATATCCTGAACAACACTTGTGAGCCTTTATCATTAAATTGGAAGGATTCCGATACCTAAGTTACTTTTTATTATTGCCATTTTAGTCATCGTCACACTTGTTAATATCTTCTCCGGTTAATTATTTTCCTATCATAAGAGTAGGTCTGCTGTAGTAAGTATTTTGATATAATGATAGTATCGTATGATAACGATGAAACTTGGGATTCCTTCGAACGTGGCGAAGGTGTATAACCTCTGCTGGAGGGCGAGGATGCGGTAGAGCCCGCGCAGAAGTTTCGCACACGGCCCCAAGCGAGATACGGCAGGCTCTAAAGTAGACCAGCTCGGCCGTTGGCTCTAAAGCCCCTGCTACACGATCCACTTTCTGGTCTCGCACACAAAACTCCAGATTTCAGACGGTCAGAACTGTAACAAATGTTACATATCGATAAAGTACCAGCCAGAACTCCGATATAATTCGTGCTATGTGTTGTCGTCCAGGAGAACGTGCTTCAGTTCAAATGTTTGTAAATCTATCGGGCCAAACTGCGTGGTCATCAGTCCGTAGCTTACAAACTACTTAAACCTAGGTAAACTAACCTAAGGACAAACACACACAGCCATGCCCCAGGGAGGACTCGAACCTCCACGGCGAGCAACCGCGCGCTCTGCAGCCAGACGCTTTAGACCGCTCGGCTACTCCACCGCGGCACGTGCTTCAGCTATGACAGTAAGTAACCTAGGGAGTAAAGGAAAAGCGCAAAAATGAGAGTCTATCTACAAGGCGAGCGCCGCAGCTCGCTGTCTGAGGTTCGAGTCTTCCATCGGGCATGGGTGTATTTGTTGTCCTTAGCGCAAGTTAGTTTAGGTAGTGATGGTCGGAGTAGTTAAGTTTTGAACTTTGAGATCGTATCACGTCCAGGTCCTGTGGGCAAGATCAGACCCGATGCCTGTGCCAGACTTCTGAAACCGGCGCTGATACGGAACCCGAAATACCAACAATATTTCTCTAATTTTCTGGGGAGTGCGTTACGAGATCCTGCACGCAGCTGGAACGTACCGGGTATGAGAAGCTGAATTGATCACGATGAAGAGGCATTTGGTGAACATGACGTAACGGTTATATCTTAGACTAAAACGAGAACACGTGCCTGGAGGCAGAAGCACCACCCGGAAACTTACCCCCACATAGGGAAATGTGCAACTGTTTGCAAATCTAAGGGACTCAACTACGTTGGTCATTAGTCCCTAGGCTTACAAACTACTTAAACTATCTTAAAGTAACATATACTAAGGACCCATGCCCGATGGAGGACTCGAACCTCCGACGGCGAGCAACCACGCGCTCCGCAGCAAGGCGCCTTAGAACGCTCGGTAACTCTACCGCGGCCCCATACAGAGATTTCTTTCCTGCCGTCTTTTAAATTACTGGTTATGAGTGGACACGCTACCTCCGTTAGGAAATAGCGCATATTGAAGTGAAACACAATCATCATTTAAAAGAGAGAGAGAGAGAGAGAGAGACAGAGAAACCTAAATGGGGCGACAGGCAACTGGGAAATTGGCAGGCTTGAGCGGGATCCTGTAGAGTTCCTTTCTTATCTTTTTTTTCTAATATTTTTGATGTCTGTCAAGAAAAGGCTGTTTTATTTTGTCGAAATTAAATAAACACAAACTAATAAATTCTTACATCCCTTCGACCACTCCCTCCCCCTCAATTAAAAAACAGTTAAGGAAATAAATTACTGTAGTATGTTGGTAGTTATATGGGGCAACGTGTTCCTGACATGTAAAGGGACTGTTCGTATTTTATAGCGGTATGTTATCGACAGTTTGCTTTTGCTTCATGCATTTGAAAGTAGCAAATACAATCTGAACGTGAGAATAAAGAAACAACTGCACCACACGTTCAGTAGTATCAATAGTAATATTATTAGTAATAATAAAAATAGTAAGCATAATTTAAGTAATAGTACTATCAATAATGAAAATAATTATAATAAGTACATAAAGTTCAGACATGTGCACAAACACCACTACACGCACGCATAGTGTTTGTGTACAAAACACTTTGGGAAGAAAATTACTTTCGTACAGCTAGTACCTTTGATGAATGTCACATTTGACCATCTAACCTGTACATTGCAGAATGGAAGCTTGTGTTGGAACCGGAACTGTCGTCGTTTGAAAGGGTCTTGGTTCATCAACGAGTTTACCCAGTATCCATCCGTGATTATGAGATTTGTAGAAACGCAGAGAAAACAATTGATTGTATGTGAGCGGCTGCAGCTGCAGAAGATAATTGGGTTGTTGAAGACTAATCTCTTTGGAAGATTCAAATGTTTGTAAATCTATCGGACCAAACTGCATGGTCATCAATCCGTAGCTTACAAACTACTTAAACTAAGGTAAACTAACCTACGGGCAAACACACACACCCCTGCCCAAGGGACGACTCGAACCCCCGACGACGAGCAACCGCGCGCCCCGCAGCCAGGCTCCTTAGACCGCTTGGCTACTCCACCGCGGCATCTCTTTGGAAGAATCCCGAGCAGCAACGAAGATTTTGCGAACCATATGCTTGTCCATTCTGGAAGAAAAGATCAAGTGATTGCCACACAGAGGTTGTGTTTGGTGCAATTACGTTCGTGTTTGTTTATGCTGTGGAAATACGAATACATTCTTCAGATATTCTACTTTCAAATAAATGAAGCAAAAGCAAACTGCCGATAATACACTGCTATAAGATCCAAACAGTCCTTTTACATAGCACGAACACGATGCGCCATATAACAATTTCCAACGTACACAAAAAAAGTGCTCTATGTGTACGGTTTGGACCCAGGACACTCGGTATAACAAACTAAGGCTCTACCAATTCGCCCACGGCCGTTACGGTCGGGAGTTCGAATCCCCCCTCGGGCATGGATGTTTGTGTCGTCTTTAGTATAAGGTAGTTCATAAAGGGTTTGTAAGTTTAGGGACTGATGGCCCCGCAGTTAAGTCCCTTAAGCTTAACAAACATTTGAACCATTCGCCCACAGGAGCTCATCATGTTACGCATTTCCTTTAGTCGGTAGGACAGGCGTTACGTATTGTTATAGTTTTGCAGGTTCTCCTGAATGGCAGCACATAGCACGAATTATATCGGAGTTTTGCTTGATAGTCTATCGATATAATACATTTGGTACCGATGTGAATGGGTGACATATGAAGGTTCGAGTGTCAACTGACTACTCGAGACGAGTGGGTCTATAGCACGGCCCCTGGCGTATTATTACCGTACTGAGTATTGTCTGTTTCGAATGGTCGCTTTCTTTTAGACGTTAGCGCCAAAACTGTAGAGCTCTTTGCTGTGTAGTTTCGCATCTGAATGATGTAAGGTTGTGGGAGCACTTTTGTACGTAGGAACAGCAGGTAATTGAGTTCATTAACGACAAAAGAGTGACACTGTGGTGTCGCACAAGTACAAAGTGCGCGCCACCTACTTTCGCCGCGCGCCGCCATGCACGCACGGCGAGGCGTTCTCACGACGACAGCCACGAGCGCCCTCTGCTGCAACCCCGCTCGTGGCCACCACGGAAAGACACCGGTCACTTCGGACGGAGATAGCAACCAGTTAGGACCTTCGTAATCAGATAGGCACCATTGAAGACTTTGCTATCGTACAGGCACTAGGCAGGCCTCTAACAACTATGTATCAACATTCTGCAGTACTATGTAAAAGTTAAGTATTGTTACATTCTGTGCAATATATATATCTTTCTAATTTACTCTAGTGTTTATAGTTTCTGGCTGCTCCCCTCCGTACCTGCACCAGCGTGCTATCTTATTCCTGTGTCGGTCTCGTTCCACTCGGCCACCGACACCTACGACGAGGCTGGGACACAAAAGCGGCGACGAAGTTGGGACACAAAAGTGGCGACGAGGATGGGATACAAAAGTGGCAACGAGGAGTGATAGAACCTTGGACCAGCCCGCTTGCAGCAGCCAGACAGCAGCAGTCGGAGCACGCAAAAATTGCTCCCGCCCACCCACCCTTATTATAAGATTTTTGGGGGAACATATTCTGTTACGTATTTTGTGGACTTTTTTGTTGCAGAGCGAGTCCTCTTTCATATTGCATTTGTGTTTTGTTATAAGTTACTTGTATACGCGGCACCTAATCGGTCAGCATGGCCACTACCCCGAACCCAAACTTAATGGAAATTATTCAGTTACAGACGGCGCAAATAACACAACTTCTCCAGGCGGTGGCGCAGTTGACAACTCAACAACAGCCGTCGCATCAGCAGCCCACACCTGCCGCCGCACCGCTTCCGACGTTCCGCCAGTACAACGAACGTGAGGAAGAATGGAGCGACTATTTCGCACAGTTTCAAGAACTCGTCGCGGCTCATCAAATTACAGGTCAGAGAGTGAAGAACCTTTTCTTATCGATTGTGGGCCCCCAGACCTTCGTACTATTGCAAAAACTTTTCCCTCTCGCATCTCCTCGTGATGTAGACTTTGAACAAATTGTAGATGCACTGAATGCTCATTATGAGAGAAAAGTTCTTGTAGCCGCTGCACGATACCGATTTTTCAGACTTAAAAAATTACCGCTGCAGTCACACCAAGAGTGGATTACGGAATTGAAGGGCTTAACCCGCCAATGTAAATTTACTTGCTCTTGTGGACTTTCGTATAGTGACGTGATGTTAAGAGATGCGATTACGCAGAACATTCAGGACCCCAGAATTAGGGCAGCAATTCTAAAACAGTCTGACCCCTCATTAGACAGTGTACTGCAGCTTATTGAAGCGCATGATACTTTTGACTTAGCAGATGTAGAAATGCAAAGCCACAGTGTTAATTCAGTGCGCCGCAACGGACGCTTTCCTAGCCGTAGTTCTCAGTATAGCACTAGTGATTCTTATTTTTCTACCGGCCGTGCTGAACAGACAGTGAACAGTAGCCAGTGTAAAAGTGCGACACAAAGGTCGCCCCGTCGTATTAGAAACAGTGATTTGAATAAAGGGCGCCAACGCTCATTTCAGAAAAATGTTCGTAAATCGTGCCCCCAGTGTGTGTCTCGCCACAAGCGTGCTCATTGCCCTAGTCGCAACGCAACCTGTTATCAATGTGGCAAATCAGGACATGTACAGTCTGTGTGTATGCAAATTAAAAACTCAAAGAACAGACACGTTAGAAACAGTGCTTCGCAGAGTGCGAGAACAGTTCATTCTGTGAATGTTGTGCGGGCTGTGGAATTGAACAGTGCTTTTCTTGGATCTCAATTGCAAGAAAGTAGTTCTGCGCCTATGGCAAAACTATATAGTGCACCACGTAGCAAGCGCCAACGAGCGCGTAAAACAGTGCAACGGAAACGTGTTTGGGACAAGCAAAATGACTATGAACAGTGCATTCCTGTAGTGAAAATAGTGCCTTCGGCAACTGCTCCTTGTAATAGTGCCCAGTACTGTGTAGCTAGTGACAGTAGACTTGTTGTAGATACTGAAAGTAATTTTAGTGCAGTAGCCTCGCATTGCGCGGACGCCGATCCGGCGGTAGTGCCATCTAGTGACAGTGTTGTTAATCCGCTGCGTGCCGAGTCTGCGCCGCTTACTTCACTACGCGGCCCTTGCAAGCGCAGTAAACAAACCGTAGCAGACGTTGCCCACATTCGCGCACCTGTCGTGCGCCAGAAGCACAAACTTTTTGTAAATCTCTCCATAGAAAATAAGACTGTGCAATTTCAGCTTGATACTGGTTCCGCTGTTACATTAATTAATAAAGATACTTATGAACTTCTGGGTTCGCCAAAATTGTCGCCGTCACAGCAAGTGTTAACAGCTTATACAGGTGAAAATATTCCCGTGCTAGGAACGTGTAGCCTGCCCGCCTCTTTTCAAGGTGTAACAAAAACAGTTGCTTTTGTAGTTCTTCAGGCCAAATCGACACAGAACATTTTTGGACTAGATGCTTTTGACTTGTTTGGTTTATCAATTCAAAGAGATGTGCTTCAAATTTCGTCAATAGTGCCTCAGGATAAAATCAATGCATTGTGTGACAAATATAGTGACTTGTTTTCGCCGGAACTAGGTTGTGCAAAAGACTTCGTGGCACATGTAACTTTAAAAGAATCTGCAGTACCAAAATTTCGTAAAGCTAGACCAGTGCCTATCGCCTTGCGTGATACAGTTGCCGAAGAACTTAAACGTTGGCAAGATAGTGGGGTGATTTCTCCTGTTTCTGCGAGTCAGTGGGCCTCGCCTATAGTAATTATACCCAAGCCGTCAGGAAAACTTCGTCTCTGTGCGGACTTCAAATCAACAGTGAACAGTCAAACAATTGTAGACACTTACCCTCTGCCCAGACCTGAGGAACTGATGGACAAATTAGGACAGTCTCGCTTCTTTTCCAAGATTGATTTAGCAGAGGCATATTTACAGATTCCACTTGATGACGAGTCCAAAAAGTTTTTCGTCATTAATACTCACATGGGCCTTTTTCAATTTCAACGCCTACCCTTTGGCAGTTCTTCCGCCCCCGCTATATTTCAGCGTTTTTTGGAACAGCTGACAGTTTCTGTACCGTGTTGCTCGAACTATTTAGATGATATTGTGGTATCCGGACGTACAGTTGAAGAACATTTAGCAAACCTGGAGTGCCTTTTCAAAGTTTTGACTGCAGCAGGTCTACGCTGTAATAAAGCAAAGTGTTCGTTTTTTCAAACTGAAATAGAGTACCTAGGCCATGTGATTAATGCCCAAGGATTACATCCCTTACAGTCACATCTTAGAGCAATCAAAGACTTGCCTCCTCCTAAGAATGTGCACGAATTGCAAGCAGTAATAGGGAAGCTGAACTATTATTTCAGATTTATTCCCAATGCCTCTCAGATTGCAGCTCCACTGCATCACTTACGTAGGAAGAATGTTCCTTTTGTATGGTCTAAAGATTGTCAGGTTGCCTTTGACAAACTAAAGTCTGCACTACTCAGTGATGCATGTTTGATTCCCTTTGACCCACAGAAGCCTGTAGTGTTAGCGGTTGACGCCTCGTCGTACGGTCTGGGTGCCGTTCTGTCACATCGTATTGGATGTCACGATCGTCCTATTGCCTTTGCATCCAAGCTACTGACGCCAACGCAACAGAATTACAGTCAGATAGAAAAGGAGGCCTTAGCAATCATTTACGGCGTCACAAAGTTTCATCATTATCTCTATGGCAGAAAATTCTATTTGTTGACTGACCACAAGCCTCTCACGTCGTTGTTCTCACCCACAAAGCCAATTCCGCCACTAACGGCACAAAAGCTTCAGAGATGGTCCTTGATATTGTCTAATTATCAGTATGAGATTTTGTACCGACCTACCACTAAACATGCTAACGCGGACACACTTTCCCGACTTCCGGTTGGCCAGGATGTATCATTTGATTCTTCAGAAATGGCATGTGGTCAGATAGACTCCAGAGATGCTTCCGCTGTCGCAGACTTTCCTTTGAACTCTCGTCGGGTTGCACAGGAAACAGCTGCGGATGCAGACCTAAGTGTGGTAGCACGTTTTGTTCGCTCAGGGTGGCCTGCCAGAGCCAAAGACATTGATCGGCCTCTGGTTCGACGTTATTTTGCACAACGTCATGCATTATCTTTAAGTCAGGGTGAACTGTTGTTGCATACCGACAACGACCAAGCAAGAGTGATTGTTCCTCGTTCCCTGCAACAAGAAGTGTTACGCCTCCTGCATCAAGGACATTGGGGCATTGTTAGGACAAAGCAACTGGCCAGACGTCATTGTACCTGGGTTGGTATGGACGCTCAGATAGAGAGCATGACATCACAGTGTACAGTTTGTGCGGAGCATCAGGCGGCTCCTCCACAGCGTTTCTCAGACTGGCCATGGCCCAAGGGACCATGGCAACGTTTACATATTGACTTTGCCGGACCTTTCTGGAATACGCGCTGGTTAATCGTTGTCGACGCTTTCAGCAAGTTTCCTTTTTCTGATTGCCATGAACTCAACGACGGCGTCTAGTACAATCAGTGCCTTAACATCAGTGTTTTGCATCGAAGGTTTGCCTGAAACTATCGTCAGTGACAATGGACCTCAGTTTGTTAGTGCGGAATTTCAACAGTTTTGTCGTGTGAATGGCATTCAGCATATAACCACCGCACCTTTTCACCCTCAGTCCAATGGTGAAGCAGAACGTTTCGTTCGAACATTCAAGTCTCACATGGAGAAGATGAAAGGTCAGCACTCCAGGCAGCAAGCTCTTCAAATTTTCCTGTCTACGTATCGGTGCATGCCACGTGACGGCCCGTCTCCTGCCGAGCTGCTACACGGCCGCCGTCACCGCACTCTCCTTCACCTGCTGCAGCCTCCCACGCACCGAGTCGGTTCGTATGGCGCTACGCGTTTTCAGGTTTCCACGCCGGTGCTGTACAGGGTGTTTGCTGGAAACAAGAAGAAACTATGGATGCCGGGCATCATTCAGCGCGTACTCGGTCGCAATATGTATGTTGTACGTTCTTCCACAGGGTCGGAGCTGCGGCGCCACGCAAACCAATTGCGCTTGCACAGGCCGCGCGATCCTGTCTCCGGTTTCTTGATTCCAGACCCAGTTCACCGCCAGGGAGCACAAAGACATCGTTCGTCAACGGGTCCAGCGTCCCCGGACTACGAGATCGTCCCGATGGAAATCGACGCGACGCCGCCGCTGTCGCCGCCGCAGATGACAGCGTCACCGAGAGGGACTCCGGGACCGTGCGTGCCGCCGCCGCCTGGGCCACGCACCTCAGAAGAAGATGACCTGCTCCCTATGGGCGGGGGGGTGCGCCCTTCCCCAGGTTTCGGTGGGTTCCCTGGAGGATCGCAAGGCGGATGCCGGGGCGCGGACGGCGTCTCGATCCCAGCCTCAGCTACGACGCCCGTCCCACCAGTAACGCCCCCGCCCAGGCCCTCCTCCCAGTGCCGTCGCCGTGGCCCTCAGCCCTACGCCACGACGGCGCGGCGGTTTGGGGGGGAGGGGTGTGGTGTCGCACAAGTACAAAGTGCGCGCCACCTACTTTCGCCGCGCGCCGCCATGCACGCACGGCGAGGCGTTCTCACGACGACAGCCACGAGCGCCCTCTGCTGCAACCCCGCTCGTGGCCACCACGGAAAGACACCGGTCACTTCGGACGGAGATAGCAACCAGTTAGGACCTTCGTAATCAGATAGGCACCATTGAAGACTTTGCTATCGTACAGGCACTAGGCAGGCCTCTAACAACTATGTATCAACATTCTGCAGTACTATGTAAAAGTTAAGTATTGTTACATTCTGTGCAATATATATATCTTTCTAATTTACTCTAGTGTTTATAGTTTCTGGCTGCTCCCCTCCGTACCTGCACCAGCGTGCTATCTGTGTTCCTGTGTCGGTCTCGTTCCACTCGGCCACCGACACCTACGACGAGGCTGGGACACAAAAGCGGCGACGAAGTTGGGACACAAAAGACACAAACAATGTTCTCGTCAAATGCTATGTGTCAAATTCTGTACGCCATTGAGAACCTAAAAGATACGAAAAGTCTCGTCTAAATATTTAAAAACGTATACATTTATTTCCTGAAGAAAATTTATTGTTGCAAACACGTCAAACGGTATCGAAAATTCAGTTAAAAGCGCATTGTTACGTCAGTTTTCACGTCTTGTATTCTTGCTAACGGACAAATATCGTCGAAAGTAATTTTCTCATCTTATAATTCTTAGCGTTTCGCTGTTGAAATAATTTTCGTTAAAACACTTTTATATATTGCCATACGTATTTGTGCATAGTGTGCTCATTTTCCCTGTTAAACGGAAATATCTTTCTGTTTGTAGGTATTACGTCTGTTTTGTAAAACAACCCTAGTAGGAGAAAGAATACTAGGCAGTGGTGGAATCGTTTTGGTGTGCTGAGAACACAAAGCAAACAACAGACTAAAGTTTAAGAACTGCGTAATCATTTCTGTAATATAAATGACTCGCCACTACAGTTTCTTGCTTTTTCGGATGCGCACTCTGCAGCACACTCCGAAATTTAGAACTCCACACTCGGACAATCTATTTATCATTGACGTCATAAACGCACTAGCGATGGCGTTCGCTGCTGATTAACAGGCAGGCACGAAAGACGAACGCACGTTGAGTTCAAATGTTTGTAAATCTATCGGACTCTACTGTTTGATTATTACTCCGTAGCTTACAAACTAGTTAAACTATGGTAAACTAACCTAAGGACAACACAAGCACCCATGCCCGAGGGGGAACTAAAACCCCGGCGGCGAACGGCCGCGCGCACCACAGCACGGCGCCCCAATCCGCCGCTGGGCAAGTTCAGTGGTCAATATTTACCAAGAAGCCGATAGTGTAAAACGGGATTAGGCGCTTTGATGCGCAGCGAGCGCCTGCTCCCCGTCGGAGGTTTGAGCCCTTCCTCGGACACAGGTGTATGTGTTGTCCTTAGCATAAGTTAATTTAACTACGTTGCAAGTCTAGGGACTGAAGACAACAGCAGTTTGGTCCCAAAGCTTTACAAACCTATGAACATCTGAACATTTACACCTGCTCGAATAGATTATGGCCACGGCGGATTAGCCGCGCGTACTGGAGCGCCGTGTTGCGGTGCACGCGGCCGTCCACCGTCGGGGATTCGTATTCCCCCTCGGGCATGGATGTTTGTGTCGTCTTTAGTATAAGGTAGTTGATAAGTAGTTTGTAAGTTTAGGGACTGATGTCCTCGCAGTTAAGTCCATTAAGCTCTACAAACATTTGAACAATAGATTATGGTGGAGCCTGATAGCTCACGAGAGAAGCAAGTGAGGAGATTTTGAGTAGAATCCTTGCGCCGAACTAACAGCCGTTGATCTGCTTCAGCGTCTAGCGTGGGTATGTTTTGCACTTCCGATTAGACAAGTGCTGCCCACATCTCCCTGTCTCAGCCTCGGAAGACTACTATTCAACTGTTTGTAAATCTATCGGACCAAACTGCGTGGTCATCAGTCCGTAGCTTACAAACTACTTAAACCTAGGTAAACTAACCTAAGGACAAACACACACACCCATGCCCCAGGGAGGATTCGAACCTCCACGGCGAGCAACCGCGCGCTCCGCAGCGAGACGCTTTAGACCGATCGGCTGCTCCACCGCGGCGCCTCGGAAGATACGATACCCGAAATACACTAGTAACAACAATTATGGGATCAGCTGAGATATCTATGTTCTGAAGTCTTGTCATCGGCATAATGAACTAAAATGCTTCGAAGTCTACCTGTCGTTTCTACGGATTGGAGACAACAACATTACGGCAACCGAGATAGAGATAACAACAGGAAGTTGCTACTGAGGTCGTTAGTGACTTGTGTTTATGAAAGAGTTTCGCAAGCAGTTTAGATATTGTAGTGAGGAGGTAGTGCAATGCAACAAAAACGTGACTTACCCCAGGCTATGGCTTGGAGAACCATAGGAAAGTTGCAAGCGTGGCAGACAGAGAGAAAGATGACTGCAGCTATTGGAGTGCCCCAAAGTGTAATTACCAGCATCTGGACGCGATTTCAGGCAACAGTAACCGTTAAAAGAAGGCAACGCCAAAGTCGTCCACGGAAAACATCAGCTATATATGACCGTTATCTCCGGTTGACAGCACGCCGAGACAGAAGGCTGAATGTAACTCAGCTGTAACTCACCCTCCAGGCAACAACAGGACGCGCAGTATCAACACAAACACGTGGCTAGCGCGCGTCCTGATACTCAGGCGAGACCCCATGCTGCTCAGGCAACAACTCCTAGAAGATAAGGCCTCACAACAGGACGTGCCACACACCGAGAGGCCGCGAACGCTACGAGATTGGCCGACCGCTACGAGGCGGTGGGCGTGCCCAAGAAACGTTTGTTAAGCTTATGGGACTGAACTACGGGGTCATCAGTCCCTAAACTTACAAACTACTTATCAACTACCTTATACTAAGGACGGCACAAATATCCATGCTCGAGGGGATATTCGAACCCCCGACCGTAGTGGCCGTGCAGACCGTGACTGGAGCGTCTCAGACCCCCCCCCCCCCCCCCGTTTTTTTTTTTTTTTTTTTTTTTTTTTTACGCTCTTCTGTTAGATCTTTGGGTCGCGGTCGTACGTTTTAGTTTGTTCGTGGTTGTTCTTTGAATGGTTGGCTCAGCTTTTTTATAACAGAGGGCGGTCAGCCCCCTGGCCGGGCGCGCTGACCCACGGCGCCCGGCAAAAATTTTTGCGGGTTGGTTGGATTGGACCGGTGACCTTCAACACCGCAGTCAGTGACGCTATCCCCTGCGTCACGCCGGCAGTCACACCCTCGACCACCGCGGCCGGTTGGGCGTGCCCCAGCGGCCGGCCAGTCAGCTAGCGTTTGCGGCCTCTCGGTGTGACATGGCACGGCCTGTTGTGAGGCCTTTATCTTCTAGGAGGTGTTGGCTCAGGACTTGCGCAAGCCGCGTATTTCAAGCGTCAACTTTATCTCGCAATATATCGGGATGTAACTGGCTTATTGCAATGCAGTCATCGCCATTATTTATGTGATTTGTCATGCCATAGATTACAGTGTGTTGAAGAGAGCGTATAAAATGAACATTAACAAGAGCAAAACAAAAATAATGTAATGCGGTCTTAGAAAATCAGGCGATGCTGAAGGAATTAGATTAGGTAACGAAACAATGAAGGTGGTAGATGAGTTTTGTTCAAATGTTCAAATGTTTGTAAAGCTTATGGGACTTAACTACGGGGTCATCAGTCCCTAAACTTACAAACTACTTATGAACTACTTACGAACTAGGACGGCACAAATATCCATGCCCGAGGGGGGATTCGAACCCCCGACCGTAGTGGTCGTGCTGACTGTGACTGGAGCGCCTCAGTCACCTCGGCCACCGCGGCCGGCATGAGTTTTGTTACTTGGTTAGTAAAATAACATGCGATGGTCGCAGTACAGAGGATATAAAATGCAGAATGGCAATGGGAAGAAAAGCATTTTTGAAAAAGAGAAATTTGCTAACATCGAATATTAATTTAAGTGTAAGGAAGTCTTTTCTGAAGGCATTTGTGTGGAGTATTGCCTTGTACGGGAGTGAGACATGGACGATAAGCAGTGTGGGCAGGAAGAGAATAGAGGCTTTTGAAATGTGGTGCTACAGAAGAATGCTGAAGATTAGGTGGGTAGATCGCATAACTAATGAAGAGGTACTGAACAGAATTGGTGAGAAAAGGAATTTTTGGCATACCCTGACTAAAAGAAGGGATCGCTTGGTAGGACACATTCTTAGACATCGGGGAATCGTAAATTTAGCATTGGAGGGAAGTGTGTGGGGTAAAAATCGCAGAGGGAGACCAAGAGACGCGTATAGTAAGCAGATTCAAGTGGATGTGGTTTGCCGTTCTTATGAGGATATGAAAAGGCTTGCTCAGGATAGAGTAGGGTGGAGAGCTGCATCAAACCAGTCTCTGAACTGAAGACCAAAACAACAACAACAGATTACAGATGAAATAATATAGGATGTCCAATTAAAAACACATAAGTTTGTTTTGAAAACACGTATGCTTTCGTTTCAGAATGTTTCAAAATATGTACATTCATGAGCCCCTGCCTTACATTGATACCGGTGAAAGTCGTTTTATAATAGCTGTTGTTGTTCCGGAGATATTTTGGATGCTCACGATAAATGGGACACCCTGTGTAGCTGTGTGGTTCAAATCATATTTACATACTTCTGGTGTAATTTTTCCTTTCTCACCTTTTTCTGGTGGAACAGTAAGTTGATTTAAGAAATATAATTTTGGTTTATATGCCGCAGTTTTATTATATGTATGGCAAATGTATGAACCTGAATATTTAATTCTATTTCTTCAAGCTGCTCAAACTGATGATAAATTCTATTTCAAAGGCATTGTTAGGTTTCAGATATTTGGGGAAACGTTGTCGAAATAATGTCATTTTGGGAATTATTTTTTTGCTTTGAAAAAATTTAGGAAGCCTATCTCTCAACCTGAAGGTGTAAGAAGGTACCAGTAGCTGTGTTAATATTATTTATTCAATTATGCGACCGGTTTCGGTGTTATAGTCACACCATATTCAGGCCCCTAACGAAACAAGACAAGTAAAACAGTTACAATACTATTAAACAACAAATGCATAATGAAGCCGATGGATAAAAAAGTCAAGGAATAAACATGCCATACATAAAAGATCTATTATCAAACAATAAACATGTTACAAGGTCATTAAGTTCATTAATCATAAAATGGGATTTCTTTATTATATAGTATATACAAATGGTAATAAAAGGAGATGTATAGTACTATGTGATCTTAAAATTATAACAGAATACAATTTTATATACAGAATACTGTAAAAGCATTATTATTAAAATTGCTCAATTTGCAATATTCAAGAACAATAATATGGACATAAACGTTTTTACGCAGAGTCACTAGTGAACGGCCTGTAAGGAATCCAGACACATTACCGTGGGTCATACACTTCAGAGAGGCAATGTGAAAAGGCGTTAAACGAAAGCCAGGAAGGTAGATTCCTCAGAGTTATTGTGTTAGTATGTGAGAGAATAGATGAAAGAAAAATTTATAAACACGACTCATTCAGGTGGCACCCTCATCTAATACTGTATCAACCCAAGAAAAACATAAATAGAAGTAAACAAACGCTGAGTCAAAACAAAAACAAAACTGGCTTTAATCTGGATTAGCATCATTTTGCCATTTGTCAATCAAAATGCTATAAGGTTCTTTACTGTGACTGATAAATGAGTGCCGTCATAGATGAGCGTCAAGTGTGTTAAAAGAAATGAAATAGAAAAAAGGGGCATAGAAATGATAATATAGAAAACAGAATTCAAACAATGAATGTGAAACAATGATCTCATGCTAATGAGTTTGTTGTCAACCTGCAAACGTCTATCTAAGCCAGCGTGCAATGCTGCACATGAATGCATGCCAGATGATGTATACGAAAAGTAGACAGAAATTATTAACAAGAAATTGCTGTATTCGCAAATGTAAATACAGCGAAACAGAAGTCCAAAAATATAAACAGAGCGTCATAGGGATCATAGGCCTATTAGGGCTCCATGTCCCAAAAAGATAAAGTATCTTTATTATATAATTGGGAGGTCAAAGCTATAAATCGTCAACATCTAGAAACAAAATAGCAAGAACTAAATGGTAACGAAGTTAGACTATCAAAGTTCGAGAAATGAGAAGCAGTAGAGAGTGAAATACAAATGAGTGAAAACCCTGTAACAAGGGAACATCCTCAACTCGACCTCATATTTTGTTGAGAAAAAAATAGATGAGCTAGATATCAACCGCATAAATCTATATCAAGTAAAAATTGGGGCCATTATTCTCATACTATGCAGTTATGGCGTCCTCAAAGTACAGCTTTTAAACATTCGCGCGCTCTGGTTGTTCCTCACTCGTTCCGGTGAATTGCGCCTGCTTAATGCCGAAACGTCTATTACTGTGAGCAGTTTGTGTTCGCTATGTCAATTAACCCACAGGTTATCCTGCGATACCCCCAGGAGCGGTATGAAATGATGGCCGCGGTGGAGTAGCCGAGCGGTCTAAGGCGTCTCGCTGCGGACCGCGCGGTTGCTCGCCGTGGAGGTTCGAGTCCTCCCTGGTGCATGGGTGTGTGTGTTTGTCCTTGGATTTTGTCCTTGGGTTAGTTTACCTAGGATTAAGTAGTTTGTAAGTTACGGACTGATGACCACGCAGTTTGGTCCGATATATTTACAAACATTTGAACATTCTTTTGAAATGATGACTAATCTGGAACGATTAAATGTCAACGAATTAGTGCTCTTAAAGGTCGTCACCGGTAAGCATAACCATTTGCAGTTATTAGACGTATTGTACATGGTAAAAGAAAATAAATGGCCCTTTCAAAAAATGTTCAAATGTTTGTTAAGCTTAAGGGACTTAACTGCGGGGTCATCAGTCCCTAAGCTTACAAACTACTTATGACCTACCTTACACTAAAGACGACAGAAACATCCATGCCCGAGGGGGATTCGAACCCCCGACGGCGGACGGCCGCACGCACCGCAACACGGCGCTCCAGTACGCGCGGCTAACCCGCCGCGGCAAATGGTGCTTTCTGTATGCTTTTCCTTATATCTTTGAACTGCGTTGCAGATGTCATAGACAATCTCACTGATGAAGACGTGCTGGCTATAGAAGAAAATAGCGGGTTGACGTTCGGTGCAGATTTACAAGAGGATGACATCGACCATGACGACGCTGCCATTTCACCACAGGACGATTCGTCGAGCACTTTCATTGCTTGAACTGAGCTTGGGCGTAGAATTGAGGTCGTCAGTGATGGTGAAAGCTGCTTTGATGATTTTAAATCTTCGAATACCACTTTGCCCGTCTCCGTAACAGAAGAATATATGCAACGAGATATTTGAGTTTTATACAGCGCGTCACAACTGCAGAGGAAACGAATGGGACGATTTTTCAACAAGCAGTGCAACATAATTTAATTTTCAATACCTTTTATGCACATCATTTTGTTATATATCAAGCTGACACTATTGAAGTGGTGTAAGCTTGAAATAGTTGCAGTACATATGTTTCATTTTTTAATATTATTTCCTACTCCACTTCCCTAGCTTTTCAAATATCACATTTCGGGGGGACTCGTTGTTGTCCTTTCATTGCACAGCACTTCGCGTTCGGGCAGTAAGCGGCCGCAGTTATGCGGACCGAGTGAGCGCACGTATGTTTAAAAGCTGTACTTTGAGGAGGCCGTAACCGGGTAGTATCTGAATAATGGCCCAAATTTTCACGTGATATCGATTTCTGGTGTTGATATCTAGCTCATGTATTTTTTCTCAAGAAAATATGAAGTCGAGATGATGTTCCCTTGTATGTTTAGATCAAATCACAAAGACGTGATCCACATATATGTAAAACATAAATTAATTTATGTAAAAAGTACATAATACAGCTGCTGGTACTTTCTTCCGCCTTCAAATTTATCAGCTGTGGTCCCAACCCATTGATTATGGAGACAATTAAACATCTGTAAACTCAAAATATCCACGGGTCTACTGCCGGTCTATAGTGTCCAACGGGCACAATATTTCGGCGATCATACATGTCGCCATCATCAGATGAACTGACGGACTGAGCTCCTGGAAACGCGCCGGCACGGAGATCCGCACGCTACGGCTGCTCGAAGGGAACTGGGTTCTAGCCCGGTAGCTGGCGATTTAAATACCCTTGGCCCGCGGAGCGAACCCTCCACGGTCCGCGCCCCGCACCGCGGCCGCGCAGTGGAACCGATTGCGCCGGCGTCTGAGATGACGTCGGTGTGAGGGCTCTGTCCGCCGTGGTCGTCACTTCGTTACGTTTGCTAGATTTACTCATAATTAACCCAATCGCTGGTTCCCAAGCTTTGCTAAGATTATTGCCACAGTCGCGGTTTATGAGGTCGTCACTTATACGAATTTCAATGGCCTCTCTAACGACGCAGTCCCAGTATCTGGACGTCTGTACCAGAATCATAGTGCGTTCATACTCCATCGCATGATTCTCCGACAAACAATGTTTAGCGACCGCCGACTTGCTCGGATACATCAATCGTGTGTGCCTCTGGTGTTCAACGCATCGATCCTCGACGGTACGCGTCGTCTGTCCAATATATGACTTTCCACACTGACACGGAATCTGGTACA
This sequence comes from Locusta migratoria, assembly GCA_026315105.1. Lineage (NCBI taxonomy): Eukaryota > Metazoa > Arthropoda > Insecta > Orthoptera > Acrididae > Locusta > Locusta migratoria. The sequence continues at coordinate 665,557,925 of CM048755.1, read as the reverse complement.
CGCCGGCCTTCCTCAAACCGAGATCATCTTTGGCGCTCCCCACCAGTGCACTAATTTTATTCGGCGGACAAAAAAAGCAGTTCCAACCTGGTGTTTTTTCAAAATGCGGGCGACCTTCATTTCTCCGCCCAGCCACTACAGCACAACCTGTGGCAACAGATGAAAACACGAGGGAGGAGGTAGGCACTGCGTTTATTCCATATACAGGTGCACTCTCGGGGAAGGTCGCCCGCACCTGACGATGGCGACATGTATGATCGCCGAAATATTGTGCCCGTTGGACACTATACACCGGCAGTACACCCGTGGATATTTTAATTATCAAATACGCTGGGAGAAACTGAAGAATCACATCTGTAAACTCTCCCACGGGAACACTGGCAGTTGACAACATGAGTTCCTAAAGTCCCCAAAGAGGCTGCGCGTTACCAACACTATAACGTGTGTGGAAACTGACTGGCCGCCGTGCACGGACTGGAAGAGAGTGTGCTGCGATTCAGCAGAGTTTTCATCCAGTTGGACTGTGTACTACGACTCAGGACCAAGTTCCACGCTTCGCAGAAGAGACCTCACCTCTATACAATGCTTCAAGATATGTTCACGAAATGAAACATAGAAATTATGGCGTACAGTTAAAGACTTTGAAGCATTCACTCAGATGTCTAGACTTCATCAGCCTGGAATGATTGTACTTCAACGCCCAAAGTTGAGGTTTTATTTATAATAAATTTTTACTAAGGTTTGGAGTTTTTCTGTTAAAGTGCACATACTTCTCCGTACCAATAACACCCCTACATCAAAACTTGTAACCCTTTATAGGATGGTGGTCGATATATTGACAGTGTACGTTTTGCCTTTGAGCCATTTTATTCGAAATAACAAGTTTAGCACTGGAATTTGTTATATTTGATAGTGTTGAGTAGTGTTTTATTGTTTGAATATTGTAATGTGTTTAGTTTTTGTAATTCAGTAAATTATTTAATAAATTTTGTCTTCTTTACATTCCAAATGCAATTTTTTAGTTATCTATTCAGATATAAGAAGGTGGCCTTTTAAATGACAACCATCCATAATAGTCTAAGCCCCACCCAATATGGATAGTGCTCTGTACATCAACCACCTATTTCTTCCTTTCATTTCAAAGTTAAATGAACATAGAATTATTCTGAGTATGTTACTTGCCTATGTGAGTAAAATGGGATGTAGTAAAAATATTAACTTTCAAATTTCAGAAAAAAGTATTGTCTTATAAAGGGTTAGAAGCAGTCTCTGTGTTTGTGATATAATGTGTTAGAATTACATACACATGATCAGACTTATTTGGATACATGTGAACTGATAAGAGTAGAAGTGGATCGATTTGCACCCTCTCAGCATTTACCAAGTTTTAAGTTTAGTGGTTTCTAATTACACTGTTGGCGAAGTTGATCATTCAAAAATAAACGCAGCATTCAGTTCATTGTTGAGAAGCAACACACCAGTACCTGGCGACGTTCACTCAGGCCGGTATTACACTATAAAGTCATTGGTCATTATTGTAAGACGTAGTGGAAGGGACACTTTTTCTCAAGTCGTCCAGTGTTTGATCAAATCGAAGGCTTTGGATTACAAGGAGCCTTCCGGTCTCGGATATTCAATTTGAGATGGGACTTTGAAGGACAGCAGTATACCTCAAGGCTGTCCACTAAAGAAGTCCTAAAGCGCACTATCCAGAAAATTAAAAAAAGGGCTCTGACGTTTTGAGCGAAGCACATGTAAAACTGGTATAGTTGTCAGTGAAATTGTACTGTACGGTGGTCAAATAACTCAGGTGAGTCGACCGAGGTGACTCAAGGCGCTCGGTTAGACGGCAGGACGCCCTCTTTATAAAAAAAATGTAAAATAAAAATTAAAGGAAAAACTGTATGAATAATCCAAAGAACAGCCCAAAACGAACACAAACGAATGACTGCGAAGACTCGTTATACATGGAAAACTGAGGAAATAAAAAGAAAAAGATGGTGGTATGTTCGCCTGTCATGTAGTGTAGACGATCCAAGTTCGAATCTACCTTCAAGTAATGTTTACTTTTATTATTTTTTCTCTTCTTGACCATCTGCCCGTTTTTATACACACAACAAGGCAACCGCTTTACTCCGCTTACCCGTGAAGAAAACGATTCCTCGAAGTTATAACGAATATTTAATTTCTTCACAGCTTACAGTATCGCCTAATTTAGTAATGAAACTGTAATGACGAGAGTATTTAACGCTTCAATCTACCTACATTATTTGTAAAATGAATTTGGAATTATTCGACATTTAAAAAAGAAAAAAAATTGTAATTGAATTATTAATTAAATGGAATCATCATTTCATAGTTAAAATATAGCACTTCATGACGTAATTGATAATATTTTATGTCATTAATTTTATTTAAAAATTGTTATAAACAGAAAGATTCTTGCTCGTAGAATCAGACAGTGATTGTTAACACGAGAATGAGTCACGCTAGTGCCTGAGCTATTTCACAGTACTTCTCTACGGAACTTTTGACTGGTATATAATTTACATACGGCCTATGCTTAAACTTTAGAGCCCAATTTCTCAGAATTTCTGGGTAGTGCGCTTTAAAAAACTGGATTTCAGAAATCGGAAGGTCTTTTATCAGTTTTGATCAAAGAAGTCGCTCGTCTTCTGTTTAATGACTTCGCTGCAGTGACAAATTTAACTGTTTCGAGCGCTGTTTCACACAGCCTGCGCTTTTGTAAATATGACTGCTATTATAGCGGCAATTTTGCTTGGTGTGTTCCAGCAACAACAATATTAATAGATATGTGAGAAGCAGATGAGACGCTGCATAACACGCGACTTCCGGACTACAAAAATAGATTGAGAAGAAATGGGAGCTAAAAAAAAATTGCGGAAGGTATCAGCAGTGAAGTGCGGCCTGGCTATTCTGTCGACGATAATAAAAGAAAATCCTCGTCTCGCAGCTCCCGTAAAAAATTTTACTGGACAGTTTTTCCATCTCGACGTAACACCTACGGTTTCGCCCAAGTTCGTATCGATCTTTTTTTCCTCCTCTTCCTTTAAAGTTATGGGACGTAACTGAAGTGTTCATCGCCGCGGTGGAATAGCCGTGCGCACTGAGGCGCCCTGTCACGGTGCGCGCGGCCGTTCCACGTCGGAGGTTGGAGTCCTCCTTCGGGCATGGGTGTTTGTGTTGTTCTTAGGATAAGTTAGTTTAAGTTGTTTGTATGTTTAGGGACCGATAACCACTGTAGTTAGGTCCCATAACTTTACAAACATTTGAACATTTCTGAACTGTGGTCATCGGTCCCCAACTTACAAACTACTTAAACTAACGTATCCTACATCTACATAAATACTCTGTAAGTCACATTGAAGTGCATGGAAAAAGGTTCATCGAGCCACTTTTATGATGTTTCTCTACAGTTCCATTCTCTAACAGCTGCCGGGAAAAAGGAACAGCTAAATATTTCCGTTTACGATCTGATTTCTCTTATTTTATTTTGATGATCATGTCTGTCTATGTAGTTGGATGTTAATGATATACGTTTGCATTCGGAATAGAAAGTTTGTGAAAGAAATTTTGCAAATAGATATCGTCGCAACGAATTACGCCTTTGTTTTAATGATTTCCACCACAACTCGTGCATCATTCCCGTGACACTCTCTCCGCTATATCGCGGTAATACAAAACGAACTCCCCTTCTCTGGACTTTCTCTAAATCGTCTGTCAGCCCCACTTGGTGGGGATTACACAATGCGCAACAATACTCCAAAATAGGACGCACAAGTGTGGTGTAGGCAGTTTCTGATAAAAAAAAAAAAAAAAAAAAAAAAAAAAAAAAAAAAAAAAAAAAAAAAAAAAAAACCACGCACACCCAGGCCCGAAGGAGGACTCTTACCTCTGCCGGCGATAGGCCGTGCGCACCGCAGGAAAGCGCCTTAGGGCGCACGGCTGTTCCGCCGCGAAGATTATGATGATAATGATGACGATGTGCCAAGTGAAGATCCAGATGTAGAAGGAGTGAATCATGCGTGAAAGTGAAGAATGTCGTGAAATATTACAATGAACAAAACCAATGTACAGTATTTGCGATGGCTTTCTCCAAGCGAAGGTGGGTATTATGACACTTCAGGAAACGTAGCTATATATTAACGCCGCCACCCGGGTGGAAACCCGAGAGATGATCATCAGCAAAATCAACGTAGTTAGCAAAAATTGTTCCACCTGATGTGAACCAGCCGAATCGAATTTACAGCCGTGGTATAGGGGCGACATCATAATAAAAAGTGTTCAAATATTTGTAGAGCTTATTAGGACTTAACTACGGGGTCATCAGTCCCTAAACTTATAAACTACTTATGAAGTAGCTTATACTAAAGACGGCACAAACATCCATGCCCGAGGGGGATTCGAACCCCCGACGGAGAACGGCCTCGCGCATCGTGGCATAACGCCTCAATGCGCTCGGCCGCTCCGCCGAGGCGCATCATAACAAGCAGAGTCATTAAAAATGCAAAAAATGGAAAGAATCTGCACACAAATGTCTCGAGTGCGACGAAATAAATGGACGTAACAAGGAAAACTCTGCAACCCTAAAATGTAGGGGAAAAAAACCAAAGGCAGGCGACATGTAAGATACTTCCTATGTAAGTGGAAAGACGGGAAGTTATTTCAATTCAAGTTCAATTTATTGCCACAATAAAAGACCTGTTACCTTGAAACTCTAAACAGGTCGTAGATAATCATTTTACATTGTCTCATACAGTGTTTTATAAATGTAAATGTAGTTATTACTTATGTAAACTGCAATCAATTACAATACTAGTATAAATAAATTTAAAAGACATTTAAAAGTAATGAAAATTTACAGAGAAAAGAGAAAAAAGATTAGTATTGAAATACAATAAATTGTTCCTTGGCTTCAGTGAAGTCTTCCAGACTAATTGCCAAAATATGTTCCTGGCAGCCTTGGAAGAACTGGAGATTTGGCAACTAAGAAAGGCAATAACTACTTATAGACCTACTCTAACTACACTATTCTACAGTATCCCCACAGCCATATGCGTGCCTCGGCAAAAATCCTCGACTCTGCGCATATCCGTGTGACAAGCTAAGAATTTTTTTATATTTTTTTTTAATTTTTAAACTTACTGACTAGTTGTGTTTTATTTGATCCATAGAGATTTTTGGCATTAGGATCGTCGATGTGGAGTTATAGACAGAAAGTTAAGCAGTTGCCTTTTAGATATTCGTTGTGCAACAGCATTAACTGTAGCCTACAAGGTTTGTTCCCTTACGACTGCTTGCAGATCGCAGTCTAATTATCTGTATTCCCTCTCTTCTTGGAAACGGGAGCAACTTACAACCATGTGATCAGTAGTACCCTCGTCTCCACATTCACGGATTGGAAGTGTGAAGAATGTAATGAATGTATTTGCAATGATCACTCAGATAGTTTGCAAACATTGTGATGCGCGCAAGCCGGCTAGACTTTCCAGCCGTGTAACAGCGTTGGCAGAATAGCCTCTTGAAATGTCGGCAAGTGTGTGAATGTGTGTCCCAATTACTGCACTAACTTGGCCACTGATGCAAGTCTGTGTTGAAGTTTCGACGGGATCCCTGAATTCAATGCTATTTAAAATAATTTTACCTGTGTCTGATATTACAGGGAGTTCTTTACGTAAAAATGTTCAAATGTTTGTTAAGCTTATGAGACTTAACTACGAGGTCATCAGTCCCTAAACTTACAAACTACTTATGAACTACCTTATACTAAAGACGGCACAAATATCCATGCCCGAGGGGGGATTCGAACTCCCGACCGTAGTGACCGTGCAGACCGTGACTGGAGCGCCTCAGTCTCCTCGGCCACCGCGGCCGGAAGTTCTTTACGTAAACTGATGTGTAAGTGACATGTTAAGAATTATTATAATGCCTCGAAAAGGCGAAATTCGTTAACAAATGAAATATTTGGAACGAAAACGGTCTTGCTAGCCAGCTTGATGCTGTACAGTGTATTTTGTCCACCTGATGTTGTTTCGTAACAGAGAAATGTAGACCAACATCACATTGTAACATTTAAATCGAATTTTTATTTTAAAATACTTTACTTTCACTAAATATGAAAAAATGTAACTTAAGCATTAAGTGCTTTACTCACAAACTCTCATATAAAAATATGAATGACTGTATCTTGTAATCACAATAAAATTTAGATAATAATTTTCACTATAAAGTAGGGTCAAACGTAGAAAAAGGGGGTACAAACTGTTATCACTCAACAGATGTTGAAAATGTAATGTAACTTTCTCAACACTGCCATCAATGTAGTTCCTCGGTCTAAACAAGGGCATCCACCAACTAACCTCGATCGAGCTGTTACTGAATGTGCAATGAAGTTTAATTTAAAACATGAGGAGTGTCAGTCCAGCCAAATACTGCAGAGTTACCCAATTTTATCTTGTCCTCAGCCTTACATTCAGCACTGCTCGGTTCCATCTGGAATTTCTTTATCAGCAGTGTCATCTGTACCTTAATGACGATATACTACAGTGTGGACTGTCTCTCTAATGAATAGTTAATCTATATGTATCGGTTGCAATGAAACAACTGCACAACGACTTTACGCTGAACTGTTTCCATGCCGATAACAGTTATTCTGTTACTCCTGTATGTAGGCTGTTACATTAGTGAGTGTTTTATAATGAAAAGCATTGCAACTGAATATTACGGGATTCGCCGCTGTTGTGAAGGTAATGTTACACACACAAATGTTACTGCTGATTAACTCGAATTAATCCTAATTACGTATTAATTTCGAACGAGACATCGAGTATTACGGGCGTTTATGTAAGGGGCGATGAAAAAATTGCCGTTTGTTGGTGCTGCTGCTGGGTATCTACATGCCGGCCGCGGTGGCCGCGGGGACTGAGGCGCTCCAGTCACGGTCTGCATGGCCACTACGGTCGGGGTTCGAATCCCCCCTCGGGCATGGATATTTGTGCCGTCTTTAGTATTAGCAAGTTCATAAGTAGTTTCTAAGTTTAGGGACTGATAACCCCGCTTTAAAGTCCCTTAATCTTAACAAACATTTGAACATTTGAATTTGGTATCTACATCTGCACTGCACAAGTCACCTCGCGAATGTGCGACGGAGCGTGCTTTGTGTGTTTACTGTCACTGTCTCCATTCCAGTCACGCATGGTTCGCGGGAAAATCGAATGCCGATACGCCTCTATGTGGGCTGTAATCTCTTTAAGTTTCCGCGAGATATACGTAGCGGGAAACAATATATTGGCTGACTCTTCATAAAAGTATGCTCTCGGAACTTTGACAGAAGACACTATTGCGATACAGATGGTTTGTAGCGTTTGTCACTCACCCGATCATCTCTGCGACGCTTTCGCGGTTAACAAATGAGACGTCAACGAAGCGCGCTGCTCTTCGTTGGATCTTCTCTATCTCTTCCACATGCTTACCTGCTACGGATCCCACACTGATAGGTAATACTCAAGCACTAGTAGAACGAGAGTTTTGTAACCTACTTCCTTTATTGGAGGACTACCCTTGCCGAGCATTCTTCCAATGAATCTGTCTTGAGTAAATATATAATAACGATATTTCTTTCGATGTAAACGCAGCACTTCTCGTTAATTTGTTTGTGATGAGGGCCAATAGCCATTCCCTGCAGCATTCATCGATACATCGGATATGATCCTGCAATTTGCTACTATTTCCAGTGTTGCGACTTCTCGTTATATACCGGGTGATCAAAAAGTCAGTATAAATTTGAAAATTTAATAAATCACGTTATAATGTAGATAGAGAGGTAAAAATTGACACACATGTTTGGAATGACATGGGGTTTATTAGATAAAAAAAAAAAGTTCAAAAAATAGCTAACAGATGGCGTTTCATCTGATCAGAAAAGCAATAATTAGCATAACAAATTAAGACAAAGCAAAGACGATGTTCTTTACAGGAAATGCTCAATATGTTCACCATCATTCCTCAATAACAACTGTAGTCGACGAATAATGTTGTGAACAGCTCTGTAAAGCATGACCGGAGTTATGGTGAGGCATTGGCGTCGGGTGTTGTCTTTCAGCATCCCTAGAGATGTCGGTCGATCACGACACATTTGCGACTTCAGGTAACCCCAAAGCTAATAATCGCACGGACTGATGTCTGGGGACCTGGGAGGCCAAGCATGACGAAAGTGGCGGCTGAGCACACGATCATCACCAAAAGACGTGCGCAAGAGATTTTTCACACGTCTAGCAATATGGAATGCAGCGCCATCCTGCATAAAAATCGTACGTGTTTGTCATCCAAGCTGGGGATGAAGCGATTCTGTAACATATCCGCGTACCTCTCACCCGTCACGGTAGCAGTCCCTGACGTTTTGCTGTCCAGCGCCATCTGTCGGACATTTTTGAAGCTTTTTTTTATTTCCAAGTATGTGTGTCAGTTTTTACCTCTCTATCTACATTATTCCGTGATTTATTAAGTTTTCAAATTTATACTGACTTTTTGATCACACGGTACAGTACCAAACGCAAGAAGCTTAATTTAACTCCCAATGTTATTAATGAGGCGATTTATATACAGGGTGAGGCACATATAACTGTTTTTCGAAATTTTTTGAAAAATTCAAATTCGATTTTAAAAAGTTGCAATAAAACTTGTTCACCTCCATGAGGGCCATCCATTAACTTAATGCTTGACCCTCTGCACCAGGAAGGTGACTTTGAAATGGTTAATATGAACCCCTATTTTTTATTGTAGATTTGGATTTTCACTTAAAAGATTAATAACTTTGATTTGAAAAATTTTATTCGTTTCATCTGCAAAAAAAAAGAAAGGGTTGAAAATTGTTGAAAAACGGTTATATATCAAACTAATACACATCAGATTTGAAAAATCAAAGTACAGCTTTTGATTTTTTTGATAATGCTATATGTGCAACCTCCCACAATGGAATGAAGCACAGAATGTGTCCATGCTCTTACTCTGTGGTCAGACTGTTCAGTGTACTTCAGTGTACATATCTGTACGCAATTTTTCCACGACGTTAACATTTGAAGAGAGAGTATATGTCATTTCTTCGTTCTTTGAGGCTCATATAAATGTTGAAGGTGCTTGTCAAAGGTTTGCTGATCTGTTACCTGATAGGAATGTTTCTTCTGCCACGACTTTCCGCAGTATTTTCCAACCGCTGTAACTGGAAGTGTTAAACCTAGAGATAGAGTCCGATGTCTATTTGTTCGAGATATTATCGTTTCCAACAATTTGCAACTCATTTTTATTGTTGGCGATTATAGCACCATCTATCATGAAACGAAGAAAATGTTTTCTAGAAATGTTTAATCAAAATCTGCAATAAAAATTAGGCTCTTCGTATTTAAGATTTCATAGTCACCCTCCTCCCGTTCCCAGGGGTGGTGCAGGAGGTCCAACTTTATGTTGATGGATGTTCCTCTTGGAGGTGAAGAACGGTTGTAGCAACTTTTATTATTCCTCTTTGTATGGTTTTCAAATATTCCGAAAAACAGTTTCAAGTGCCTCACGACTGTCTCCTGTAGAATTTTTGAATTTGTTTTGTGGAATTTTTGGGAACCGAAGCTTAATCTGTTGAAATTAACTCTGGTTCCAAAAGCAACAATGGTTTGAAGCACAGCACGCTCTATTTGTCGACGAGATGCGAGAAGCAGTAGTTACTAGCTCCCAGGTCAATCCAATTGAGTCTTGACTTGTGGAAGTTGTTTGATAAGGTTATGCAATGTTGCCCAATGAAAAAATACTATCATACAGAATATCTGTGAGATAATTAAAACTGTTATTCGCAATGTTCCGTAAAATACTAATCGGATTTTTAAAAAAAATTCATATTTAGATTCTGGGTGAAAAATATGTAAAATTTGCATTAAAAATTTTTTTCGTGTCGTAATTAATGGCGCTGCAGTCTGCAAAAATTAAAAATGAGTTGAAAATTGTTGAAAAATGGTAATATCTCGAGCAAATAAACATCAAATTAAGTAAATCAAAGCAGTACAGTTTTTGATATTTTGCCTCACCCCATATATAAATAAACTAATCTTATATACATATATATACAGGGTGTTTCACTAAGTGTGTTTGCCTCTGTAACTTATAAAATAATAGGTAACGGGAAATTTTAATGCGGTAGGTCAACACAAGAAATGTTACACTTTCTGTGGAGCTATGAACATAGTTAATTGTATCATTTTCCAAAGAGTTATAGCACAAAGATATAATTTTTTAAATGTAACAATAGTTTTTTTCTATCGTGCATTGGATTCGTTGAAACCAGCTGCGTCCAAATCAATTTAAACTACATTCCTATCACTGTTAGTTTGGGAGCTACAACCCTTCAAAGTTTAGGGGGGGGGGGGAGGCTACGACAGCGTATCGGACTGGCTGGTGGTCATAAGACAGTGGGTCGTGCCCCAGGGGATAGCCACTCGGCCTGTCAGCTATGCTATCGCAGCCTCCGCCCCCGGAACTTTGAAGGGTTGTATCTACCAAACTAACAGCGATAGGAATGTAGTTTAAAGTGATTTGGACGCAACTGGTTTAACGAATCCAATACACGATAGAAAAAACTATTGTTCCATTAAAAAAATTATATCTTTGTATGTAATTCTTTGGAAAATGATACAATAAACTATGTTCATAGCTCCGCAGAAAGTGTAACATTTCTTGTGTTGACCTACCGCATTAAAATTTCCCGTCACCTATTATTTTATAAGTCACAGAGGCAAACACACGTAGTGAAACACCCTGTATATAAAGAATCTACGAAAACTAAAGTCAGTCGGCCAGACCAAACTACCCGGCCGATTTCCTTCATTTTTGCTTTAAACGAAAGATATTCATTCGCAGATTCGTCCTGAAGTATCATCATTAATTTAAGTCTCTCCATTCTTTCAAAAAAATGTTCAAATGTTTGTTAAGCTTATGGGACTTAACTACGGAGTTATCAGTCCCTAAACTTACAAACTACTTATGAACTTCTTACGAACTAGGACGGCACAAATATCCATGCCCGAGGGGGGATTCGAACCCCAGACCGTAGTGGCCGTGCTGACCGTGACTGGAGCGCCTCAGTCACCTCGGCCACCGCGGCCGGCTCTCCATCCTTTATTTTTATTCAAACGCGGTATCCTTCTGTCTTGCAATAAATATTTTAATCGGTTTGCCTTACGATATCTTGGGTTCTAATTAAGGTACCCAGTTATTTTTCACCTAACAAAACTCAGCGGATCAAGCTCTTTCATTTCCGCTTTTAAACACTTGCATTGATTGATTCTGAAGAAAGCTATGCGTGAACATTCAACTTTACTTCCATTTTGACAACTTTTATTGTCATTCCACTAACGGTGCGAAATATTCGCACGGGTCCTCTAGTGTTGTATGATCAATGAGGCATTTCTCTGACAGCGCTGTAGGTTTTTTAATGCTCCCGAATTATGCTTCTCAGTTACTTTTTATTTACACACGGAGATGAAACGTGAAAAGGAAAAACATCCGTGTGAAACAAAGAAAAACAGAGAGTGTACCTTGCGATGACTATCTCGTAAAACCATTGAGAGCCAGTCAAAATTAGTATAGGCAAAATCAAGGTAGTAAGAGGATGCTCATCAGCGACACAGACGACTGAGAAACGAAGGATAAGCTCCCAAAAGCCATTGTAAGCCAAAACAAAAATTATACATTTACGAAAGGGGAACTAAAGGGCGACTCCTAAGTCTTATTCAGTGACATATGTACTCCTAAGTGCCGAAGAATTAGCCCTATGACAAGAAAAGGAAGGGAGATTGTTGAAACAGAAGAGAAGACATAGAAATTGCAAAAAAAGCTAGTGTTTGACGTATGTGACCTTAGTGACGGAGGATGCGCTGGTAGCCATGAACGAGTGCCGCTGACAGTAAGTTGGCAAACCGCTGCTAATAATGACTGGATGACTTGGCCTGTTCGTGAGCAGCTCAGAAGTACGCCATTAACTCCACGCCGTCCACCATCTGTAATTCAACAATGGCATACACCGACTGTCCGACCAGCCAAATGGTGAAGTTGAATTTGGTGCTCGGTCTGGATTTCATGTTGGGCATGGTAAACCATTCCACCGGCGCAGTGGGAGGTGTTGTCCTATTTAGCAGGGCCACCATGCCTCGGGTGAGTTCCCATACAGTGGACACCCAGCGACACTGGAAACGATGCTCCCTGGTGTCCGGAACGTTGCACATTGGACAATCGCCAGAAAGAAGGAACTGGATGTCCGCTAGCCCCTGAGTGGTCCATAGTACGTTGTTAACTAGCCTATACCACAGGATACGGACCTCTGACGGTTGGAGGGGATGATAGTCATTGATCCACACCTGCTTCCAGTTGATTTCGAGTTGCTGGTCTTCCAGTTTATGACTGATGGTCGTCCTTGAAGCTTCTTGTACAGCATACAAGCTGTTCGATGTGGAAGTTGAGCAGCCTGTATGACATAACTGCGGTTCAAATAGTAGCCTCGGATTTGGGACATCTTAAATGGGATGTCGACTATTGATACCAGAGCTGCTTCGGACTGTGGATGATACAGATCTAAAATGGCCACCGTCGGACCCTATGGGGAGGTGGGCTACAAAGTAACTGTGTGGTGAATGAAGAGCGCCATACATTTAGAGTAAAAATACCCAAACCCCAAACCGCCCATGGCGGGGTCGAGCATGGGTATGTCGGCAATGACTTTAAATAGTTCGTGCTTCCACACCAGCCAACATGTCGTCTGGGATATTGTTCGGGCCATCATTTTGGGGATGTATAACAGCTGATCCACAAACCACGCCCGGGGGAGAAAGTAAGTATTAATTAAAGAGACACTCTGGATGAGATCAAGTCAGAGAGTCGTGTAAGAGTGACACTGTCCTCGAATAGAGGCGAGAACACTCCGCCAAGGGCGGACTTGCATCTCCTTGGGGTCTTTAGTAACATTCAGTCATAAGATCATGTGCTCCTCAACCACCAAGTACCAAGTTGCGGCGTTTTGATACAATGCCGGCCAACTTAGATTAAAACAGTCTTGCGATTGTTGATGGCTGCCTCTGAGGTACGTTTGTACAGTTTCAGGACATCTCGGGCGTCGTCAATATCGGTGGCTTTAGAAGCAAACAGGCCTACATCGTTAGCAAAGACAACGAACTGGACGGAGGTGGTACTGGGATACCGGTGATAATGTTGCCCAAGGTACGTAATAGTGGTTCGATGGCGACAATGAATAAAAACAATGAGATGGGGCATCCTTGTCTCGCAGAGAGATATACTGCGATAGGCCATGTTTGGTGGACGTTGATGGATATGGTCGAAAGGTTCTGAATGACTGTGAGCAATCGCGGACCAAATCCCATTCGGTGCAAAACATGCAACGGGTAATTGTGGCCAATGCGGTCGAATGCATTCGCGAAGTTGATGGAGAGAACGCCGGCATGATAAACGACTTCGCGATATACTGCGGCGGCGTGGAAAATATTGCGCCGTGTCACGTCACACGCGTGTTACGGACTAATAACAGTGTCCACGAGCGTCTTCATCTCGCTGGCTACACACCGAGCAAGCAGTTTGTAGTCGGCGTTCAGGAGCGTTATTGGAGGGAGGTATTTTGCCCTGCACGCGCCCAGCACCTTGGGGATTAGGGTGACGCGCCCTTCCAACAATTTTGGAGGGACTGCGACGCTACTAAGAATTTCGTTGGCCATCTCAATGAGTTTCCCTCCACGTACGTCCCAAAATGTCCGGTAGAACTCGGATGGTATCCCATCCGCCCCTGGTGACTTCCGATTCGGGCTCATTTGCAACGTCTCTTTAACGTCGGCGATGGAGAGAGGCGCTACCACTTCGTCACGGTCGGCATCCGTTAAAAGATATGGTACTGCAACTAACAATTCCTGGATTGCAGCGATATCCTCTGCGATCGGGGAAAAAAAGACTGTAGTAATCGTGGACGTAATTGAGGATGTCTGTGTGTTAAACGCACCCCAGCGTCGGTTACCATCGCCTCCACGTGATTATGTGTGGCGTGCAGCCACTCTGGTACGTGGCGGGATTCTCACCTTCCAGGAGACTCTGGCAGCAACTGCGCACCAAGATACCATTGACATTCTATTGATGCAACTGTAACACCCTGCTCTTTATCCAGCTGAGTCACATGCAGAGATTCGCATCTGGATCAACTGGTGTCTTAGCCGCATCTATGAGACACTGCTGGAAGAACTCCTGTAGCTGCCTCCGCCAATATGCGGCCTCCCTGGAGTACTATTGCACAGCCAACTGCAGCTGTGGTTTTCCCACGCCTATCCACCATGTCAGCACCGAGTTATGTCGGGATCCCTTCTCTAGGCACTGCTGCCACATGTGCAGTTCCTCGAAACGAAGTTGGGATGAGTCATGGTGGGAGGTGTTTAGCTTCCATTGGCAGGAATGCGGCGCATCGAGTCTGTCAGGCGGGCGTAACACGCATACGAAACGGCGTTGGTCGACGAAGGCAGCAGGCACCACTACCAAACTGGACAGATGGGCTCGCACCTGGGAAGAGACGTAAACTCCGTCTATGCGGCTGGCACAATTATAAATGTGGGTGTATTCGGTGTAGTGCGGGTGGAACTGTCTCCACGAATCGTGGAGGTCTACAGCGGACAGTCATTGCCAAAGTTCGACGCCCCTGGCGGGCCTTTGCAGTTGCCAGATGGGACATATACGTTGCCAGCCAGCTTGGATGCCTCTAATGGCGCACGCGACGGCGCGACCATTGTGCAACAGTTGTATATTCCTTGGTGGCAACGAACGTCAGTATAAAATCGCCGTACCACACGGTTGGTTGGGGTCAAGATTGTAAATGACCTGTAGCCAGGAAGATTGTTAAAATAGGGGAATACGTAATGAGTGCCACTCCGAATGTAGTCAGTCAAAGCTTCGGTAAGGAGGTAATAGCTTTGACGTTGACGTTAAAAGAGACAGAGCCCCCGGGAGTCTCATCATACTGATATTAAAAAGTGCGAGCGCAATAAAACATAGCGGCCCAAATCTACATTAAAACCACTGTAAAATCGAAAGACAGACAAGAGTCCAAGAAGACAACCTGGCTAAAATTACAAGATATACCATTGTAAAACACGTGTCCGACCTGGATAAAAGGACTCAGTGCGCATGGCACCATGAGTACTAAAACAAATGAATCCCAATAAAAGATGTCGGAATAAAATCGCTTTCGGCGGCGACGGGCAGTGGGCCGCTCACTACGTCTGCCTTGCTCCCTGTCTTCTTCTCCGTCACCTCCGCCCCACTCGCCGGGAGCGAACACGGGAGAGGGCTGTGGGACCGACTCGTTAGCCAGCGACGGCAGCTGGATGGCAGATACTGCGGCTCCTGTGATGTGTGTGACGGCGCGAGCGCTACGTCACCCCTCACTACTCTTGCGCATAATAGTTCGCGACCGAGAGCGCTCACTTTAGTTCGCAGCTCTGTCGCGAACTAGTTCGCTCTTTTAATTCGTCCGCTCCCACTGACGGCTGAGCGGTGTTGTCTGCCCATGCAGGTGGAGGGAGAAGTTCCCCACCTAGCTGCTTCATGGCTTGCTGCGTGAGTCGCTAAGGATATCACGCAGACAAAAAAAAAAAAAAATTTCGTGTTTAATTTCTCACGTTTAAGATTTGAGTTAACTTTATATCTTGGCATTATGAAATTTATTAGTCAGATACTGTAGAGTGGAGGATACTTAGAAACCGAAGTTCTGTAGCACTGAACTATGTAACTCTAGCTGGCCGACACTCTCCTCGAAATGGCTCTCATCCGGAGAAGGCAAGCACGTGATTTTTAAAGTCTGGTATGCGCCCTCTCGTTTTTGCCGGTTGGTCTTCGGAAAAGGATCCAACGAACTAAGGAGCGAGGTACGTTTGACACCATAGTTCGCGACCGGTAGAGCATACTTTAGTTCGCGACCGGTAGCTCTCATTTTAGTTCGCAACTGCATCGCGAAGTAGGTCGCTCTTTTTAGTTTCGTCAGCTCATTTTCCCGAGACAGATCTTTACTCGTTAGCGATTGTTGGCTTTTGCTACTGCTGTTCTAAGTGCTCTTTCTTTTGTTATGGTAGCTTCTTTTATAATGATCAGTGTTGCCCAAGCTTGTGCTGTTACCCGTATTTTAGTGCAATCAGACATCAAATATCAAATAAACCAGTTATTTACGCAAATGGGAGATACAATGGTGTCGTGGTGGAGTAGCCGAGCGGTCTAAGGCGTCTCGCTGCCGAGCGCGCTCTTGCTCGCCGTCGGAGGTTCGAGTCTTCCGTCGGGCATGGGTGTGTATGTTGTCCTTAGGTTAGTTTACCTTAGTTTAAATAGTTTGTAAGCTACGGACTAATGACCACGCAGTTTGGTCCGATAGATTTACAAACATCTGAACATTTTTCAGATACAATGGTATTCAAATACTTTACATATTTAGTACTCGTACTATTTTATTTTTAAAATGGATTTATTTATTTAATTATCAGGTGACTGAAGAATCATTACCTGCACAATATGCTAAGTGCGCTTATTTTGGTGAATAAAATTACTTTTTTTTATATAAATAACTGACTTAGCTCGAAATGACGGTAACTGGCAGAAGGGAATCACGTGATTCTGCGTGCTCTCGCGTCCTCTCGCTGTTCCCTGTCAGTCTTCGGAAAAGGAGCGAACCAATTAAGAGGTGAGGGATCTGGGAATTGGTTCGCGTAGTTTACCTATGGGAGCGCTCTTCCGAACTAGTTCGATCGCGAACTACACAAGACTACTGCTCACTTCATTCCTCGCTTTTACGCGTAGCTGGGACCGCGTCGCGCTCTTTGCAGATTCTCGTAACTACCATTCTCATCGCTTCGTTTCCCTCTGGGGCTAACGGGTGGGGGTTCTGGAACGCCGGGGAGTCCGATTCGCAGCCGGTCTCCGTGGCGGAAGCGACAGGTCCGTCGTTTGCAACCTGGCCCAGGCTATCACGGCGCCTGCGACGGCGTCGGCGGGTCTTTCAGGCCTCTAGAGGCGCCGCTTCCCACTGAATCCGCGACGGAGGAAGCTGCCCACCTGACTGGGGATGGGTGAGTCAGTTCTTGCCTCCTCCGCGATCTCGGCGGCGGACGCCGACTGCTATTCGTCAGCGGTTGTGCTCTCTACCTCAACAATTTCCATTGCCTTGAACCAATTTTCATGCAACTACTTTTGATAGTAGCCGTAAAAATTGTAATGATGACCTGCAGCTTACCGAGTCTTGAAGCTGGGTGTGGAAATTGAC
This sequence comes from Locusta migratoria, assembly GCA_026315105.1. Taxonomy (NCBI): domain Eukaryota; kingdom Metazoa; phylum Arthropoda; class Insecta; order Orthoptera; family Acrididae; genus Locusta; species Locusta migratoria. Next base: position 665,540,575 of record CM048755.1, on the reverse strand, counting down.
CCTCAACTTAAATAAATTTAACGTATTGCAAAAAAAAAAAAAAAAAAAAAAAAAAAAACATAGAAAGTGAGATCCTTTAGTGTATGAGTAGATGACTTTAGAGTAATCGATGGATACAGTGGCTTCCATTACACATCTGTAATTATGCATAAATAATTTGAAACAAAACGACCACAATCAGTGTAATTGTCTTCAGCAATTGTAGGTCACCAACAAATGAAGTTTGCCTGATTCCTGAATATTTCTCGTAATTTGGGGATCCATACAGCCGGCCGCGGTGGCCGAGGTGACTGAGGCGCTTCAGTCACGGTCAGGGGGTTCGAATCCCCCCTCGGGCATGGATATTTGTGCCGTCTTTAGTCTCAGCTAGTTCATAAGTAGTTTGTAAGCTTAGAGACTGATGACCCCGTAGTTAAGTCCCATAAGTTCTACAAACATTTTTTTTTGATCTATACAAATATACAATATAGGATTGGTAAAAGAGAGAGACAAAATCGAAAGAAGAGCAGTAGATTCGTTACAGGTTGATTTTGTAAGCTCCAGTGGCAGACGCGGCAACAGATGCATTCTGCGTCACGGTATGCGCTCTTTTAATTGTTCCAAGATCGTACGTTGCTCGAAGAGTCTATTAATATACTAACGAAAATACGAGCATATGGAATAGGTTCATAGATTTGTGACTCGCTGGAAGACTTCGTAAGTAATATAACACAGTACGTTGTTCTCAACGACGTGTGTTCATCGGAGACGAGTGTATCGTCAGGCGTGCCCCAGGGGACTGTGATAGGACCGCTATAATTTTCTATCTACATAAACTATCTGATGGACAGAGTCACTTGTAATTTGCGGCTGTTTGCTGATGGTGCTGTGGTGTATGGGAGCGTGTCGTCTTTAACCCACTGTAATGTCATACAGGATGACTTAGACAAAATTTCTAGTTAGTGCGAAGAATGGTGGCTAGCTCTCAATGTAGAAAAATGTAAGGTGATGCACTTGAGTAGGAAAAACTATCCCATAATTTTCGAATACATATTAGTAGTGAGCTTCTTGATGCAATCACGTCGTTTAAATATCTAGGCGTAACATTGCAGAGCGATATGAAATGGAACGAACATGTAAGGACAGTTGTGAGTAAGGCGGACAGCCGACTTCGGTTAATTGGGAGAATTTTGGGAAAACGTACTTCATCTGTAAAGGAGACCGCGTATAAAACGCTTGTACGACTACGTCGTGAGTATTGCTATAGTGTTTGGGACCAGCAGCAGATCATTTTAAAGAAATACATAGAAGCCGTTCAGAGGCGACCAGCTAGATTGCTTACTGGTATATTCAATCTATGCGGGAGTGTCACGGAAACGCTCCGGGAACTGAAATGTGGGTCCCTGCAGGAAGGACAACGTTCTTTTCGCGAAATTCTGCTGAAGAAATTTAGAGGGCCGGAATTTGAAGCTAAGTGTACAACGATCTTCCTGCCACCTACTTACATTTCGCGTAATGATCACAAAGACAAGATAAGAGAAATTAGGGCTCTTACGGAGGCATATAGGCATTCTTTTTTGCTAGTTCTATTTAGGAGTGTAATAAGAAGGGAAATGTTTATTAGTGGTACGCACCTTACGGTGGATTGCGGAGTATGTATGTAGATGTAGGGTTTATAAATGAATATCGGGGATTTAACGCTTTATTATATTTATTATAAGAAACGCACAGTTATAAATGATATGTCAAATGAAAGAGCAACTTAAACAGTTTCGTTTGGCACCAGTTGGCATGCTCAGCGATCAATGTTTACGCTGCAATCCGCTAGTAACAAAAATGGCGAATAGTGAACAGAAAGTGTTTTGTGTTTTGCAGTTTGCGAAGACCGAATCTGTTGTTACTGTACAACGTGCGTTCCTGCTAAAGTTCTATTGCGATCCTCCAAGTGATAATATCATTTGTAGATGGTATCATAGTTCAAAATACCGGCTGCCTTTATAAGGAAGAGCATGGGACGACCAAGAGTTAGTGAAGAGACAGTTGAGAGAGTGACAGAGTCGTTCACTCGTAGCACAAACAAATCAGTCCTGAAGGCTAGTCGTGAATTACAAGTTCCTGTGTCGACTATATGGAAAGTTTTAAGAAACGCCGATTAAATACATCCTTACTGTTTACAGTTATTACAGGTTCTAAAGCCGACAGACCAGGAATATGTGCCAACTTCGCAAACAACATGTTGTTTCATGACGAGGACGATTTTCTCGATCATGTTGTCTTCAGTGATGATCGACCTTTCACCTTAGTGGACATGTTAACACTCACAATTGATCGCATATGGGACTCATAAAATCTTCACGAGATGGTACAAATGCATCGAGATTCCTCTAAAGTGCCGTATCCCGGCGGAACGTTTATGAGGCTTTCTTGTTCGGTGATCCTTCTGTGACTGGCAGTTCTTACCCTGATACACTAGAGCAATGGATCTTCCCTCAGTTGGAATAAGATGAGCCAGAGAACGTCATTTTCAGGCTTGATGGTGCGCCACCTCACTAGCATAGCGAAGTACGCGATTGGTTGAACGTAACTATACCCAAGCGCTGGATAGGCCGCAAGGGGCCCAATAACAAGGATCGCTGTGCATGGCCTCCACGTTCACCCGACCTAACAGAATGCGATTTTTTCCTTTGGGGCTTCATCAAGGGTCGTGTGTACGTGTCTCCGCTACCAGCTGACCTTCCTGAATTGAGAAATTAAATTGAAGCAGCTATTGCCACAATCACGGAAGACAGACTTATCAACGTTTGGGAGGAACTCGGCTTTAGACATGATGTGTGCCGTGAGACAAATGGTTCTCACATTGAACATTTATAAGGTTCTTGGTAGAACTGTTTGAGTTGCTCTTTCATTTTACATATCATTAGTAATTGTAAGTTTATATAATAATAAGTATTATAAAGCGTTAAAACCACCATATTAATTTATAAACGCCTTGCATATTGAAATGAAAGTTTCCAAAAGGGTTAATGGCAAGCCGGCCGCGGTAGCCAAGGAGACTGAGGCGCTTCAGTCACGGTCTGCACGGCCACTACGGTCGGGGGTTCGAATCCCTCCTCGGGCATGGATATTTGTGCCGTCTTTAGTATAAGGTAGTTCATAAGTAGTTTGTAAGTTTAGGGACTGATGACCTCGTAGTTAAGTCCCATAAGCTTAACAAACATTTGAACATTTTTTTTATAATGGCAAGATCGCTAATATATAATTTTATTCCGAAGACCTGTTTCGATAATCTCTGCCATCATCTTCTGGTCTATAGTTGTTTACAAAGCTGTCATATGTTGAATTTTTTTTCTTTATTGTAAAAAAAATTGACACAGTGGAAACATATAAAACATAAAGGAGATAAACGTTTGGAGATAAAACACATAAAACGGAGATGTTAAACGGAGATAAGACAAAGTTTTTAAAACGGAGCGAAATAGTTGCGTCATGAAAGTTTCGATACGGCGACGGTGGAGAGTGAAACAACTGCTAGAGGTGCAGTGGCGCGCGCACACACAGTTAAAATGATCTGTTGAAGAAGGACATGACGGAATTTAAAACGTGCATGTCATTATTATAAAACGAGTAGATACATCAATTACATTGACAAGGGAAAGCTCGCTTTCATTTAGAAGAAAAGACATACCTTGCGATGTCAACAGTTGTTGTTTAAAATAATTTAAAGTGCATAGATGCACTATGTCACTGTAGTTAAAATGTACATGTCAGTATAAGTGACAATAAGATACTGGCATATGAAACAAGTCAAAGATATAAAAAAAACGGCTGCAGATGGCAGCACCAACTATTGTAATGTTACCATGAACGACAAAGAGGTTCATTAACATTGTATAGTTTCATATGAGGGGAAATTGGGAAGGGGTAATGGGAGAATATTTATTGTGATTGCACAGATTACAATAGAAATAGACAGATTTTGAATACTGATTTAAGATATCTAAGCTCATGTTGTATTTTATACAGATAATGTAATGTTATGAACAAACCACTTCTGTAAATACGGCTTTGTAAACAATTATCGACCAGAAGATGACGGCAGAAACTATCGAAATCGGTCGTCGGAAAAAAATTATATGCTTGCGATCTTGGTATTATCCACTTTGGAACCTTTCATAATACTGGATCGCCTCCTTGGAGTATAAACAGATAAAGTCGCCCTGCATGTTGCTTTCTACTACCTACATCACGTGACAAGAGAAACGGAAGTGGTTCTTCCTGCGAACCACGCGCGACTGGAGGGGAAAAAGAAGGAAGCCACAGTGGTGCACGTAGCAGGTTTTTAAAGATTATGGAACTTTACTATGGGGTCATCAGTCTCTAAACTTACAAACTACTTATGAACTAACTTATACTAAAGACAGCACAGACATCCATGCCCGAGGGGGGATTCGAACCCCCGACGGGGAACGGCTTCGCGCATCGTAACATAGCGCCTCAATGCGCTCGGCTGCTCCGCCGTGGCTACACGTAGCACACTCCGTCACACACAGTGTGGTGGTGTGCGGAGATACACTAATGTCCAAAAGTTAACCATTATCATTAAACTAGGTCATATCTCTTGATAAGAATGTCAAAAGGCTTGCTGAACAAATTGAAGCTTAACACACACCAATTGTCATGCAACTAGGCCAAAAAGCAGTGTTATAAAGTTTCTGATCGCTACAGTACATTATTCACAACAAAAGAATCTGTTAATAGGGTGTATGGTGACCCCTAATGGCCACATAAGCTTCGGAACGACGTGGAATGCTCTCTACCAGATGGTCTAAGAACTCTCCTGGCAATCAATCGCATTCCTTTGAAAAGAAAATGGCCAGGTCTTGGAGGGACCTTAGTAGAGGCTGCCGTGATGCAGTTCACCTCAGGTTCTATAGGATTATATCCGCAGACCTCAGTTGCCAGTCCAGGCGATTAATATCTTTCTCTTCAAGAAATTTATCAACCACAGCAGGACGGGAGTTATCAGAAAGGACACAGTACGTTGTAATTGATGAAAAGTCATCGAGTAGAACAGAAGGGATATCTGACGTTCCCCAGAGAAGTTTTATAGAGCCCCTACTGTTCCTTATTTTTATAAACGATTTAGGAGATAATGTGAACGGCTTTCTTAGATTGTTCGCAGATGATACTTTCTTTTATTGGGTACTAAAGACACCAGAAAATGAAAAGCAACTGCAAAATGATTTTGATACGATATCTGCATGGTGCAAATATTGACAATTGACCCTAAATAATGATAAGTGTGAAATAATCCATATAAGCACAAAAAGAAATCCTTTAAACTTCATTCACACGATACATCAGTCAGCTATAAAGACCGTAAATTCTACTAAATACCTAAGAATTACAATTACAAACAACGTAAATTGTAAAGAACACACAGAAAACATTGTAGGGAAGGCGAAATAGAGGCTAAGTTCCATTGGCAGAACTCTTATAAGATGCAAGAGAGCTACTAAAAAACTGCCTGCACTACACCAGTGGGGTCCTGTGTTTATTTGCTGCACATTGTGGGATCATTCACAACAGGTGGGACTAATGGATGATTTGGAGAAAGATCAGAGAAGGGCAGCTCATTTTGTATTATCGCGATATAGGGGAGAGAAGTGTCGCGGAAATGATGCACGAGTTGGGGTGAAAATCATTAAAAGAAAGGCATTACTCGTTGCGGCGAGAGTTATTTCCGAAATTTCTTTCACTAACTTTCTCTTCTGAATGCTAAAATAATTTCTTAGCGACCACCTTCACAGGGGTACATTATCATCACAATTCAATAACAGAAATCAGATCGAAAACGGAAAGATTTTGGTGTTTCTTTTTCCCCACACCGTATTAAAAATGTAAAGGTACAGAAATATTGTAAAGGCGGTTTGATGAAGCCTCTACCATGCACTTAAATTTGATTTGCCGGCTAATTATGTAGATGTAGATGGATGGCAATGCGTGTAACAGCAACAACATTCAATACCACAGAAATGATTCACGAGTTAGTGTGGAAATCATTAAAAGAAAGTTGTTATTCATTAATGTGAGATCTATTTGCGGAATTTCTTTCATCAACTTTCTCTTCCGAATGCGAACGTATATTGTTAGTACCCACCTACATAGGGAGACATGATCATCATAATAAAATAAGAAAAGTCAGATCGAAAACGGTAAGACTTGGGTGTTCCTTTTTCCCCGAGAGCTATTAGAGAATTGAACTATAGAGAAATAGCATTAAAGTGGTTCAGTGAACCCTCTGCCATGCACTTCAATGTGACTTGCGAAGTATCAATGTAGATGAAGATATTCATGTTGTCCCCTTTAAAGTAATCCCCGTCATATACAACGCACTTTTGCCACTTTTGGGCTTTGGTTTCGACATCATAATCATAAACCCATGTTTTGGCACCACTCACGACCATTTTGAGCAAAGCAGGTTCGTGGCTGACGTCATTCAATAGCTCTTGAGCGATGCTCATGTGACATACCTTCTGATCAAAATTGAGATGTTTTGCAACAAATTTTGCTGACACGCGTCTCATGCCCGAAGCATCCGAAAAATTTTCATGACATGAGCCGACCGACATGCCAACATCCTCAGTAACTTCTCGTACGGTAATTCGACGATTTTCCAAGACAATTTTCTACACAGCTTCGATGTTCTCATCTGTTGTTGATGTGTTGGTGTGTCCAGAACAATTTTCGTCATTCGCGTCTTCTCGGCCATTTTGAAAGAGCTTCTACAACTTGTAAACACTTTTTTTTTAAGTTACAGCAGACTCACCGTACGGCACCGTCAACATTTCTTGTGTTTTAGAACACTTGATTTCATTTATCACACAAAATTTAATGCAAGTTCTTTGCTCCATTTGTTATAGTAATAGAAAATCGCCAGCACACAAAACATGTCTAATCTATTTGTCGAAAACAAAGGAAGTGTGCTGTACACTTTTAACTGTGAACATATGTTCGGTACATGTGTAACAACAGAACACAATTGGTAATCGAACGTACGTTGCCCTCACTATTTAAAAAGTCACTTTTTGAACAGCCCCCGTATAGGGTGAAGAAAAAGTGATGCACTTGCTGGTCGTATGCAGTTCCTCGTTGGCATTCAAGACAAAGGTTTATCTACTATTAATAAGTCATGTGTATGGTGAAAACATATGTATGAAAATTAAAAAAAACTGGCAACACTATATGTGGAATGGACGTCGAAAATATAATACATATTCCTGACAAGGATTCGAAGTACAATTCCATGTTGGGTGTTGGTTTGATGTTGCAAGAATCTACTCATTATCATTGAGCCACGAAAGTTTGCACAGAAGTTTGTGCTGAAACACGCAGCGATTCTCTGCTCGACGTGACGTTTCCATGAATGTGCCTCCACCCGAACTGATTTTGATACCTGAACTTTTGTCTTTTATTTGGATGAGGACTCGCATGCCCTCCTTGAAGTGCGGCATTTTTTCTTTATCCTGAATATTAAAAAAAAACTTTCTTTCAGATCTACTCTAATCACTTTCAGAGCACCAACAATCACAGATCTGTTAACCTAAGTATCTTTTCTAAAGATTTTATCATGTAACTTACAATTCTAATCAGACGTTCCCTGTTTTGCACGCAGACTCGCGACTTACGAATACCGATATATACGGCTCGAAACTGAAATATGAAACGTCCAAGCTGTAAAGCTAACCATACTGTCCAAACGGAATGAGCCATTTCTATACTATTCGACCACCCTTCTCCCCCTCCTACGATGCTCTTGCGAGGACGAAACACTTCGCTTCGGTGCGCACTTTTGGTGGAGACGAATATGTACAAAAAGCTTCGTCTGAATATCGTTACTTTAACGTAAATAAGTATTGTTATGAAATTAGATCTGAAATAATTATGTTATATTTACTATAGGGAATGTATTCAGCTTGACAGACGGCAAAAATGTGTATGCTAGTTAATGAAGTACTAAAAAACCAAGTTTGGAGATTTGTAAAAAAATGTTCAAATGTTTGTATAGTCTATGGGACTTAACTACGTGGTCATCAGTCCCTAAACTTACAAACTACTTATGAACTAATTAAGACTAAAGACGGCACAAATATCCATGCCCGAGGGGGGATTCGAACCCCCGACCGTGACCATGCAGACCGTGACTGGAGCGCCTCAGTCCCCTCGGCCACCGCGGCCGGCGGAGATTTGTAACTTCCTTTACTAGCAACCGATCAGAGTATCCTTTTTATGGAACTTGATGTTGGACTATGAGCCACAAAACAACTTGTGCCTGCACCTATATAACACTCTGTCGTGAGAACTGCTACAAATCGATGCCTATGAAGATCTTCTGAGCTGTCAAGCCTTTGACCCTCACGTTCTTTGATGAGGCATGAGTGCCCAACACCTTGTTCATTTCTTGTAGTAGCACGCGATGGTAACACGCGATAGCAGCACGCGATAGCATATCACGCCAATAACCCGCCACCTCAAATTTCCGAGAAGCTTGTTCTCGGGCCGTACGAATCTGCGCTTTGTTGAATTCGCCTAGGGCAACTGAAATCTCCGTTTGCGACCCGCATCATTAAGACTTCTTTTGTGCCTCAACGATATACTTCCCTCAACCCAACAAACAGCCCAATAGATCCATTTCGGCCAAATACAATTTTTCCGATGTTCATGCAACATCTGCGAAATATCAATAGTTTCACATGGCACCATTGCATTATAGCGTGTAAACTTAGCTATTATATACACTACTAGCTGTAAACCCGGCGTTGCTCAGATGTTTATTTATCCTACGCTCTCGTAGTCCACATACCCTTACCCTCCTCTCTCTGCATCCATCGCTTTCTCTCCCATCTCTCTGTTCGTTTCCACCTTTCCCTCTCTAGGCAAAGTTTTCTGCAAGGTACCCTCTTTCATCTACAGTACCATACAACCATTTATGTACCCAGTGATCTTCCTCTTGGTTTAAAGATCATGAGTGCAAAAATACATAAAGATTGGAGCAAAACTATGCATTTTGTAAAATTCCGTAAGTTACGTACCCTCCACCATGCACCGAACGAAATTTTATACAGACAGTGACATTCCTCTTGTATTTAAGGTAGAGTGTGCAAAATTTCATCAGTATCGGAACAAATCTGTAGATTGTTATGCAATAGAAACGCAGGGTCACATTGAAAAACGCACATTGTTGTTTTCCAATATTCCAGTTTTATTTCATACAACCCTTGTTCTGATAATAACGAAAACAACAAAAAAGAATATGTGCAATCGGTCGAGTCGTTCTCAAGTTATGGCGCGACCAAGGTATTTAGGGATCCATTTTTATGTTGCAAAGTACCCTCCCCCAAGCACCGTACGACACTTGAGGTAGCCGGTGACCTTCCTCTAGTTTTGAAAGTCAAACGTGCGAAATTTGAAGAAGATCGGAATGAAACTGTTGATTTCGTGAGTCTGTGGGAGAAGTATGCTCCGCCATGCACCTGTCACAAAATACTTTCTTAGCTGACTTTTCTACCTATAAACTACATTCCTGCCAAATTTCAGCTTCATAGGTGAAGTACTTTTCGAGATTTCGGTGTTTAGTCAGTGAGTGAGTGTCCTTTCGCTTTTATATAGGCAGAGATTAAGAGGAGAGATTGCTTAATTTTGGATGCAAGAGAATTAAGGGAGACTTGCAGACAAAAATAAACAGTAACATGCAAATCTGTAATGCTAACTTTATTTGATACAAAGTCATGCCTGATGCGACAGTTTTACGGCATCTACAGCGAAACTGTTATAAGCGGTAGACTTGTTTTTGTTTAATCATTTCGTGTGGGGGGGGGCGAGGGGAGTCAGTTACAAAACGCTTCATAATCGTCCGAAATTTCACACAAACTTCGTTTCAGGTCCCTAACTACTCCTATTTTCCAATAATTGACGCATAAATGTGGCCTATCATTATTTATGAGGTCATATCTCCTGAGCTATGTGTCGTGCTCTTTTGTTTTTGGGTCAGGAACCTTCGTCGGCATACGGTGAACAGTTCACCAAAGTTTCACTGCAATCAAATGAATAGTTTATGAACACATAGAGGACATACAGATAAACATTCAATTTATATATATAGTTGTGATCCATAGTATCCGGACACCGTGAGAAGCATACGTTTTTCATATTAGGTGCATTGTGCTGTCAACCACTGCCCGGTACTTCATACCAGCGACCTCAGTAGTCCTTAAACATCGTGAGAGAGCAGAATAGGACGCTCTGCGGAACTCGCAGACTTCGATAGTGTTCAGGTGATTGGGTGTCAGTTGTGTCAGAAGTCTGTAAACGAGATTTCTACACTCTTTAATACACCTATTTCCACTGTTTATGAATTGATAGTGATGTGTAAACGTGAAGGGATAGGTACAAAAAGAAAGCGTACAGGTCGACCTCGTCTGTTGACTGACAGACACACGCCGAAAGTTGAAAAGTGGCGTATAGTGTAATAGGCAGGCATCTAAACAGACCATCACACTGGACTTCCAAACTACATCAGGATCCACTCCAAGTATTATGACAGTTAAGCGGGAGGTGAGAAAACTTTGATTTCATGGTAAAGTGGCTGCCCATAACCCACAGCGGGTTAGTGCCAAGCGACGTCTCACTTGGTGTAAGGAACGTAAACATTGGACGATTGAACAGTGGAAAATGTTTGGAGTGACGAATCACGGTACACAATGTGGCGATCCCATGGCGGGGTGTGGGTATGGCGTATGCCCGGTGAACGTCATCTGCCAGCGTGAGTACTGACAACAGTAAAATTCAGAGGCGGTGGTGTTATGGTGTGGTCGTGGTTTTCATGGAGGGGGCTTACACCCCTTGTTGTTTTGCGTGGCAACATCACAGCACAGGGCTACATTGATGTTTTAAGCACCTTCCCACTCTTGCACTCTTGAAGATTTTCGGGGATGGCGATTGCATCTTACGCCACGATCGAGCACCTGTTCGTAACGCACGGCATGTGGCGGAGTGGTTACACGGCAATAACATCCCTGTAATGGACTGTCCTGCACAAAATCATGGCTTGAATCCTACAGAAATCCTCACCGACCCACATCAATACCTGTCCTCAGTGCAGCTCTCCATGAAGAATGGGCTGCCATTCCCCAAGAAACCTTCCAGCACCTGACTGAACGTATGCCTGCGAGAGTGGAAGCTGTTATCATTGTTAAGGGTGGGCCAACACCATATTGAATTCCAGCATTACTGATGGAGGGCGCCACGAACTTGTAAGTCATTTTCACCCAGGTGTCACGACACTTTTGATCACATAGTGTAGCAGCACCAACTGGGTAAAGGATATACTGGACGTCTTTTGAGAATTGTAATTAGGTGAATATATCGATTTCCTGCATCAGGATCCATACTAATGAAGCTGAATTAGTTTTATGTGACTTCACTTTTTATACTAAAAAAAGAATCATTGTACAGTCTGGAGCTGATCGTCTCCCATCGAGCATCTCCCAGGATGGCGGTTAGGGTAATAACTCATCACATACCATCGGTAACGCGGAAATTACATCATCAGGACGAACGACAACGAGCACTGCTACATTGTAGTTGGCTGCAAGGATATATAACGTTACAGGACCAAACCCTTGAGTAAAAATTACCTGTATCTCCCCCGCCCCCGCCCGATTATGTTGGGTGTTGGTACCATGGTGAAGTTCTTCGCCTACCAAAGAAACAAAAAATGCTAGAATACCCAACTCAAAACACAAAACCTTAGAACACAAATAAGATGCGAGTTACGGGACGGAAAAGGACTTTGCGGTTTGAAACTTGAAAAATACAAGGATGTAGAAATAAAATAGAAGAAAAAATTAAAATTATCTATATTTTCTCGCAATAGCGAATTTCTTTTAGAGTCACTGTATAAGGTATGGTTGTTCTACCAAATAGTGACATATGAAAATTTGTGCCGGGCCGGGACCCGAACCCGGAAATACAGATTAAGCTGCAAGTGCTAAGGGATGAATGCAGATGACTCATATGTGCAGTCAGTGAGGCATAGGGAAGTGTGGGTCGGTCCTGGAGTCGTGTTCGGGTAGTCTAGTGGTCCGATAGTCTGCTCGCGGACGTGCTAGTGGAAGGTTGTGCCGTGCGGTGCGCCGCGCCTGCTCCCTCCGCGTGGTAAGTCTTCGCGCTCGCTGCAGCTTTTCGCTGTCGTTATCTATATTGTGAGAAGTTATGAACCGAAAGTAACGATGGAACAACCAACGAGGAAAGACACTTTGAGATTGACCTTTGATACCCGATATGCACGACCGAAGTCCTTTGAAATAGAGAATTGGCTTGAACGTGACTTGAAATTGTCTTTAAACGATATTGTGGGGATTCATTTGTCTATTGTGGCCTGCGTAGTGTTTGTAAAGCTTAGTACTGCCGAGCTGTGTGCGAAAATTGTCGAGTCTTGCGGAGGTGTCATGAAATTCAAACATTCTGACGGGAATGTTGGGGAGGTTACACTTACCCATGCAGGCTTTGGCATCCGGACGGTTCGTGTATTCGAGCTTCCATTTGAGATAACAGCTGAGCAAATAAATGAGGTTATATCACCTTTTGGTACAGTACTTAGCAACTTTGCTGAGAGGTGGTCAAATGCTCATAAGTTTCCCGTACTAAACGGTGTACGTCAGCTTCGAGTAGAGCTACGAAAGCACATACCATCTTATATTAATGTTTGTGGCTACAGAGGTATCGTAATTTACGACGACCAACCACGAACTTGCTCGGCCTGTAACAAACCTGGACACGTCAGAGCGAACTGTATACAGAGGCGCGTGGCGCAGCTGCCGGCAGGCGAGCCCGCTAGGCCGCAGTCGATGACGTCACTGCCCGTCACTTACGCTGCCGCGACTCGCGCGCAGCTGCTTACCCCGTCGGTCCCCGAGCTTACTGAACCCAGCAATTTTACTAACGCTGAAATACCGATGGACGTCAGCGCTCTTATAACTGAAGAATTAGATGCATCCCGACCTCCTACAACGACTGTTGATGCTCCGCCTGTAACCGCGTCGGAAGCAGACCCTCCTGTAACAGAGGAGGAGACGTCTGTGCAGGAAACAGACAACAATCTGGATGCCGAAGATCGGCCATCGGGGAGCAGTTCACCGAAGAAAAAGAAAAAACGTCGTCTGGCGCACCAAGGTGCGAACGAGACAGCCCCTATGTTACGACAAAAAGCCAAGGAAATAGCGAGCAGCCTCAGTCAAGACAGAGCTCACGAAATAAAAGAGTCACTAGCCTCTGACAAGCAACCCACTCCTGTTCCGGCAAATCATGACACTGTAGAAAAGAAGTCGAAGAAAACTGCAAACCCACGACAAGAAGGAAGTCACCCCCGGGTAACTCCTCACGACTTAGACGATGCGGCCACAAAAACTAATTGGGCAGACGATATTGAACCCCACACCGTGGACGACGAAATGAAGGACGTTTCAGCAGTCGATGGACCGTCACTTCCAGAACAATATGATACGGGCAATGCGGATGTCTCAATGAAAGATGTTTCCAAACGACAAGGGCGCGTCTCTGACCCATTTGATACGGACGAATACTATTAAAATGTGTATACAAATTGATATTTTTGTGATGAAACTCAAGATTATTTTTTAACGAACTATCAGCTAGACAGAACCATGCCTGACCTACAATCTTACAAGATTTCCACTGTAAACCTTAATAAGATACAGAGTTCATTTAAATTACAGAACTTAAAGGATTTTATATATGCCTCTGACAGTGATATTATTTTCTTACAAGAAGTCACGGACATTGAACTTGATCGCGTACCTGGATTCAACTCCATCATAAACGCAGGCAATGGCACAGAAATGGGGACTGCTCTACTAATGAGAGAGGGCATCTTAATACGAGACGTTGTGAAGCTACCTAATAGTAGGGGTATAGCGGGCACCATCAACAACACCCGTTTGATTAATATATATGCACCATCAGGTTCCAGCAATAGGCAACGCAGAGCAGACTTCTTCAAAGAGGAAATCGTCCCCTTATTTGGAAGCCAGTGTGACCATTTTATCTTCGGGGGAGATTTTAATTGCGTACTGCACGCCAAAGACCAGATTCCCAATTTTAATAAGAGCACTGAACTGGAACGTATTGTTACAGAACTACATCTAATAGACTCCTGGGAGCAAACACACGGAGCAGCCCCTGGTTTTACTTATGTCACTAACCACTCGGCAAGTCGTCTCGATAGAATATATGTCTCGCACAATCTAAAAGACCACATCTTGCAGTCCGAAGTTTGGCCTACTGCATTCTCCGACCATGCAGCGTACGTATGTACAATTAATATGGTGCAACAGGGAACATTCAGAGGCAGAGGGACGTGGAAGATGAACGTATCACATCTAGAAGACCTTGCGTGTCAGGAGGCATTCCACGCACTGTGGAGGGAATGTGAAAGCAAATACCCCAAGTACAAATCAGGGATTGACTGGTGGCTTAAACACACAAAACCTAAAATAAGAAGATTTTTTATGAATTACTCTAAGGAGAAAAGTTTTTGGTTCAGAACAACTATTGAGTTTTACTTCCAGTACCTACGGGACTTGTACAAGTCAGACGCAACAGTTGTGGACAACTACGAAAGAATCAAAAAAGTTAAGGCAAAGATTCTGTCTTTGCGGCGCAGACAAATGGAGGGCTACAAAATAAGGTCGCGAGCCCAGAATATAGCACAGCACGAGGTCACTTCCATGTACCACGTCATCCGCGAAAATAAAAGAGCGTCCCGAAAAATACTAACGGAACTAACAACCGATGATGGAAGGAAGCTGATAAAGCAAGCGGAGATTCGGAAGGCAATTATACAGCACTTTGCCTCCTTCATGTCTTGTCAGCCTGTCAATGAACAGCTTCAAGTCGAATTACTGGACAACCTCGACGGCAGGATTACCCACGCGGAAGCTCACGCTCTTGTCTCACAAGTGACTGAAGAAGATGTTACGGACGCAATAGAAGAAAGCACGAACAACAAGTCCCCGGGGCTAGACGGCATACCAGCGGAATTTTATAAAAAGTTCAGTGACGTCATAAAAGCGAAGTTTACACTTATTTGTAACGAACTATTGAACCCTGCAAATGACATCCCAAAAGAATTTCGACAGGGAATCGTGGTGTTAGTGCCCAAACAGCCGGGTGCTAAAACCGTCGGCAATCTCAGGCCGATTACGTTGCTGAATAGCGACTATAAAATCTTTGGTCGCATCCTTGCACGAAGACTAAAAACGACAATGGATACCGTCACAGGTCCCTATCAAACAAGTGTTGGAAGAGATAGGAAAATACTGCAGACCCTCTGCGAATACAGAGACCTAATTTCAACCGCAGACGTCTGTGAAATACATTGCGCACTTGTCTCATTGGACTTCGATAAAGCTTTTGATAGGGTTAACCACCGATTTTTACTTCGAACCATGGATGCTATGGGCTTCCCCCCTCGGTTCACTGCCGTTGTACGGAATACGTTGCTGAACAACACAGCCAGGATTGTTATTAATGGACAGCTTAGCCGCCCACTTGCAGTTACCAGCTCTATTCGGCAAGGGTGTCCAATGTCCATGGCACTCTACGCCATTGCCATCGAACCCCTGCTCGCCTCCCTTACAAAACACCTACGAGGATTGCAAATACGGGGAGAAAAGATCGCTTGCAAAGCGTATGCTGACGATGTTGGTTTTCTCGTGACAAATGGCAACGAAGTAGAGTCCGCACTCCAGATAGTGACTAAATATGAACAGGCATCTGGAGCAAAACTGAACAGAACTAAGTCCGGGATCTTTAACATTGGCCGTGGAATTGGTTCGCAAATGCAAGGCGAGTTACGTACTCTTCAAACACTGAAATGTCTCGGCATTGAGTTCCATACGAGTATACAACGTACTGCTGCTGTGAATTACCGGAAAATTCTTAACAAGATACGTGCTTGTGTGCAAGAACACAGCATTCGGAAACTTGACGAAATACAGAAAGCAACCGTGGCCAATGTGTATATTACTTCAAAATTGAACTACGTAGCACAAGTTCTGCCACTACCTGCATCAATGGCCAACCGCATAACATCCGCACTAGGACATTTTGTGAGCCGTGGCCGAATATTCAAAGTGAAGTACGACACTCTAATGCTCCCTACGAAATCTGGCGGACTAAACCTTACAGATGTCAGCAAAAAAGCGCAGGCTTTATACGTTTCAAACACGTACAAGCTTTGGAAAAGAAACAACGGTAGCCTTGCAGCACATCTTTTAAATGAAATAGCTCCTGTCGACCTCAACGCACCCATCAGTGTTCAACACATTACCAACGGACTGTACCATCTGAAATACTTTCTAGTCGAATACAGTTATATACAAGCAAGGATTCCGGAAAAGGAAATCATCAGAGTAAACGATTTATACCATGATCTGATAAAAGACAAAACCAGAAACAGGATAGAGCACAAATACCCTTCACAAAATTGGAAAGCAACGTGGGAGAACATCCACAGCCGGAATCTACCGTCGTATGTGAAAGCAGCATGGTACTTTGCCGTAAACCGGAAGATAGCGACCAATTCAAAACTTCATTCTATCCGTCTAGCGGAGTCACCAATATGTGTGTCCTGTAATGAAATAGACGACGAAGAACATCGGGTGTCGTGCGACAGGGTAAAAGATTTATGGCTTTACATCCGACGAAAGATAGCGAGCATCAGCAGAACCACGCCAAATGCCATAACGCCTGCTGACTTTTTAAATCCGGACGGTATCCCTTACCCAAGAACGAAACGGAACGCAGTCAACTGGCTGAAGGGCCAATATGTACATTACATCTTCACCAAGCAATCAGGACACCTAGAGGATTTCTGCCTGTACCTGACAACGGAGCACCACGCATTGATGAACACTAAAAAATACAGGGAAAATTTTGCAAACTTCCTAAGCAGAACTATACTGTAAAATACCAATACGGACGAAGCAAATGTTACTTGCTCATTCTCACATGTAACGTAGAAGAAAAAATTCAAGGCAATTGGACAACGAAACATTCACGCAACATGACTATACTACGATATGACAAGTGAAACGAAACATTAAAAGATTATAGTGAAAAGCACATACGAGAACACTATATGGCTTTTGCTGATTTCATGCAACCCAGTGGTGAAACTGGGAACTTGCACTTTTTTTTTTTTTTTTTTTTTTTTTTCCTTCTCAAAGAAAGACCACGGTTTCGGTTCGTTCAGATTCTATTACTACAGTCTTAACGCCGCTCTCACCAATAAGTGTTACTTTTACGGATCTTCAAAATAATTACGAAAGAAGAAACATTATTTTCTTTTATAATTGCTAATTTTTTTTCCTGCCCAAAAAAAAGGATGTAAAATAAAAAAGGTACCAAGAAGAGTACTCCAAATAAGAAGTGAGAAAAAAAAAAAAAAGTGGTTAAGGCGACCGCTCGCGAAAAACCGGAAACCCGAGTTCGGGTCCCGGTCCGGCACAAATTTTCATATGTCACTATTTGGTAGAACACCCATACCTTATACAGTGACGCTAAAAGAAATTCTCAATTGCGAGAAAATATTGATAATATTAACATCACTGTAATTCGTCACCATACAGTAATTTAAATAATTAAAGATTCAGAAACGATTGCAATGCACTTGATTACACGGACAGAGACGAACAAAAAGGGGAAAGGACGCGAAACACTAGGCCTACAAAACTACATACACATTTACAATAATGAGGAAATACATTAAAGAAGAAAAAAAGCATTATCAATTTTAATACTCAATACGTGGGAAAATGCGATTAGAAATAGAAATGCTTTTCATGAATGAATTTTAAAATCTGGAATGAAAATCGGATTAGTATTATCTTTTTTTATTTTAGATACGCTGCTTTATGTTACTGGATGTCCCTCTTGGAGGTGAACAATTTTATTTCTACATCGTTTTAATCCGATATGCATTTTTCCTAATATTATAGAAAGTACCTCACCCTGTATACTTTCATCTTCCTTCTAGTTTCGCTATTAATTATGATGCGTCCTGTACACCCATATCACTTCTGATACCTCACTATCCCAGACAAGACAGTGACAAGGAACGTGATTGACGTATTCCAGGAGAGGGGTTAGAACCGTCGACCAGTAGTCTAGATTTATGATTTCAGACAAACACTATGATCGTTTGGAAGTGACGCAGCCAGATTCCAATTTCAGATTGTGATCCATTTCGAGCCGCTTTGTACTGAAGAATACGTATTTTGCCAATATGATTTTCAGTTTTCTGCATCTCCTCTAAAAACACCGCACTTAAAAATTAATTACAAGTAGGATGTAATACAGTCTTCTAACTGTATCACGTCCTACATATAATTAATTTGCTGTTACTGATGATATCTAACTATCCCAAATATTATGTACTTAAAGCTTTATGTAAAATCTATTTAAAATAATCTTCAGCAGTCTGTCAAATATTTTGTTTATCGGAATGGTTAATTGTTTAAAATGTTATACATATAGATTTTCCCATTTTAAGTTAATTTTATTCATGGTTCCCCTGTTAAATTATATATAATTATTTAACTTTTAACATTGTTAATTGTGCAACCATAGTAAAGCCGAAGACTGAGCCAGCGAAAGCGTAACTGGCACCCTGTGAGAGTTGCAAAACTGCTGCCTCCTCAAAAACTGAATGCTAGTGTAAAGGTAAGATCAGTCCATTTTGTGGTGCCGCACAAGTCCAAAGTGCGCGCCACCTACTTTCGCCGCGCGCCGCCATGCACGCACGGCGCGGTGTTCTTACGACGTCAGCCACGAGCGCCCTCTGTTACAAATCCGCTCGTGGCCACCACAGAACGACATCGTTCACTTGGGACTGAGATAGGAACCAGTTAGCACTTCGGAATCAGATAGGCACCACTGAAGACTTTGCTATCGGATAGGCACTAGGCAGGCCTCTAACAACTATGTATCAGCATTCTGCAGTACTGATCTATGTAAAAGTTAAGTATTGTATAAATTCTGTTCAATATATATCTCGTTCTAATTTACTCTAGTGTTTCTAGTTTCTACTGTCCCACTGGCTGGTCACCTCCATACTGCACCAGCGTGCATCCTTATTCCTGTGTCGGTCTAATTCTGCTCGGCCACCGACACCTACGACGGAAACGAGATACAAAAGCAGCGACGAGGCTGGGACATAAAGTGGCGACGAGGAGTGATAGACGAACCTTGGGCCAGCAGCCAGACAGCAGCAGTCAGAGCACGCAGAAATTGCTCCCGCCCACCCACCCTTATTATAAGATTTTTGGGGGAACATATTCAGTTACGTGTTTTGTGGACTTTTTTGTTGCAGAGCGTCCTCTTTCCTATTGCATTTTGTGTTTTGTTATAAGTTACTTATATGCACGGCGCCTAATCGGTCAGCATGGCCACTACCCCGAACCCAAACTTAATGGAAATTATTCAGTTACAGACGGCGCAAATCACACAACTTCTCCAAGCGGTGGCGCAGTTGACGGCAACTCAACTACAGCCGTCGCTTCAGCAGCCCACACCTGCCGCCGCAACGCTTCCTACGTTTCGCCAGTACAACGAACGTGAGGAAGAATGGAGCGACTATTTCGCACAGTTTCAAGAACTCGTCGCGGCTCATCAAATTACAGGTCAGACTGTTAAGCATCTTTTATTGTCCGTGGTGGGCCCCAAAACCTTCGTATTACTGCAGAAACTATTCCCCAACGCATCTCCTCGTGATGTAGACTTTGAACAAATTGTAGATGCACTGAATGCTCATTATGAGAGAAAAGTTCTCGTAGCTGCGGCACGGTACCTATTTTTCAAACTTAAAAAATTACCGCAGCAGTCACACCAAGAGTGGATTACGGAATTGAAGGGCTTAACCCGCAAATGTAAATTTACTTGCTCTTGTGGAGTTTCGTATAGTGACATGATGTTAAGAGATGCGATTACGCAGAACATTCAGGACCCCAGAATTAGGGCAGCAATTCTAAAACAGTCAGACCCTTCATTAGACAGTGTATTGCAGCTTATAGAAGCGCATGATACTTTTGACTTAGCAGATGTAGAAATGCAAAGCCACAGTGTAAATTCAGTGCGCCGTAACGGACGCTTTCCTAGCCGTAGTTCTCAGTGTAGCACTAGTGATTCTTACAATAGTACAGGCCGTGCTGAACAGACAGTGAACAGTATCCAGTGTAAAAGTGCGACACAAAGGTCGCCCCGTCGTGTTAGAAATAGTGATTTGAACAACGGGCGCCAACGCTCATTTCAGAAAAATGTACGTAAATCTTGCCCCCAGTGTGTGTCTCGCCACAAGCGTGCTCATTGCCCTAGTCGCAACGCAACCTGTTATCAATGTGGCAAATCGGGACATGTGCAGTCTGTGTGTATGCAAATTAAAAACTCAAAGAACAGTAACGTTAGAAACAGTGCTTCGCAAAGTGCGAGAGCAGTGCATACAGTCAATGTCATAGACGCTGTGGAATTGAACAGTGCTTTACTTGGTTCTCAATTGCAAGGAAATTCTTCTGCATCTATTGCAAAACTATGTATTGAGCCACGCCGCAAGCGCCGACGAGCGCGTACATCTGTGCAACGGAAAAGGGTTCGGGACAAGCAAAGTGACAATGTACAGTGCAATCCTGTAGTGAACCAAGTGCCTTCTGCAACTTCTTATTGTAAAAGTGCCCAGTACGGTGTAGCTAGTGACAGTAGACATCAAGTAGCTGCTCAAGAGTGTAGTGCAGTAGTTAGTGACTCTGTAGTAGCCTCTCATTGCGAGGACGCCGATCCGGCGGTAGTGCCATCTAGTGACAGTGATATTAATCTGTGTGCCGAGTCTGCGCCGCTTACTTCACTACGCAGCCCGCGCATGCGCAAGCGTAGTAAACAAGTTCAATCAGACGTTGCCCACATTCGCGCACCTGTCGAGCGCCACAAGCAAAAGCTTTTTGTGAATCTCTCTATAGAAAATAAGACTGTGCAATTTCACCTCGATACTGGTTTCGCTGTCACATTAATTAATAAAGATACTTGTGAACTTCTGGGTTCGCCAAAATTGTCGCCGTCACAGCAAGTGTTAACAGCGTTCACAGGACAGAATATTCCCGTGCTAGGAACGTGTAGCCTGCCTGCCTCTTTTCAAGGTGTAACAAAAACAGTTTCTTTTGTAGTTCTTCAGGCCAAATCTACACAGAACATTTTTGGACTAGATGCATTTGACTTGTTTGGCTTATCAATTCAAATAGATGTGCTTCAAATTTCGTCAGTAGTGCCTCAGGACAAAATAAATGCATTGTGTGAAAAATACAGTGGCCTTGTTTTCGCCGGAACTAGGTTGTGCAAAAGACTTCATGGCACATGTAACTTTAAAAGAATCTGCAATACCAAAATTTCGAAAAGCTAGACCAGTGCCTATCGCAATTCGTGATAAAGTTGCAGACGAACTTAAACGTTGGCAAGATAGTGGGGTGATTTCTCCTCTTTCTGCGAGTCAGTGGGCCTCGCCTTTAGTAATTATACCCAAGCCGTCAGGAAAACTTCGTCTCTGTGCGGACTTCAAATCAACAGTGAACAGTCAAACAATTGTAGACACTTACCCTCTGCCCAGACCTGAGGAACTGATGGACAGATTAGGACAGTCTCGCTTCTTTTCTAAGATTGATTTAGCAGAGGCATACTTACAAATTCCGCTTGATGACGAGTCAAAAAAAGTTTTTCGTCATTAATACTCACATGGCCCTTTTTCAATTTCAACACCTACCCTTTGGCAGTTCTTCCGCCCCCGCTATTTTCCAGCGCTTTTTGGAACAGCTGACAGTTTCTGTACCGTGTTGCTCGAACTATTTAGATGATATTGTGGTATCCGGACGTACAGTTGAAGAACATTTAGCAAACCTGGAGTGCCTTTTTAAAGTGTTGACTGCAGCAGGTCTACGTTGTAATAAGCAAAGTGTTCGTTTTTTCAAACTGAAATAGAGTACCTAGGCCATGTGATTAATGCCCAAGGAATTCATCCCTTACAGTCACATCTTAGAGCAATCAAAGACTTGCCTCCTCCTACGAATGTACACGAATTGCAAGCAGTAATGGGAAAGCTTAGCTATTATATCAGGTTTATTCCCAATGCCTCTCAGATTGCAGCTCCACTGCATCACTTACGTAGGAAGAAGGTTCCTTTTGTATGGTCTAAAGATTGTCAGGTTGCCTTTGACAAACTAAAGTCTGCACTACTCAGTGATGCATGTTTGATTCCCTTTGACCCACAGAAGCCTGTAGTGTTAGCAGTTGATGCCTCGTCGTACGGTCTGGGTGCAGTATTGTCGCATCGTATTGGATGTCACGATCGTCCTATTGCCTTTGCGTCCAAGCTACTGACGCCAACGCAACAGAATTACAGTCAGATAGAAAAGGAGGCCTTAGCAATCATTTACGGCGTCACAAAGTTTCATCATTATCTCTATGGCAGAAAATTCTATTTGTTGACAGACCACAAGCCTCTCACATCGTTGTTCTCACCCACAAAGCCAATTCCGCCACGAACGGCACAAAAGCTTCAGAGATGGTCCTTGATACTGTCTAATTATCAGTATGAGATTTTGTACCCACCTACCACTAAGCACGCCCACGCGGACACATTTTCCCGACTTTCGGTTGGCCAGGATGTGTCGTTTGATTCTTCAGAAATGGCATGTTGTCAGATAGACTCCAGAGATGCTACCGCTGTCGCAGATTTCCCTTGAACTCTCGTCAGGTTGCACAGGAAACAGCTGCGGATGCAGACCTAAGTGTGGTAGCACGTTTTGTTCGCTCAGGGTGGACTGCCAGAGCCAAAGACATTGATCGGCCTCTGGTTCGACGTTATTTTGCACAACGTCATGCATTATCTTTAAGTCAGGGTGTTCTGTTGTTACATACGGACAACGACCAAGCAAGAGTGATTGTTCCTCGTTCCCTGCAACGAGAAGTGTTACGCCTCCTGCATCAAGGACATGGGGGTATTGTTAGGACAAAGCAACTGGCCAGACGTCATTGTACCTGGGTTGGCATGGACGCTCAGATAGAGAGCATGACGTCACAGTGTACTGTTTGTGCGGAGCATCAGGCGGCTCCTCCGCAACGTTTCTTAGACTGGCCACGCCCCAACGGACCATGACAGCGTTTACACATTGATTTTGCCGGACCTTTCTGGAATACGCGCTGGTTAATTGTTGTAGATGCTTTCAGCAGGTTTCCTTTCGTGATTGCCTTGAACTCAACGACGGCATCTAGTACAATCAGTGCCTTAACATCAGTGTTTTGCATCGAAGGTTTGCCTGAAACTATCGTCAGTGACAATGGACCTCAGTTTGTTAGTGCGGAATTTCAACAGTTTTGTCGTGTGAATGGCATTCAGCATATCACCACCGCACCTTTTCACCCTCAGTCCAATGGTGAAGCAGAACTTTTTGTTCGAACGTGCAAGTCTCACATGGAAAAGATGAAAGGTCAGCACCCCAGGCAGCAAGCTCTTCAAATTTTCCTGTCTACGTATCGGTGCATGCCACGTGACGGCCCGTCTCCTGCCGAGCTGCTACACGGCCGCCGTCACCGCACTCTCCTTCACCTGCTGCAGCCTCCCACGCACCGAGTCGGTTGGTATGGCGCTACGCATTTTCAGGTTTCCACGCCGGTGCTGTACAGGGTGTTTGCTGGCAACAAGAAGACATGGTTGCCGGTCACCATTCAGCGCGTGCTCGGTCGCAATATGTATGTTGTACGTTCTTCCACAGGGTCGGAGCTGCGGCGTCACACAAACCAATTGCGCTTGCACAGGCCTCGCGATCCTGTCTCCGGTTTCTTGATTCCAGACCCAGTTCACTGCCAGGGAGCACAGCCACATCGCTCGCCGCCGGGCCTAGCTTCCCCAGGCTACGAGATCCCGATGGATGTCGACGCGCCTCCTACGCAGTCGGCCCCTCCGCCTTCGTCGTGGCCTCAGCTGACAGCGTCACCGAGAGGGACTCCGGGACCGTGCGGGCCCCCCCAGCTTGGCCACGCACCTCAGAAGAAGATGACCTGCTCAATCTGGGCGGAAGCGCGCGCCCTTCCGCTGGTTTTGGCGGGTTTTCCGGCGGATCGCAAGGTGTATACCGGGGCGCGGACGGCGTCTCGATCCCAGCCTCAGCTACGACGCCCGTCCCACCAGTAACGCCCCCGCCCAGGCCCTCCTCCCAGTGCCGTCGCCGTGGCCCTCAGCCCTACGCCACGACGGCGCGGCGGTTTGGGGGGGAGGGGTGTGGTGTCGCACAAGTCCAAAGTGCGCGCCACCTACTTTCGCCATGGACGCCATGCACGCACGGCGCCGTGTTCTTACGACGTCAGCCACGAGCGCCCTCTGTTACAAATCCGCTCGTGGCCACCACAGAACGACATCGTTCACTTGGGACTGAGATAGGAACCAGTTAGCACTTCGGAATCAGATAGGCACCACTGAAGACTTTGCTATCGGATAGGCACTAGGCAGGCCTCTAACAACTATGTATCAGCATTCTGCAGTACTGATCTATGTAAAAGTTAAGTATTGTATAAATTCTGTTCAATATATATCTCGTTCTAATTTACTCTAGTGTTTCTAGTTTCTACTGTCCCACTGGCTGGTCACCTCCATACCGCACCAGCGTGCATCCTTATTCCTGTGTCGGTCTAATTCTGCTCGGCCACCGACACCTACGACGGAAACGAGACACAAAAGCGGCGACGAGGCTGGGACACAAAACATTTCACTTTTTTTTTGTTCTTTCTTTGTATCACAGTTATGCTGTCACATGCTTTCACAACAAAAATACGTCTGGCGGTTAAATAAAAGACATAGAAGTATATACACTACTCAAAACAATCAGGGGATCAGGTGAGATACCATATACAATATAAGTGTAATAACGTATTTTTTTCAGATACTGCTTACAATTTTAATCTGTGTGTGATACAGTACTATATTTTTCTGCCTCGACTATTTACTTGAGGTGTTTACATTGCGTTTACTAAGAACGAGCCACCAGGGAGCTACCATAATAGAGAAAAAGTCATTGTCGTGTCCCTCTAATATGTTGTGTGATCACCTCGGATGGGCAGTACAGTTACACACATGCGTGGCATCGACAGTGTGAGGTTATCAATCAGCTCTTGAGGGATGTTTGACCATTCTTCCATGAGTGCAATAGCCAGCTCTACAATCGTTGTGGGAGCTGCTGGTCTGTCGGCAATTCGTGTGCCAACTGTATCCCAAACATACTCAATCACTCCATTCGTTCAATTCTCTCAGCTTCAAGCTTATTGCCCACCAGTGCAGCTATGCGGGGGCGAACGTTATCGTTATTCTGCAGGTCCTGAACCTTCAGCAGTAGGTGATGCTATGGAATAACTTTTTCTTCTTTTATCATTGCCTTATAGCATGGAGAAAATGTAAGTTTCCAGTGCAATTTCGGCAGCCTTTTTTCACCATCTGGGTGAGCTACGACAATTGTTGCGTCGTTACCCCGCACTTTCTTTAGCTCTACAGGAAACCTGGTTTCCGGCCCACTGGGCCCCTGCCCTTCGTGTCTATCGGGGCTACTACAAAAACAGGTCATATATGACTGGGTATTTCGCGGAGTCTATGTGTACGTCCTTGCCAATGTACTTAGTGCCCCTGTATCTCTCCACACCACTCTCGAGGCAGTGGCTGTTAGAATCCAGGCAATGTAGGAATTCGCTATCTGCTGCATCTACTTTCCCCTGGCTGTCTCTTTAACTGACCTTACAGCTTTGATCGCCAAACTTCCCCCACCATTTCTCCTCTTTATGGCATTCAATGCTCACCACCCATTGTGGGATGGAATGCAGACGACAGGGTCGCAGTAGGGACTTTTTGCAACAACTAGATATTTGCCTTGGAAAAATGGTGTTCCCACGCATTTTTGCGTGGCGTGAGGCACATATTCAGCCAGAGACCTATGTGTTTGTAGCCAGAGTTTTCAACATCTTCATTGAAGTTTCCATGGCTACCTATGTGGCAGCGAGCATTTCCCAATCTTTCTATCGCTCCTGCAGTGTAAACCTACAGAACGGCCGCTGATTGGCCATCTTATACCTCCACTGTTGTACTTGTAGCTCCGCTAGCAGCGAACATTAACATTGCGGTACAACAGGTGACTCACGCTATTGTCTCCACCACCGAGGCAACTGTACTGAACTCCACTGGTTACCCTCGGCGCAAGCCCGTGGCTTGGGGGTCGAGATCGCTGGGGTCATTCGGGAACGTCGGCGAGGGCTTCAGCACCACCCTTCCATAGAGAACCTCATAGCCCTAAAACGGCTCCGTGCACGAGCGCGACGATTGGTCCATCAGAGTATGCGGGACCCCTGGGAGAGGAATGTAGCTACTATCGGCTCCCGCGCCTTCCCTTCTCGGGTATGGTCACATGTTCGGAGACTTTTTGGATACCGCCCACTGACAGAAATCCCATATCTGAACATCCAGGATATTCTCTGCACTGAACCGACTGCTATCGCCTAGCACATGGCAGAGCACTATACACATTGCTCTGAGACTGCAATCTACAAGTGAGGACTTCCACACCCTCCAAGAGCGCATCGAAAGGAAGCATTTATCATTACGCCGGCGGGAAAAATGCCCCATTCAGTGAGTGGGAGTTCAAAAATGCCCTTGCAGCATGCCCCAGTACCTCTCCAGGAACAAATAGGATTCCCAGCCAGTTCCTCTTTCACCTAACAGTAGAGTTTCAACACCAGATTCTTGCCCTGTTTAGCCGTCTATTGGTAGAGGGGGGCTTTTCCCGTTGAAATGACAGGAAAGTATCATCATCCCGGTATTGAAACCTGGAGAAGACCCGCTAGCGACTGACAATTACCTTCCGATCACGCTCACACACGTTCTCTGCAAGGTCTTAGAATGTATGGTGAGTCGGCAGCTCATGTGCATTCTTGAGAATAGTGGTCTTCTGGACTCACAACAGGGTGGCTTCTGTCAGGGCAGCTCCACTATTGACAACCTTATGTCACTGGAGTCTGCAATCTGTAATGCTTTTTTCTAGGCATTACCGTCTTGCTGCGGTCTATTTCAACCTTCGGAAGGCTTATGATACCAGCTATCGCCAACATATCCTCGATACACTGTACGGGGAACGGCCTAGCGCTTCGGAGCATAACGCCTCAATGTGCTCGGCCACTCCGATGCGGCTTCGATTTAATTCTCTACACTCAAGAACTGACAAACCTACAAGCAGTGACGGAATTAAAAGGAGTAATCACACATTGTAAATTGAAGTGCTGTTGTGGAAAGAGTTACAGCGATCTCGAGTTAAGGGATGCTGTCACACAGAAAGTTCCGGTTGCTAGGATTCGCGCTGCCGTACTCAAATTGCCAGACCCAGAATTGCAAACTGTGATTTCCATAACTGAATCGCAAAGCTTAGTGGACACTACGGACCTGAACTTTGACTCTCCTGTAATTTATAGTGTGGAGAGTGTTTCAAGAAATAGGTCACAGCATAAAGACAGAACAGGGAATAAAAGCAAGGTGCAGTCCCAGGGCAAGGGAACTTTTTTTTGTCTCACAGGAGGCGTGAAGGCGCTCAGCAGAAAATGCGGAAATCGTGTCGGCGATGATTCACTAGGAAATTATTGATAAAGGAGGGGAAGGAAGAAGGATTAGGAAGGAAAGGATTGACAGTGGCTGCATTAGGACATTGAAATGAAACAATGACGAAAAGTATAAACGTGAGCCGGGCCAGGAATCCAACCCGGGTCTCCCGCTTCGGGCCAGCGGTTGCATTAACCACTTCGCTACCCGTTCTCCGCTACCGTCCGTCTACAACTTCCAAAAGTCGCACGTTATGGGTGTAGCACTCCTATCGTCCGTGCCTTCTTACACTCGCAATTACGGATTCCCATGCGAGGTCGAACATGTCCGAAAGAAGAGACACCACACCAATACAATTCACTGGGCACACGCACTCGCCATGCCCCATCCGGCAGGCGACTTGCCATAGCTGTGGCTAGGTAGGCCGAGTTCAGAGCGTGTGTTTACTCCAAGGCAGTGCTTGGCGCGACACGGCGAACGCGCGGTAGGGCGCAAGTCACCAGATCATTAATTCTATTACGGGCCGCCCTGTGGAGCAAGTGAACTTAAATACTGCAAGCACGTCCGCTATGAGAAAGTCCTCCCAGGCGCTTCGACGTAAAGGCAATACGCTATTTGAAACTTCCTGGCAGATTAAAATTGTGCGCCGGAACCAGGACTGGAACCTGGGACCTTTGGAAAGTAGGAGGGGAGGTACTGGCAGAAGTAAATTTGTGAGGACGGACCGTGAGTCGTGTCGGGATAGCTCAGTGGTAGAGCGCTTGCTCGCAAAGGCAGAGGTCCCAGGTTCGAGTACCGGTTCCGGCACACAATTTTAATCTGCTAGAAAGTTTCATATCAGCGAACACTCAGCTGCAGAGTGAAAGTTTCATTCTGGGATACGCTATTTGTTACCTTGTTCAAAAAATGTTCAAATGTTTTTTAAGCGTATGGGACTTAACTACGGGGACATCAGTCCCTAAACCTTCAAACTACTTAACAACTACCTTATACTAAGGACGGCACAAATATCCATGTCCGAGGGGGGATTCGAACCCCCGACCGTAGTGGCCGTGCAGACTGTGACTGGAGCGCCTCAGTCTCCTCGGCCACCGCCGCCGGCTTGTTACCTTGCGTGTAGCTGACAACTCCGGGGAGTTGCCACTGGATCTTGATACTTCAGTTTGCCTACTTAATAAAGACAATTCTCAACTTATAGGAAGCCCACCCCTACGCAAATCTACTTCAGTTATATCTCTCCCTCAACGGATAGTCCATACCGGTACTTGGTGTATGTAGTTTGCCCACCTCTTTCAAAAATGTTACAGACTTTGTGTCTGAATAACCGCCACTTTACAGGCATATTTGGCCTTGACTTATTTGATCTCTTCAATCTTAGCGGGCAACACAATGTTCTTGAAATTAGTGTTTCGGTGTCTCACAAAAAAGTTTCAGAGTTGGAAGAGAAGTACAAAGAGCTGTTTGGGCCGGGATTTAAAAGCTCCTGTCACCTTAAAGCATAATGCACAGCCACGCTTCGCCCTGTAACGCTTGCAATTCACGACCAGGTAGCGTAAAAAATTAAAAGATGGGCTGATAATGGGGACACAAAGTCGCTATCACCTAGACAGTTGGCCTCTCCTCTTGTCATTTTTAAGCGACCCATGTTCGTCTGTGCTCCGATTTCAAAGCAACGGTGGAAGAAAGGAAACTTAGGGTTTAACGTCCCATCGACAGCTTGGTCATTAGAGACGGAGCTAACGCTGGGAGTTTTGGGTAAGGATGAGGAAGGAAATCGGCCGTGCCCTTTGAAAGGAACCATCCCGGAATTTGCCTGGAGTGACCTAGGGAAATAACGGAAAACGTAAATCTGGATGGCCGGAGGTGAATTTGAACCACCAATATCCCGAATGTGATTCCAGTGCGTTACCACTGTGCCACCTCGCTCGCTAGCAACGGTGGGTCTGATGACCTAGCTGTTTACTCCACTCAAAATAACAGCAACAACAACAACAAAGCAACGGTGAATCCACAAACTGTAATAGATACTTATCCCCTCCATCGCCCGGAGGAATTGATGAGCTGATTCGGCAATAGACAAAATTTCACACAGGAGGCATATGTGCAGTTATCGTTGGGTGCAGAATCCGGAACATTTTTTGTGATCAACACTCACAGAAGACTGTTTCAGTTTCTAAGACTGCCTTTCGGTAGTGCGTCGTCGTCTGCTGTTTTTCACAGATTCTTGCAACAGTTAGCACCAAAAGTGCCATCGTGTTCCAATTATTTAGGTGATATTGTGGTGTCGAGACACACTAGAGGAAAATTTGTATGATTTAGATTGTTCATTTCAAGATCTTAGGGACAATGGGTTAGAATGTAATAACGGCAAGTGTTCATTTATCAATGTGGAACTACACTATCCTGGACATGTTATTAATGAACAAGGAATTCATCCTAAACAATCCCATTTACAGCAATTACATACTCGCCTCCGCCGATAAAAGTAGCAGAACTACAGTCTGTAATGAAAACCCACTTATTATTGTAAACTCATGCCTAATGCGCAAATCGCTGGACTGCTTAACCGTTTGCGCCAAAAAAATTATCGTTTCTATGGTCCACTTCTTACACGAAAGCTTTTCATCAATTGAAAGATGCTCCGCTCAGTCATCGTTGCGTGATACCTTGCGATCCTAACAAACCAGATGTATTAGCTGTTGACGCTGTTCTTTTGCACAGATTTAGTACCTTAGGCAGGTCCACTGCAGAAAATTCTATTCGATCAATGATCACCGACCTTTGATGGCTTTATTCTGTCTTACTAAGCCTGTACTGCCACGTACAGCGCAAAAATTGTAACGTTGGTAGTAGGGTCTGGACAGGCCGCTGGAAAAATTCAAGATGGCGGCGGTTCAGGGGGAAAACCCCAATCCCACCCCTCCAGCGGCTGACCCCAAAATCCAAGATGGCCCCGACTTGCCCGTCCCCACAACCACTCACTTGGGAACGACCGACCCCAACCGCCCCTGGCCCCCATGGTCACATATATGAGATCCGCCTACCCTCAGACAATCTGCCATAGCCTCCGATTATCATTTTTAATTTGCATATCAAATTAACTGTTGTGCTTAGTATTAACTCTATGCATTTTTTTCATAACTATAATATAATAAAATATAATAAAACATAATTATCACAGTGTCATTCACTGTGATAATTATGTTTTATTATAATGACATAGTGCACCTATGCACTATAAATTGTTATATAACAACTGTTTGACATTACAAGATTATGGCCTTGTAAAATATTTTATTTGACCTGACGATGGTGACATAGTTCAGCGAAACCGGTCGTCGTTAATAAAAATTGATGATAAGCGATCTTGGCTATTTAATATCTTTTTACAATAAGACACATTTGCGTGCAAACCGTGTAACCGTCGAATATAATATGAAAATCGCGGGACGAAAATAGGTTAACTTGCGAGTCGCGATGTTAGCAGACGACCGTTTCATCAAAAAATTCTTCTCGAGAAAGCTCGCGTTGATGAGAGGTGACGGTCCGGCGACGGACAGTGTGTATTCCACCTCAGAAATACATTGTGAAATACATTCTGATCATAAACTTCGACAAAACGCAAAATATACTTAAATATGAAGGAAAATGGCGGACTAACTAGAGCGGTGACTGCAGCAGACAGTTACTAGCTCGCGCATGCGCAGTGAACCCACTAGTACCGAATTATTAGTTCATCGTTTAAAACGGGCTTTAGTGGGCGTACGGTGCACAGTTCACCAAAGTTTCATTGCAATCGAATGAATGGTTTATGAACACATAGAGGACATACAGGCAAACATTCATTTTTACAAACAGAGATTGTTTCAATATTTATTTGAACAACTCGCGAGCCTAAATAGCACTTCTGTTCTCAACACCACAGTCACACAAACACACGCACACGCACACACACACACACACACACACACACACACACACACACACACATAACGCCACTTGACATGCCCCAGAGGTATGATCTACAATGGGAAGCCAAGATCACGGTCACTGCACAGCGTAACATGAACGCCGCGTCGATTGAACACGCGGCACGTCGGGAATTCAGGCAGAGTACACCGCTAGGTCACAAGAGCGCCGGCTGCCTCTGCAGATTTGATTGAGCGCTGCCCTGCAGATTTAGCCCGCCACAGCGCAGGAATGCTGCGGAAGCCACAGGCCACGCCAATCGTGTAGCGCCAATTATCGCGAGATCATTACAAGGGAACACAGGCGGCGCTCGAGGGCTTCAAAGCAGCGCCATTGTACTTCCGCAAGACGCTGACAGCTGCGCCGTACCCTCAAGGCACCACACACTTACAAAGACAATCCTTGCATTGTGCCGGTGTGGGGGAATTATCGAGCAACCGTTCCGTTAAACAGTTCCGCAAAACAATGATAGCCGCAATCACACAACACAAGACAATCGTAAACTCAAAATAGCTAAAATCTTACTCCAACGAGTATCAACATTCGTAAAATCTCTACGTATTCTAACCAACAACGAGCTAATGCTTCCATCTTTATCAAATTCAAATGTTGGTAAATATATCGGACTCAACTGTGTGGTCATTAGTCCGTAGCTTACAAACTACTTAAACTAATTGCAATAAAGTTCCGGATCGCTGATTATGTTTTATTTAATAGTGCTACTGCTGTTTCGACAGTTTGTCATTCTCAAGCGCGTCTACGATGTTTGGACGTTAAATGTTGACATCTGGCGTAACTGTTATATAAATTACATGGATATATACACGTATTTAGTTGTTGTATACGGTTTTTAGCTGTCAGGTATTATGCAGCTTTTTACGTTAAACTTTAAATACCTGACAGTTAAAAACCGTATACAACAACTAAATACTTGTATATTTCCATGTAAGTTATACAACAGTTACGCCAGATGTCAACATTTAACGTCCAAACATCGTAGACGCGCTTGAGAATGACAAACTGTCGAAACAGCTGTAGCACTATTAAATAAAACATAAGCAGCAATCCGGAAGTTTATTGCAATGTCTTTCTGCGACATATATGATGCTGCAGGCCCAACAATTAGGAAATTACTTAAACTAAGGTAAACCAGCCTAAGGACAACACAAACACCCATGCCCGAGGGGGGACTCGAACCACCGACGGCGAACAGCCGCGCGCACCGCAGCACGGCGCCTCAGTGCGCACGACTAATCCGCCGCGGCTCATCTTTACCGTGAACACTATTACCAGACAAGCTATGTGACAGTTCCACTGCAAACAGGCAATGCTTGGACGAAAGATCAAGTAACGTACACAATGCAAATTTTGACAACAGATCATATTACGGAGTCACACTATCTAAACAACAAGAGAACTGCCTTATACATTAAATAACAACTTCAGTGGAAAGAATATCCACTGGTTCTAGCATATGCTACATTCCATAAACGAACGTAGAACCATCGAAACATCATAAAATGAATGACACATACACATATAATAGTTTACAAGGAAAGATCGGTACAAACACCAACTCCAACCGAAACATTACACAAATGAATTCCTATGCAAAAAGGTTTGTCTCTAGAGATATGGTAACTCTCAAAAAAAAAAAAAAAAAAAAAAAAAAAAAAAAGTTCAAATGTTTGTAGGGCTTAAGGGACTTAACTACGGGGTCATCAGTCCGTGAACTTACAAACTACTTATGAACTAGCTTATACTAAGGACGGCACAAATATCCATGCCCGAGGGGGGATTAGAACCCCCAATCGTAGTGGTCGTGCAGACTGTGACTGGCGCGCCGCAGAACGCTCGGCCACCGCGGTCGGCAGGAATAGAACTAGAAAGGAAAACCTGGCGCATTCTCAATCGTATGCGTATCGGCGTTGTCCCTGTCAAGTCAAACATGGCGAAGTATGGTATAGTTGCAAGCAATGACGTTCTTTGCAACTGTGGGGAAGTACATAATGTGACACATTTGACTACATGCGAGCGTGCGGCTCAACATGCACCCTAAATGGTTTATGGTTCGCTAACAATGAAGCTGTCGACGTAGACCGTTACTCGGCTGAAAAGCTATAATTTCGGATTTGGACACGAAAAAGTAAAGTAGGTGGGTAGATCGCGTAATTAATGAAGAGGTACTAAAAAGAATTGGGGAGAAAAGGAATTTTTGGCATAGCTTGATTGAAACGAGGGATCGTTTGGTAGGACACATTCTTAAACATCACGGAATCGTAAATTTATCATTGGAGGGAAGTGTGTAGGGGAAAATAGCAGAGGGCGACCAAAAGATTAATATACTAACCAGATTCAGATGGATGTGGGTTACCGTTCTTATGAGAAGATGAATAGGTTTGCTCAGGGTAGAGTAGGGTGGAGAGCTGCAACTAACCAGTCTCCGGACTGAAGATCGCAACAACATTTGTACTACGGCAGTGCGTCGGACGCAGCTTCATATCTCTGACCTGCTAGTTCCTAACATATTTCCTGATTCACTGAAGCAATCGTGGCTGTAGCAGGCTGTTCGATTTCTGGACAGGCGTGATTATTTGTAGCGTCTCTAATTACCTCATTGTCGTCATAAAACTGCTTTACTCAATCAGAACGCCACCTATTGGTTAAATCCAGACAATTCCAAAATTAATTATTGTTATTTATGTCATTTTCAGTTTCCTGTAAATTCAATTTGTCAGCACTTTTGCAATTAATATATGCTTCCGAAGGTTTTTAGTCGCCTTTCGAACAGTTACATGTATTAAGTCACCACATTTTGCCTTTTTACATGCCAGTTATGGCTCTAACAACCCACTACAGACCGTAAATGTGTTGGACTCAACACAGCGGAAACTGACACGATAGTTCGTGTTTCACCCTCCAGATGATTACACACAACATGCAAGTCCGATTTCGTTACACATCCTTCCTTAATCGTCGATGGTACGCCTCGTCACATGAAGTCGTTTTCCATTTTTGAAGACGTTCCTTCATTAGGCCGTAACTTTTCGTTTAGATCTCGTGCATGACTCGAGTGTTCAGGTGTGTGGTGAGCATTGTAGCTCGTTAACAGGATTAGCATGATGCAAAATAATAGTTTCAAGACGTATGGGACATACGATATAAAGGTGATTCAATAATTCGGGTTTCCGAGGTCAATCGCAAAATCGTTGTTTCCACGTCCATTAACTGCTGTATATGACAATTGCAAATAATGACTACCGTCACCGCCATAGAGATGATTTTAATGTTGCGTGTTACGAGCTAATTTCTGCCAGCACTAGAGGATGACAAATGTACCGCAAACGCTTCAGTAGTGCACGACCGATCCGAATCACAGTTTCTTCCGATGATGTTTAACCACTAGGACAGTTTCAACTGTGGCAATACGAATTTTGAACGTATCACTTTAAAACTGTTGTCTGTTCTATTTACAAATTATTTTGTTTCAAAAGTTCTCCAAAATGATTCGCTGCTACGTTTTGTGTCTGAAAGTGAGGTGGACAAAATTAATTTCAAAACATTAAAAAAGTATGAAACTAGCGAAAAAAAATTTTTTTTCTTTAATTCGGAGAACTGGAAAACGTGAAGTTCAACAAGCAAAAAACTAGTTACACTTATTTTTAGAGCCTTCGGTGTGGAACCTTGACTTTTGAGTGGATGCTGGCAGACTTATTTCTAGTGTTCCATATATCAGTTAGCTGCTCGTTAAAATGTTTTATACCGGGATACAGACTTCTGGCCTCAACTCTGACAAGCACTCTTGAGTCTCTGAGAAAACGTGTTGCTTTAACATACTATTAATATTTATATTGGGCCATTCTGAAGCACACGAAATACAACAGCGGGCATTTTCTGGGTTTTTGTCTTACTTCTTTCTGTTCATTTTGTATACTACCATTCTATCAGATAGATGTTAAAGCAAATTATTCCCATCATCTTGTTTGATATTTCTGCCAAGTCAGCTGCCCCTTCGAGGACTTCCTTCATGGAACTTTTCTCTCTCGTACATCAAGTTGAATTATTTACTCCTTAATGTCTTCTTATACTGCATCCTTCAATTTCATTATTTCAGTATTAGATTTATTTCGAGCTTCTGAAATATCACGCCCTATCTAGATATTTGGTTGGTTCCATTATATTAATATAAACTACGAATCTTATTCTGCGTTTTTTTTCATGTCCGAATACCCGCTAGAATTTTTTTCAATTCATTATTTCTTTTTAGTGTGTATGATGCTTCTGCAGTATAGTAGGAACCTCAAAATTGTCATGATAATCTCAAGTTCCGTCTTTTGAATTTCTTCAATAAACCTCTTTGTTTAAAATGAGTGTTTTATCCCTCGACCTCCATATTGTTGGCAGACATATTGCTCTCCAGACAACAACTCTAAACAGCAGTGCTGCCAACACTAACATTGTTGTCCACAGATATGCCCAGAGGTACATCACACAGAGAGCTTCCCAGGGTGCCCCTGAAAGCTACAATACCAAGAATCGCTTCTCGTCTTTTCGCAAGATCAAAGTGTAGTTTCTTTCAATGTCACACTTTACTTATGATATTACAACGTACAATCGCCATTAAATTATCACACTTTGTTGTGTTATGAGATGTATTTTCTTTTACAGGTGAAATTTTTAAGCCTGATAGAGCTTTCCAATATGTGGTAACGAATTTCCTAACCTTACAAATGTCTTAAACTAAACTAAGAACAACTTTTCAGTTGTTGTTAAATTTTTATGGTAATTTTGTCAGACAACTGCAATCATATTTCCTATCGGATAGTTAACGACATCTTTCCACCTTTAACCACCTTTGCCAGCCAAATATACAGGGTCTCCCATTTTATCAGCCAATATCCATGGAGTGGCAAACTTCTTAAAAAAGTCTCTAATTAAAGTTGTAAGGTTTTAGGGCAGTGCGTCGCAGCCCCCAGTCTTTTACCACTGCTGCCTTCAGTTTTTAAAGGGTGTATTCAAGGTTTAACCAAGGTCAAATTGATTTTTCAAATGGTAACCCCTACTTTTATCCCATATTCGTATTCTACATGAAAATGGTAGTTTTGAAAGGAACACTTTTTTCGAAAAACCAATGGTTTTTCCGCCAGGGTGCACTTCACTATAAGTTTCCCAGGTTACCAGTATCTCGAGAACGATGAGAGATCGGGGAAAATTTTTAATTTTCGTGAACATGAAATGGCCTTGAAATTCTTCAGTAGGGATTAAACTGAAAGCAAATACCGTCTCACTGGTTCTCACTGGCAATTCAGGATCTCAGATGATAGTTCGAGTGCCCATTCTGCCTAATGCACATTTGCACTCTCTGCTGGAAACTGGTTCTCGAGATAATGGTAATATGGGAAACCTAACAATGAAGTTGTGGTGTCGCACAAGTCTAAAGTGCGCGCCACCTACTTTCGCCGCGCGCCGCCATGCACGCACGGCGTGGCGTTCTTACGACTAAAGCTCTGTATAGGGAAAGTATGGCCATCCTTTTCCGCGCCGCTTGCCGCCGTCTGCAGCTCGTGATTGGCTGAAATCCAGTTACGTGGTTCTTTCCGCCATCCTGGTCCTATACGTTGCTTGGCTGCCGTGAGAAGCCTTGTGAATATTCCTATGTTTTGGTTTGAATAATGCCACAGTGTTGTACTTTTAGGTGTTTTTAAGAAGTGAAGAAGGGAGGTAAACATTATAGTACTTCCATTACATATCAGAAATACAGGAATATTAACAGTCTGGTTGATGAAAGTCGTCAGAGAAAACTAGGAGTCCAGATGCGAACTTCGGTTCTTGTGCTGTGATGATTTTAATTCATAATGTAAATTAATAGTTTGAAGATTCACTGACGAATGGATCACGCAGCAGATACCTGTATATTTTTAACTTTAATAAATATGTAAAGAAAATTCCTGCACAATGTCATGAGGTTAAATTATTCACGCGTCGTTGATTTTATCTGCAGGTAGATGCCGAAAATACACAAATTTTTGACATATTAGTGAGTGAACTGGATTCCCGTTTGGATATGAGATTAATATACAGTTCCTGAAACAAGCATTTCTCATTCGTTTTCATGTGTTAGAGTCTATCATTACAGGACCAAAAGAATTGAAATGAGACATTCAAATAAAATTTGCGTTGTAAAGGGACCTTTAATTTCTGTTTCTGTTAAAAGTCATGTAGTGGGTATCTCCTTGCATTTTTCGTAGTTCATGTGGGATATAAGTACATAATACCCAATAAAATACAAAGACTTATCCATAATCTCAGTTGTTTTCTTCATCTACACTATGCTCCGATGACGACATATTCGTGGTCTTTTCGAATATTTGGCTACGGTACAGGACAATCTGAATTTATAGGTGAACCCCTTACATCTGGAGCCACAAACCAAACAGTTTCTTAAAATCGGACGAAAAATATTCCGTAGAGCCGCCAGGTCCGCATGGACAGAACTACGCAGAGTTCCCGCATCCGTCCTTCGGATATAACAGCCTGTATCTCGAGAATGAAAAGAGTTATCGTTCTGCTCTCAACCTTAAATAAAATTTCGATATCTTACCTACATTTCGTCCACAGCATTGTATGTGCTAAAATCAACCACACGCAAAGTCTACGCAATGCGATTTATCCTCTGCAAACTCTTCAACATTTTACGCAGTAGTTTACTGAATTTGATTTAGCACGGAAACTATATGTAATAATGAATAGAAATTGAGATCATTATCGAGTGAATACATCACACTATAACATGTGAAAAAAACAAAATTTTTATCGAATAGTTTTCTCAAAATCGGCTGATAAGTATTGTTAAGCACTGGGAACGTTGTAGCGGTCGGTGTGTAAGCAGCAGCGGAATAGGCCCAGCATGGCTGCCGCTGGCTGGCTGGCCATACTTTCCCTATACAGAGCTTTACTTACGACGTCAGCCACGAGCGCCCTCTGCCACAACTCCGCTCGTGGCCACCACTGAACGACATCGTTCACTTGGGACGGAGATAGGAACCAGCTAACACTTCGGAATCAGATAGGCACCAGTGAAGACTTGGCTATCGGATAGGCACTAGGCAGGCCTCTAGCTCAACTTGTGGTGTCGCACAAGTACAAAGTGCGCGCCACCTACTTTCGCCGCGCACCGCCATGCACGCACGGCGCGGCGTTCTGACGACGACAGCCACGAGCGCCCTCTGCTGGAACTCCGCTCGTGGCCACCACTAAACGACATCGGTCACTTGGGACTGAGATAGCAACCAGTTAGGACCTTCGTAATCCGATAGGCACCAGTGAAGACTTGGCTATCAGTTAGGCACTAGGCAGGACTCTAGCTCAACTATATATCAACATTCTGCAGTACAATGTAAAAGTTAAGTATTGTATAAATTCTGTTCAATATATATCTCGTTCTAATTTACTCTAGTGTTTCTAGTTTCTGGCTGCTCCCTTCAGTACCTGCACCAGCGTGCTATCTTTATTCCTGTGTCGGTCTCATTCCATTCGGCCACCGACACCTACGACGGAACGAGGCACAAAAGCGGCGACGAGGCTGGGTCACAAAAGAAGTGCTCCCTGGGGGCAAACCATTGGCTTTTATTTTTTTTTAAATGTTCCATACAAAAAATGCGTATTTTTTCATGTAGAATACGAATATGAAATTAAAAAATAGAGGATTACCATTTGAAAAAATGAGCTGGACCTTCGTTTGACCGTGGAAACGGGATTCAAGGTCATTTCGAGATGACCACTCCATGACCCCCTTCAAATATTACTAATTTTACTATAAATTGTTTTGCAGAGATATCGGAAGGATTGATTAATACGGGACACCATGTTCTGTCGTTGCCTCAGGCCAACTTCACACAAGATCTCTGTCCAAGTCTTCACTCTACGAAAAATAAAAGCTGTATTCCAGTTTGCACTTTTCGAAAGCTGCAGCCTGGATCTCTGTCTATTTATCACATGAAGACCACTGGCTCAGACTCTACGTCTTAACACTATGAACGCCAGAGGCTAAAGATAGTCACCTAGGTCTCTCTATTATTTTAAAGTCACTTTACAGTGGGGAAGCTAATGAGAATCATTCAGAATATATCGGCGCCAATTGCATTCCTAGCTATTTAGATTATCCATTAGATTATTTATTCGTAGTTCATTGGCAGCAAATCCTTCCTTCAGAAGACTGTAAATTTTGTATCATTATTATTGATGTTGTTTGCACAGCAAAGAAATGCTCGGTCATCGTTTTCTGAAGTCACACCTTCCAGTCATTGAACTCGTTCGCAGTTTTGCTCGATTGTATCTATGAGATGGAATATACTGGACCAACTGGGCAGAGCCGGCAGGTGACACTTCGACCATCTCAGCGCTACTTTTGGTCAGCTAATTTCCATATTATGCCGATCGCTCAAGATACCTACAGGCAGCAAAGACCTGGCCACCTACGTCCATTCCTGAATGAACGCATTTTTCGGAGGCCATCAAGTAACATGGCGCAGTTCTGTTGAGACCGGACAGTGTCTTCTGAAGATGGGTTATTCATGAACAAAGGTTTCCAAAGGATTGGTTCAAATAAGATAAATAAAGAACTGAGGGACTGTATACAAATAACGCAGAATGTCTTTTGCTTTGGTGTCCCTAGTCGGTCCTAACCAGTCGTCTTGGTCTGAAACGAGCGACCTCTAGTTGGTGGTCCACATCTGGAACGGTAGCAGCCACATCTAGTTTCAGGAAATGGCGGCTCCTGTCCACAATGGTGGCGGCAACCCCTAATTCCAGGAATTGTTGGTCTGAGTCAAGGAGATAGCAGCGACTTCCCATTCCAAGAACTGTCGCTCCTGATCCAGAATGGTTTCAACGACTTGCAGTTCCATGAACAGGTCGTCTCAGCCAAAATGAGAGTGGCAGCTTCTAGTTCCAAGAACTGGTAGTCCCAGTTCACAATGTTAGTGATGACTTGTAGTTCCAGGAATTGGTGGTCTGGTCCGAAATGATAGCAGCGACTCCTTGTTGCAAGAATTGGTGATCCCAGTCTGGATTGGCAGCTGCGATCTCTAGTACCAGCAATTGATAGTTCCAGTGTGGAACAGTCAGATGACTTCTAGTCCCTGGAACTGGTGGCCAAGCCCGAAAGAGTAGCAAAGAATTCTAGTTCCAGAAACTGGCTGTCCCACTCCAGAACAGTAATGGAAATTTCTAGATCCAGGAACTGGTAGTTCCGGTCCAGAATGGTAACAATAACTTATATATCAAAGAACTGGCAGTCCCAGTATGGAATGGTATTGGTGACTTCCAGGTCCAAGAACTGGCGGACTCCGTTCAGAATGGTGGCACTGACTTCCAGTTCCATGATGTGATGGTCCTTGTCTAGAATGGCAGTGGACACTTATAGTTCCAAGAACAGGTGGTCCCAGACCAGAATGGTAGCTGCTGCTTCTAGTTCCAGGAACTGGTGATCCTGGTCCAAAATGGTACAGCGACTTCTAGTTCCAAAAACTTACCGCCCCAGCCTGGAACAGTATAGGCGATTTCTAATTCCAGAAACTGGTGATGCTGGTCTGGGACAGTAACAGTAACTTCTGTTTCCAGGTTCTGCCAGTCCAGACCTGGAATGGTGGCAGCTACTTCTAGCCCCATTAACTGTGAGTCCCTGTCCGGAGTGGTAGTGTCAATTTCTAGTTCCAGGAACTGGCGATTTGCTAATCTGTTCCCTGATATAAATTTTCCAACTTCAACGACTACTCACAGTTTTGTCAAACTGTTTGCTGAAATTGTAAGCTGTTGAGTCTAGAGAAAAAGTCCAATGTCTATTTGTTCGAGATATTAACGTTCCTCAACAAGCTCAATTCACTTTTATTTTTTCCTATTACAGGGCCATCTATAATGAATCGAAAACAATATTTCATATAAAAGATACATATTTATTAGATATTTATTTAGATGGTAATATTTTTCGCTTGTACTTTGTGGGATGGACTGCGCTCCAATGGTGATGCATGTCTTGAATCTATAAGGTTTTTCAGACCTTTCAAATTATTTTATTAGAGAAATCTCAATTAGAAACTTGGCATTAGCTTCTAGTAGCTTTTCATTGGCAAATAAATGAATTGCGAGAGAAAATATTGCAATTTAAACCTTGTGGCTCTTATGAAGTGGACATACTTGTGCCGTAGAACATGTAACAAACTCAGTTCAAAGTCGAATTAAATGTTTGTAAACCCATTGGACCAGACTGCTATGGTCATTAGTCCCTTGACTTACTATTTATTTAAAGTAACGTACATTGAGGACAACACACACACCCATGCCCAAGGGAGGATTCAAACCTCCGTCTGGAATGGCCGCCCAGTGTGTAGGATGATACCTTAGACCACACGGCCTTTCCGCGCGGCAAACCTCAATCACCCGGCATGAAGCTAGTTTAGGTAAGAATTGCGGCTATTTTGGTGTATTGCACTTTTTGAATTTTGTTGAGAGTCCACTACACTCAGGAGGCGGCTACA
Organism: Locusta migratoria; assembly: GCA_026315105.1. NCBI lineage: Eukaryota > Metazoa > Arthropoda > Insecta > Orthoptera > Acrididae > Locusta > Locusta migratoria. Next base: position 665,498,350 of record CM048755.1, on the reverse strand, counting down.
CGGGTAGCGGGGGCTGTGTGGCGTGGACTGGGCGGTTTTTTAGGTTAGATGGCCTCGGGAATACACAAAATGGGTTTCAGTCTCAAAGGGGGCAGGTCAGACACGGGAAGAAAGTAGACATAAAAACCATTGGTGTAACAGTTGTAAATTGTCGTAGCTGTGTTGGGAAAATTCCAGAGCTCCAAGCGCTGATAGAAAGTACTGAGGCACAAATCGTTATAGGTTCTGAAAGCTGGCTGACGCCTGAGATAAATTCGGCCGAAATTTTTTCAAAGGGCCAAATGGTCTTCATAAAGGATAGAATAAATAAAACAGGGGGTGGCGTGTTTATTGCTGTTACAAACGGTTTATCCTGCAACGAAATTGAGGCAGATACTTCCTGTGAATTGGTCTGGTAGAGGTTATACCTGACCACCGAAATAAATTAATAATTGGATCTTTTTATCGGCCCCCTGACTCAGACGATGCGGTTGCAGAAATGTTCAAAGAAAGCTTGAATCATATTTCAAATAGGTATCCGAAGCATACTGTTATAATCGGTGGCGACTTTAATTTACCCTCGATATGTTGGCATAATTACGTATTCAAAACCGGGGGCAAATATAAAACATCGTCCGAACTAGTTCTGAATGCTTTTTCTGAGAACTACTTCGAACAGTTAGTTCATGAACCCACTAGAATAGTACGTGGTTGCGAAAATACTCTTGATCTCCTAGCAACAAATAATCCCGAGATAGTAAAGAGCATCAAAACAGATACAGGGATTAGCGAACATCGAGTTGTAGTAGCGAGACTGAATATCGAAATTCCCAAATGCACCAAAAATAAACGAAAAATATATCTATTCAATAAAGCAGATAAAAATTCGCTTCACGCTTTCCTGAGTGATAGTCTCCAGTCCTTCAAAACTAAAAATGCGAGTGTAGATCAGTTGTGGCTTACATTCAAAGACATAATATCAGTAGCAATCGAGAGATTTATACCAAATAAATTAATAAAAGAGGGGGCTGACCCCCCCGTGGTACACAAAACAGATCAGATCACTGTTGCAGAAACAAAGGAAAACGCATGCAAAATTTAAAAAGACACAGAATCCGCAAGACTGGCAATCTTTTACTGAAACTCGCAACCTAGCGCGGACTTCAATGCGAGAATCTTATAGTTGTTTCCACAACGAAATCCTGTCTCGTAATCTTGCAGAAAATCCAAAGAAATTCTGGTCATATGTGAAGTACACTAGCGGCAAAACACAAACAATACCTTCACTACGCGATAGCAATGGTAATACTACCGACGACAGTACTGCTAAGTCAGAATTACTAAACACAGCTTTCCGAAATTCTTTCACCAAAGAAGACGAAGTGAACACTCCAGTATTCAATCCAAGAACAGCTGCCAGCATGCGAAACTTAGAAGTAGACGTTCCTGGAGTAGTAAAACAACTTAAGTCACTAAACAAAAATAAATCTTCCGGGCCAGATTGTATACCAACTAGATTCCTCTCAGAGTATGCTGATGAAATAGCTCCGTACTTAGCTATAATTTACAACCGATCACTCAGCGAAAGATCCGTACCCAAAGACTGGAAAGTTGCCCAAATTACTCCAATATTCAAGAAAGGCAATAGGAGTGATCCCCAAAATTACAGGCCTATCTCATTGACGTCGATTTGCAGTAGGATTTTGGAACATATACTTTGTTCGAATATTATGTACTACCTCGAAGAGCACGACCTATTAACCAATAGTCAGCACGGATTCAGAAAGTATCGCTCTTGCGAAACACAGCTTGCCCTTTATTCACATGAAGTGTTAAGTGCCATCGACAAGGGATCTCAAATCGATTCCATATTTCTGGATTTCCGGAAGGCTTTTGATACTGTACCCCACAAGCGGCTTCTAATGAAATTGCGTGCTTATGGAATATCTCCCCAATTGTGCGATTGGATTCACGATTTCCTATCAGAAAGGACACAGTTCGTTGTAATTGACGGTAAGTCATCGAGTAAAACAGAAGTGATATCTGGCGTTCCACAGGGAAGCGTTATTGGTCCCCTACTCTTCCTCGTGTTTATAAACGATTTAGGAGATAATCTGAATAGCTCCCTTAGACTGTTCGCGGATGATGCTGTCGTTTATCGGTTAGTGAAGTCAACAGAGGATCAAAAGCAACTGCAAAGCGATTTAGACAAAATTTCTACTTGGTGCGAAAATTGGCAATTGACACTAAATAAAGAAAAGTGTGAAGTAATACACATGACCACTAAAAGAAATCCGCTGAACTTCAATTACGCGATAAATCAGTCAAACCTTAAGGTCGTAAATTCTACCAAATACCTAGGAGTTACAATTACGAACAACTTTGACTGGAGAGAACACATAGAAAATATTGTGGGGAAGGCGAACCAAAGGTTACGTTTCATTGGCAGAACGCTTAGACGATGCACCAGCTCCACCAAAGAGACTGCCTACATCACACTTGTGCGTCCTCTCTTGGAGTACTGTTGCCCCTTGTGGGACCCTCACCAGGTGGGACTGACGGAAGATATTGAGAAGGTTCAGAGAAGGGCAGCTCGTTTTGTTTTATCACGTTACGGGGGGGAAAGCGTCACGGAAATGTTGCACGAATTGGGGTGGAAATCATTAAAAGAAAGACGTTATTCATTGCGGCGTGATCTGTTTGCGAAGTTTCAATCACCGACTTTTAGTTCTGAATGTGAAAATATTTTGCTAGCACCAACCTACTTAGGGAGACATGACCATCCCAATAAAATAAGAGAAATCAGATCGAAAACGGAACGCTTTAGGTGTTCTTTCTTCCCGCGCGCTATTAGAGAATGGAACGGTAGAGAAAAGTTATGAAAGTGGTTAATGAACCCTCTGCCAGGCACTTAAATGTGATTTGCAGAGTATCTATGTAGATGTAGATGTAGATGTAGATATTCTGCCTTATTTTTGCATGTTTCCGGTAACGTTGTTTGGAGTAAATAATCTATTTCTTCATAGAAAACAAAAGGTGATTTCATTAAATAATGTTTTTCGGGGTGATATACATTCATTCTTGCATACGAATCTTCGTGGACTATCTAATCGACTACTAAAAGAATTTGTATTCTAATTTATACCGGCTTGTCACAGATTGAGTACGTTACTCCGCTTTGAATACTGTCGCTCGTTGTTAATGAATATGCTTTTGTAGCCTTAGTAACTACGGCATTCTACCTTGCAAATTCAGAAAATGGGACAATATTTACGCAAACGTGATCACACATTTTTTAACATGACGGTACTAGAAACAATACGTTTTAGCAGATGCCAATGTACCTACTAGATTCATCCTTCCACTCTAGTACAAATTAACACTCAGCCACATTCCGTGACAATATGTATGTAATAAAGTTGAATAACAATTCTGTTAACAGCTGGTGACATGGAGTTCTCCATTAAACGCGAAAAATTACGGAAAACGGATGTAACTGAAAATAAAGCAGAATACGAAAGGTATATTTACAATGCACTTAAACTGATCTGTTCACACACACAGATTCGTAGGTAACAACAAACCTGCACAGAACACTCTGCGATGAAAGCAGCTTCTCTTTTATACGACATACACACCAATGTGGAATTTTTTACTCCACCCAATATTGCCACTGCGAGCAAAAATTAAGCAGAGTTACATATTAGAATTCATTTCAGAGTACAATACACACAAAAATCATATTCAGAAACAAGGTGTTATGAATCCATCTTCTGTTTTGACCGAAATCAAAACAAATATGGAAAAGTATAAATCATTCAATAGGAAACAGAGGTGACAGGCTGATAAACTGCGCCCCGGGTGTGGGGTGGGTGACGGGGATGGGGGCAGGTAGGGGAGGGTGGAATGACGAACCAAAGTGGTGTCGCCGGACATCGGTTTATGAGTTTCACACCGTGCTGTAGCACCCTGGCTGACGGATGCGACCATGTCGCGGGCAGGTTCACTCCTCGAGACTTCAGTTGTGTGTTCACGCCGGTAGGACAAACCAGGAGCGTCGGCCCCGTGGGTGCTCATGTAAACCACACAAAAGTGTAGAGGGTGCTGTGCACACATAGAGAATGGGCAACGAAGATGAAATAATACAAATTAGCAATCTGAAAAACTGGGGCGTAATTCAAATTTGTCAACTATACGGATATTTTAACGTCGCTGTGTTTGAAGCACACTCAGATCAGGCGATCATATCAACCTTCAAAGAGTTTGAAGCCTCTACCAAGAACCTTGGTTTAGAAATCAGTGAGACAAACTCTTCGTCGTCGTCGGCTGAAACACGTATCCGAGTTTTCATTTCTCTCCTGAGATTTCCTGTGTCACGGTTCCTGCGTGGAAATGTCGTTGATGGCTTAGTAATCCAATCTTAGTGTGGAACACGCGGCCGCAGACATTACAGATGATGGAAGGTTGAGGACGTGGCTGAGCCTGGAGAAGATTACGTCTCTGGCGTTTGTCATCATCCAGTCTTCGACGTTCTTGCCCTAAGTTATGAAGAGCATTTGAGGTAGCTGAGCGCCAGTGACTGCGATCTTCTGCTATTGTGGACCAGTTACTAGGATCGATGTTCAAGTTCTTCAGATTTTTCTTGAACTGATCCTTATAGCGTTTAAGAGGGACACCTCGTGGCCTTTTACCTGTGCTCACTTCGCTGTACAGCATTTGGCGTGGAAGTCTGTCATTTTTCATCCGATGGATATGTCCGACCCGTCTGAGATGATACCCAATAAGGAGAGCCTCTATGCTTTATCAAGAACAGCAGCATTAGATATGAAGTCACTCCATTTGAAGTTCATGATAAATCTTAGCTTCTGTTGGTTGAAGCGTTCTAGTTTTTTCAGATCACGGCGTTATAACTTCCAGGATTCGCAACCATAGAGCAGGGTGAAAATGACTACAGCTTTGTACACCATCAGTTTGGTGTACAGTGTGAGGTCTTTATTCAAGAAGACACGTTTTGCAAGACGTCCAAATGCTACATGGGCAGTACGAATTCTATTCTCCACATCTTTTTCAGATGGGCAGTTAGATGACAGTATGCTTCCTAGGTAGAGGAAATGGTCCAGTTGTTCCAAGAGTGTATCAGGAATGGATATGCTGAAATCTAAGTACATGGTAACCGAGAGAGTTAGAAGAAAAACATATGATTTACAGTTAGCAGGGTACAACTGTGAAAGAGTAGATAGCTTTATTTATCTTGGCTCAGTAATAACATAAAAAGGTGGAGGCAGATATAACAAACCAAATTAAGGCTACCGACAGATAATATAGAGCACTATATACCGTACTCAAAAGTAAGAACTGAAGTAGGAAACTAAAGCTGAAACTTTACAAAACAGTGATCAAACCAGTTCTTATGTATGGCAGTGAGTCTTTGGAGAAGAGGTTAAATATATGGGAAAGGAAAGTGTGGTGTCGCACAAGTACAAAGTGCGCGCCACCTACTTTCGCCGCGCGCCGCCATGCACGCACGGCGCGGCGTTCTCACGACGACAGCCACGAGCGCCCTCTGCTGCAACCCCGCTCGTGGCCACCACGGAAAGACACCGGTCACTTCGGACTGAGATAGCAACGAGTTAGGACCTTCGTAATCAGATAGGCACCAGTGAAGACTTTGCTATTGTACAGGCACTAGGCAGGCCTCTAATAACTATGTATCAACATTCTGCAGTACTATGTAAAAGTTAAGTATTGTTTCATTCTGTGCAATATATATCTCTTTCTAATTTACTCCAGTGTTTATAGTTTCTGGCTGCTCCCCTCCGTACCTGCACCAGCGTGTCGGTCTCATTCCACTCGGCCACCGACACCTACGACGAGGCTGGGACACAAAAGCGGCGACGAAGTTGGGACACAAAAGTGGCGACGAGGATGGGATACAAAAGAAAGTGCTGAGAAAGATTTTTGGTACTGTAAAACAAGGTAAGATATGGAGAATTAGGACTAATGAAGAAATAAGGGCTTTGCACAAAGAACCTGATTTGGTAACTTCAATCAAAATGGGAAGGCGAAGATGGTTAGGACATGTACAGGGGATGACAGAAGAAAGTCTCTCAAAGAAGATTATGATGTGATATCCTGGTGGTAGAAGAAGGAGAGGACGACCGTGTGTGAGATGGCTGGAAGAAGTGGAAGCCGATCTGAGAGCAGTGGCAGTGAGGCGGTGGCGCAGGCGTGCTCAAGACCGAGGCGACTGGGAATCTGTGACTGAGGAGGCCAAGGTCTTCAGAGGACAGTAGTGATATGGAGTGAGTGAGTGTTTGAGAAACGACCTATTTTTCAGGCTGTTCCAATACTGCCCTACGGATGGGCATCCTCTTGTATGTCACGAAGTATTTAATTCCTCTAATAAGTACAACAACAACATCGTTACAGAAGTCTTCACGCAAAACTTTCACGAGCAGGTAGGCACGCAGAGACCTACACTGCTAAAAATATTTCGGGGATCAGGTGAGATATACACAAAACAGATATGGTAACGTATTTTATTCACATATTGGATACAGTTGTAATTTGTGTGTGATACAGAACGATATTTTGCTGTCTCAACTCTCTACTCGAGGTTTACATGGCGTTTACTTAGAGCGAGGCGCCATGTGGCCACCATAAAGTCATTCTCGTTGCCCTCCAAAATGGTCTATGATCACTCCGACGAGCAGTTGCACACCTGCGTGGTATGGGCAGTATGAGTTTATCAGTCAGCACTTGATGGATATTTGGTCAGTCTTACATGAGTGCAATATCCGGCTCTGCAACCGCAGTGGGCGGTGGTGGTATGACTGCAATGCGACTGCCAAATGTGTCCCAGACATGCTGTATCGTGTTTAAGTCCGGTGAACAAGATGGCCACTCCATTGGTTCATTTCCCTCAGCTTCAAGTCTATTGTCAACCAGTGCAGCTCTGCGGAGACGAGCTTTATTGTCCACCAGAAGTAACCCGTCTCCTAAGGCACAACAACAGGTCGAAGGATGTCGTCTCTATACCTCTGCGCCATTGTGAATGACGTCCGCCAATACTGACTCCTGCCAACACCATTCGTCCACCATCATGATATGGTTACATTTCCTGTACATAAGTAGGTTTGTTCGGAGTTCCACGTTCTCTCGAGATGAAGGAACGACGATTGTCCAGCTAAACACAAAATCTTGACTCGTCTCTGAACAAAACCCGGTGCCATGCATTACGACTCCAACCCTAATGTTCCTCAGCTCAGTTTCTGTGGGCTAAACCATGTCGCAATTTTAATGGGACACACACACCATAGGCCTCAGTGCGTTAAGGCCACATTCTTGAAGGCGATTTATGACTGTTTGCATTGATACTGCGCATCATTTTGCTGCCTAGTGGATAGCTTTAGCTGAGTTGCATCAGCCTCTTCTGTCGACGGTCTGCTAATCGGAGATAACGGTCTCTCTTGATGAAGTTACACGTGGCCGACCTTGACCTTGCCTTCTTTTAACAGTTCCCGTTGTCTGAAATCGCGTTCAGGTCCTGGAAATTACACTTTGGGACACTCCAATAGCTGCAGCCACTTCCCTCTGTGTCTGTCCCGCTCTCAACCTTCCTATGGCTCTCCATGCCACAGCTTCCTGAAGTTAGGTTTTTGTTGTATTGCACTACTTGCTCACTACACTATCTAAACCCTTCAGCTTGTGTAAGTCGTTCGGTAGAGTAAACACAAGTCAACACCACCCCCTTTATGTTATTACCATTATCTCGGTTGGTATAATGTTGTTGTCTCCACTCCGTAGAACCGTCAGAACTTCAGAATCTAGATATCTCAACTAATCCCCTAATTGGTTTGACGAGTGTAGAATCCGGGGTTAATAATGAAATGAGAAGTATATGCGGTAAAAGCATTGTGACTCTTCAGTGTTCCCTGTCTGCTGAAGCAGTGCAACTGGGTGCTGTAATGAAAGATGATGTCAAGTGTGTGAGTTCTGTGCTTTCTCGCGGTATAAATAACCACCACTTCAAAGAGTTCCCGAAATATATGAAAAAGGAGCGTAGCACAGCGCATTTCGTTGGCTTAGTCGCGGATTTTTTCCCCCTGTCATTTCCGAGGAAAAATTCTCTTTCTCGAAATGAAAGTGGTAGAAGTGCATTGTCGAGACGATTAAAACTGGATAGCACACCTAGCGTTGCTATCTGACGTAGCTATGCAATTTAACGGTTTATCATTGCGGGACAAAAAGAATATAGTACTAGATATGCACGACGAAATCAGTTCGTTGATGGAAGAATTACATTTGCCTGAGAGGCATAATGGTAACGAACTTTAACTTTCTTTAGTCGCGTGACTTTTTTAAAACTTCGTAAAAAATTCCTGAACGTACCAGTTGTGATAAGTTTTGGATTAATTTTTTTTCTTTTCTATACTATTGAATCTACTACATCTGAAGTATTGGTAACAGTTTTGTGCATGTTCTCTCTCGTTTTTCTGTAGATATTAAGTCATGAAAAATTCTTGCTATTGATGGAGCGACAAATGTCACAGGTGCTTTTCCTAGGTTGTAACCAAAAATCAGATAACTCGAGCCACGAGTTGTCTAAGTTCATTTTTAAAACTTGTGAGGCAAGAGGTAATACAAAATGAAACCACGAGGACCCACAATGATTTTCAAAATTTGGCGCTTTTTGGACTACTGTATTTGTTCTACTAGTTTGTTTTTCTGCTTTCATGCTAAAGCCACTGTTGTAAATTATGGTTTTTGTGATAAATAAAAAACCGCAGACCCAGCAGATTCCTGCAAGTGTCCTAGCGTGTCCAGTGGATCCGGCGTGGGTTCATTTATCACAACAACTCCGACAACAGTTTGCTCAGCAACAACAGCAGTTAGATCTACTTCGTCAGATGCTTACAATGTTGCAGGGCGAAGCAAAATATCCACCGTTGCCTTCAGCTCGGCCGACCGTGCCCTTTGCTTTTCCACCTTTCCATAGAAAGAAGGAAGATTGGAACATGCGCGTGCAATGTCTGTAGAAACATTTCACATCGTTTCAGGTAAAAGATGCGTCGTTGAAAAAATCGTTTCTCCTGACGTGGTTAGCCCCAGAAACCTCTCATTTGCTTCGCAGATTGGTTCCACTCTGTCGGACCGAGCGCTGTGACGTTGTGGTAACACACAGGACTCGAATTCGGCAGGAAGGTGGTTCAAATCTACCTCCGGACATCCAGATTTAGGTTTTAGGTGATTTCCCTAAATCGCTCCAGGCAAAATCCTGGATGATCCTTTGAAAGGGCAAGGCCGATTTCCTTCAAATGTTCAAATGTTTGTAAATCTCGGGAACCAGTCTGCATTTGTCATCCATCCCTTGACTTACAAATTACTTAAACTAACTTATGCTAAGGATAACACACATAACCAACGCACGTCCCAGGGAGGACACGAGCCAGACGATAATGTAAAGATCCCTTATTGCACTAGTGATACTCCCAAATCTGCAAAACTCTGCAGTCGTCCGTTAGAGGCCTCTGCGTGTGGCATGCCGCATTGCACTTTGACCTGTCGATTCGCCAGTAGGGACGGTGCAGTCTGCCTCCGAAGTTACGTTTTGTGATGTTATTTGTGTGGCGAAGCATCAGATGGGGCGGCGAGTGCTAATCAATCCTGCTAATGTATTGCGATTAGTTGAGATGAAGTTATGATGAAGTTGAGATGAAATACCTGTTATGGTACAGAAATATGAGCATAAGTTAGATACTGTTGTTACAACCTCATAATAATGATAATAGGGATGATAATGACGAACAACTCATTGCAAGCGGTAGTGCTACGGTAAGTGCGGGAAGAGGCGATGGAAGCAGTGGCAGTGAATACCAACAGTTTTTCGGCAAGAAGGTTAAAGTTGCAACTATCATCACGGCTTTTGATGACAATTCGCTGGAGACCATGTACGATGATTATTACATAAGTTATAGTTAAGATATCTGCATTACGTATGGCGTCTACAATTACATCTACAGTGCTATCTAGGGCATGGTTGCAGAGCTTTATAGAAAAACGATACCCACCAGCACATTGAGGTGTACGTAGAGATCCTGTAACCAAACGTTCATACAGATATGTTTGTTCGAGCCCATGTACTTTCCTTGTGAGTTTAACCAACAACAAAAGGCACCAGGTCAGTCCCATTAAGAGTGGATAGGCGACCTCTGTGGGCTGAGCAGAAAGTGTATATTTGCTTCTGCTTACTGTCAACAATCCTATGCCGACTCTGATTTGCGACGTCGTTGGCCGTTCTGCACTGGACAGAGAAGTCGGTTGGGAGGCGCTGCGATCAGAAGATTCTACGGTTGAGGAGGTTTTGTCTGTTTCTCCGGCTTTTGAAGTGTCACAGGCTGCATCAGAACACTTTGAGGAAGTTACGGACGTTGCTTCAGCGTGTTATTTTCAACTACATAGGTGTAGTTGCCAGAAAACTTGGTGTTCCTCCTCCAATTCGCACGGGTCGCAATGGAACTATGACTTCGCCGTGTTTCCTGTTTTACACAGTAGGCGTTGGTGGTTGATGCATTCCACTCAGAAAGAGGATCCTGTTTGGTCTATCAGTCCTTTTACAGTCACTTTGTAATTCGCAATCATGATTTCGGCCTTTATTATTATAAATGGTAGTGCTATATAGTGTGTGAACGAAAGCAAACCAGGAGGATACCAGTGTGCTGAGGATGAAATAAATTTTTAGGGACTGATAATCCCGCAGTTAAGTCCCATACGCTTAACGAACATTTGAATATTGAACATTTGAAATAAATTTTACTTTTCTGTTTTGTCTCGTTTCTGGGCACTGATGCTGTACATTTTCGATTTGGAGCCTAAAAACCTGCTTTTTGAAACGAAATGGATGAATGATTTGAGGACGAAAAGGTTTCAGGCATATCTGACAATTTTAAATTTTTATATGGCACATGAATATGGCTTCTACGACCGAAATCATAATTTGAATTAAAACTGATGACAGTCTAATTTCTAAAGAAATGTGTGTGGTCCTCCATACACAAACATCATCAAGCAGTTAACTATTACTTATAAGGAAGAATATAGGCCTAAATGTCAATGGCACTCGTATCATTCACGGTAATTCAACGTGTTTTCTTAGGATCCTGTCTAATTACAAACTCGGAGCCGGCCGCGGTGGCCGAGGTGACTGAGGCGCTCCAGTCACGGTCAGCACGGCCACTACGGTCGGGGGTTCGAATCCCCCTCGGGCATGGATATTTGTGCCGTCCTAGTTCGTAAGTAGTTCATAAGTAGTTTGTAAGTTTAGGGACTGATGACCCCGTAGTTAAGTCCCATAAGCTGAACAAACATTTGAACATACTCGGAAATCGGTACATATACATCTATAGACACCTAAGTATTTACGACAAACCGAGCGAGATGGCGCAGTGGTGACACACTGGACTCGCATTCGAGAGAACGGTGGTTCAAATCCACCTCCGGCCATCCCGATTTAGGTTTTCCGTGATTTCCCTTAATCACTCCAGGCATATGCCGGTATGGTTCCTTTGAAAGGGCACGGCCGATTTCCTTCCCTATCCTTAACCAAAAATCCGAGCGTAAGCTCCGTCTCTAATGAGTACGCTGTCGACGGGACGTTAAACCCTAAGCATTCCTCCATCATTTATTTAGGACAAAGCGACGTTTAAATGTCACAGGTAGCCTACTTCTTTCAATCGCAGTAATTTAAGCTATCTTCTTAGGTCCCTACTTACGTACATACTTGGAAATCGTCACACATTCTGAAATAGATAGCCAACTCTTCTGGTCCTCTTCTGGTTCTGCTGATGGCGCAGTCTGCATGGCACGACGTATCTGTCTCTCGCTGTAGCCATTTTCCTTAAACACAAGCTTCAGATGTTCTAGTTCCTGTGTTAAGGTATCTGCATCCGAGATGGCATAAGCTCTTCTAACCAAAGTACTCAGGACACTTTGCGTTGGGTCAGTGGGTGGTCCGTGTGCGAAGGTTTTCTGTATACACTATGTCCCAAGGCTTCGTCGTCCTCTCTGTGCATTAACTGTAGTATTACAACATTTGAATCTTGTGTTTAAGGAGAATGGCTACACAGAGTGATGCGATGTGCCATGCATATTGGGCCGTCACCAGAAATAGAAGAGGACCAGTGCAGAACAACTGCTTTCATTCCATACGCCGGAAGTGTGTCTTAGAAAATAGGAAGTATCTTAAAAAAGTTTAACTTCAAAAGTGTGTTTCGTCCACCTGCCAAAACTAGAGCTCTTCTCTTCTTGGCTCAATTAAAGATGTTTTGGGGCTGAGAGAGCCCGGTGTTTATAGGATTCCTTGCCACTGTGGGAAAGCATATATCCGACAAACGATTCGGACCGTTGATGACCGATGCATATAGCACCAAAGACGTACATGTTTGTTGCAACCTGATAAGTGTGCTGTAGCTGAGCATTGTCGAACTGAAGGACACAGAATGAAGTGTGATGAAACACGTATCCTTACTCCTGCATCTCGCTATTGGGGGCGTCTTTTAAAGGAATCGATTGAGATTAGGTTGGCAGACGATTCGATAAATCGAGACAATGGTTTCTCTCTAAGTAACATGTGGAATCGGGTTTTGTCTAATGTTAAAAACCAACGCATTCTTTGCTCCACCTGTGCCAACTAGCACATGTAGTGCGATTAGTGCTAGTCTGCGGATGCGGTTAACTGGCGGGTAAATCGAAGGTGCGACTAATGTGCCACAACCGGTGATCACCGGTATTACTGTAGGAGGCGCCAGGCCGGAGGAAACGGAGGCGCCATAGAATATCGCTGGCCAGAATGAGCTTCCGATGAGTGCGCTCCACACGGGCATTTCTGGTACTATCGCAGAGGCAAAACAAAGGAGGCGGTTGTTTTGAACTTGCGGGAATGTATACTTTGGTATTTTTGTATTTCACACAGAAGCAGGTATTTTTTAGTTAATTAACGTTCGCAAAATTTACTTGTAAGTGTGACTAGTCTTTGTCTGAGTAACTATTTCATTTTTAATCGTAAAATAATTCGTATCTAGATATGTGGAAACATAGATCGGGTGTGTGGCAGTTTTTTGCGACTGGGGTGTCAGAGGCTACATGTCAGTTGCGTGGACAACTGTATGCAACAGATGGAGGAACATATAATCTTCACGACCATTTTAAAATACTTCATAAAGATTTCTACAATAATGAGGAAAACAATATGGAAGGGGTATTGTATGGAAAGTGTCGAAAGAAAGAAAATAGACGATGCCTTGAGACATTTCTTATTTCCATAATGCAATCATTTGTAATAGTGGATGACGTGCAGAGGTAGTTGCAACGCTGTCCTTCGAAATTTTACGCTAAAACTAGCACGACAAAAGCGACAAGAAACAATGATAAAACAGTAACACTACTCGTTCTTTGCTGCTCATATACAGTTTTTTGAGTGGTTGTTGTGGACAGATTATTAGGCAACTCAACAGGTCTAAACTAGCTTTGAATTTGATATCTTCTGTTTTGATGCTGTCATGTTATGTATAGAAGCTTGTCTCTATTTACGCGAGTCACGGTCTGCATGGCCACTACGTTCGGGGGTTCGAATCACCCCTCGGGCATGGATATTTGTGCCGTCCTAGTTCGTAAATAGTTCATAAGTAGTTTGTAAGTTTAGGGACTGATGACTCCGTAGTTAAGTCCCATAGACTATACAAACATTTGAACATTTATTTACGCGATCATCACATTACTCTGTGTTTACCAGCTCCTAGCCGGCCGCGGTGGCCGAGGGGACTGAGGCGCTTCAGTCACGGCCTTCACGGCCACTACGGTCGGGGGTTCGAATCCCCCCTCGGGCATGGATATTTGTGCCGTCCTAGTTCGTAAGTAGTTCATAAGTAGTTTGTAAGTTTAGGGACTGATGACCCCGTAGTTAAGTCCCATAAGCTGTACAAACATTTGAACATTTTTTTTACTAGCTCCTAATTGATTCCACAGAAAAGTGACAAATTCATATGAAGACAGAAGGACACTGTGTATAAATTAACAGATTCTAGAGTTTTTGACAGAAAGCTGTAAAGAACAGCCCTTGATAAAAGGTATAGGTAGAACATGTTGAATAAAAGTCTACGAATGTATAACCTGAAATAATATTAATAAAATCTTTCATAGTAGAAGTGTGAAAGGAAAATAAATTTTAAACAATTACGAAGAACTAAAATGTTGGCAGTCGTAGGGAATTGAAGACAGGACCTTCCGCTTCGTAATCGAAAACTCTATAGACTGCTCTACACTGTACTCTGCATCATGATATCTAATTATTTATACTTCATGAATATTATATGACCATCGTGTAACTTTTATGAATAATGGTACCGTTACACAGATTTTATTGTAACAAACTCATATTATAAAACATATCATTATGGTGTAAGAACCCTAAACGTGAGTGAAGTAGTATCGACATCAATTGAGAGTTTTATACCAAATAAATGAATAAAAGAAGGTGGTGATCCACCTTGCTACACAAAGCAGGTCAGGACACTGCTGCAAAAACAACGAAAAAGGCATGCAAAATTTAAACGAACACAAAATCCCTAGGATTGGCGATCCTACACAGAAGCTCGGGTGATTTCCCTGAAAAAGAAGCTAGTTGAGACACTAACACTTACCATCCTAGATTATGGTGATGCTATTCTGCAAGGGCTGTCACACGAAAATTCATGTATGCTGGAGCTGGTGATGAATTCTTGTGTCCTAGGTTTCTACGACCATATCAGTCCCTCATACAATCAGTTATCTTGGCTACGTGCAGATTAAGCGTCGAACCTATCATACATTATGTTTGCTGCATCGCTTCCTCAATCATTGCAAACCTTCTTACTTATCCTCAACGATTATACTACTATCTGAACACCACAGCAGAAACACACGCTCTCACCAAAATAAAACTCTCTCTGTACCATCACATAACACTGCAATCTTCTCTAAATCATTTTCTGTATCGGGAACGCGTCTGTGGAACAATCTTCCTCAAAAGTTAAGACAGAGAAAATCAATTCCAAACTTCAAAAGACAGCTAAGGGTCCACCTTCTGTCACAATAGCCATCTTTTTCTCCACTTCCCAGTCTGTAGCTCACTGTTGTCAATTCCTCCTCCCCTCCCCCCCCCCCCCCCCCACTCACAAAAAAGTTTCCTTTTCCTTTCGTCAACAGATATCTCTATTCATATATATCTCAACTTCATAACAACCACTAGCACTGTCAGTTTTCAATCTTCTCCTCTTTCATTAATCATTTTTTCCCTTCTGTTTATATTAATTCAGATGTGTTAAACATCTATCTCCATGTAAATTTCTCTTGTTATTTTTAGTATTACTGTGATTTTTGTGTTATTATTATCATTATTAGTATTAGCATATATTGTTATTATTAATACTGTGTTTTTTGTTTTTAAATCCTTTGTTTATGTTGTTTCTGGTCAGACGTAAGAGAGGGCCCTATGGCCGTAATCTGGTCAGCTTAAATAACCAAATAAATAAATAAATCACTCCAGGCAAATGCCGCGATGGTTCCTTCGAAAGGTCACGGCCGATTTCCTTCCACATCCTTATCCGAACACTCCAAGCGTAAGCTCCGTCTCTAATGACCAAGCTGTCGACGGGACGTTAAACTCCAAGCTACCTACCTACCAGAATTTAGCTAGGACTTCAATGCGAGATGCTTACAATTGAAAGTACCGTGCAGTTCTCTGAACAAAATTTTGGCTCTGATATCCATGTGAAAAAAGCGTATCTTTACTATTTGTCTTAATAGAACTGCACTTGATTAATTTACAATCCTCGGCTATGGATCTTTCTTAAAATAATAAATTGTGGCAATTTTTATGTCAAGTTAATTAATACGTACACAAAATATACAAAACAAAAACACAGTAGAATTGAACCTAAAATATACAAAGAAATACATACTAATGCACTTATTCCTTATAAAATCTTAAGCTAGAGATGCGATGCACACCACAAGATTTCTTGGCCCGAATGGTCTCTAGCTCCACTGCATTTTCATGCGCGATTCGTCTGACCCGATATGCACCAACAAATACCGGGAAGAACTTGCGCGTCAAAGCGTAGCGCTTACTGGGAAGTCAACAAGATCGGGCAAGGACCTTGACCCCAACCACAAAGGTTTGTACTACA
Organism: Locusta migratoria; assembly: GCA_026315105.1. Lineage (NCBI taxonomy): Eukaryota > Metazoa > Arthropoda > Insecta > Orthoptera > Acrididae > Locusta > Locusta migratoria. The sequence continues at coordinate 665,482,148 of CM048755.1, read as the reverse complement.
CGACGCTTCTTATCATAATGGCGCCTTTTCTCGGCAGCCTGTTTTATATGTTCACTGGCACGATTAACCACTCGCTGTGCCTCAATTTGACCGGTGGATCAAGAGGTACTATCTCCCGTACCTTGTCCTCTGCACCTTCATTTTTCAAAACGAGCCTCGGCGGCATAGAGATAGAATCACTCGGCAACTCGTTGATGACGTGCTGGAATCCCTGTATATATTGATCCCAGGCGCTATGACGTCGGTGGCAGTACAAGCGGCACAATTTCCCCAGTTCCTTCATTACGCGCTCGCACGGATTTGACTCCGGGTGATAAACGGAGATGAAAATAGGTCTGATGCGCCTCCGCTGAAGCGTTCTCTTCCAGATAGGAGAGCTAAACTGAGGGCCGTTGTCAGAGAAGACCTTCTCGACGTACCCAACTTGGGGCAGGAAGTCTTTCACAAATGCATGTGATAAAGACCTGATCGTGGCTCTTTTCAAAGGGGTTCAAGTTACATATTTCAAGGTCAACTCTACGGTAACGAATATGTCACTGTGTCCACCAGCTGTCCGTGGGAGGGGACCAAAGATATCCACGGCAGCAATTTCTCATAAACGAGCAGGAACAACTGGAACAGAGGAGCATGGTGAGACACTGTGGGAGCCTTGGGTTTTTGACATGCTTTACAAATAGCAAGAACTTTCCGGATCCTCTTTTCCATGTTTGGAAAGTAACTGGTATCACGGAGCTTAACAAAACATTTACGGGGCCCATAGTTCGCGTAGCTAAGGTGTGTATACCAAATGAGTTTGTTCACCAACTAATCCAGTATACACACAACCCTGTTGGACTTCCCGGGGTCGTACGGCGTAACAAGATGTTATTCCTAATTAGGTAATAGTTCCTAATCGACGGATTGTTGTTGCCACGCCATAAAGCCTTCAAGTCTTTCAGAACCGGGTCCTTGTCTTGTTTCCGCGCTATGTCGTGGAGGGAAGCAGAGATGAAATTTTCAAAACCTACACCACGTAAATAGAACAGGCTGTAATTATTTTCATTAAGCTCATCATTGGATCCCTAAGTCAAACCCATAGGGGAACGAGAAAGGGCGTCAGCCACCACATGCTCTTTCCTGGGTATGTGTACAACTGTGAAGCGAAATTCCTGGAGATAGAGCGCCCACCTGGACAACCGTCCAAAATGTTTGTATAGTTTATGGGACTTAACTACGGGGTCATCAGTCCCTAAACTTACAAACTACTTATGAACTACTTACGAACTAGGACGGCACAAATATCCATGCCCGAGGGGGGATTCGAACCCCCGACCGTAGTGGCCGTGCAGACCGTGACTGGAGCGCCTTAGTCCCATCGGCCACCGCGGCCTGCGCCAACCGTCCGTGCGTCAACTTCGCCGACATGAGGAACTGCAATGCACGGTGATCAGTATATACCCTCGTCATTCGATAGAAAAGAAATCCGCGGAACTTAGTAAATCCGAAAACAACTGCAAGGGCTGTCACCGAGTAATTCATCTCGCATTTAGTGAGAACACGACTCGCGAACGAAATTGTTATCCAGCGCACTACCCCGCCTTCTTCAAATTCTTGGAACAGCTCGACCGCAATTCCGGTCTTCGAACTGTCCGTTCCAAGGCAGAAATCCTTGGAAAGATCGGGGTGTGCTAGCAAAGGCGCAGCCAGAAGGGCGTGCTTAAGACTTTCAAATTCTGATTGCGTGCCAACGTCCCCATCGTAGGCTTGTTTTTACTCGTGAGTCCGCAGAGGGAAAGTGTAACCATGATTTGAAGAGGTAGAAATTTTTTATAGAAATTTATGAGGCGCAAAAAATGCACGCACTTGCTTCTTTGTTGTCGGAAAAGGAAAGTCTCGGACTGCGTGTAGTTTGCTAGGGTCCGGAAAAATACCCTCACGACGCTAGAGTGAGAGGGTAAAAAGGAAAAACTGCAAGTTAGCAGCTCCCCTAAGGCGTGGCCTAAGGCGGAGCCTAAGGCGTGGCCAACTGACGTAAGACATTGTTGTTGTTGCCTGTACTGGATAGCGCCGTGACGTTTTCCTTTCAGCTGAACAATTTTGGTACCAAGTATGGATTTTGTTAGTGCACAAAACAAGCCACCTCCCCACCCGGGGAATGGCAGAAGGGACAGTGCTGAACCGTGGTTCGCTAGATGACTCAGAGAGAGGTCAAGCCAAGGTTTAGATTGGTTGAAGCAAGCAGCGGCCAATAGGCGCTGTTATAAGACGTTACATTAGTACTTGGTGGCCAACAAGCTCGTTTTAATGTCCGAATAAAAGTTGATACCAGTCACTTGGGAACAGCAACGTCAGTGGTTTCACGACGCTGTTGTAATGATGTGCCCGAGAAAGTTGACCTGTGGCCGACCGAATTCTGACTTCCTCTGTTTAACCATTACCCCAGATTGCTGGAAAACACGCGAATTTACTGCTTCGACATGTTTGGCATGACGCCGTGCCGCTTCTCTACGCTCTTGACAGGTGATTACATACATTCTATTTTCGCACTTTTCCTACTGACTCCCTCGACCAGATGCTCGTGGAGGCTAGTCAATTCTTGCAATACTCGCACGTCTTGATTCACAACCTATTTTTAAACGCCTTAAATTCGGTCAGATGTTGCACAGTGCGTTGATCCATTTTATCACATCGTTCATCAATGTTTTTCGACTGTTCTTTCATTTGACAGAACTGATAGTTCTCCATCCATTTTATCAAATCGTTGCGCAGTGCATTGATCCATTTTTATCAAATCTTTCATCAATCTTTTGCGACTGCTCTTTAATTTGTTCAGTAATCTGTTTGAGGATGGCGGTGAGCACGTCGGGTGACGGGGTGACCGGCACAGAAGCTCTCGCCGCTGTGTTTCCCCCAGGAACTGACCCATCGCCCATGCTTTGGACGCGGTTTTCAACGTTCTGTTTGACAGTTATCTCCCACGTTCGCAGCGTCACTTACGGCAACATACGGATTTTAAGTTCCTGGCTATCCACGTGGTCAGGACACGTGGTGCTTCTGTAACAGTTTCACATGATTAATTATTTTCACTTGCAAAGCAGTCGTAATTGCACCCACGTTTCACACTGTATAGCACTCAGCAAATAATTCCACCAAAAATACAAATAACTACACTCGTTGAGCACTACTGAAACAGAAGTATAAGTGCACTGGCAATGCGCGGCTGATATCACGATACAAGTTCTCTGGTGCTTGCGATTCCTACTCATTCACACACATTCAAAGGACGGAAGGGCAACTAGAGAAACAAACAATAAGTAAAAATGAAAACAAGAGACGCTAGAAAAAATAATCCTGGCAGTGGTAAGCCAAGTGAAAGTAGCGTGCAGTTCTCTAAAACAAATTCTAGCTCTGATAGACAAGTAAAAGAAACGTAGCTTTATTATTTTTCTTCATGGAACTACATTTAATTAATTGATAATCCCCAACTATGGATCTTAAATCAAATAATAAATGGTGGCAACGGAAATGCGGGTTAGTTTTCTCTCCTCCAGAATGGAGCAAGAGACAAGATATTTCATCTGACTACACAATATATATATATTGTGGGAGAATTTAAATTAGGACAAGTGGTTATCGTTTAACAAAATGATTTATTGTCCAAGGCATAAGCAACAAAAGGGTAGAGACCAATTTAAATACAATAAACACACACCTTACAAGAGAATCCACATTTACATAAGCTTATATGGCCCTAATATTGCCCACTAGCAAAAGTGGTACCAGCGTCATTAACAAGGATTATTTTTCAGAGAGGAGAAGGGAGGAATTGATACCCATTCTCTCACAGATACATGTGCCAAGCCACGCAGTTACTTACCAGCAAATAATACAAAAAAAAAAAAAATTAAATAAATAAATAACAACAGCAACAATAAAAAAAACTTTCTTCCGCAGTGTATGGTCTTGTGGCTTAGGCGCAGGGTAGCTATCAACGGGAACAAACGCACGTGATAGAAGACTACGTGGCGTGCGATACAAGTCGCGAATTATAAGTTTCCAGAGAAATTCAAGATAGCGATTAAATAGGAAAATTCGCTAAATAATACTTAGAAAGGGTCGTTCTGGTGTTCGTTTCGCACAGGGGGATAACTACGGAATGGTAAAGGTTTCAGGTCACAACAGCACTCCCAAAAATTACAAAAATACTTTTATCACAAAGTAAAACCGCGAGATAGGTCGTATAACCATTCGATCTACTCAGGGGGATGATATCTAGCTAATAAGCAAGGTTGCAGAAAGGTAGGACATGCTACAAGGTCAGATCACAGAATTTGAACAGAGTGGAAAAAAATACTATTTTGGGAAAAATAAAAACGGGAGATAGAGCGTGTAACCATTCGTTCTACTCAGGGGAATGATATCTAGGTAACAGGTAAGGTTACAGAGTGATACGACATGCTACGAGGTCAGATTGCGAAATTTGAACAAGTTAGAAAAAATTCAATTTCGAAAGAAATAAGAGTGCGAGATAGGTCGTGTAACCATTTGATCCGCTCAGGAGAATGATATCTATCTAATAAGCAAGTTTACAGAATCCTACAGTACTTCACGGGGTGGATCACAAAAAGTTGTAAAATGAAAAATTACAATTTCCAGCAAAATAAAAACGCGAGGTAAGCCGTGCAACGATTCATTCAACTCAGGGGAAGAAGAGATATCTAATAGCAATGACTACGGTATAGAACACGCTATTTGCAACACACGTGGGTTAGCAAGAACGGAAGTTACAAGCTTAGAGGTACCAAAATTCAGGGAAAATTACCACGTTACACGTACTAAAAATCACAACATCTAAGAAGGTTATAGTTAACAACTCGTGCGCGTAGGGTGATTAAGTAATCTGTAGGCCTTGTCTCATAGCGTCCACGTGTTCTATGGACAAAGGGCAGACATCGGAAGTATCGAAAAGTTCCCGAAAAACATAAAATTTACCAACCAAATGAACATGAAAAACATTTAAATGTGTTTAAACGTAGGAAGGAAGGACTCTACAGTCAGGGAGTGCAAGATTTCTGTCAACGAACGCCAGCGAGGCCGCGAAATCAAACTTCGGCAAAAGTCATCATGAAATTAGCAAACCAGAACAAAATTAAGCAAAATCTCACCGCTACGCATTGCGGTGATGTTATAGCCAGAACTAGGGTCGCGAATGAGCATTTTCAACTTACAATCGACTCAGAACAAATCTTAGCCACGTGCTCAGAACAGAGCCAACACCAAAAAGCAGCTTACCCCACCAAAAGCCAGCCAACGACTCCTGGCCGCCCTCGTGGTCGCTACTCTCCAGCTACCTAAGGTGGAGGGGGAACCTCTGCAAATGGTTTAGCCGTTATCAGGTAGGCACACCGGACAAGGGGAGTGAATGGGAACCTTCACTAAGCATCTTTTCTACAGATTTGCCTCTGCAAGGAGTTGGCAGAACTTGACTAACACCAGAGGCAACTGCAGCCATACTGTTTGAACCAGCAGACTACAAAAGCAGCGAGGCGCGGCTAACGCTTGTTTAAACTGTCCCATTCATTCTGCGCAAGTGGAGTCGGTGGGAACATATCACAGCATACGCCATCACACATGGGGCCTCATACACAAAATAAACATTTAAAATTATGAAACACAACAAAATTATTCCATATGAAGATTAAAAAAAAAAAAAAAAAAAAAAAAAAATTTGTACATCTGGTATCTCGCATAGTGCGAATGAAGCGTCTTGCTACCCTCAGAAAATGTCTAAAGCCCATCAACAATTATTTAGTGGGAATAAAATAAATGGAACACCCTATATGGAAGTGTTTCACAATACTTTCCACAACGAAAGCTTTTGTCGAAATTTGACTGAGAACCCAAAGAGATTTTGGTCACATGTGAAATATACTACAGGCAAAACACAAACAATACTCTCAATACGTGATAGAAATAGCAATTCCACCGATGACAGTGCTACTAAAGCAGAGTTACTGAACACAGTTTTTTGAAGCTCATTCACGAAACAAGACGAAACAAATGTTCCAGATTTCGAATTACGATCAGAGGCCAGAATGAGTAACGTAAAAGTAGATATCATCGAAGTAGTGAATCAACTGAAATCACGTAACAAGAACAAGTCTTCTCGTCCGGACTTTCTACCCATTAGTTTTCTATTTGATTATGCTGATGCGATAGCTCCTTACTTAACAACCATATACAACCCGCTCGCTCAACGAAGGATTTGTACCAAAATACTGGAAAGTTCCACAGGTCACATCAATATTCAAGAAAGGAAGTAGGAGTAACCCACTAAACTACAGGCCTATTTCATTGACGTCAATTTGCAGCAGGGTTTTGGAACACATCCTGTATTCAAATGTTATGAATTATCTAGAACCAAATGACCTATTGGCCCAAGGTCAACACGGATTTAGAAAATATCGTGAAACACGAATAGCTCTTTACACACACGAAGTGATGAATGCTATCGACACGGGATCTCAAATCAAAAGGCTTTTGACACCGAACCTCATAAATGGCTTTTAATCAAATTGCGTGGTTATGGAATATCGCCCCAGATTTGTAACTGGATAAGGTATTTTGTCAGAGAGGACACAGTTTCTAGTAATCGATGGTAAGGCATCGACTAAAACAGAGGTGATATCCGCCGTCCCATAGAGTAGTGTTATTGGTCCTCTGCTGTTCCTTATGAACATAAACGATTTGGAAGAAAATCTGAGCAGCTCTCTTAGGTTGTTTGCAGATGACGCCGTCATTTATCGTCTAGTAATGTCATATGAAGATCAAAACCAACTGCAGAGCGATCTAAATAAGATATCAGTAAGGTGCAAAAATTGACAATTGTCTCTAAATAATGACAAGTATGAAGTCGTCCACATGAGTACGAAAGTAATCTGTTAAACTTATTTTGCAAGATAAATCAATCAAAAGTGAAGGCCGTAAACTACACTAAAAACCTAGGAATTACTATTACATCACACTTAAACTGGAAAGAACACATATATAATATCGTAGAAAAGGCGAACAAGAGATTGCGTTTTATTTGAATAACACTTAAAAGATGCAACAGAATTACTACGGAGAATGCATACACAATTCTTGTCCGTCCTCATTTGGAGTCTTGTCACGATACAGGGGAGACAGCGTCACGGAAATAAATACAGGACCTGTGATTAAGAATATCTGTGCAGAGGTGTCTGCTAATTCGAATTGAAGTACCCAGGGCAGGCGGCGAGGACGCCCCTTTACTTACTGCCCCTCTGGGTTTCCCCCTTCTATTTGCTAAATTGCTCGACGTGGAGTGCCATCGAGGAATATCGATCAACTCTAGCACAGAGCGTTACTCTCTCGCAGTTACTTCACGGAAAAACGTTTAATAGCTTTCAGCGAACAAACTGCGCATGCGCATAACTGCTTATGGAACTCGGCAACAGCTCTGCGCATGCGCAGTTCTATCGGCGACAAACTGACACACACACTTAAGCCGCTCATATATAAGAAGCGCGAGAGCGGCACAGATTTGGGTGGAAATTGAAGTGGAAGATGCTGGAAGGGAGACGTTATGTATTGCGTTACGGGCTTTTATGAAATTTCCGAGAGCGTACTTTTCATGAAGAGTCAACCAATATATTGCTTCCTCTTACTTATATCGCGCGAAGCGAGCACAAGGATAACATGAGAGAGATTAGGGCCCAAACGGAGGTATATAGCAGCCATTTTGCCGCATATCATACGCGACTTGAATACGGCGAAGTGACAATGGTACGCAAAGTAGCCTCCAACACACACCGTAGGGTGGCTTTCGGAGTGTGATGTAGATAGTGCAAATGTGGAGAATACTTTTGAGCTAGATGAAACCACTGTCTATTGTTTTCAAATTAATAATGCTGTACATATAGTTTGTAACTCTATCCCGTTCCAGGAGCTGGACGCGGTGGAATAGCCGAGCGGTCTAAAGCGTCTCGCTGCGGAGCGCGCGGTTGCTCGCCGTGGAGGTTCGAGTCCTCCCTGGGGAATGGGTGTGTGTCTTGTCCTTAGGTTAGTTTACTTAGGTGTAAGTAGTTGCCGGCCGCGGTGGCCGAGGAGACTGAGGCGCTTCAGTCACGGTCTGCACGGTCACTACGGTCGGGGGTTCGAATCCCCCCTCGGGCATGGATATTTGTGCCGTCCTAGTTCGTAAGTAGTTCATAAGTAGTTTGTAAGTTTAGGGACTGATGACCCCGTAGTTAAGTCCCATAGACTATACAATTTTTTTTGTAAGTAGTTTATAAACTACGGACTGATGACCACGCAGTTTGGTCCGATAGATTTACAAACATTTGAACATTTTTTTCCAGGAGCTGGACGATCCCCATTGTGAGTAAAGAGCGTTGTTTTCGCTTCGTTTTGGATCGGCAAAAATTTTCGAAGCACACTTCACACTGAAAACGTCAGCTGTTCCTAAATTTTGTCTCGCTCCGCCTCTAACTTTGGCCTTTTATCATTTTTCAAGAAGAAGGTTGCAGGATCTGGGCATAATTGAATCCGTAAACCTTCATGGCAACTCCTTTGGTTCGGGAGTTTCAAATCCACACCCAGTCTCAGGTGGATTCGTACACGTTAACAAGGACCGAAGAAATCCTCGAAAATTTCACGGACGATAAATGGTTTGATTTTCAAAAATATATTTGACTGACGCTTATCTTCTACTTCGTCTGGACTCCGTTTCCTAAATGATTATCATTAACCATTATCCTCTTCGGACTAACATGCTTACCATTCGGCATCATTAATTCTCCTACTATGTTTCCACGATTCTTATAACCTCTAATGCGAGATCTGCCATGGTGTGCAATTTACCTGGATGACATAATCGTCTTCGGTCCCTCCTGGCCGGAACTCTTGTATAGCCTGGCCAGTTACTGTATATGGGAATTGAGCTAAATGAAACCACTGCCTATTGTTTTCAAATTAATAATAGGAAGTACAGTACATACTAACGAAACAGTTGGGTATTTTGACAATTGTCTGCGCGAATTACTTCACTTTACATTTAAAGAGAAATACTAAAATGAGCTCTAACATGGAAATTGAGCGTTTCCGGACACATGTCCATATAACGTATTTTCTTTCTTTGTGTGTGAGGAATGTTTCCTGAAAGTTTGGCCGTACCTTTTGGTAACACCCTGTATATTTAAAAGCATGTACATGTCACACAATATGTGCATATATATTTACATATTATGTATATAGTGCACAACTAAAAGTATTTACACTATGATAAATGGGCCAAACCATTCTATGCAGATACAACTCCACATCCACACCCACTCTCAATCACAAACCTCTCTCATCAAGTGAGTATTGTGAGTATGAGCGAGTTTCAGTACCGTCTGCACAAACCACCCATTTATTTTGATGAGGAGACATACTGAGTTTCAACTGCAGTACAACGTACACCTCGTTAATATGAGTTTGCTGAACCATATGCCGCGGTTGTAGTGAACCACTGGCAACATCATTTTACGGACACTGCAAGTAGTCTTGAATCATGAGTGCCCACAATGCTGTACGATACACACTTTTGTTCACCTCTTGGTGGCCCCTTCCAATGTAAAGTATTCATAAACTCAGAATCGGTAGCCATGCGCCTTGTTTTTCATAAGGCTCATAAACTTCTTTTTCTTTTGAACAATACTGTCATGGTTACTGGCACCAGTATCCAGACGTGCACCTTTGGCGCACGTGTGCAGACAACATTATGCCACCCCACGCATCAAAGACATTCACTTATTATTTCAAGCTGTTTAAATAAGCAAAGGAGCACGGTCCATAATGAAACAATCCATTTTCATTTATATGATTATGATTTAGAATTTTCTAAAATCAATTTTTAAAAAATCCGGTTAGATGTTATTTATTCGGTATTACCTGTGAATGAAAACTATTAGTTTGCCAAGCAGAGACTATTTAATTTCCTGATGTTTAATGAGCTGGTGAATGAAAATTGTTTCCAGACTGAACCATACATATACAAAATGAACTTTTACTGCCTTTACCTTTACCAAGTCTTCTATTACCTGCCTACTATCCAAACTGTCTAAGATCTCATGTTCTATTCAAACAATATCCAGCTTAGCAAGTCTCTGTGTTGCATTGTTTATCTTAAATATTTTTATAGTTTTTAATTTTGAAAACGATATTTCACCAGATGCATCTGTAACTGGCAGAGTAGGACCTATTCGTTGGCAAAAGTTGATATTAAATCATATGTAAAAATATACTGGAGAATGGTATATCGTTGAGATGATTGATTTTCTAGAAAATGCAATTTTAAAGCATCAATGCCATTGAATAAATGAATATCGTTATATAAGCTTCAGTACTCGGATCGTCTTTAAGTTTCAGGTGTAAATCTTTTCAGTGTTTCAACAATACTTCCTTACGATAGCCAAATAATGTTCTATTTAAGGTGCCAAAAATATCATCTAAAGTTTTTATCTGTTCAAAGTCTTTATATGTTTGACAAAAAAATTATAGTTATCTACTATTCTAAAAAAAAAAAAAAAAAAACCCTCTGGTTGTAACTTCTTTTGGAATCCAATACATCTTTGGCACGAAAGCATACTGAATCTTTGACAAAGGATATTTACAGGAAGAAAATCTGCTTTAGTTTGTGTAGCACTTTGGCAGCTTCCTGGAAAACCAATTGAAAGTGTTCATCTGTCTGATATTCTGTGACCTTATTAATCAAATTCATTAACGAATTTATGCATATCTGAGTGTACTGCTAGGCTTTTGATCATTATGCTTGAAGAATTAATTTCGTTTAAAACACTCTGCCAGCTTAGAAAAGAGAAAATAAATTTGTACTTCTAAATTTTTGAAGCATGTGAATGTGCATTGTGAATCGTGGTAATCCCAACCAGACGAATTTTCTGATAATTACAACAGAGTATAAAATATATTTTCAACATGATATCGCAAAGGTTTAACTGGGTAGACTCTGCTGGACCATTGCATAGCCCATAGAGCTTCCAATTTTAACTCTGGTAAATATTTGCAGATGATCGACCACTTAACTGTAGACGATGAAAAGAAAACGTAAATTTATTGAACCGGCCGTGGTGGCCGTGGGGACTGAGGCGCTCCAGTCACGGTCCGCACGGCCATTATGGTCGGGGATTCGAATCCCCCCTCGGGCATGGATATTTGTACCATCCTTAGTATAAGGTAATTCGTAAGTAGTTCGTAAGTTTAGGGACTGATGACCCCGTAGTTAAGTCCCATAAGCTTAACAAACATTTGAACATTTTAAAATTTATTGAACTATGTCAAAGAAATGGATCGTTTTGCGAGAAATATTTGCTGCATCATTTACTACTAACATTAAACTATGAGCTGAGCATTGAAACACGTCCACTTAACGTGTTCCATTTAATTGACTCCCCATGAACAAATGTTGACGAGCTTCAAATATTTTTTTGAGTGTAGCAAGACACTCCACTCGCAATATGCGAGATACCAGGCATTATATACGGATTTAGTTTTATCTGTATGTAAAATTCTAAGTGTCTATGTTGTACATGAGGCCCCAAATATCTATTAGTGTGTAATGTGATGTGCTCCCACAGGCCCTGGCTTCCACAGAATGAATGAAACTTTGTATGTAAGAAAGTTTAGGAAGTGCTAGGCGCGCCTCGTCTGTTTTGTGTTGTCGTTGGTTTCAAACTCTGGGCGAGAAGTAGGTTTGCCAATTGCTGAGCAGAACCCTGTCTTAGCAAAGATTCCTAATGTAGCTTGTTCTTAACCTCCTTGGCTGGGAGTTCGTCAGGTTACCTGCCTGCTGAACGGTGATGCTCTCTGGGCTCCCCTCCACTACCCCTCTCTGGTAACGGTTAAGCAGTGGTAAAGAGAGCTATTTGCTTCTTGGTTCCTGGTAGGGTAAGTATCTCTGGGTTTTGTTCCGCTGTGGCCTCGTGACTCGACTTAGTTCAGGCTCCATAGTCGTACTTACGCCTTTTCGCGAGTTTAATTCCGGGAGTAGCAGCTACACTATGTGTAGTAGTGAGATTTTGCTTAATTTCCTACAGGATTGCTAATTTTATGTCGATTTTTGCTGGAATCTGATTCTGAGGCTCTGATGGTGTTTTGTTAGCATAGTTCTTGCATTTTATAACTTTTAAATCACTTCTTCACCTGTTTAAATATGTTCAATGTCTTTCGCATTCTTATCGTAGTTGAATTTTAATATTTTCAGGGATTCGTGGTGCCTATAGTGTTCGTACTTTGTCGACAGAACACGTGGACGATATCATACTAAGACTTCAGGTTTTCCATCATTCAGTGCACATGAGTGGTTAATAATTGTATAGCTAATTTGCTAAGGTGTTTCCTAGTGAGTGTAGCCATTCTAACTTGTAGCCATTCTAACTTGTAATCTGTGTACTTGTCGGCCCACGTGTGCGCCGATTAGCGTGTTCCCTGTCATGGTTATTACCATTAAATAGATCTTTTTCCTCTGTGTAGAAAGAATCGTTGTACGACGTATATCGTGTTATTAATTTTCATGAAATAGAATTATTTCATTTATCTGAATTTTTGTGACCGAACTCTGTATTGTGCTGTAGCAATCTGTAACCTTGCTTATCTAATAGATATCATTCCACTGATCAGAAAGAATGGTTACACGATATATTTCGCGATATTATTCTCTTCGAAATTGATTTTGTTAACTTTATGCATATTTTGTGTTCCGACTTAGTAGAGTGCTGTATTGACTTGTAACTTGTTTATAGACAAGGAGAGGAAGTGTACTAAGAGAGGCTGAGGAAAAGATGGGGGTCGGGTTGGGTTGTTCGTTTGGGATAGGGGGACTGAACTACTGAGGTTATCAGTCTGCTGTATTGATCTAACAACATTAACTTTCTGTAGTTATCTACTCCCTGTGCTAAACGAACGCCAGAGCGACCGTTTTTAGATATTATTTACTGAAATATTGACTTAATGTACAGTTAGAAGTTCTAGGGAAACTTTAACTTCCGTCTGAACACCACACTTTGTGGTCTTAAACCAAGTGCGTTTGTTTCTGATAGCTTATCATGAGCCTAAGCCACTAGCTTGACATGTTATGGAAGCGAGGTACTATTTCATTGTGCGCGAGTGACTCTTCGATCTGCATTCTCCACAATTCTTGGCTGTCGTCTTGGTGTATTGGTGTCGGGTCCTTGGTAAGTACCTGCATGGCTTGGCGTATGAATCGGTGTGTGAATGTGCTGCAATTCCTCCGTTCCCCCCTATGAAACGAGATCGTAAATTAACCTGTACTCAACTTTGCAGGTGGGCAATTTTAGGGCCATGTAATTGTGGATATTTTGAATATTTTTAATGTGTATTTTATTGTAATTAAAAAATGGTCTTACCCTCTTGTTGTTCTTGTTTTGAACAATAAATTAATTTGTTAAACTTTAATCCTTTTGTGCTAATTTAAATTCTCCCCTCATCATTTATTTTGGTTTAATGTGGGGTAATTAGTTCATGTATCTTGTGTCTCTGCTCCCTTCTGGAGCAGAGAATATCTGCGTTTCCGTTGCCAACATTTATTTTTGATTTAGATCCATGACTGCGGATCATTATTTAAATTGTGTGCAGTTTCCTCTAAAGATTGCAGTAAAGGTAGAACTGTTTGCTTAACTTATAAAATCAGAGTTTTGCTTAAGGGAACTGTATACTTCCGCCGCTGTGTGAATATCGCCGTAATTAGATTTTGTGAGCAATCAGTCACTTACTAACTTCACAAATACGGCTAGTTATCAGTCAAAAGAATAGCGGGCGAGTGTCAGCATGAAACATAAAATCCATGATTATTAACATATAAAAAAATTCTGCAGTACATTGTGCTTTCCATGCATCTTTTAACCATTATCACAACCTTGTCCGCACAAATTGTGTGAAAATAAATTCAAACAAAATTTAATAAGCTTTGGTAAACTTTTAGTTAACTTTGAAGTGACAATCGGACTAAAACCAATAGAGTGTTCACACACCTCTAATTTTTTATTTGTGTACTTTAAACAAATATGACTGAGTATCACTGTTATTTGTTGTTTGCGGCTTTCGTCTGGTGTACATTCAGGTATGATAGAAAATATTTTGATCCCCTGAGTTCGTTCAAAATATAATTTTTATCCTTTTTCCGAATAAATCAGTAATTTAGTTCTGAATGTGATCTCATAAATGGTAGGCCATGCCCTTCCGACTTGAATGGGATTTACTTTCGATTCTTCTAAAATGTTCCTGCATAAGTGAATCAAACTTTGACATCATTTCTACTGCTTTTAGAAAATTTCCATTATAATGTGTAAATGTTTCCTTTTTTTTAATCCTGAAAGCTAGACACTGAGGTGCTAAAAATTGATAACAGCAATAATCATTTCTAATACGTCTCAGCAGTGCTTTGTTCCAATTTCAATAGTCTCAGCTCCATCTGATTTACAGTAGTCTTGGTTTTGAGAATATTATTCAACTGCACCCATTACGTCACATGTTCTCTGAGGGAATCGCTCGTCTCTTGTCTTTTCAGAGTTAAAGATAAATGTTGACAATCTGAAAAAAAAAAAAAAAACAGTTAAATCAGACACTGCACCTTGTCGCAGTTGGCTAGCGAGCAGTACGGCAGCCCTACAACGGCTAACAGCTCTTTTTAAAAATTTGACTTACTAGGCTGTGGCTAGCATGTGTTCCAGTGTTATTTATCTTTCGGACTTGAGCATATCGCTTATAAGTTTACGTTTCATCTAATAACCCAGATAGCGCGGAATTATTTTTTGTTTAATTTTTTTCTCAGAATCTGTTAATTACCTTCATATGACTGCTCAAGATCGTTATAAGTGATTTTTTTACAATCACGCCATTAATTTTGAATTACTGCCTTTCTTTCTGGAATGATGTCAAAAATGCATATTATATAATTTTAATCTGATGAATCATTATTCTTAAAACAACATTTAATATGAAATTTATACATATAAATGTCTCGAAAAGTGGAAGAAAGTTCAAGAAATATAAAGCCAACTACGAAGAAGCCATCATTATTTTTTGTATCAACCTCAACTTTGCAGCTGTATCCAACCACTCTGCAATCTACAATACAAGCTAAAATTGATCTGCAATGGGAGTAAGCATTTCAAAGAAATAAAACATGACACTGTACATGAATTCTTCCAGACAAGAATAAAAAGTAAGATGTCATTGTCGTCCTTCTGAGAGGACGTCAGCGCTATCTGGGATACTTTTGATCTTCTGATGAAGGCACACATGGTTGGTGCCGAAATCTAGATCAAGTATCTAAACAAAGTGCAAGTCGTTGGGCTGTTTTATTCTACAATTATTGCTTTTCATGGTTTAGTCCAATTTGTCAATTTTTGCACCACGCAGATATAGTATCCAAATTATTTTGCAGTTGCTTTTGATATTCTGGTGATTTTACTATCCAACGAATAACACCATCATCCAAGAACAGTCTTCCTAAATCGTTTATAAAGATAAGGAACAGTAGGAGCCTTATAACACTTCTCTGGAGGAGCCAGATACCACTTCTGTTTTACTCCATGACTTGCTGTCAATTACAACGTACTGTGTCCCTCCTGACAGGAAATCGCGAAATCCAGTCGCACAACTGTGACGATATTCCTTAAGCACGCAATTTCACTAGAAGACGCTTGTGCTGTGCATTTCCAAAACTTTTCCGGAAATCTAGATTTATAGGGAATCGATTTGCGATCTTTTGTCGACAGCACTCATAACTTCACGTGAGTAAAGAGCTAGACGTGTTTCACTAGTAGGCCCTACAATACTTTCTGAATCGATGTTGACTATGGTTCAATAAGTCGTTCTCTTCGAGGTAGTTCATAAATGTTTGAGGAAAGTATATGCTCTAAAATTCTCCTGCAAACCAACGTCAATAATATAGGCCTCTAATTTTTACGCATTACTCCGATTGCGTTTCTTGAATATTGTAGTTACATACACAGCTCTCCAGCCTTTGGGTTCGGAACTTTCGCTGAGATAGCGGTTATAAAAATTGTTCAAATGTTTGTAAACGGAAATAGCCGCCCATTCAGTAACACGACGCCTTAGACCACGCGGCCATACCGCGGTGAGCGTTTGTAAATGAAGCTAGGTACTCAGCTATTGCATCAGCATACTCTCAAAGGAATCCAATTAGTATACAGTCTGGACCGGCAGACTTGCATTTGTCAAGTGATTTAAGTTGCTTTAACACTCCAAGGATATCTACTTCTAAATCACGCATGCTGGAGTTTGTTATTGCTTCGAATTGTGGAGTATTTGCATCGCATTCCTTGGTGAAGGAATTTCGGAAAGCTGCGTTTAGTAGTTCTGCCTAAGCATAGCTGTTCTCCATAACATCGCCATTGCTATCGCGTAATGAAGGCCTTGAATGTGTTTTGCCGCTAGTATACTTCTTCAGATTTTCTATCAAGGTACCTGACAGCGTTTCACTGTGGAGACTGTTATAAGTTATTCACAGAATATATGACACCAACTGCTATTGGGCAAAGCTGAAAATGTTGGTGTCATATATTCTGTGAATAATAAATAATAACAACTGCAGGATCAGAAGTGACGTCTCTTCTTTCGGAACAGACGCCACAAGTATATATACTGTTATAAGTTTCTCGCATTTACGTTCGAGCTAAATTCCGAGTTTCAGTAAAAGATTGCCAGTCATAGTAAATTTGTGTCTTTTTTTCATTTGGCATTTTTATTCATTTATTTTTTTTTATTTTATAATTTTTACTTCTTGATTTTCAAGAGTAATCTAATCTGTTTTGTGTACCACGCTGGGCCATCCCCCTCTTTTGTTCATTTATGTGTTATAAACCTCTCAATAGCTGTCAATATTATTTCTTTGAATGTAAGCCTCGTCTGATCTAGACTCACATTGTAAGTTAGGAAGGACTGGAGATTCTCACTCGGGAAAGCTTTAATCGAACTTTTATCTGCTTTTCTGAATAAGTTTATTTTTTGTTTATTTTTGATGGATTTGGGAATTTCGATATTTAATCTCGCTAGGTTAACTCCGTGTTCACCAATCCCTGTGTCTGTTTAACGTGATAGTAATGGCGAACCTGCCGATGACAGCGCTACTAAAGCAGAGTTACTAAACACAGTTTTTAGGAACTCATTCACCAAAGAAGACGAAACCAATATTCCAGATTTCGAATTACGAACAGAGGTTGTAATGAGTAACGTAGAAGTAGGTATCATCGGAGTAGTGCAGCAACTAAAATCACTTAAGAAGAACAAGTCTTCTGGATCGGACTGTATACCCATTAGATTTCTATCTGATTATGCTGAAGCGATAGCTCCTTACTTAACAGCCATATACAACCGCTCTCTCAAAGAAAGATCTGTACCAAAAGATTGGAAAGTTGCACAGGTCACAACTATATTCAAGAAAGGCATTAGGAGTAACCCACTAAACTAAGATCTATTTCATTGACGTCAATTTGCAGCAGGGTTTTGGAACATATCCTGTATTCTAATATTATGAATTCTCTCGAACAGAATGATCTCTTGAACCAAGATCAACACGGATTTAGAAAATATCGTTCATGCGAAACACAACTAACTCTTTATTCATATGAATTGATGGGTTCTATCGACAAGTGTTCGCAAATCGATTGCGTATTTCTTGATTTCCAGAAGGCTTTTGACACCGTACCTCACAAACGGCTTTTAATCAGATTGCGTGGTTATGGTATATCGCCCCAAATTTAAGATTGGATAGGGGATTTCCTGTCAGAGAGGACACAGTCCGTAGTAATCGATGGTAAAGCATCTACTAAAACAGGTGATATCGAGCGTTCCACAGGGTATTGTTACTGGTCCTCTGCTGTTCCTTATTTACATAAACGATTTAGGGCAAAATCTAAGTAGCTCTGTTACGTTGTTTGCAGATGATGCCGTCATTTACCCTCTAGTAAAATCATCTGAAGATCAAAACCAACTGCAGAACGATCTAAATAAGATATCACTGTGGTGCAGAAATTGGCAATTGACTCTAAATAATGAGAAGTGTGAAGTCGTCCACATGAGTACGAAAAGAAATCCGTTAAACTTTGTTTAAAAGATAAATCAATTAAAAGTGAAGGCCGTAAACTCCACGAAATACCTAGGAATTACTATTACTTCAGACTTAAATTGAAAAGAACACGTAGATAATGTCGCGGGAAAGGCGAACCAGAGACTGCGTTTTATTGGCAGAACCCTTAAAAGATGCGACAGAACTACAAAAGAAACTGCATACACTACGCCTGTCCGTCCATTTTTGGAGTATTGCTGCCCAGTGTGGGATCCTTATCAGGTGCGTTTAACGGAGGACATTGAAAGAGTCCAAAGAAGGGCAGCTCGTAGTGTATTGTCACGATACAGGGGAGACAGCGTTACGGAAATGATACAGGATCTGGGATGGAAATCATTACAACAACGGCACTTATCGCTGCGACGTGGGCTACTTACGAAACTCCAATCGCAAACATTCTCCTCCGAATGCGAAAATTTATTGTTGACACCCTCTTACATACGTAGAAATAATCATCAGAATAAAATACGAGAAATCAGAGCTCGAACGGAGAGATTCAGGTGTTCTTTCTTCCCGCGCGCTATTCGAGAATGGAATGGTAGGTAAATAGTATAATGGTGGTTCGATGAACCCTCTGCCAGGCACTTAAATGTGATTTCCAGAGTATCCCATGTCGATGTAGATGTAGATCCTCTTTACTAGTTCCGGAATATTTGTTGGTAGGAAGTCAAGTACGTTTTAGAAAACCATTACTATTCTGGTGCGTTTATGAACTAATTGTTCGAGATAATTTCCTTAGAATGCGTCCAGTACAATTTCGGATGATGTTTTATGCTTGCCTCTGTCTTTGAACATGTCACACGAGTTTTGGCGGAAATCGTTAAAAGAAAGACGTTATTCCTTGCAGCGAGTTCTGTTTGCGAAATGTCTATCACCAACAACAAATTTTGTTACCATCCACCTATATAGGGAGACATAGGGTAGACCGCGGCACGTTGGCCATATCTCTTTTATTTTTCTTAATATTAATTTATTTTACATATTTAAATTTATGAAGTTATTGTTAAATTTTTGAGAGGTCTTTAACGAATCTGGATGGCATTAATTAAGCTTGAAAATATCAGTTAAAGTATTACAAAAAATTAATTACTGGACATACGTCAAGTGGACCAATCTGCCCCTACCTCGGAGTACATTGGCCCTGAGGCTGGGGTACGTTGACTTATGTAGTCTTTTGGTAAGTTAAAATAGCAGAATTATGGAAATTAAAATAAAACTAACAGTTATCAAGAAACATACTTTAATGTACATAATATTTAGTTAAATTCTTAACATTGAGGACTATGGCAACGAAACAGGTTAAACGTACTAGGATTTATAATACAGACGAGTCAACTTTAATCACTGTCCAGCTCTAAAGGATCAGCGCACTTTTAACATAAAATAGTTCACGAATTTCATTTTTCACGCATGTCTGAAGAGCCCAACGCTTGCAGTTTGTGTACTGAATTCCTTGTTCTCCAGGTTATTTGAAAAAGGCACAATGACTCTTCCTCATCGGCATCATCATCATCTTGCCTTGCTTTTTTTGCGTTTTATGCTTCCTGCAATTGATTTATTTAATTTCATTCTATTACTGCTCGTACTTTCTTTTTGAAAAAGGGCTTTTCTAGCCTGTGATTTAATTTTTCTTCAGTATTTCTTTCTGGTGGCATGGGTTGAAATTCAGTTTCTGTTTCCTGAGTTTCAATTACCTGTGCAGACTGACATGATGCCTTCCTGTACCTAGCACAGTACCTCCAGTAAGATTTTCTTGAAATTCCAAAGTCTTCGCTAACAGTCCTCACAGTTCCCTCCTTTTCTTTTACTTCTAAACTTGCTCTTAGCATCGTATCTTCAGAAATAATTCTCCTTCCATTCTTTTATAATTTCGGATCATTTAAATATTAAAATAAAATTTAGTGGTTGGCGTTTTTTCAACGCTTTTTATCTCGAGAATATGACAATCTTTTGACCTCTGAAACGTATCAAAATATTTGAACTTCGACAAATATGTTAATAATTTAATAAACTCGAATAATAATCAACATTGTTATCATTAAATGTAACAAACGTTTCATGGAGTGTCCAGAAATGTAGCTCCTATAGGACGTGACAGGTTGTCTAGGCTGGCCATTGTGTCCCGTTCTCTCTGGGCCAACCTGCCCCATCGCCATCTTTACAATAAATTCCGTTCTGTAGAAAACTCACTGAAGCAATTAAGACTGTATGTCACATAGAAATAATCCTTAAACTAAGACCTTTAATTATAGTACTCACCCCGTTGCGAGTAAGGAAAGCAAAAGTTAAAAATGTTCAAATGTCTGTAAATCTATCGGACCAAACTGCGTGGTCATCAGTCCGTAGCTTACAAACTACTTAAACCTAGGTAAACTAACCTAAGGACAACACACACACCCATGCCCCAGGGAGGACTCGAGCCTCCACGGCGAGCAAAAGGTAAATAACACACATTAACCGACGAGTAGAATTTTACAGAAACACACACAAAAACAATTAAGGACTACAGCTTGTCCAAAACTTCGCCGCCTGCGATATTGGTCCTGTATAAGGAGAGGGACAGTGCTATCTGCCTACTGATTGATTCCTAAGACGATCTAGCGTCTACTGGAAGAAATTATTCGACTGGGCCATCCTGCCCCTATGACCAACGTGCCCCGGTCCCCCCTACAAGGAAATGGAATTGAATTGACCCGTTGTTGTGGCAGTTTGGCAATGGGAAACGGTTCGGCGTGACGTTGTCGCTCTGATTCGAGGAAAGCAGCTCGAGGCCGTTTACTGTCAATTAGCAAGTAATTTTAATCAGAATAGATACTCGGTGTCACATAGGACGGCGGCCCAGTTTCCAGCCCCCTCCACTACCGCCCTGGCAGCCAGTAATAATCCTTCTCCATGCATGTGGCTGGCAATGTTTCTCCCAGAGGCTCCACTGCTGGCGCTCAGCCGTAGCCTCTCCCCTCCGCGCTTCCCCTATCGCTTCGCCTCTATGCGCGGAAGCGAACTTCCTACGTGACGCCAACGATAGTGTACCGTGAGCACAACTGATCAAAATGCATAGAGAACGCGTTCTCACCAGTCAAATGCGCAGCTGCAGGTGTCACGGGGATTCCCCTGCTCACGGAACTGACACCTGGCTGTCGCCTCTGTTTCTTTCTGCATAGCAACACGGGGAAATCCGTTCGCAAGTGTCTACTGCTTAAGTGCTTGCTGGTGCTAACGTTTTCTATTGTAATACCAGTAGTTAGAAATGAATTGCGATAGTATGGGGCGGTTGACACAATAATAATTGTTGCTGCAGATATCTCCAAATTAAAATGGGTGTGAACACGAGAAATGGACTCAACTACTTTCCCCTAGGGAACATCTTGCACGCCCTGTTCCAGTGGCCCTGGCCAGATATGTCAAATTATTCTGATTACTTCATATGGATCATAGCTCTTCACCCAATAGGTAAAGCTAATTGTGCCATATATATAGGAAACTCACAATGAAATCATGTAGAGTTTGTAGAGGTCTGGGATAACCATTCCCAAATAGAAAAGCTTCGTTAAGTCTATTGCAACCTATACCATCTCTACAGTTTATTGCCTATCATTTCCGCGGCGGAGCGGTCGAGCGCATTGAGGCTCTATGCTACGACGTGAGAGGCCGATTCCTCTCGGGGGTTCGAATCCCTTCTCGGGCATGGATCTTTGTACCGTTTTTAGTATAAGGTAGTTTATAAATAGTTTGTAAGTTATAACCGGTCACCAGTTTAGCCTTCCACCTAAAGATCAGAGGTTTACAATGGGCGGGTATGGCTGGGTACCGATTAATTTCAGTCGAGTATTTGGCCGCCACAGTCGGGTGTGTATGCGAAAGATTATAGCCACTCGTACCTGCCCAATTTCGTACCCGATACCTACTCAGACGAATATTATTTTCTGATTTGCTCATATCATTCCAATCGAAAGAACGACTATAAATCATTTAGGACGACAATAGAAACATTTTCTTCTTCTTCTTTTTCTTCTTCTTTATATCCTCTTCAGTCCCGACCACATCTACATCTACATCTACATAGATACTCTGCAAATCACATTTAAGTGCCTGGCAGAGGCTTCATTAACCACTTTCATAACTTTTCTCTACCGTTCCATTCTCTAATAGCGCGCGGGAAGAAAGAACACCTAAATCGTTCCGTTTTCGATCTGATTTCTCTTATTTTATTGGGATGGTCATGTCTCCCTAAGTAGGTGGGTGCTAGCAAAATATTTTCACATTCAGAACTAAAAGTCGGTGATTGAAACTTCGCAAACAGATCACGCCGCAATGAATAACGTCTTTCTTTTAATGATTTCCACCCCAATTCGTGCAACATTTCCGTGAAACTTTCCCCTCCGTAACGTGATAAAACAAAACGAGCTGCCCTTCTCTGAACCTTCTCAATATCTTCCGTCAGCCCCACCTGGTGAGGGTCCCACAAGGGGCAACAGTACTCCAAGAGAGGACGCACAAGTGTGATGTAGGCAGTCTCTTTGGTGGAGCTGGTGCATCTTCTAAGCGTTCTGCCAATGAAACGTAACCTTTGGTTCGACTTCCCCAGAATATTTTCTGTGTGTTCTCTCCAGTCAAAGTTGTTCGTAATTGTAACTCCTAGGTATTTGGTAGAATTTACGACCTTAAGGTTTGACTGATTTATCGCGTAATTGAAGTTCAGTGGATTTCTTTTAGTGCTCATGTGTATTACTTCACACTTTTCTTTATTTAGTGTCAATTGCCAATTTTCGCACCAAGTAGAAATTTTGTCTAAATCGCTTTGCAGTTACTTTTGATCCTCTGTTGACTTCACCGACCGATAAACGACAGCATCATCCGCGAACAGTCTAAGGGAGCTATTCAGATTATCTCCTAAATCGTTTATAAACACGAGGAAGAGTAGGGGACCTATAACGCTTCCCTGTGGAACGCCAGATATCACTTCTGTTTTACTCGATGACTTACCGTCAATTACAACGAACTGTGTCCTTTCTGATAGGAAATCGTGAATCCAATCGCACAATTGGGGAGATATTCTATAAGCACGCAATTTCATTAGAAGCCGCTTGTGTGGTACAGTATCAAATGCCTTCCGGAAATCCAGAAATATGGAATCGATTTGAGATCCCTTGTCGATGGCACTTAACACTTCATGTGAATAAAGGGCAAGCTGTGTTTCGCAAGAGCGATACTTTCTGAATCCGTGCTGACTATTGGTTAATAGGTCGTTCTCTTCGAGGTAGTACATAATATTCGAACAAAGTATATGTTCCAAAATCCTACTGCAAATCGACGTCAATGAGATAGGCCTGTAATTTTGGGTATCACTCCTATTGCCTTTCTTGAATATTGGAGTAACTTGGGCAACTTTGCAGTCTTTGGGTACGGATCTTTCGCTGAGTGATCAATTGTAAATTATAGCTAAGTAATGAGCTATTGCATCAGCATACTCTGAGAGGAATCTAGTTGGTATACAATCTGGCCCGGAAGATTTATTTTTGTTTAGTGACTTAAGTTGTTTTACTACTCCAGGAACACCTACTTCTAAGTTTCGCATGCTGGCAGCTGTTCTTGGATTGAATACTGGAGTGTTCACTTCGTCTTCTTTGGTGAAAGAATTTCGGAAAGCTGTGTTAAGTAATTCTGCCTTAGCAGTACTGTCGTCGGTAGTATTACCATTGCTATCGCGTAGTGAAGGTATTGTTTGTGTTTTGCCGCTAGTGTACATCACATATGACCAGAATTTCTTTGGATTTTCTGCAAGATTACGAGACAGGATTTCGTTGTGGAAACAACTATAAGATTCTCGCATTGAAGTCCGATCTAGGTTGCGAGTTTCAGTAAAAGATTGCCAGTCTTGCGGATTCTGTGTCTTTTTAAATTTTGCATGCGTTTTTCTTTGTTTCTGCAACAGTGATCTTACCTGTTTTGTGTACCACGGGGGGTCAGCCCCCTCTTTTATTAATTTATTTGGTATAAATCTCTCGATTGCTACTGATATTATGTCTTTGAAAGTAAGCCACAACTGATCTATACTCGCATTTTTAGTTTTGAAGGACTGGAGACTATCTCTCAGGAAAGCGTAAAGCGAATTTTTATCTGCTCATTTGAATAGATATATTTTTCGTTTATTTTTGGTGCATTTGGGAATTTCGATATTCAGTCTCGCTACTACAACTCGATGTTCGCTAATCCCTGTATCTGTTTTGATGCTCCTTACTATCTCGGGATTATTTGTTGCTAGGAGATCAAGAGTATTTTCGCAACCACGTACTATTCTAGTGGGTTCATGAACTAACTGTTCGAAGTAGTTTTCAGAAAAAGCATTCAGAACTAGTTCGGACGATGTTTTATATTTGCCCCCGGTTTTGAATACGTAATTATGGCCGGCCGCGGTGGCCGAGGAGACTGAGGCGCTCCAGTCACGTTCTGCACGGCCACTACGGTCGGGGGTTCGAATCCCCCCTCGGGCATGGATATTTGTGCCGTCCTTAGTCTTAGTTAGTTCATAAGTTTAGGGACTGATGACCCCGTAGTTAAGTCCCATAGACTTTACAAACATTTGAACATTTGAACGTAATTATGCCAACATATCGAGGGTAAATTAAAGTCGCCACCGATTATAACAGTATGCTTCGGATACATATTTGAAATATGATTCAAGCTTTCTTTGAACATTTCTGCAACCGCATCGTCTGAGTCAGGGGGCCGATAAAAAGATCCAATTATTAATTTATTTCGGTGGTCAGGTATAACCTCTACCCAGACCAATTCACAGGAAGTATCTGCCTCAATTTCGCTGCAGGATAAACCGTTTGTAACAGCAATAAACACGCCACCCCCCTGTTTTATTTATTCTATCCTTTCTGAAGACCATTTGGCCCTTTGAAAAAATTTCGGCCGAATTTATCTCAGGCGTCAGCCAGCTTTCAGAACCTATAACGATTTGTGCCTCAGTACTTTCTATCAGCGCTACGACAATTTACAACTGTTACACCAATGGTTTTTAGGTCTGCTTTCTTCCCGTGTCTGACCTGCCCCCTTTGAGACTGAAACCCATTTTGTGTATTACCGAGGCCATCTAACCTAAAAAACCGCCCGGTCCACGCCACACAGCCCCCGCTACCCGTGTAGCCGCTTCCTGAGTATAGTGGACTCCTGGCCTATTTAGCGGAACCCGAAAACCCACCACCCTTTGGCGCAAGTCGAGGAATCTGCAGCCCACACGGTCGCAGAACCGTCTGAGCCTCTGATTCAGACCCTCCACCCGGCTCTGAACCAAAGGTCCGCAGTCAGTCTTGGAAATGTAAATGAACTACTTTTGTACTATGTGGTTTATTTTAATGCTAATTTAACAATAAATTACAGTCCAAAAAAATTTGCAAGCATACTGATTTTTTTATAGTTGGTATCATATACGATACCTCGGGACTTGAGCAGGACAGATATACAAACAACTCTGTAGTTTCATGTTGCTTCATTACAAAAATAAATCCTCACAAACATTACATTTATAGTTCTTATTTGCTATAGCATTTAATTATAATTTCAAAATACAAACTTGGTAACAAAACTTTAAATAATGGTAAGTAAACAATTCAAAATTTTCAAACAAAAATACCATTACAGAATTTCAAATGTATGTTGCCTTTTTCATTTTACCTCATTTATCAGAAAAGATTTTTTGTTACAAGTCGTAATTAATTTTATGCTTTGTGGAATTTGCAGAATCAATTCCTGTCAGTAGTGAAGCAAAGAAAGACCTTACACTTTTCGCACCGTAGAAATCTGAGGCCTTTGCAGCCTTCTGCCCTGCATTTTGATCTGTTCTTTTGAACCTGCTCATCATTTCAGGCAAATGATGCATACTTGCTTGACATATCTCCATTGATTGTGGTGGAGCAGGACATCTTGGCCTCTTCCGTTCTTGGGAACAATCTTCATCAGAGTCTGATTCTTGCTCCACAGGTTCCATCTGCAAACTTGATCTTTTGTGGAAATGTATTAAGCTTTCAGCAGTATCAAGCTTGAACTGGTAGTATGGCATTGTATGTTTCTTTGCAATGCCATTTTGCATTTCACACACCCTGTACTCAACCACGCAGCAGCAATTGCAAAATAAATAAACTACCTATTCTCAGCAAAGAAGGGAAAGCTGAAAGGTGGAAAGAATATATAGAGGGGCTCTACAAAGGAAATGAACTTCGAGACAATATTGTAGGAAGGGAAGAGGATGTAGATGAAGGTGAAATAGGAGATACTGTACTGAGAGAAGAATTTGACAGAGCCCTGAAAGATCTAAGTCGAAACAAGGCCCCTGGAATAGATGATATTCCCTCAGAGCTACTGAAGTCTCTGGGAGAACCAGCCATGACAAAATTGTTTCACCTGGTGTGTAAGATGTATGATACAGGCGAAGTACCCTCAGACTTTAAGAAAAATATTATAATCCCCATCCCTAAGAAAGCAGGTGCAGACAGGTGTGAAAACTACAGAACCATCAGTTTAATAAGTCATGCCTGCAAAATATTAACGCGAATTATATACAGAAGGATGGAAAAGCTGGTAGAAGCCGACCTCGGGGAAGATCAGTTTGGGTTCAGGAGAAATGTAGGAACACGGGAGGCAATACTCACTTTACGGCTTATCCTAGAAGATAGATTAAGAAAAGGCAAACCTACATTTCTAGCTTTTGTAGATTTGGAGAAGGCTTTTGACAATGTTGATTGGAATAAACTCTTCAAAGTTCTGAAAAAGCAGGAGTAAATTATAGGGAGCGTAAGGTTATTTACAACTTGTACAAAAACCAGACAGCGGTTATCAGAGTTGAAGGGCATGAAAGGGATGCAGTGGTTGGGAAGGGAGTGAGACAGGGTTGTAGCCTTTCTCCAATGTTATTCAATTTGTACATTGAACAAGCTATAAAGGAAAGCAAGGAGAAATTTGGCGAAGGAATAAAAGTTCAGGGGGAAGAATTAAAAACATTGCGTTTTGCCGATGACATAGTAATTCTGTCAGATACAGCAAAGGACCTGGAAGAGCAATTGAATGGAATGGACAGTGTGCTGAAAGGTGCATATAAGATGAACATTAACAAGAGCAAAACTAGGGTAATGGAGTGCAGTGTAAGAAAATCAGGTGATGCTGAAGGAATTAGATTGGGAAATGAAGCAATAAAGGAGGTAGATGAGTTTTGTTTCTTGGGCAGTAAAATAACAAATGATGGGCGCAGTACAGAGGATATAAAATGCAGAATGGCAATGGGTAGGAAAGCGTTTTTGAAAAAGAGAAATTTGTTAACATCGAATATTGATTTAGGCCTAAGGAAGTCCTTTCTGAGGGCATTTGTATGGAGTGTTGCCTTGTATGGGAGTGAGACATGGACGATAAACAGTGCGGACAGGAAGGGGATTGAGGCTTTTGAAATATGGTGCTACAGAAGAATGCTGAAGATTAGGTGGGTGGATCGCGTAACTAATGAGGAGGTACTGAACAGAATTGGGGAGAAAAGGAATTTCTGGCATACCTTGACTAACAGAAGGGATAGATTGGTAGGACACATTCTTAGACATCAAGGAATTGTTAATTTAGCGTTGGAGGGAAGTGTGTGGGGAAAAAATCGCAGGGGAAGACCAAGAGATGGATACAGTAAGCAGATTCAGACAGATGTAGGTTGTCGTTCTTATGTGGAGATGAAGAGGCTTGCTCAGGATAGGGTATTGTGGAGAGCTGCATCAAACCAGTCTCCGGACTGAAGACCACAACAACAACAACATTGTGAAATAATTAATTATTTTAATAATGAACTTATAATTACTGATTTTTATGCCTCCAGAATGCGTCTCTTTCTCGAATTTAAGCAGGAGGAATACTTTCCTCTTCTGATGAACTTTCTTCAGTTTCATTTCTCTGCATTAAAACGTAATCTTCATCATCATATTCATCAATTTCTACGTCAAAATCCTCTGGATTAATTCTATTCACCAATTCATAGATATCATCATCAGTCAAACCTGGGAATCAAGCGAGAAAAAATATAACCTCACTTCCACTGACGTAAACAGAGTAGGCAATGAATCCCGAGGCATTGAATATGATACCCGTAAGTTTAAAGCTTTATAATCTGTTATTATGTCGATTTACAGTTAGATATTAACTGAGGGATGTCTGTACACTTTTTAAAAGTTATTTAGGCATGTAAAAACACATTTAATTAAGAAAGAACCTCTCTTTATCTTTATTTCGTCGACACATTTCGTGGAGCTGTGGAATAAGAAGTTTTTAGACTGTGCTGTCACCTGTAAGCATTGAGGAGAAGGACGAACAAATGAGCTGTAGCAAGCGCGAAGTCTGTATTACATGATACCACAGACCAAATAACGTTCAGCTGGTTGGGCGCACAGGAAAAAAAATCGCACTGACGTGTTTTACGGCCCACTTTAGATTTGTAGTTTTATAAGTTTTTGCAAACATTTTGGACCAATTATAAAGAATTATTAATAAGATGTCTGAAACGCTTTTAGGAAAAAAAATCGCACTGACGTGTTTTAGGGCCCACTTTAGATTTGTAGTTTTATAAGTTTGTGAAAACATTTTGGACCAAAATGATAATGTAAATAATAAAAAATTAATTAACAAGTGTGTCTGAAACCCTTTTAGGAAAAAAATTAGGTAGTTGTGGGTTTCGAACCACGCCCCTTAGCGTCATAGTCCAACGCTTTACCCACTACTCTAGGCTATCACCCTGATGAAGAGTCCTTTAACTCATCCTATTCATAGCCGTTGTTAACTGATGCTAAAATGGCATTTGTAGACACTAGATTATCGTACGAAGAACTATGTGTTTTTGTTAATTCTTCAGTGCGCCATTGCTTTGAAATGACAACGTGTAAGTTACAATAAGAAAATCATCAAATACGCAACGCAAGATGCCAGCGAGAGTTCTGGGCGAGGAATGTCACGTGACATCTCCGAACGGCTGGTTTTCGTTAATTCAATAGAGGGTGTCAAATCTCCGTTACTTTTGCAAATATGTCTCAAACGATACGAGATATGAAAAAAACATAAGGGAGCTAAGTTGTAGAGAATTTTCTCCTCTACCAATTAGGTTATTCAATTTTCGTGTCAGATGAACGGTTTGTTTGCAATTACAATTATATTACAAACGGCTTTTTTTATTACTACCGTCTTTTTTATCCGAAAAATTTTAAAAAGGGAGGTTCTGGTCTCTGGCGGCCTACAAATCATGTCTGTAAAATATGGTGCTGATCGGTTGAACGGTTCGTCTTAAAAACAGGGAACACGTTACGGACAGACTGACAGACAGACATCCCAAAATTGCCGTTATTTTTGCAAATATCTTCGAAACGCAACGAGACATGAAAAAAACATAAGAGAGCAAAGTTGTAGAGAATTTTCTCCTCTACAAATTCGGTTATTCAATTTTCGTGTCAGATGAACAGTTAAGCTGTTATTTTCATGTAAATTTCTAGCTGTCAAAAGACGATCGCAAAGGCCCACTTTTAGTGTTACTACCGTAACCTAAAGTGGGCAAAAAATTAGGTAGCGGCAGGTTCCACACCACTGATCTTCAGCGTCATATTCCAACGCCTTCCCTACTACGCTACGGCTATCAATGAATGCCTTACTATTGATGGCCGTTGTTAATTTGTAGACACCAGATTATCATTTATAGTTCGAAGAACGATGTGTTTTTGTTTATTCTTCAGTGAGCCATTGCTTTGAAATGACAACGTGTAAGTTACAATAAGAAAATCATCAAATACGCGACGCAAGATGGCGTATGCCAGAGAGAGTTCTGGGCGAGGAATGTCACATCTCCGAACGGCTGGTTTTCGTTAATTTAATGGAGGGTGTCAAATCTCCGTTATTTTTGCAAATATGTCTCAAACGATACGAGATATGAAAAAAACATAAGGTAGCTAAGTTGTAGAGAATTTTCTCCTCTACCAATTAGGTTCTTCAATTTTCGTGTCACATCAATAGTTAAGCCGTTATTTTCATTTAAATTTCGAGCTGTCAAAAGACGATCGCAAAGGCCCACTTTTAGTGTTACTACCGTAACCTAAAGTGGGCCAAAATAAAACCTAGAGGTATCATATATGATACCTGGGACTGAAGAGGATATATGTAGCAGAGTGTCTGTGTGTTTGTTAGTGGTGGGCTTGTGTGTTTGTATTTAATACAAATCCATAGTTGTGTTTCAATTTTGATAAAATTTGCCACACTTGATCTTCAAAACAAGAGGGAGATCACTGTCCCCATAAACTTTCTTATTGTTCATAGCGGAGGATACCTCGAAATAAATCGCGGACACGGTTTTAATGTGACAAACACCCGAGGGAAATCCGCGAGCGCTATCTAACTGCTTAGGCTAGGTGCAAATTGGGGCGCGTATAGCGGTCGCAACGCAACGCAGCGCATCGCGCGTAACGTATTGTGACGGGCGAGCGCCAAGTTGCCGTGGCACAGCCGGGGTGCGTGGTGGTGAGGAAGCACTGAGCCACAGCAGCGCGCGATGCGGCAGGCGGACACCCGTCTCTCTGACAACCTGCACACGCAACTTTCTCATTCAATAGTGTTTCGCGTTTACTCACTTATGTGGTGTCGCACAAGTCTAAAGTGCGCGCCACCTACTTTCGCCGCGCGCCGCCATGCACGCACGGCGCGGCGTTCTTACGACGTCAGCCACGAGCGCCCTCTGCTGCGATCCCGCTCGTGGCCACCACTGAACGACATCTTTCACTTGGGACTGAGATAAGAACCAGTTAACACTTAGGAATCAGATAGGCACCAGTGAAGACTTGGCTATCGGATAGGCACTAGGCAAGCCTCTAACTCAACTATGTATCAGCATTCTGCAGTACAGAACTATGTAAAAGTTAAGTAATGTAGCCGGCCGCGGTGGCCGAGGAGACTAAGACGCTCCAGTTACGGTCTGCACGGCCACTACGGTCGGGGGTTCGAATCCCCCCTCGGGCTTGGATATTTGTGCCGTCCTAGTTCGTAAGTAGTTTATAAGTAGTTTGTAAGTTTAGGAACTGATGACCCCGTAGTTAAGTTCCATAGACTTTACAAACATTTGAACAATTTTTAAGTATTGTATAAATTCTATGCAATATATATGTCGTTCTAATTTACTCTAGTGTTTCTAATTTCTGCTGTCCCACTGGTTGCTCACCACCGTACCTGCACAAGCGTGCATCCTTTATTCCTGTGTCGGTTAAATTCTACTCGGCCACCGACACCTACGACGGAAACGAGACACAAAAGCGGAGACGAGGCAGTGACACAAAAACTTAAGCTATCGATATTTTTGCTATTGGTACTTTTTTTCCCAGTTATTTATATCGGTATAGGTTGCTGCTATCTTCGCTGTAGACCTATTGCTAACAAAGTCAGTAGACTTGCGCACAATAGTTCGCGATCGGGAGCGCTCACTTTAGTTCGCGACTCTGCCGCGAACTAGTTCGTTCTTTTAGTTCGTCCGCTCCCACTGACGGATGAGCGGCGTGGTCTGCGCATGCAGGTGGAGGGAGAAGTTCCCCCACCTAGCTGCCTCATGCGCTTGCTGCGTGAGCCGCTAACGATATCACGCAAACCAAAAGAAACCGTTTGTGGATAATTTCTCGCGCTTAAGTTAAGGGTTATCTCTATATTTTGGCATTATGCAATTTATTAGTCAGATATTGTAGAGTGCAGAATACTTCAAAACAGAAATTTTGTAGCACTGAACTATGAAATCTAGCAGGCAGACGCTCACCTCAAAATGGCTCTCATCAGCAGAAGGCATACACGTGATTTTTAATTCTGCTGCCTGCCCTCTCGCTATTGCCCGTCGGTCTGCGGAATGGAATCCAACTAACTAAGAAAAAAAAAATGTTCAAATGTTTGTAGAGCTTATGGGACTTAACTACGGGGTCATTAGTCCCTAAACTTACAAACTACTTATGAACTAGTTACAACTAAGGACGGCACAAATATCCATGCCCGAGGGGGGAGTCGAACCCCCTACCGTAGTGGCCGTGCAGACAGTGACTGAAGCGCCGCAGTCCCATCGCCCACCGCGGCCGGCCGCGAACTAAGAAACGAGATTCGTTTGGCATAATAGTTTGTGACCGGTAACGCATGTTTTAGTTCGCGACTGATTGCACACATTTTAGTTCGCGACCAATCGCGCATATATTAGTTCGCGGCCAATCGCGCATATATTAGTTCGCGACCGGTAGCTCTCCGTTTAGTTCGCAGCTCGGCCGTGAAGTAGGTCGCTCTTTGTAGTTCGTCCGCTCTTTTTGGCTTTTGCTGCCGCTATTAAAAGTGCTCTTTCTTTTGTTATGACAGACTTTTTATATAATGATCAATGTTGCCCATGCGTGTGCTATTACCCGTATTTTTCGCCAATCAGACATCAAATACTTAAGCAAATAGAACAGTTATTTACACGAATGGGTGATACAATGATATTCAACTACTGTGCATACAGAGTACTCGTAGTATTTTATTTGTAATATGGATTTCTTAATTTATTTAATAGGTCATTGAAGGAACATTACCTATAAATCATGCGATGATGCGCGCTCTGACGTTCTCTCGCTGTTCCTCGTCAGTCTTCGGGAAAGGAGCGGACGAACTAAGATCAGATCAAATGTTCAAATGTTTGTAAATCTATCGGACCTAACTGCGTGGTCATCAGTCCGTAGCTTACAAACTATTAAACCTAGGTAAACTAACCTAAGGACAACACACACACCCATGCCCCAGGGAGGACTCGAACCTCCACGGCGAGCAACGGCGCGCTCCGCAGCGAGGTGCTTTAGATAGCTCGGCTACTCCAGCGCGGCACGAACTAAGAGGCGAGGGATCTGCGAACTACTTTGCGTAGTTCGCCTGCGGGAGCGCTCTTCCGAACTAGTTCGTTCGCGAACTACACAAGACTAAAAGTCAAGTGTATATTAATTAACATGTTCTTTCAATGAAATTGACTCTTCTTCAAACAAGGCACATCTGGATACGTATCATATTCCTGACGGGCATTATTATCAGCTGCGGTGGACTGGCCAAGCGTTCTAAGGCACCTTGCTGTCGAGCGCGCAGTTGCTCCCCATCTGAGTTTCCAGTCCTCCCTCGGGCATGGGTGTATGTGTGTGTGTGTGTGTGTGTGTGTGTGTGTGTGTGTGTGGCCGCGGTGGAGTCGCCGAGCACATTGAGGCGTTATGCTCCGATGCGCTAGGCCGTTCCCTGTCGGGAGTTCGAATCCTCCCTCGGGCATGGATGTCTGTATTGTCCTTAGTGTAAGGTAGTTCATAAGTAGTTTGCAAGTTTAGGTACTGATGACGCCGCATTTAAGTCCCATAAGCTTTACAAACATTTGACATTTGTGTGTGTGTGTAGTTCTTAAGACAGTTTATGTTAAAGTACTTCGAAAGCCTAGCGACTGATAACCTCAGTAGTTCAGTGCCATAAATTTTACAAACGTATGAACATTATTCTAAGTCACTGTACAGTGACTATCGTGTTGTGTAATGGATCAGTTGCTTACTTTTCAAAATGAAGCAGTGAAGGAGCATAGGGCACTGTATGATACCAAAAATGGTGAGTAAATGAAGATAAGACTGAAGTAAAACTCTACTTGGAGTGATGGTGCACGTGATTTAAGTTTGAAATTGTCCCCACTATTTCCTTTCAATCAAAATGTATTTAAGATACTAAACTGAAGTACAGGCTTTGAATTAAAATTAATGGCGTGGTCGGGATTCGAACTCGGGACCTATTAGGCAGACTCCATAATCTATATTTTCCGTTCTTTTTTTTCTTCTGTAACTGTTTACAAAAATCAAAATGGTATTTTCAGCTTGGATAGAGTAAATTGTTTTAATTGGCATCACGGCCTTTTTTCACAGATGTGAATATGATATAAAAAAACTGGAGCCGGCCGTGGTGGCCGAGGAAACTGAGGCGCTTCAGTCACGGTCTGTACGGCCACTACGGTCGGGGGTTCGAATCCCCCCTCGGGCATGGATATTTGTGCCGTCCTTAAAATTAGGTAGTTCATAAATAGTTTGTAAGCTTAGGGACTGATGACCCCGTAGTTAAGTCCCATAAGTTCTACAAACATTTGAACATTTTGAAAAGAACTGGCATCTTCTTCTGCCTGTTGACGTGATTTGAATACTCGTGCGTTTGAAACAGATAGTAGCATTGCCTTTAAATTTATTCTTATATAAACTGTACTGACAAGAATACCACATGGGTGTCGGATTTTAGAAATTTTTAATATTTACGGTGCGTGAAGTATAGAACTTAAATAACAATCAATGAAACCCATTCGACGCAACTCTCAAAAATTCTCGAAAAAAATCGACTTTGAAGTTTTGCAGGTACACGTAAGTATCAACAACAAAAACACACCATTCGTGCCGCGGTGGGGTAGCCGAGCGGTCTAAGGCGCCTCGCTGCGGAGCGCGCGGTTGCTCGCCGTGGAGGTTCGAGTCCTCCCTGGGGCATGGGGGTGTGTGTTGTCCTTAGGTTAGTTTACCTAGGTTTAAGTAGTTTGTAAGCTACGGACTGATGACCACGCAGTTTGGTCCGATAGATTTACAGACATTTGAACAGACATTCGTTAATGAAAACACAAACGCTTCGTCTTCATTTTAGTATCCGAATCTGATTCGGAACCCTTCTGTAACAATAACGACTGTTCTGCGAATCACACATTTGAGTCGAGCTGTGATTGAGTTGCCAGTGTCTGGAATGCGCGCGTCCTCTCTCGCGCGTCGCAATTTGCGATGGGCGTGGAAGGCGCTGTAGTGTCGCTTCATTGTGCGATTGCTGTACGCGACTCAATTTGCGCCAAAACAAAGGCAGGGCTCTCCGCGTGACCAGGATGACATGGCAAGTAGCGGGCTGCCAACAGTAGTCCAAGCATTCTGTGACGGCGTAATGCTAAATTTGCAGAAATTATTACCTGAAAACAAAAAATATCAGCGTGTAGGAAATTGAGATTCAAATAGAGTTTCTATTTTTTGAAACTCCAGCTAGATGGCGAAATTTGCCCAAAAAATTCGTCAAGTTCCTAATAACTGTTTTTATTAAATAAATGAAAAACGCTAACTCCGATGGGAAAATGTTAAATTAAAAAGTTGTAGCCCTTAAGATTATCTATCGATTGTTTTTATAAGTATCGACTGATTTGAAAAATTTAGAGATGTATCAAAAAACACATATAATTCTTTAAAAACTAGGTTCCTTATAACTCGAAAACATTCACATTTCAAAACTTATTATTTACCACAAGTATGGCATGAAATGAGTAGAAAATCAAATGTTTTTGATTTTTTACGAAAAATGAAAAATATTTAGTATTTTTTAGATATGTTGATTTTTTAAGGCTCTTAGAAAATTGGCTAGCATTAGTCAGGAGATGACCTAGAATAAAGATTTTCGTCTGTTTTCTTTGTGAAGAGTTGTAATATCATACTATTGTAGGTCCCCCTATAACTGGCTGGGTAAGTCAGTTCGAAGGTCGGAGGAAGGCAACGGCATACCACCTCCAAACAGGACCATGCCTAGTAAAGCACTGTGGTGTTCAAACCAATCTTCGGATTGTTGACTGATTTACCTTTTTTACTATTGAATAATTTTTTTTGTTTGGTTTTGTTAATTATAAGTATCAAAGAATGATTTTGAAAAACTTGCACTTTTTTGGCACATTTTCTTCAACTGACTATTTTTCTTTTGATGTTATAAAAATAACTGTTAAAGAAATATGTTGCTGACATTTTTCACACATTTTAAAACAAATAATGTTGCTCTAATACCTTATGCAGCGGAGATAAATATTTTTCTTTTAAAAAATCTAGTGAACTTAATTTATTACTTTAAAGCGATGTGCTTCATGGAGCTTAGTATTGAATATTTTTACTAGTAAGTAAAAATACTTGGATATGTTGCATAGTTTTCTAGTGTTACTAATCGATTGGTAAAGTGAAGCGTGCAAGCGCGCCGTGCCTTGGGCCAGAGGGGGCGGGAGAGACTGGTGCTTGTTCTCTCCGAAAACACTCTAAACGGCTCGCACTTGCAAAATATTTTATATATTTTTGGGAATAATTTTTCTTCCTTTGGGAAACAGCGTCCCTCTTTTTCTTCTTTTCTTTCTTTATTTATTTTTAATATAAGAAGTCTAGAGCGGACTGCATAGTCCAGTAACGCCACAACAAAAAAGGTCTTTTGCTTGCTAAAAATGACGTGGAATATTTTATTTACCTCCTGTATGTGGTTTACAATGTATAAAATACATCTATTCATCCTTCAAAACCATCGGGACAACATTTTTACCGTCAAAAACTATGCATACTACTGAAGATGCTATCCTTACCAAAATAAAAGAACTTGACATTTTACGTCGAATGACCTATTCAAATGTCAAAATCGGTACAATCATTTGACCGCAATCAATTTTCAAAGTTGTCATTTTTACCAACTTGCCCAAAAAGTCGGGTCCAACGTCTGTATCTCAAAAACGGCTACTCCAAATGAAAACTGTCAAATTATGGAAATTGTAAATTTTATATCACTCAAATGTAAATACAATTGGCCAGTACTATGTTTTTGGTTGCCTTTTAACACGCGAATCTAAGCATTTAAGGTATGGATAAAAATAAAAGTGAATGAATATATTTATACATAAAAAACATCTATCGTCATTAGAGCGCCGTCTTCCCACAAGAAATTTCATTTAACTGAATATGACCAATACATAAAGAATAATAACAACAATAATAATAATAAGCCAAGGAAATGGAATTACCTTGATTTTCAAGTGGATGAACGCTTAATATTGCCTAAAAATTAAAAAGATTAAAAACTTGGTACTTTTCTAACGTGAAATTTCATTCTTTACAATGTCCATAATTTGACAGTTTTCATTTGGAGCAGTCGTTTTTTATATATAAACGTTGGACCCGACTTTTTGGGCAAGCTGGTAGAAATGACAACTTTGAAAACTGATTGCGGTCAAATGACTGTACCAATTTTGATATCTGAATAGGTCATTCGACGTAAAATGTAATGTTCTTTTATTTTGGTAAGGATAATATCTTCAGAAGTATGGACAGTTTCCGAGTAATAGGCGAAAATCTGAAGAAAGTCCCAAACATTTGCAGTTTTAGGCCATAAAACTGTTATCCCGAGGATTTTGAAGGATGAATACATGTATTCTACACATTGTCAACCACATACACAAGTTAAAAAAATCTTCTACATCATTTTTTGCGAGTAAAAGGCCTTTTTTGTGACGACGTTACTGGACTATGCAGTCCGCTCTAGACTTTTTATATTAAAAATAAATAAATAAAGAAAAAAAAAAAAGAGGGACGCTGTTTCCCGAAGGAAACATAAATGTTTCCAAAAATATATGAAATATTTTGCAAGTGCGGACCGTGTAGAGTGTTCTCAGAGAGAACACGCACCAGTCTCTCCCGCCCCCTCCCCCTTTTCCAACGGCCGCTCACCCGATCTGCCCCAAGGCACTGCGCGCTTGCACGCTTCATTTTACCAGTCGATTAGTAACACTAGAAAATAATACAACATATCCAAGTATTTTTACTTACTAGTAAAAGTATTCAATATTAAGCTGCACGAAGCACATCGCTGTAAAATAAAAATTACGTCCACTAGATTTTTTTAAAAAGAAAAGGTCAGAAGGTCAAAGAGCAACATTATTTGTTTTAAAATGTGTGAAAAAATGTCAGCAACATATTTCTTTAACAGTTCCTTTCCATAACTTAAAAACAGAAATAGTCATTTGAAACGAACCCAGAAAAGTGCAAGTTTTTGAAAGTCAGTCTTTGATACTTATAATTGAGAAAATCTAAAAAAGTTATTTAATAGTATGATATTATAACTATTCACAAAGAAAACCGACGAAAACCTTAAACCTTTACATCGATCCCTCTAAACGACTCTAGCCAATTTTCTAGGAGCCCTCTTTTTTTAAAAAAAAAAAAAAAAAAAAAAAAAAAAAAAAAACCTTGACATGTCACAAAAAATACTAAATTTTTTTTTTCGAAAAAGACTTTTTGGACTTATTTCGTGCCATACTTGTGGTAAGTAATAAGTTTTAAAGCTTGAATGTCGTCGAGTTATAAGAAATCTAGGTTTTAATGTATTTTAAGTGTTTTTTCGATATATCTTTAAACGTATCAAATCAGTCGATACGTACAAAAAACAATCGTTAGGTAACCTTAAGGGCTACAACTTTCTAATGTAACATTTTCCCAGCGGAGTTATCGTTTTTTATTTATTTAAAAAACCGTTTTTTCTAACTTTGCGAATTTTTCCTTCAAATTTCGCCGTCTAGTCTCGAGTTTCATAAAATAGAAACTTTAATTTCCGACGCGCTCATATTTTTTTTTGTTTTGAGGTAATAATCTTTGCAACCACTTCTCCCTGACGCTTGGACTGCAGAACAGACTGTTGCCCTTTAGCCGCTGCTGATGGGGCAGCGCCGGTGCCAACAGGACAGGTGCAGCGCAAATGAGCCGCGACACAAGCGCGCGCCAAGTCTGTGCTACCCAAAGCTCCTGCTTTAGTTCTGCGCTTGTCTCCGTACTTAGCAGAATGGCACCAACTAAATTGTTTATTTACTTCTGCTTATCTAGTGGAAAAATATATCTACAGTTCCAATGACAACGGTGTTGGGTAGTGCAACAGGAAAACTAAGAAAACTTCAAATTCAAAGTTTGTGTAAATAAGGGACCAAACTGCTAGGGTCATACAAGCTAAAGTTACTATCTAAAGTAACTTATAGTAAGGACAACACACACACCGACACCCGAGCGTTAATTAGAACCTCCAGCGGGAGCGGCCGCGCAATCTATATCTATAAATGTGAATGTCTGTTCGGTGTACGTTTATCACGTCTGAACCACAAGACATAAAGACATAAAGAGCGGTTTTATGGCGATCGGATAGCTACTTATCTATATACATATATATTAATGTGAATGTCTGTTCGGTGTACGCTTATCACGGCCGAACGACAAGAGCCGGCCGCGGTGGCCGAGGGGACTAAGGCGCTCCAGTCATGGTCTGCACGGCCACTACGGTCGGGGGTTCGAATCCCCCCTCGGGCATGGATATTTGTGCCGTTCTAGTTCGTAAGTAGTTCATAAGTAGTTTGTAAGTTTAGGGACTGATAACCCCGTAGTTAAGTCCCGTAGACTATACAAACATTTGAACATTTTTGAACGACAAGACGCAAAGACTTAAATATTTGTACAGTTACTAATTTATACCTGAGAAAGGTTTTAGGCACGGTTTTATACCGATCTGATAGATATTTAGTAATTTGAAGAATATAACGCGAAAATGCGGAACAATAATTACTCTTTGGAAATTATATTTACTCTTTGAAAAGGGTTTTATTGGTTGCATTGTTGCTTGAGGGTTGATAATGATAAAAGGGTGGAGCATATTGGGATAGGAAGTTATCAGTGTATGTAAAATTCCACGTGTGTGTGTGTGGTAATTTTTCGCTCTGCAGCGAAAACTACAGAATGCAAACGAATGGTCTGTGTGTAATTGTTGTCCGACGTCTTCTGTTGTACACCATAGCAGTTCCATGCCGATAGCTATAAGCGGGTGGAAGATATGGTGGTTGAAAGTCGTCAAATAATTAAAAAAATCGGAATGAAGGCCAGCGATGACGTTTGCGACTCTAAAGAAAGGAGGTTACATACAGCGAAACGTTATATCACAGACCGTATCTATGGTCTATGCGTGCTACAATGTCTTCAGCTCTTTCTATGTTAGGATAAGCATACGAATAAGGAAATATAAGGATAAATAAGTAAAGCAGTAAAAAATAAATTTCTCTTAATACATCTCTTTAAAAAAAATCGATTTGACGTTTCGCGCATTACATCAAGTGATCGATCTGTGATATTATTACAATCATTTTTGTTGAATTTCGTGATTGGATTCTTCGAAACGAGTGCATTTTTACGTGTGATTTGATCTACACTACTTACTTTCCTGATAAACGGTAGGTCCATAGAGTTCTGCAATTTGATAGGAATATTTTTCAGTTCGCTTTATCAGCGACATTTCCTCAAAAAAAAGTGAAATAAATTGCATTAATTTAATTGATATTTAAACTTCGTAGATAAATGTGCATTGTGTTAGTTTACACATATTGCAACAGTACATGTACTTTTAATAGATCACATTTAGACAACATGCCTCTGAAAAGGAAAACGTCATTATCAAGAAACACTGTTGGAGCAAAACGTATTAAAACATCAAGAGCAAACGAAAATGAAGAACAGAGCGAAATAAGACTTTCACAAAGGAAGGGCAAGGGACAGCAATGGCGAACGCTGAATCACCGTTACAACGTGACAATAGGCAACGTGAGGACCGAGAGCGAGCGGAGCCGCGGGTTTAAGCTAGTACCTGATATGATACCTTAGATCGCTGGGCCATCCCTACGCACCCCACCAGAATTAATTGTGTGAAATGTCACACCGATAAAGTAATTGGCATTTATTTAATTCGTTTGTCGAAAGAATGCAGACATACAATAAAATAATTTTAGGCACCGCTTCCGTGTTTCGCTGATAAGGAAGGTCAACGCAGCTTTGTTTTCTTCCAAAGAAATCAATACAGTTCGGTACAGTGGCGGATCCAAAAAATTTTTCTAGGGGGGAGCACGAGGCTGAGGAGGGTGAACATAGCCTTAAGGGCTTTGTGAGATTAATTTTAAAATATACAGGGTGTTACAGAAACTTTCAGGAAACATTCCTCACACACTAAGAAAGAAAACATGTTATGTGGACATGTGTCCGGAAACGCTTAATTTCCATGTTAGAGCACATTTTATTACCACTCTTCAAATCACATTAATCATGGAATGGAAACACACAGCAACAGAATGTACCAGCGTGACTTCGAACACTTTGTTACAGGAAATGTTCAAAATGTCCTCTGTTAGCGAGGATACATGTATCCATCCTCCATCGCATGAAATCCCTGATGCGCTGATGCAGCTCTTGTGAATGGCGTATTGTATCACAGCCGTCCACAATACGAGCACGAAGAGTCTCCCTACATCTGGTACCAGGGTTGCGCAGACAAGATCTTTCAAATGCCCCCATAAATGAAAGTCAAGATCGTTGAGGTCAGGAGAGCGTGGAGGCCATGGAATTGGTCCACCTCTACCTTCGTTCTGGAAATCTGTCTCGATACAAATATACAGCGCCACGGCTGTTGCCCCGTGCTAATCCATACATCAAATGGACATCTGCCAACTCCGCATTTGTAAACATTGGACTGACTGAAAAACCACGTTCGTGATGAACACTAACCAGTTGAAGCTACGTACTGATGTGCTTGGTGCTAGTACTGTAGACCAATGAGTCGCATGTTAACACAAGCGCTGAAGTCAACATTACCTTCCTTCAATTGGGCCAACTGGAGGTGAATCGAGGAAGTACAGTACATACTCACTCCCACACATGCTACAGGCATTGCAGTGGTGGGGGAAGCAGTGCGCTTGTCAAAGCGGCTCGCGCCCGAAGATACACCTAAAACCAATATTTTTTTGTTAGTTTTTTTATTTGTGTTTTAACAAAACATATTTGATTGTAATAATGATGTTCTCAATGGCGGACTAAGGCTGTCGGAGTCCCGTGGCGGCAGCAGAACAAAATGAGGTCTCATGTCCACGTGCAAATAATTGTATTACTATAATAAAGTAACTTTTGAGATTTGGAGCCCCCCCGCCCCTAGCACGTGAGGAACGGAAGAGTCTAAGAAAAATAGCATCCGAGATTTTGAGCTCCACAATGAATGAGAGGCCAAGGGGCTGAAAAGAAAGGAAAAAGAGAGCTCTTGAGATATTTGGAACCCCCCCCCCCCCAAGACGAGAGGCCTGGGGCGCCCCTTCCGACTCTCCCCCCCCCCCCCTTAGTTCGCCACTGGATAGTCTATAGCCCTTACATAAAATTATTTTCAAAACAGCATATTTATGATACTAGTTCATATAAGAAACATATATCTTTCAGAACCATCCTACTGTATATATGACGATCGTGCAAGATAATCAAATTTGGGTCACAAAATTACTAAGTTTTTCTTCGATTAGTGTTTTGGATATTTCCTAAAGCTTCGCGTAGTGATTCTTCGATACAAACACTAATTGTTACCTAAACAGTAAATTGTTGACTTGTTTTACCGTTCTTCGACCTCAATATAGAGCCGCGCTTCATCTGTTACTTACAAGGAAAGTACATGAGCTCGAACAAACATATCTGTATGAACGTTTGGTTACAGGATTTCTACATACACCTCAATGTGCTGGTGGGTGTCGTTTTTCTGCAAAGCTCTGCGACCATGCTCTAGATAGCACTGTAATAGCACTGTAAATGTAATTGTAGTCGCCATACGTAATGCAGATATCTTAACTATAACTTATGTAATAATCATCGTACATGTTCTCTAGCGAATTGTCATCAAAAGCCGTGATGATAGTTGCAACTTTAACCTTCTTCCCGAAAGACTGTTGGTATTCATTGCCACTGCTTCCATCGCCTCTTCCCGCACTTACCGTAGCACTACCGCTTGCAATGAGTTGTTCGTCATTATCATCCCTATTATCATTATTATGAGTTTGTAACAATAGTATCTAACTTATGCTCATATTTCTGTAACATAAAAGATACGAGAAAGCATGCAAATGATTCATCTTCTACACTAATACCATCTTCACGAAGAAGGGTTCTTCGTAACTTCATCTCAACTAATCGCAATACATTAGCAGGATTGATTAGCAGTGTTACAACAGTATCAAACTTATGCTCATATTTCTGTACTATAACAGATACGAGAAAGCATGCGAATGATTCATCTTCTACACTAATACCATCTTCACGAAGAAGGGTTCTTCGTGACTTCATGTCAACCAATCGCAATACATTAACATAATTGATTAGCAATCGCCGCCCCATCTGACGCTTCACCACACAAATAACATCACAAAATGCAACTTCGGAGGCACACTGCACCGTCCCTACTGGCGAACCAAATGTTCAAATGTTTGTAAATCTTATGGGACTTAACTACGGGGCCATCAGTCCCTAAACTTACAAACTACTTATGAACTACTTACGAACTAGGACGGCACAAATATCCATGCCCGAGGGGGGATTCGAACCCCCGACCGTAGTGACCGTGCAGACCGTGACTAAAGCGCCTCAAACCCCTCGGCCACCGCAGCCGGCCTGGCGAACCGACAGGTCAAAGTGCAATGCGGCATGGCACACGCAGAGGCCTCTAACAGACGACTGCAGAGTTTTGCAGATTTGGGAGTATCACGAGTGCAATAAGGGATCTTTACATTATCTCTCATACGATTTTGGTGTATATGTGTTTGTTCGAGCCCAAGTACTTTCCTTGTTAGTTTAAGGGTATGTTACAAATGTTTGTAGAGTCTATGGGACTTAACTACGGGGTTATCAGTCCCTAAACTTACAAACTACTTATGAACTACTTACAACTAAGGACGGCACAAATATCCATGCCCGAGGGGGGATTCGAGCCCCCGACCGTAGTGACCGTGCAGATCGTGACTGGAGCGCCTCAGTCTCCTCGGCCACCGCGGCCGGTAAGGGTATGTTACACGGATCGTAGTTGGTCGTTAGTCGCTGGCGTCTGTTGTCGCTCGTCGTATGGGCGAATAGCGAATGAATACGCTGACGCAATGACACGCAGCGACTTCGGACGCTAGCGTCTTCGTAAAAACAATTGAAACATGATGTAACATATGACACATTGTTTTGGAGGTTAGGTGGTACCAAGCAGGCCTGTTTTCCGCCGAACAAAATATGAAGTGGAATTGTAATCAAATTTCTGGAAATTTATCGAAGTTTTCCAGTATTATAGGGCAATAAAATGATTATTTAAGTTCTAAACTTAAAGACACTTAATTTATCCAACTGTTTGGCGACTGACGAATTGAACACTGAAGGCTTCTGAAAACAAAAATCAAAACAATAAAATATCTTATTTTCATTATATTTCTGTAGACAGAAGGATTTCCACACAATAATTCTCTCAAAAGATTTGTAGAAGCACTATATTTATCCCTCCTCCCAATGCACCTTCTTATCCATTTTCTTTTATTTTTTCCTACTTTTCCGTTTTTATTTTGGTACATTGTGTTTCTCGCAAAAGTCGTAAAAGAACAATGCCAGCATTTATTGCTTCCTTCGACCTTTCGACTCGACTGGTGGCTACTTTATACGCTCCTGTATATGACACGGGGGGGGGGGGGGGGCAACATTTGCGAGCGACCACCCTTCAACTTTAGACGCTCGCGTTTCGGAGCAGCGACTTTGTTCGCTGTCCTTGTTTACACGGGGCGAATTTAACAGCTGCGTCCAAATTCGCCAGCGACTAGCGACGAAATACGCTCCGTGCAATATACCCTTTACGTCGGATC
The DNA here is from genome assembly GCA_026315105.1 of Locusta migratoria. NCBI lineage: Eukaryota > Metazoa > Arthropoda > Insecta > Orthoptera > Acrididae > Locusta > Locusta migratoria. The sequence goes on along the minus strand of CM048755.1, from coordinate 665,437,443 downwards.
TGCCCGCGGGACATTTCAGCGAAGAGCAGTGCTGTGCGGTCTCACTCTTTCCGCAGCTCTCTATCTCGCTCCGTTGCCTACACTAGCGACACACGGCCGCGGCCGGCGGGGCGGTAAACTACAGTGTACTCCACCCGCGGGCGCGGGCGCGCCCGCCGGGTGAAAATGTTGGCCATGCCTGCTCTACAGTGTCCACTATCCCACTACAGTAATTTTGTTAAGCATTTTGCACGACATTTAGCAATCATATAATTATTAAAAGTAACTATACTAACGTTCTGACATATCTGTGACTTATAATTTGAATGACAGACATTCACATTCGCTGATTACAGAAGTGTCATTTTCTCTCCGCACAACAAACTGAAATCCCGATTAGGAGGTCTGCAAATAAATAAAAAAAAAAAAAAAAAATGTTCAAATCTTTGTAATTCTACCGACCAAACTGCGTGGTCATCAGTCCGTAGCTTACAAACTACTTAAACTAACCTAACCTAAGGACAACACACAATCATGCCCCAGGAAGGACTCGAACCTCCACAGCGAGACGCTTTAGACCGCTCGGCTACTCCACCGCGGCGGTCTGCAAATAAAATACACGCCTCGATCCATTATCAGTTGTAGCCGGCAGCACACGGTAGGCACGGTTGTTAGACGCAACTTTATCACCAATATTAAGCAAAATTCGCAAGCTTCTTATTCTTATCGCTATTCACACTCAAAATTTGGCAATGTCGTATGTGCCTTTACAAGTTGTTCGTGGCGCAACCATTTTTAACTGCTCCTCTTGAGGCATAAAAGTAAAAATCAAAACAAAAACTTTAATTCCAAAATTTGTATGTTTTTCATGTCCAGTTAATTGTCAGTTTGTGGCTTCTCGTAAAACACCATATGAGAACATCTGTTGCCTGAATTTTACCAACCCCAACTCCGTAACTCTAAAACTTAAATAACAATAAAATAAAATAAAAAGAGCAGATCTGTAGTGGAGACTATATAACCTACCGAACCAAGGGCGGATTCTTGGGGGGGGGGGACACAGGGGCACGTGCCCCCCCCCCCCCCCCCCAGACGGCCCGACGAAAAATGAGAGAGAGAGAGAAAGATGGAGAGGGGAGAGAGAGAGAGAGATGTGGGGGGGGGGGGGGAGGATGGGAAAGAATCTCAGCATTATAATAATTAACTTCTTCTGACGGGCAGCACGTAATTGTGAGTTTAAAAATGGAAAATCCATGTAATTAATATAACATAATTTGCCTTTTGTGTTATGCTTCCATTTAATTGCTCTTTGCTCTTTTTGTCAATAATTTACGATAAAAATAAATTAAGTTTGTTGTTTCGTGATTGCTAGGGAGATAAATGAGCTACTGTGTAAGTTTTACTCATACGTAAATAAAGGATTTAACTAAGTGAAAAAACTGTGAATTCCAAGGGCTGCATTCAGGCTAGCGCGTTCAGGTGTTTTCGGTAAACGGATCATGTCTGTGGATTCTTTTCCTTGACACTAAGAGTGAGTACTGCCACCCTTTACAAAGTGTTATTTGAAGCTACACGTTTCGATTTTCCAGTTATTGGAGCAAATTAGAAATTTCAACAGCATTTTTTCCACACATCAGATACAAAGGATTTTCATGGAGAGAGAAATTCTTCCTAAAACACAGTGAAGTTTAATTTTCAAAATGAAATTTTCACTATACAGCGGAGTGTGCGCTGATATGTAACTTCCTGGCTGATTAAACTTGTGTGCTGCCACCGGGATTCGAACCTGCGACATTTGCCTTTCGCGGGCAAGCGCTCTACCGTTTGTGATATCCCGCAACGCTTCACAGTCCGTCCTCACAACTTTACTTCTACCAATCCTCGCCTCCTACTTTCCAAACTTCACAGAATTTCTGCAAACCTTGCAGAATGCAGGACTAGCACTCCTGGGAGAAAGTATATGGTGGGGACATGGCTTAGCCACAGTCTAAAAGATATTTCCAGATATGGAGTGCTAGTCCTGAAAGGTTCACAGGAGAAATTCTGTGAAGTTTGGAAAGTAGGAGGCGAGGTACTGGCAGAAGTGAAGTTGTGTGGAGCGTCCCGGGATATCTCATATGGTAGATCGCTTGCCTGCGATAGACATAGGTCCCACGTTATAATCTCGTTTCTGGCACACAATTTCTTGAAAACTTATCTCGTTTTGCGTAGCAACTTTACAAAGCACAAAGAAGAAATTGTTTCAGTACAAAGGAAACAAAGGAAGTCTGATTTTAAGTTTTCGAGGAATATCAAACTTAGCACGACGTATTTGCTGGCTCTTTCATTGTTGTTCAGTTCATTGTTTGATGATGAAACAGCTACGCCGGACACGGTATTGTTTGTCCACGGTAAATTGACGATTCGTGCGCTGATTGGAGGTATGTACCACGGCTGACGGGAGGCAAGGAGCAGTGAGCGGAAGGCAGCGTCGCAGTGTTGGAAACGATACTCGTAACAATGTGTGCAGTAATATTTTGCGTCTAGGGGCAGCGTAACGTTGCCAGCTCTCCGATATGAATGGATGTTCTTCAAGTAGTGCTGATGTTTTCTGCTGCTGGCATCACGAGTCATTCTCCAGTTCCTATGATTACAAAATATATTGCAATGATTCAACTACATTAAACAGTGAAACGTTCAATAATTTAGCACAAAACAAAATAGAGTTTCGGAACACTACGTTTACCAAAAAGACAGTCAAACCATGTGCGTTGCACGAGAATGGCCGTGTGATCTGGGGCGCAACGTTGCGGAGTACGCGGCCACTCCCACTAGAGGTTTGAGTCCTCCCTCGGGCATGGGTGTGTGGGTTGTCCTTAGGTTAAATAGTTGAATGTTCAAATGTTTGTAGAGCTTAAGAGACTTAACTGCGGGGTCATCAGTCCCGAACTACCTTATACCAAAGATGACACAAACATCCATGACCGATGGGGGATTCGAACCCCCGAGCCGGCCGCGGTGGACCGAGGTGACTGAGGCGCTCCAGTCACGGTCAGCACGGCCACTACGATCGGGGGTTCGAATCCCCCCTCGGGCATGGATATTTGTGCCGTCCTAGTTCGTAAGTAGTTCATAAGTAGTTTGTAAGTTTAGGGACTGATGACCCCGTAGTTAAGTCCCATAAGCTTAACAAACATTGCAACATCGAACCCCCGACGGTTAAATAGTTTGTGAGGCTAGGGAGCGAGACCATAACAGTTTGGACCTATCAGATTACAAGCATTTGAAGATTATTTTTATTATTTACTTATTTATTTATTATAACATATGGCCTACGTATTGGTACAATCACCATTACGTCATTTGGCCCATTTAATATCATAATCCTGTGGGCATCATTGTACAAAACTGTCATTTTTCGACCATATTGTTCAATTTTGTTTCAATTTTCAAGTGATCAGTCTTATTCAGTCTTAGTCCAAATATTACAACGTTCGTGTTTAACTGTTGGCAAGTGTTCCATCCTTTATGATAATGAAGGGTGAAACAAGTACGTCCACAGCTGAACATCGGGCATTCAAGCTCTAAATTCTGTGTTTTATTTATTTTTTTGTATTTTGTGGTAAATTTAGAAATTTTACACCGTTTAATGTGACAATGACTGTAATGAAATTTATTTTATATAATATATCCAGTGCCAGCTGTTGTCACATCCTCATCTCCCAGAACGCTAAGTATCATAATTTGATTGCGTGAAATTTCGTTGCCAGTTAATTTCTTAATTTTCATTAGTGCTTCGGTTTTTAAGAGGTTTCTTCTCACCTACTTGGCAGATTTCGTTTGTGCTATTGTTTTAAGAATTTATTCTCGCGTATTTTGATAAATAGCGTGTGTATACTTTTCGTCTGCTGCAAGCTACGTGCTTTGTCATAATGTCATTTCCTTATTTCGTGTTCTTCTTCAAGAAAGCTTATATTCCCGCGCGTTTGATAACAGTGTATTTCATAGATTTTCTTGTTTGTTTTGAAAACTGCCGGACTCAGTTTTGTTGTTTTGACAGTGTAATTACCATTGACCACAGTACAGTCAGCTGCTAGCCGAAATTATTAAAGTACTAGGCTAGTTAGAAGTTGATTATTTAGTTCTCTACAGTTCATTGTATCGATAGGATGGATGGGATGTGTGCCTGCTGTGTGTGGACGCAGGAGGAGTTGGCCGCGGTTCGCGAACAACTGAGCGTCCTGTTGGCTACGGTCAGCCGTCTTCAGGCTGATGTCTCGAGGTGCAGCGTAGGTGGGGAGTCTGGTGCATCTAGTGGGACACCTCAGGTGTTTCATGCTTCGCCCTCTGTCTCTGCTACCGAGGCACGTTCAGGTGTACCGGACGTGGTCGAGCCGCCCTCTCCGCAATGGGAGTGGCGGGTTAAACTGTGTTCGCGTCGTGGAGATGGAAGGCCAATGTCGAGGTTGGCCGTCCGTCCACGCCCGTTCGTCCTGTGAGTGGACGAGTGGCCACTCCTTCAGCAGGGTCCGAGCAGGTGCACTGGGGGAGGGGATTATTAGTTATTGGGAGCTCCAATGTTAGGCGCGTGATGTAGCCCCTCAGGCAGATAGCGTCAAGATCCGGAAAGAAGTCCCACGTACACTAGGTGTGTCTGCCGGGGGGGGGGGGGGGGGAGAGGGCTCATCCGAGATGTGGAGGCGGCTATCGAAAATGCGACGTCGCACCAATGACACTTATCGCTTGGGTTCTGAGGATATCCTCAGTTCCTACGGGCGGCAGGCGGAATTGGTGAAGGCTGCTGCCCTCGCACACGGGGTGCAAGAGGAGCTGTCGATTTGTAGCATTGTTGCTGCACGGAAATTATCGTGCTCAGATAGATTTAGACAGCGAAAGCTGGCTAAATCATGATGTGGCAAGTTCAGAAATATTTAACGAGGCGTGGAATGTATATCGGAAAGATAGATCGGATACAACTGGAGGAGGAGTGTTCATCTCTGTGGACAAAGATATTGTTTCTACTGAGATAGAGGTTGAAAGTAACTGTGAAGTTATCTGGGCACGTATAACAGGTCTAAGAGAAATAAAGTTAATGGATGGGTGCTTCCCCCCCCCTCCCCCAGTGCTGTAGCAGTTTTAGTCATTCAAAGAAAGTCTACACCAGGTAGTGCGTAGGTATACGGCCATGTAATATTAGTTGGGGGAGACTTCAACCTTAAGAGTATAGATTGGGACCTCTATAGTTACATTTCAGGCGATACAGACAAGCAGTCATGCGAGCTACTTTTGGAAACATTATCCGAAAACTGTCTTGAGCAGTTAAACCGGCAACCAACGCGCAATGGAAAAATTTAGACCTTATAGCTACGAACAGGCCTGACCTTATTAACGATGTCTGTGTAGAGACAGGAATTAGTGATCATGATATCATCATAGCGACGATGGTGACCAAAGTTCATAAACCAATCAAGAAGGTTAGGAGCGTGTTTTTGTTGAGAAGTGCCGATAAGCAAATGTAATTCCGTAGATTTTCCCGGCGTAATAATGGTTGTTGTTTTTCACGGGTTTGCGGCCGGATTATGTCGATCTGCTGATGCGATATTATGGCGTAACTGATGTGTCCTCAGTTCCGGCGTGATTGTGCACCAGTCATACCTGAAGATGACAGCCAGCGGGACCGCCGAAATATCGTATCAGCAGATCGACATAATCCGGCCGCAAACCCGTTAAGAACAACAACCTATAAGCAATTGTTAGGATCGCTCTTAGAAAATTAATGGGCATCGTTTAGTTCCGGTACTATGGATGTAGAGGAATCTTGGACTAAATTTAAATGCATTATACATTAAGGGTTAGAGAATATGTGAATGTAACGTCGATTAAGGATGGAAAAGATCCACGTTGTATAATAATAATGTTAGAAAGCTGCTGACAAAAATGTTCAAGTGTTTGTAAAGCTTATGGGACTTAACTACGGGGTCATCAGTCCCTAAGCTTACAAACTACTTATGAACTACTTACGAACTAGGACGGCACAAATATCCATGCCCGAGGGGGGATTCGAACCCCCGACCGTAGTGGCCGTGCAGACCGTGACTGAAGCGCCTCAGTCCCCTCGGCCACCGCGGCCGGCCGTACTGGTCCCTTACTTAGCTTGCATTTATCGCGAATCTTTAATTCAGCGCAAAGTTCCTAGTGATAGGAAAAAAGCGTTAGGTGACTCCCGTTTATAAGAAAGGAAAGAGAACTGAACCCATAATTACAGGCCAATCTCATTAACATCAGTTTCCTGTAGAATTTTAGAGCTTGTTCTCAGTTCGACTATAGTAAATTTCCTTGAGGCGGAAAAACTTCTTTCCATGAATCAGCACGGGTTTAGGAAACATCGTTCATGTGAAACTCAGCCTGCCCATTTCTCACATGACATCTTGCGAGCCATGAAGGGCAACAGGCGGATTGTGTTTTTCTCAACTTCAAAAAGGCGTTCGACGCGGTGCCACACTGTAGACTGCTTACGAAGATACGAACTTATGGAATAGGTTCACTGATTTGTGACTGGTTGGAAGACTTCCTAAGTAATAGAACGCAGTACGTTGTTCTCAAATCAAATGTTCAAATGTTTGTTAAGCTTATGGGACTTAACTACGGGGTCATCAGTCCCTAAACTTACAAACTAATTATGAACTACTTACGAACTAGGACGGCACAAATATCCATGACCGAGGGGGTATTCGAACCCCCGGCCGTAGTGGCCGTGCAGACCGTGACTTAAGCGACTCAGTCCCCTCGGCCACTGCGGCCGGCACGTTGTTTTCGATAGCGCGTGTTCATCAGAGAAGAGTGTATCGTCAGGCGTGCCTCAGAGGAGTGTGATAGGACCTCTATTATTTTCTATATATATAAATGATCTGATGGACAGAATATGTTGTAATTTGCGGCTGTTTGTTGATGATGCTGTGGTGTATGGGAGGGTGTGTCTTTAACTGACTGTAATAACATACAGGATGACGTCGGCAAAATTTCTAGTTGGTGCGAAGAATGGCAACTAGTTCTCAATGTAGAAAAATGTAAGGTGATGCGCATGATTAGCAAAAACAATCCCATAATGTTCGAATACAGCATTAGGAGTGAACGTCTTGAGGCAGTGGCGTCGTTCAAATATCTAGGCGTAACAATGCAGAGGTATATAAAATGGACTACGGTCGGGGGTTCGAATCCACCCTCGGGCATTGATATTTGTGACGTCCTTAGTATTAGTTCGTAAGTAGTTTGTAAGTTTAGGGACTGATAAGCCCGTAGTTAAGTCCCATAATCTTAACAAACATTTGAACATTTATAAAATGGAACGAGCTTGTAAGGACAGTTGTGAGTAAGGCGGACAGCTGACTTCGGTTAATTGGGAGAATTTTGGGAAGATGTTCTTTATCTGTAAAGGAGACCTCGTATAAAACGCTTGTAAACCACATCTTGAGTATTGCTCAAATGTTTGGGACCCGCATCAGATCAGTTTAAAGGAAGACATGGAAACAGTTCAGAGGCGAGCAGCTTTGTTTGTTACTGGTAGGTACGACCAATGTGCGAGTGTCACGGAAATGCTCCGGAAACTCAGTTGCGGATCGCTAGAGGAAAGACGACGTTGTTTACGTGAACTTCTGTTGTGGAAATTTAGAGTGCCGGAATTTGATACTAAGTGTAGCACGTTCCTGCTGCCGCCTACTTACATTTCGGGTAGTGATCACAAAGACAAGATAAGAGAAATTAGGGCTCGTACGGATGCATATAGATATTGTTTTTTTCCTCGCTAGATTTGGGAGTGGAATAGGAAAGGAAGTGCCTGGTAGTGGTACAGTGTAACCTCCGCCACGCACCTTACTGTGGATTGCGGAGTATGTATGTAGATGTAGATCTAGAATACGTGAACATGAAGCTTAACTGCTCGCCACTGCCCCACACGCCGCTGCGCACAGTGCTCGGGACAGGGGCGCCTGTGCCCACGAGCGTGAGCAAGGGCAAGGGCAAAAAATGTTCAAATGTCTGTAAATCTATCGGACCAAACTGCGTGGTCATCAGTCCGTAGCTTACAAACTACTTAAACCTAGGTAAACTAACCTAAGGACAGGGAGGACTCGAACCTCCAGGGCGAGCAACCGCGCGCTCCGCAGCGAGGCGCTTTACACCGCTCGGCTACTCCACCGCGGCAACGGCAAGGGCAAGGCGAGTGCATCCGCTCCCGCGGGGCGGTGTTTGGCCGTACCTGCTGTACAGCAGCGGTACTCAACCTGCGCCGAGCTTTTTTGAGTGGTCCGGGAAGCTAGTCGCCCAGTATTCAAAAGTTCGCAATAAAAATCTCTAATGACTGGCTGATAAAAATGGGCGAGATGCGTACAGCGAAATCGACAAAGCCAGGGCCCAGAATTTAAGCAGCACGCATGTCGTTTATTGTGAAGCAGGCCCAAATGACTGGAGCAGTCGAGTGTTTGCGTGCCACCGTGCTGCCCCAGTGCTTTGGTGCTTTCGCCCTCCGCGTCCCCCCGTGTGGCAGTCCGGAAAGCGCTCGCAATCGCGTCCTTTTCGGTGCGCTGAAGTATCCGTTCTGAATTCTAATAAGTGTGACACTGTTAACCTGTCTTGCGAGCGTTCATCATGAGCAAAACAGGTTCCGATATAAGTGTGCTATTTTTATGCTTACTGGGAAGATTCGTATTTGAGAAGTGGAAATGCTAAAGGATCTAAGTGCCATTTTTTTCACGGCTAACCGATCTATGTCTTCGCGCCAATACTCTGCTAAGAGATTTATGTGCTCCAGTCATTCCTTGCAGTTGCTACTGACCCCAAGAGATTGCACTAGTCTATGTCCAGATGGGCCTTTTCTGCTAATGGATCTATGTGCCACAGGCATCTGGCGCTAGTCGAACAGCAGTCTGTAGTCAGGGTTATGCCACAACACTATTGCTTTGCTTACTGAAGCTGTTGCTTGCTATCTAAAATGATGTACCTGTTAATAATGATAATATGAACGCCAGTGGTTTTAGTGGTGATGGAAGTGTTGAGAACGTTACGTTCAGGAAGAAACAGGATAAGGCAAGATTAAGTGGAACGTCGTACCTCACGCAGAAGAAGCAGAACAAGGAGCGAAATTGCTGCAAAGCAACCGTCATCTTTACATGTTAGTTCGAAACAAGCCCACATTATCCAGTTGTAGCAGGTTGATGTACATATTTTTCGTTTGTTTTGTGTTTAGGTGTTCTGGAAGTGTAAGTACAGTTGATATGAAAACTCAGGTCTCAGCTCTTTGAAGAATACCACCAACTTGACCTGAAACAACAAGGCAATTACCTGATGGGGCTTATAGAGGTTTATCTTACTCAAAGACGACGCCACGGGACCTATAACGAAGACGCAGACAGGTAAAAGGCAGTCAACTCTCTGCTGCACACTTCCTGATGGGACAGGAGACCTCAAAAGAGTATAAAAAGCTACATTTTGAAATACCTTTAATATTTCTGCTAAACAAAGTCAAACAATTGTTACGAAGAAAAAATCAGGTTCTGAAGTTTTCAAAGACACAGCTTTCTTCGATCAAAATAAGCAAACAACAGCCAGGTATTGTGTCCTGCAAAAGAGGCTTTTCCCATCAGTGTGCATGGGAGAATTTTCACGTCCTGAAGAAAGGCAAGGCAATGAAAGACACTGCAGCTGTGGGATGGATAAGACTTCCAGCTACTGTTTCACTGGCACTAAATAACAAAACGATTTTTCCACTATTATTGATTACGTATACGAAAACAACAAGGACTTTTTCCGACAGCTGTTACCTCCATCAAGTCAATGTTGTCTCTTGGCACTTAGATCTATTAGCTATGACAAAACCTAATACACTTACACCTTTCTGCATAAAACGCTATGTAACTTTTTGATTTTTCAACATACGTAGAAAAACCTTTGTCAACATTTGTATAGCCATGTAAATAGTTAATTTGTGTTTTGTTAGAAATAAATATCCATTTCTCACACAGATGTGCAGTTTTTTTTTTTTTTTTTTTTTTTTTTTTGTTTTTTTTTTTTTTTTTGTTTGCTCAACAATTTCATTTTCGGCACTTAGAACCTTTAGCAATTCCACTCTTGTGGTGTCGCACAAGTACAAAGTGCGCGCCACCTACTTTCGCCGCGCGCCGCCATGCACGCACGGCGCGGCGTTCCTACGTCAGCCACGAGCGCCCTCTGCTACAACGCCGCTCGTGGCCACCACTGAACGACATCGTCACTTCGGACTGAGATAGCAACCAGTTAGGACCTTCGGAATCAGATAGGCACCAGTGAAGACTTGGCTATTGGACAGGCACTAGGCAGGTCTCTAACTCAACTATGTATCAGCCTTCTGCAGTACTATGTAAAAATTAAGTATTGTATAAATTCTGTGCAATATATATCATTCTAATTTACTCTAGTGTTTCTAGTTTCTGGCTGCTCCCCTCCGCACCTGCACCAGCGTGCTATCTTTATTCCTGTGTCGGTCTCATTCCACTCGGCCACCGACACCTACGACGGAAACGAGACAAAAGCGGCGACGAGGCAGGGACACAAAAACTCTTCATTTGTTTGTAAAGTGCGTTGGGAAAGCACTGTGCTTAATATTCAACTCAACCATAAATATCAAAGCACCGCTAGTGCACTGTCACTATGAAAATAAACAATCCACAACACACGAGGGACAAGGTAAAAATAAATTAATCGGTACGATGCGTAACTGTGCTGAAAGTTTCAAATTGTGACTATTGATTTTTAAAAGTCAGCATCATTAAAGAAATTTGGACAATTTTCCCTCACTAAAATTCTTGAATTTACGTAATTTACAGACATTGTAGAAGGAATTTGAATATTGGTTAAAAAATAAAACTTGAAAAACCTTCACTCTGTTTTTATTATGCCTTTTTCGGTGCGCCAACCGGATGGCCCATGAAGAGTCCAGTTTAAGTTGACAATAATACCGTGCGATACATTGGAGAATTGATTTCATTTTTTAAAGACAGTATCTGTAAAAATGTTATACTTGGAAACTTAAACAGTACATTAAGAACTTTTGTTTTTCTGTGACATGTCTCTGACATTCAGAGTTTCTAGTGGTTTGGTTGAACCAGTGTCATCTAGATGGCACTGGCTTCAGTTCTTTGCCTCTGATGGGCGGAGCTTGAGTCCGATGGGCGGGGATTGAGCGGATGATTTTCGCAGGAGCTCATGTGTGACAAGTCATTATGTTGATTTGCTTGTGTCATGCGGGTCATTACTAACAAACATAGTTATCAAAAACGTAACTACATGGAAATGGCTGTCAAATGTTGCAGCAGAGTTATTAGATATATTCCTTTAAAATTAATTATGATTTGTCTAAACAACAAGTGCCCATATCCTAGAAACTCAGAAAATATGAATTAACAATATGTTCAGCTATATTTCTAAAAGCATTGTATTCTTCTATTAACAATTATAAATTGAAATAGATTTTGATGATTAAAAATGGGTGTAGTTATTTCGCAGTGTTACTGTGCCAGGTGATAATATGTTGTAGCCCACTTGAAATAAAACTTTTGAGAATTTGGCCTGAGGAGGGAAAAGGTTGGGTATGGCTGCTGTAGAGGCTTTACCGGTTGCAGACACGCAGATACGGCCGAGCACCGGGCACACTTGTTCCACACACAGCACGGCTCGCGGCGGACGCGGCAGTAGTGCGCACTCGTTTCCGACCGTAGAGCTCGCGCAAAAAGTCGTGCAACATGTGCAGAAACACACTCTAGAGTTGTGCGCAGGGTGAGTCCTTTTCATTGTTTCGGGGATGGGGCGGGGGCGGCACATTACCTGCACGGCCGTCTGTCAGTCGGCTCTCAAACGCACCCCATGAGCTGTAGGCAACACTCAACTGAACCGCCCGCCCTTCCAAAACAAACGAATGAACTCGCCCAGAGCACAAGTCGAGAAGGCAGGGACCTCGACTTCTTGCACGAGCTCTACCAACACCACCTAGAGACGATGCCTCACAACAGCCTATGTCATGCCATTCGACCAGGCCGTGGCCGGCGAGAAAGACAGGCCCCAGTGCATACAACGTGCACGTAAGCAAGGTAGTTCCGAGCCGGCGCGATCTCTAGCCGACTGGCCGGCCGCTGGGGCACTGCCCACTGCCTCATAGCGGGCAGCCACTGAGCTAGCGATCGCGCCGGCTCGGAACTTCCTTGCTTACGTGGCATGACGTCTGCTCTGGGGCCTGTCTTTCCCGTTGACCGCGGACCAGGCCGTGCCGGCCGCGGTGGCCGAGGGGACTGAGGCGCTTCAGTCACGGTCTCCACGGCCACTACGGTCGGGGGTTCGAATCCCCCCTCGGGCATGGATATTTGTGCCGTCCTAGTTCGTAAGTAGTTCATAAGTAGTTTGTAAGTTTAGGGACTGATGACCCGTAGTTAAGTCCCATAAGGTTAACAAATATTTGAACATTTTTTGACCAGGCCGCGACCCCAGCTGACTGGCTGTCGGCTATGAGGCAGTGAGCTGTGCCCCTGCGGCCAGCCAGTTAGCTGGCAGTCGCGGCCTGGTTGGTGTGACGTAACACAGACTGTTGTGAGGCCTTGTATCTAGGCAGTGTGGGTGTACCCGCATATATCACGACAGGCGACTTCAACGACCGCCAGCAGGGGGCACTGCTGTGGCATAAATATCGACGTAGCGGGTTGCCTAACTAGTGGCGTTCAAATGTCTGTACACCTTTGGCACTTAACTACTATGGTAATATGGTAATCAGTCCCTAGGCTTACAAACTACTTAAGGGGGGTTGGAAGCTCTATCCCGACAATGTTAAATTTAGTGACTTGGCTTCCCTGTATTTCTGGAACCACTGTAGCCACTGAATTCAAACTTTTAGAGGACATTAAGCTGTACATTCTGAGTCTAATGAACTACAGTAATTGCATTTCAGCCGCTGCTTTCGGAAATAAAATGTTTTTAATTTCACAGCTAAAATTTGTGTACTGTTTTGTACGCTATCCTATATAATTTTAATTATTCATAACATTATGTTCTTTTTTTAGCTCAGTAGACTCAGGATATGTATGTTATTACTCCCTGGAAATTTGAATACTTTTCTCGAACTTGATTCTGAGATTTAGGGAAAAATGCAACAGAAAATGTGCATTTTCGTGAACTTAATGTATGCTTATTTTATTTTTATTTTTAGTCACTCGGAAACACTCTGCACCATTCTGCATATCATCCTTTTCAACTTTTCCAAGTTTTTTCTTCTTTCCTCCTTCCTGGACTCTGTAGTAACCAAATGTGCTGCATACTCTGTTTTATCAATGCTAACCTTGTGCATCAGTTCAAGTTCTCTGATGCAGTTTGCTCCACGATTAATTCCCATATGCTGTAGCACTTTCTCGCTACCAATATTGCCATTATAAAAAGCAATGACATCATCACTGCCCCCCCACCCCCACTTTCATGTCTTCATACCAACAAAAACTTCTTCTGGTAAGCGAGTCCATATAAGATTATTGAACGACTCATTGGGATTTTGAGTCTGACTATGCAGACACTTCCTCAGTAATTCAGGATTTGCTAGATCTCTCTAAATAGATTTTATGATATCCATGAATGCTGCTGGGATGGATTATATATCACTGAATGAACTATTTGAGTACTGGGCATGGCAATAATTGCACCATGAATTAGGTCAAGGAGAGCAAAGGTTGTGTACTGGTTTTTCATCAGTTGACAGTCTGTGGAAGCAGGTAGCCGATACTGCCTGCTTCATTTTCAACAAATCCTCGGTATTATTTCTAATGGCCATCCCATAATACTGCTGTATTTCACCAATCACTTTTTAGCACTTAGACGTACAAGTTACACTATGAAATTATACGATACTGTTTTGGACAGTGCTACCAATAGAAACACGTAATTTAACCTTTATAACACAGCAATCCACGGGCTTTTATTTAAAAAATTACCGATTCTATTAGGTCTTGAAGTAATCCAAGTAAAAAGTTTTAACATATTCAGCCGACGTAGATTATATTAAAAACTACTCCCATGTTAGTTTATAAGTGATATACATATTATTTTCTTCGGAAAATTGCGAATCTTATAATGAGATAAAAACCAGAAAATTCGAAAAACAATTCTAAGGACAACATACACACCCATGGCCAAGGGAGGACTCCAACCTCCGACGGGAAGCAACCAAGCACTCAGCAGCAAGGCGCCTGAGAGCGAACGATAATTCCACCGCGGCGCTAGAGGCATACCCGAACGTACCCGTCCTATGCAGATCTCTGCTGGAGATTCGTTATCCAATCAGCGCTAGGCAACTGTCGATTGGCAGGGACGTGGAAACCTATGTCAGGCGGCGCTATAGGCCCCAGAGGTTCTACGTCAGTGTTTTTGAACCTTTCCGAATATGCGACCCCCTTCCAGAGTAAAAATATTCTGGCTGCTCTCTTCCAAATAAAAATATTCCGGCGATCCCTCCATTTTACGAACCATAACAGAACTGCTTTTATCGCAAGGGAAACAAATTTAATCGTGTTTCTTTTCCTAAAGGTTTCTTTTACATTGCTGGACGAAGTTTCATATGTCGTTTTTTGGAATGGGACACATTATTCTATTTTTACATGATTTTCGACAGAAAAATATATTTGCTTAATAAATTCATAATTAATGTTACACAAGGAACACCGTAATTATAACATTAAATAAATTTGATTTAGGCACACGATTTTGTATTGTTGAACCGCTAGTAGTTTTGTGGTGCAAGTACTAACTCCTGGTACTGCGAATCCCCGAGCAAGACGTTGCGACCCACAGATTGAAAAACACTGTTCTACATGATTCTCCTCATGTGCCTCGTGACGCTGCAGCAGCCTGACGCCTCCCGACTGGGGCCGACGCATCTGCCAAATGTTGACAGATGGTGGCCAATTACTGCTGAATACATTCACCACAGGAACAGCTCATCTGCATCTCTATCAAGCTCGTTTGTCGGCTGACTGACTAACCAGCTAAAGCAACGGTTTCTGACTATTCAAGTAATTAACTAACAGACGACGGCTTTACAGAATGCCTGACTTTACAGTATGTAACAAATACGCGAGAATAAAACACTCAGGAAATTTGATAATTAACTGCTAAGGAAAAGATAAAAAATTTAAATTACGTAAAATATCAAAATCTTGTGAAGCTCTTCTGTTAGCCAAAGCACCTATTGGTGCAAGATGATCAATTCATCCTGTTCAATTACGTTGTCTACTACAGAAGATGTAACTACTTGAGATGTAATGAATTTCAAATACAGTGAACATCGTAAACACCGAATTACTCCTCCAGTTGTGCCACACGTAATGTGATGTTAATTTATAATCAGTTGTTCTATCTCTAGACTGGAGTAGATGAAGTCACGCAAAACATGACTCAGGGTCACCACATCAGTAATCGATGTTAACTATAGCAAATTCAAGTTTTGTCCTCAAGTTTGGTCCATTAGATACATACGGAAAGCTGAGAAAACAGTAAGAGCGACATATTTTGTTTATTTTGCTTTATTATTATTATTATCATTTTTATTTATTTATTTACACGTTTTGGCCAACTAAGGAGCACGTTACAAATTCTACCAATTCCATTTCACATTCTGTTTCTCTTCTCTAATGCCGTTCTTCTTCCTGCCGGAATTTTCGACAGATTTCAGCTGTTAATTTCCTGTTGGTCTTCGTTTTTGGAGCCTTCTGGAAAAGCTCAAATTCAGTTATTGTCTTTCTGTACTTATCCCTGTTGATTGAGTCTATTTCTTTACGTTATGTTATGTCTTTCTTTATTACTTCTAAGAGTCGGGTGTTTTCCTATCTTGAATTATATTGATTTTCTTCGGTAATTTTCTATCATCCATTCTCACCAGATGACCGAAGAACATCAGCCTTCTCTTTCTCATTTCTGTTGCGACCGGTTTAATAAATTGGTCTATCTTCTCAGTGACCATCTTCACCCATTTTTCGTCAGTTTCTTTGTGTCCACCAAGAATCTTTCTCAGAACTACCCTTTCCTTCTTTTCAAGCTTCTCTGCTAGTCCTTTGTTCTTTAGGGAGAGTGTTTCTGCTGCATATTGCACTTCTATTCTAGTAACTGCATTGTAGTGTAATAACTTTTCATTTAGAGATAAAGATTTTTCTGTTGTACAAGTTCTGTGTTACAATTTGAGACTTCCTAATTCTTCCTAAGTCTGACACCTTCTTTTTCCTCCAGCGTCCATTACTGTTTCTCCGAAATATATGAAGTGTTTTACCCTCCCGATGCGTCCAACACTCGTATGTAGTTCCTTAATTACCTTAAATTTGTTGGAGATGAATTTAGTTGCTTTGTGATATCTGTAAACCAAATTTAGCTGCATATTTTGCTAAGATTTCTATTTGTTTAACTGACTCTCCTATATTCCTGAACATGAGAGCAATATCATCTCCAAAAGCTAGCGCGTATACCGTTAGTCCTTTAACTGATCCTCCAAAAGAAGTTCCCTTCACTTGAAATAACTTTAGCTGGTTTGACCACAATTTCACTTCATTGAGGCCTTACGTGTTTCGACATGTCGTCATTATCAAAGGCTATAAAAAGAAAATGGTATTAATATAACATCGAACATCTCGATAAAACGTAACAAATGAGTGACTCTCTATCTTTACACTTACCAAAACTGTTACAAAATTATTAAAAAATAAAAAATTCCCCTTTAAACTATTAGTGTCGTAGACATATGTCATACATAAAAGAAGTTTACAATTCCCCCCCCCCCCCCCCAGAACATCTCTGTATGATGGTCAAGTGCCAATATGCCAACGACTTATATCACGGGCGTAAATACGAGGCTCATTCAATAGGTAATGCCCCACATTTACTTTCTCAGAACATATGTATTATGAATAGTCATAATTTGTAGACAATATATATTAACGTGTGTTGTCCATGTTATATTTTTCTACGTATGCTGCATCACGTTCTATGGCCGTACGCCAACGTTGTGGGAGAGCATATATTCTCTGCCGGTAATACCTCTCGTCCTGTAGGTGAAGCAATGTTTTCACTGCATGACTGACACTCTCACTATCTTCAGAGTGAGTTCCTCGTAACGATTCGTGGCAGAAAGACCTCCCCGTCGGTTTGAAACGGTCCAACAATGAAGATGAAACTGCCTTTTTAAAAATTTTGTGGCCTCTGTGAGCATTCGTGTAACCCATCGCGAACACCTCTTTGAATATCCAAGAGTCTCGATCTTTGCAGACGAATTTCCAATGCTGACCGAAAACTGTAGAGTCATTTGTCGAGTTGTGATGTTCCAGTCGGCACGATTTAGCCTGTCTGGAGCAGTGGATGACAGGACGTCCCATTCGTGGCTGGTCATAGAGTCCTGCTTTTTTATTTCCTGAAGCTCTAACTTTGTTTACCGTTGCCCCAACTGTTCTATCAACTGCAGCATTGTCATACACTGTACACAAACTTTTATGGATGTTCACCAAGGTCTCTTTTCTTGCACGCAAGATTTCAGTAACACAACACTGTTTTTAACGTGATTCCTATGTTGACGCCAATTTGACGCTGTGCTATGGCTCTACCATCTGCCGGAATGGTTAGAAACTTCACAGGTTAATCTGTTGAAGCAAATAAACATTCAGAATGATATTTTCATCTGCAGTGTAGTGTGCGCTGTGTACGAGCGCGACGCCTGCCCCTAGGGTGCATAAGGATGAGAGATTTTTTTTCTTATTTTTTAAAATCTTGATACGCAATTCAATGAGCCTGGTGATCAGGCCGAGTCATGGGCCGTGCCGCTTGGCTGCTGCTGGACGTTTCCACACGCAGGTTTCCGACGTGTGCCTGTCGCTTCGGCACTCCTTGTTGACTTGGTTCTGCTGACGAGCGTATGCCACCCTCGGAGACTTCGCAGAACCCAGCCACCAACCAGGAACTAGCATAGTGGTCACGTGGGGCACGCTGTTCCATGGTCTGAACAGCAACCAGAAGAACAGACGCTGTCTTGCGCCCCAGCCTCCAACCTGCCTAGACGTGCTCCCTTGACCTCTGATCAGATTTCAACTTTTACTCTAAAATGTACCTCTGGTGCCAAGTGTCGATCTTCCCCCGAGTCCTATTTAGTACCATGTAGCAACTTAAGACAATAAAAGCCATTTTGAGGTTACCATAATTTCACATCTTTCAACTCCGGTCGACCATCCTGGCACAGCTGATGCGAAACTTCCTGGCAGCTTAAATCTGTCTGCCCGACCTGGATTCGAAACTGGAAAATTTCATTACACGGACGAGCGCTCTAGCAACACCACCTGGATACAAGGCCTCACAACAGCCTGTGTCACGTCACACCAACGAGGTCACGGCCGTCAGCTGACTGGCTGGCCGCTAAAAGGCAGTGAACTGTACCCAAGTAGCCAGCAAGTCAGCTGGTGGACGCGGCATGGTGTATGTGATGTGACACGAGCTGTCATGAAGCCTTGTATCCACGTGGTGTAGGCTCTGCCGATTGAGCAATCCTGGCACGCTTCACGTCCCTATCCTTAGAGATTGTTTGGAAAGTAGGGGTGAGGTACTAGCTTAGTCCGTAGAACGCTTGCCCACAAAATGGTCCCAGGTTTGAATACCGGTCCGGCGCACAGCTTCAGTCTGTCTGGAAGTTTGATATCAACGCACACTCCGCTGCACTGTGCAAATATTTTTCAGAAAATATCCTTTAGTCTGTGTCTCCGCTATATCCTTTCTTCCAGGAATGCTAGTCCTGCAAGTTAGCAGGAGAACTTCTGTGAAGTTTGGAAAATAGTAGGTGAGGTATAGACGGAAGTAAAGTAGTGAGGACGGACCATGAACCGTGACGGGATAGCTCAGACGGTACAGCGCTTACTCGCAAAAGGCAAAGGTCCAACTTTAGAATCCCAATCTGCCAACCAGTTTTAATCTGCCAGGAAGTTTGAAAACAAGATTTTTTTGCAAAATTTGCAACTACAAAGGTAATTTGGGCACAGGCATGAGAACTGCATAACCGTGGTGGGTCTCTCACTACATTTGTTATAAAGCTACAGGATAAGTACACTTATGGTTTATAAGAGCGCAGTTGTTTTTTTACAGATACCAAGAGTAAAGTTTTGGTGCCGATCTGGTAAGTAGATCTATTACATAAATAAACAGCCAAAGTTTCCCCACATAGTTTTAAAATGTGATGTAGTTTTAGTCAAGTTACTACAAATAATGACAAAAGCAGCCGTCCATCATCACAACATGGTACGAGCTGCCGCAAATGGAGACAAGAACGAACTTATATGGCCCTACATAAAAAAGAACAAAAAATGAAAATTGTCAACATTAACAATTAATATATGTCACAATCCCTCATCAGTTTATCGGTAATGGATTAGGTGTCACTGTTATATAGGTCAGCCAATTAAAATCATAAAATAATGATGATCTAATAAACTCATTACAACTCTGACATCAGTAGAAAAGTACATTTGTCTCATAACCCAAGGTATAGGTTAGATAACTAGTACACAAATTATGGAAGTTCAAGTACACAGGGTGTTTTCCGCAATATTTGGAAAAGTTACAATGAAAGTTGTTCACCTCCAAGACGGACGTCCATTGACATAAAACTCGAGCCTCCTGCACTACCCACGATAATAGAAGGGTGGAGGGCTGACTTTGAAATCATAAAGAGGAATCCCTGTTTTTTACTGCAGATTTAGAGTCTCCTCTGAAAAAAATGTAATTTCATATTGAAACATTTTTTTCGTATCATGATATGTGGCCCTGTAAGAGGCAAAAAAGAAAATAAGTTGAAAATCGGTAATATCTCAAACAAATACACATCAGATTAGGAAAGTCAAAGTAAAGTTTTTGATATTTTTGATAATACTATCATGCGACACCGTCTACCATTCCGCAATGCATTTTTACATTTCTTATAGCATTACCCAGGAACAAAGATGCGGAGGTAGTAGAGGGTTTCCTTCGGGGTGCTTTATTTTGCTGGTGATTCCCCTTGCCCCTCACTGTTTCGGGGTGCTTGATTACTGTCAGTCCCCTTGCCTCTCACGAGTGTTTCATTGATGTCCGTTGTTTCTTAAGTATGCTGCAATTATGCGTCTGAAAGACAATCAGACGTTTATAAGAATTTCTGCGCTAATGGTTGCACATTCATTGACAATTCGCTACTGCATATCTTATGGGATTGTTGGTACATCCATATAAACTCTCTCTTTTAGCCATCCCCACAGGAAAATATCGATAGAAGTCAAATCGGGTGAACGTGCGGGCCACTTATGAGGAGTTCCTCGTCCAGATCATTGATCTGGATAGTTTCGATTCAAACTTCTCGAGGTATTCGTGAATAATTCGCTGGGCATCCGTCGTGCTGAAACCTCATGTTCATTCTTGTTTACAGAGGAAAATCTTCCATTAGAATGAGCAAAACATTATCTAAAATCTCGCTATACATTTGACCAGTCTGATTACTTTCTATGAAGTATAGGCCAATTACTGGAGTACTTAAAATGCCGCACCAAACGTTGACATTCCATGGGCGTTGATGATCAACTTGTCTTCAACAATGTGGATTCCCCATTGACCAATAACGCGTATTATGTCGATTCACTTGACCACGATTTGTAAACTTGGCTTAGATAACAGTATCTGTGAAATAAAATTGTCATTGACTGCCAGTTGTTCCTGCATCCAGTTGCAAAAATTCAAGCGATTATGAAAATCGTCACCATGCAGTTCCTGATGCAGCGATAAAAAATGGATGCCATTTGTGTTAATGCATAGAAACTTTCTTAGAGACATTCCTGAATGTCGCGCAATTTGCTGTAGCTGCAGAGAAAACATTCACTGTGTTTTTTCTGTTGTCACAGGCCCCGGTCGGAGTCTTGTCAGGTTAGTACATTCAGTTTCAGTAAACAGTTGGACAATACTGCAATAATTCTCTTCAGAAGGAACATCCCCATCATCGAACAGAACAGCGTACGTTTGCCGAGCTTCTTAAACATTTCTACGAGCCTCAAACTACTAGTAAATGATATCTTCCTCGTCGCGGGTTCGAATCCCCCTAGGGCATGGATGTTTGTGCTGTCTTTAGTATAATTTAGTTCATACGTAGTTTGTAAGTTTAGGGACTGATGACCCCACAGTTAAGTCCCATAAGCTTAACAAAGATTTAAACATTTGAAATGATATCTACTCTCTCTCGTGTGCTTCACCATGCATATATAGTAATAAATAACAGTTATAATATGTGATCTGAAATAACTGACCAGTATACAAATGAACACCTTTGCATATCACACATTTCGATTGTGTTGATAATTTTCATTTATAAGTTCTTTTTTATGCATGTATACAGGTAAGTTCGTTGTTGTTGGTATTGAGAAAGTTTAACACTGAAATTTTATGTCTGTAAGATATAACAAAAGTCGTTTATTTTAAATTTCAACCTCTGTCGTACTGTGCAAATGATTTCATGACACCTGAATCTACCCACTAGCTTATGGATGATCTCTGGAATTTGGAGGTGTTTGTTTTGATGTGCATACGCGCGCCCCAGTCGTGTTGTTGACTCGGTGCATTTCGGATGTGTTGTGCGCCGCCACTGCTGGGGTCTGTTTTGAATTCTGACGTAGCACAGTATGCTGAGGACCTTTCTTCATAGACACGGTTACAAGGGAAGTAACCACGTTTTCTTTTATTATGTTTTATATTTTTATGGTTTCATGTTTTAAGATTCTTGTATAGATTATCTGATGATGAGGGTTCGACCCTTGAAGCGCGTCATATTTTACTGTTTTTACACGATATCTGTGTTTGAGCCTACTTGTATGAAAAATAATTAAGTAATACAACCACGATCTTATATCCATTATGGATGTAATTACGTGCGTTTTCATTTGAACCTCCCTCATATACGACCCGTTTCAAATGCAATATGACTGTACTTTTCCTGGAGTGGTTTGTTATGAGTGTTTTGGTAAGATAATCGCTAAAAATATACTGTAACCCAATATGTAATTAGCGTAATTAAATTATCACAAATGCTGCAAATATAAATCACAAATGAATTGACAGTGTGCATGCATTTGTTCATTGATGTTGACTAACAATGTAATTTCAAAACAATAATCTCACATCTAAATATGGTTCTCGGGAGAGACATCGGATATTATTGTCATAACTGCACCATATTTAGAAGAAATCCATCGGGAAAGCCTGAAGTAACACATAATCTCGAAGTTAAAGAAACAAATTTAAATAGGCCTTCGTTCGCTACACAATCTATTGAATATGAGATAACTTCACATGCCATAAAGATAGACTTCAACAAAGATAGACAGTGACATTAAACGAAAGACACACAACAGTAGCAAACATCAAACTGCAAATGAATGTACATTATCTAAAAATAAGTACGAACAAAATTAACTCAAAAAATGTTCTTAACTGCGGGGTCATCAGTCCCTAAACTTACAAACTACTTATGAACTACCTTATACTAAAGACGACACAAACATCCATGCCCAAGGGGGGATATGCTAATGAGATTGAAATTTTACCTGTTTTATGCATATTGACAACTTCACCATTCCACCTTTTTTGCACATTGAAAAAAAAAACATGAGATAAAATATCATTTGTGCAACGCCAGAATTCAGTTTGGCAAGCACGATGTACATTGTCACACCAAATTAACTGCATGTGCGTTTGAACAGGAAGTGCACTGCAAGTACAGTTAATAAGTTACAGATTCTTGTCTGCAATGGGGAAATGAAGGTAAGTTACTACTACATAAGTAAAGAAGTTAAAAGCTGAAATCGCTCTTTTGATCTCATAATCTCAGAACAACACAGACCTTTAAAAAATTACTTCATTATTTTGTGAAATAAAGATATTTAAAAGTTGACTTCTAAATCTACATTTTCATATATCGGCAAGTACTCACGAAACTTATCCCTATCTACACTGGAGACCAGCAAATAAAACATTCGAGCTAATGAAAACATTAAACTGTACGAGAACTATGAAAAATGCGACAGGAATACAAAATCTTGCTGTGCTGTTACCTAAATCCAAACCGTAATCATGTGTTGGAAAGCTCCAGGAATCACAAGTGAAATTCACCAAACTGATTCAGCATTTGCGTAATTCCGCAGCTCCACACCAGTACGTCCTCCGAAAGACAGGCGACTTCACGCAGAGCGGGAGAGATTTAAAACAATCAAAGCGTTTTCCATGCTAGCCCAATGGTACCTCGCTCTAAGTAAACGCCTTGTAAACCTCAAGGAAACAGTTAAGAGAGCAAAATACCGTACTGTATCGTACACAAATTACAATTGTAACTATTATCTGAATAAAATATATTATCAGATGTGCCGGGTGATCAAAAAGTCAGTATAAATGTGAAAACTTAATACATCACGAAATAATGTAGATAGAGAGGTAAAACTTGACACACATGCTTGGAATGACATGGGGTTTGTTTAGAAAGGAAAAAAAAAAGTATTGCTAGACGCGTGAAAGATCTCTTGCGCGCGTCGTTTGGTGATGATCGTGTGCTCAGCCGCTAGTTTCGTCATGCTTGGCCTCCCAGGTCCCTAGACCTCAGTCCGTGCGTTTATTGGCTTTGGGGTTACCTGAAGTCGAAAGTGTATCGTGATCGTCCAACATCTCTAGGGATGCTGAGAGACAACACCCGACGCCAATAGCTCACTATAACTCCGGACATGGTTTACAGTGCTGTTCACAGCATTATTCCTTGACTACAGCTATTGTGGAGGAATTATGGTGAACATATTGAGCATTTCCTGTAAAGAACATCATCTTTGCTTTGTCTTAATTTGTTATGCTAATTATTGTTTTTCTGATCAGATGAAGCGCCATTTGTCGGACATTTTTTGAACTTTTTTTTGTATTTTGTTGTAATAAAACCCTATGTCATTCCAAGCATGTGTGTCAATTTTTACCTCTCTATCTACATTATTCCGTGATTTATTAAGTTTTCAAACTTACACTGACTTTTTGATCACCCGGTATATTGTGTGTACTTGCACCCCTAATTGTTTTGACAGTGTATGTAGGAAGTTGGTGCTCTGATGAGTTATGTCTGCAAGTTGATATTATTGGACATTCTGATACCTTCCACCGCCGACTAGCAAGTGTACGGCTATTCACCCAGTTCTTCTCTGCACAAAGCTATTAACCGTTTATGTGCTGGGTTAGAATGAGCGCGACCCTTCCTAAGCGAACAATATGTGGCGGCGCCTCCTGGTGATGCTTACTTTTTCCACACATAAAGGTGTTCCTTCATATTTTCGTTTTCGAATTTCTCCTTGAAAAGTACATCTATTGTTCTGGTTTGTGAACAATTCCTTGGAACACGAGAATTCCAGTAATCGTTTATACCTTATCACTTATAGTATTCTGCCAAATGTGAAACCTGGACCGTGGTGCTGTATTTCGATGAGGAGCTATGAACTGTTGTGGGGTTTTAGTTAGTCTGTTCAGCTATCATTTTGCACAAAGCATCATTGACAATACACTAAAAACGAGTCATCACGTCACATTGTTTCAGAGGCGTAACTGTACTGGTACTACCACTGAAAAATGTTGATTACGAATTGAACTAGCAATCCCAAACCGTGAAGAATGTCCACAACAAACATATAATCCAAATTTACAGAAGACCGACCACTACTAACACTATCATAAATGCACATACCTGTCATCCGAAAACCCACAAAATGACTTTTTTCCATAATATGATCAACAGGTTAATAAGCTTACCAATGGAAAAAGAAGCTGTTTATAAATACATACATACCCTTTAATACATAGCACAACGGAACAATTACAATCCCAAAATTGAATGAAAACTGCACCATTGTAAAATTGTCACTGCACCAGAACCCCTTGTTTTTCATGTAATTAGTTAAATAAAGTGCGCCTCGGTTGCACAATGGTAGAGTGCCCCACCGAACATTCAAAGGTCGCGGGTTCGATCCCCGCCAGGTCCTGCGATTTTTATCTATCACTTTCCACTTCTTTCACCTCTGGCAGTATTGCTCATGTGAAACATACCGTGGTTCGGAACCCACGTTAAACTGTAGGTCCTCCTATAACTGTCTGGGTAAGACTTTCGAAGGTCGGAGGAATGCAACGGCAGACCACCTCCAAACAGGACCATGCCTAGTAAAGCACTCTTCGGATTGTTGACTGCTTTACCTTTTTTACCTTAGTTAAATAAGGGTATATATTATTTATAACAGACTTAGCATATATTTTCCAACTTTCATATTAATATTGTATAAAAATAGCATTTAATTTGTTTGTTGTAAATATTCACGACTTTTCTGTAACCTCCATTCAATTTAAATTAGCGAAAAGTGATCGTAACTTGAAGTTTAGATTATTTATAACAATATGATAATTGTTACGATGTTATACAAAGCGAGTGCGCAAAGCACTCCATAAGTCTCGTCAATCAGAAGAGTACCAGTTGCAGCTCGATTCTAATGTTAGAAGCAATTAGTACAGTTGGCAAGAGAGACCTATATAAAGAGCGTTGAAGTTGGTGCTGTGAAAAAATGAATGACGTACTTTAAAGCAGAAGCCAAGTGTATTTTCTCCTCACAAAGAACGCCGAGTTCAGCTGAGTATTTTATGCTGCAAGACATTCTATAACACCCCATAACGACAAGCTAAGTACTGCAACCGAAGAGAAGTGAAACATTTATAAATGTCAACTTACGGATGTGACGGCGCTGCTGCTGCTATTTTCCGGCCAATCATACGGGTGACACAGAATTTAGCGCGGAGTTATTTACTTGATTTCGGATGCTAATGAAGCGGATAGCACGAGGTTTAGTGAGACATACGGCGATCCTCCCTTCCGGTGGTCGGCTGTTTGGAATGGAACCCTGAAAACGAGCTTGCCTGCCCTCACCGTTCCCCGCAGCACAACATGGGCCACTGCAATATCCGAATGCTGCGCAGATCGATTCGACGAGCTGGCCAAATGGAAACTCACAATGAAAGGAAGGAAGAGTAGGATTTAACTCCCATCGACAGCGCGGTTATTAGAGACGGTGCCACAATGCGTCCTATTTCAATTTCCGTCAAGTGGTGGTAACGTTCTCTCACACGAAAATCTCCGACTCCAAGGTGATAACTGAAAATCTCGCCTCTTACTCGACGTACCATGCTTGGTAATTACACTAATTCGAACAACATTATTGACATCTTTGCCCACCTATTCTACTTGTGGTAGCGAAATGAAGTTCTGAACATTTAAACAATTACATTTCCGCCGAGGAAACCCGTGTCATGTTTCAATGATTTTCGACTTTATCTTCTGGATGCTTCACTTATGTTGTCAAGAAGTATACTAGTTGCAATATTAAGCACTTCGTAAATAATACAATCATCTACTCGTAAATTCATTCTACAGTGGCATTAGTGTACTCTTAATTATTTGTTCTTGTGATTGTTGTAAGTCAGGTAACCAGACGGTTTTTCAAATTAAAGTCTTAAGCTATTCTCTAATGTTTTACGATTATCAACTGTTGGATTTCATCAAATTCCAAATAGAATTTATTTCGAATGTTATGTTGACATACATCACAACTCAGACACCAAATTTTGTATAAAACTGTAGAATTTTGAAGGATTTATATGTCGGAACAAACTTCGCGACAATTAGTCACTTTTAACAGAAAACCCCAGTTTTTGAATGATTATTTCCTGAAATACCATTCATTACAAACGGTTCCTGTAAGTATATTAGATACTTTGATAGTCATTTTAAGTTCTTACATAAAAAGTTTTAGCTTCATAAAAACTGTTTATTATAAAAAATTTTAATTGTAAAACAAAGATATACAGAATTCATATATATACTTCGCAAATCACGAAATTTTCCGACGTCTGCTGTTCCTGTAAAGAAGGACAAATGATCTGCAACACATGAAAATTCGTGCTGGACCGGGACTCGAACCCGGATCTCCCGCTTTTCGCGAGAGGTCGCCTTAACCACTCTGCCACCCCTGCACTCTTCCCGGCCAGACCCAAATTTTCATGTGTTGCTTTTGTGTCCCAGCCTCGTCGCCGCTTTTGTGTCTCGTTTCCGTCGTAGGTGTCGGTGGCCGAGTAGGAAGACCGACACAGGAATAAAGGAAGCACGCTTGTGCAGGTACGGAGGTGAGCAGCCAGTGGGACAGCAGAAACTAGAAACACTAGAGTAAATTAGAACGAGATATATATTGCACAGAATTATTACAATACTTAACTTTTACATAGCTCAGTACTGCAGAAGGCTGATACATAGTTGAGCTAGAGGCCTGCCTAGTGCCTGTCCGATAGCCAAGTCTTTAGTGGTGCCTATCTGATTCCGAAGTGTTAGCTGGTTCCTATCTCAGTCCCAAGTGAACGATGTCGTTCAGTGGTGGCCACGAGCGGAGTTGTAACAGAGGGCGCTCGTGGCCGACGTCGTAAGAAAGCCGCGCCGTGCGTGCATGGCGGCGCGCGGCGAAAGTAGGTGGCACGCACTTTGGACTTGTGCGACACCACAGTTGCACTTACAGAATTGTATAAAACAAAATGTTATACAAAAATCAGTATTTTATCCGATTAAATTCCCACTCCTGTTAAATACTAGCACCTTCCGGAGAGCGCAGTTGCTGTATATTGAAATGTATTGTAATATATTTGTCACAGTCTCGTCTAATTTTGGTTTCGTAGTCATTCCAAGTACGAGTGATCGTGATATCTACTATTGAAAATAAAATAAAAGATGTAGTAGGCATATATTATCGTTTTATTTATTTTAATCATTTGGAACGTAGTTGGAAAGTAATCAACCCCTAGACCAAACAAGCCTAATGAGAATATTGTTTTGAATCCTTATTATTATCTTGAATTGTTAGTATGGAATACAAAAGTGACCTTGCTGCAAGACAAGTACCAGCACTTCATGCATTAACAAAGACATTCTTAAATTACCAGCATTTAATTCAGTAACGACTTCATGCAGATGCAAGGTATCGCGATAAGCTTCAATATTTTATAGATTTTTAATTCATAAAAATGTACTGTTGTTGTCTTCAGTCCAAAGACTGGTTTGTTGCAGCTTCATTTCTGAGGGGGAACGGCAACCTTAATCCTCTTGAACCTGCTTACTGTATTCGTCTCTCGGTCTGCCTCTACAATCTTTAGCCCACACACTTCCCTCCAATGCAAAACTGACGATCCGTTAATGCTTAGAATGCGTCCAACAATCGATTCCTTCTTTTATCCAAGATATTCCAGAAATTTCTTTTCTTCCCAATTCTGTTCAGTACCTCCACATTAGTTACGCAGTCTACCCATCTAAATTTCAACATTCTCCTGCAGCACCAAATTTCAAAAGCTTCAATCATCTTTTTGTCTGAACTCCTGAACTCCTTAACGTCTACCTATTATTCCAGTACAATGCTACACTCCAGACAAATGTTTCAGAGAAAACTCCCTCACATTTACAATGATATTCGATGTCAAAAAATATTACCTCTTCAGAAATGTTTTTCCCCCTTTGATATTCTGCATTTTGCATCTTCACTACTTTCACCAACGTACGTTAGTTTACTATCCAAATATCAAAACTCATCTACAACCGTCATTGGCTCGTTTCCTAATCTAATTCATTCAGCATCTCCTGATTTCCTTAGACTAAATTCCATTGCCCTTGTTTTGCTCTTTTTAATGACTGTACATTTATGCAATACAAAAACAGTTAAATGGGCAAAAATAACCATACGTTAGCAGAAAATTAATCTATATATCTCGTTCTGTGTGTTATAATGTACTTTATCATCGTAGTAGTAAAGCATTGGTTTTGAAAATAACCTGTTACATCACAGAGATGTTACTAAAGTGACGGACGAAACCATTTCCACCAGAGTTCTTTACTTGTATGAATTATTTATTCTGCACAATCTGTTAAATGTGTTAATAAACGCAACTTTGCAGATAGTATACGGTAATATTATAAGTATTTTCTTGATTTTCCCACTTTTGGGATATGTATTCTGAGTATGTTTGTTCCACCCTCTTTTGCAAGAGTAAAACAAGCGACTGTGTTTCCTTGGGACGTATGCAGAGGTGCGAGAAGGAATATTTCCCGAGTTTCCTTTATGTGGATATAAATTAATCAAAATAAGGGCTGCTTCCGCAGATACGGCTTTGCCGTAAAAGCAAGGGTTTTAAAGCTCAGCCCAGCAACGCAGCCATCGCTGCGTTACCTAGTTTCCCTTCCACTCGATCCAAAATTCTATGCCAGAAAACGTTGCATGAGATTAATTTTGACTCACGATTTCTTTCTCTTAATAGACACTGAAGCACATTTATGATATATTGTGCACTGTCGTCAAAGCCCTCTCATGAGCTGAAAAGCTTCGGAATGACCTGACAGCGCCACACATCAATCACAGTATTGGCGCACACGGATGTCACACATGCGACATTGCGTTAGTGATCATAATTAACTTTCTATGTGCATATTTGTTACAACAATTTTCATTGTGTTAGTTATGTGAATGTCGAAGCTTAAACTAAATGACTTTAAGTTTATAAGGTATGATAGTTTAACATAATTGTTATGTGAGGTAATAGTAAATGTCAGTCTTCTATACAAATTATGAGTGCTTAGAGGTGAAAAATGGTACCATAACTTATGCTTAACAGCAAAGTATTGAAAATTTTATTTAAGCACTACACTAATTACGGAAAATAAACTGTGGCTATGACAACACTGGTCAGTACTGCAAGTTAAATGGTTGT
Organism: Locusta migratoria; assembly: GCA_026315105.1. NCBI lineage: Eukaryota > Metazoa > Arthropoda > Insecta > Orthoptera > Acrididae > Locusta > Locusta migratoria. The sequence continues at coordinate 665,407,593 of CM048755.1, read as the reverse complement.
ATCCTGATGTATGAACATGTATAAATAAATAAAGTTCTGCAAAAATTGAACTTGTTTGCATCCTACTTGTCATTAACATATTGTCAACAGCGGAAAATATTGTAAAATACGTAGATGAAGAATGGAATGTATCCCACCATGCTGGAGAATCAATACCCCAGAGACAGCTGTTCAGGAGAAGTAATGTTCTAAAATCTTCCACCAGTGTTATTCTTAAAAACTACGAACTTTGAATTAATTTATTACTCATAATTTGCTGTCTGTACTTCATGTTGACAGTACACTTTCACAACAGAGAGTGTGTGCTGCTTTGATCCAAATGATCCGCACTACCTGCTCACCAATACATTTCTGAGGTGTAATTACTACATTTCGGTTAGGTGACCGTCAACATTAAAGGTATTTATCCAGACCAGTGTTGGTGGTGGATTCGCCCAGGGAATACTTGCAAGCAATATTCAGAACAGCGCGTAAAGGTGGATTCACCATAATATATCTGAGGGTGGCACACTAAGCGTTGACTTCTCTAGCCGGGATGTATCCTGTGACCTTGCATGTAGTACAGGTGCTGTTAGCAATCACTTTCAGCCAGGACTCCAACATATGGCTACTTACCATTGCTATTTATGGTCAATGACATTTTCAGAATATTCTATGTTGTCCTTAATTTACAAACACACACACACACACACACACACACACACACACACACACACACACACAAAACAAACTATATATCAGCTACAAAAAATAACAATTTAGTGACAATATTTAGTTGTGATAACATTAAAGATTTTTAATATAGTTTGGAAAATACAGTTTTGTAGGATAATAAAAGTAATCAGCCTGAACAGCACAATTTCTTATCTTATTTCGTAGGTTGACCGGTTTCGATCAGTGGAGATCATCGTGTCACTGAATTTGGCTTAAAGAGACGACGAGCTTTCGGCAATGGCATAAATATTATAATTAGTTGTATTCCCAAATTATCTACTGTTTATACTTTGTAATACACGAACAATTGTCAGTCGAAATTATTTGATTTTTTACTGTAACGCGGCTTATTCAACGATAGTACAAGGAATAAAGGTTCATCTTTAAAATTAAAAAATAAATAAATAAATAAACACATATTACAATTAATAATAAAGATTTGTACCAACGTTGTCCAGTCAAAACTGAATTTGAAATTATTAATAGACCTGCTGTTCAACACGAAAAGTTCCCAATATGTATATCCTACGGTATTGCCGATTACAAAAGTCAGGAGTTCGTCTAAACAGTGTAGTGATTCACATCGGTTCTTCGATGTTAACGTGTGGATAAGTGTACGTTGCACTTTAGAGAGTGACAATACTGGAAGGATTACATGTAATTAATGTCGACGTCGATAGTATCAAAGCTGAGTTCTTTAAAATTTTTTAAGTATAATGGGCTTAGAAGCACTTACTGTCCCGACTTGTCAAAAATTGTCATACAAAAGCCTCTGGGATAAAAAATTGTTTGCACAAAGCCTACGGAAACGAAAAAAATGTACATTTAACAATGAACATATAAATTCTATAGCTGAATTAACACAATCCCATAAGAATAAAGTATTTTAAATGTCAGATTCTGTTGCCGTGGCATTGAAAATTTATTATATGTATTATAGAAATAAATAATGTGGATTGGAATACATTATTTCACGATCTGTACTCAGCAGAGGTAAAAATAGGGAACGGAAGCTTATTTACAATTTGTATAAAAACCAGACAGCAATTATAAGAGTCGAAGGGCATGAATGGAATGCAGTGCTTGGGAAGGGAGTAAGATAGGTCTGTTTCCTCAATATTATTCAAGCTGCACATTGAGCAAGCTGTGGAGTAAAACAAAGAAAGGAGAAATTTGGAGAAGGCATTAAAGTTCACGGTGAAGAAATAAAAACTTTGCGTTTTGCTGATGACATTGTAATTCTGTCAGAGACTGTCAAGTATGTGGAAGAGCAGTTGCACAGAATGCACAGTGTCTTGAAAGAAGCGTATAAGATGAACATTAACAATAGAAAACAAATGTATTGGAAGAAAATCACGCGATGCTAAAGCAATCAGATTAGGTAACGAAACAATAACGGTGGTAGATGAGTTTTGTTAGTCGGGCAAATACGATGGTACAGATGATGTAAAATGCAAACTGACAATGGGAAGAAAAGCGTTTCTGAAAAAGTGCAATTTGCTAACATGGAATATTAATTTAAATTTTGAGAAATCTTTTCTGAAGGCCTTTGTGTGAAGGGTTGCTTTGTACGGTACTGGAACTTGGACGGTAAATAGTTTAGACAGGAAGAGGATAGAAGCTTAGCTGCGTAGTTTGCGTAACTGATGAGGTACTGAACAGAATTTGGGAGAAAATAAATTTCTGGCATACCTTGACTAAAAGAAAGGGTCCATTGGTAGGATGTAAAGGAATCGAGAATTTAGCATTGACGGGAAGTGTGTTTTATAAAACTCGCATAGGGAGGCCAAGAGACGATTATAGTAGCAAATTCAAATAGATGTGGGTTGGCATTCTTACGAGGAGATGAAGAGGCTTTCTCAGGACAGAGCAGGGTGGAGAGCTGCATTAAACCAGTCTCCAGACTGAAGACCAGAACAACAACAACATTGCTACAGTTCAAAAATGTTCAAATGTTTGTTATTCTATCGGACCAAACTGCGTGGTCATCAGTCCGTAGCTTAAACTAAATTAACCTAAGGACAACACACACACCCATGCCCCAGGGAGGACTCGAACCTCCACGGCGAGCAACGCGCGCCCTGCAGCGAGACTTGCTACAGTCACTATAAACGTTAGTAGTTAAGTAATTAGATTACAATTTATGACAAAGTTGCTGAATAGGTGTTTCCATAGATACTAACTAAAAACTGATGTCATATATTCTGTGAATATGAAAAAATAACAACTGGAGCATCAGAAGTGACGTCTGTTCTCTCGGAACAGACGCCGCATGTATATATAAAATAATTAACTTGGTTTTATAGGAAATCTCACAACATTTTTGGGGGCTTGCTTGTTTTCCTTTTAACATATTGGGTTAAAATATTTGTTAGAGGAAGCCTATTCAGTGTGTGAGACTGTTGTGTTCATATGGTATTTTATGGTCAAGTAGAGGAGTTAGTTTTTAAGTGATTCACCATAGAAGGCGTTGTCTAATGAGACAACACAACACCGAAAACACCAAAGAAGCAATAAATAAATATTCGTATTTCTGCTACCAATCACTTTATTTGTTAGTATTCAATCTAACATAGCACAAGGCGTTTCGAGCATGTTTTGCCCATCATCAGGCGCTTCTTATACAGACAGAGGTGTTTATTTTACTTATAATTTACTTATTTAAAGTCTATTTGTACTTATTGGTGGTTGGGGGTAGTTGGGGAGATGAGAGGGCACTGGATGGCCATGAACTAAGAAGTGGTGCTGTCTTCTGCTGGTCTTCCTGTATGGTGTGATTTGTTTCTCCACCTGTGTGGTATGTAGCCAGGAATGCATCAGGCGTTGTGATGGAATGGCCGTGTGATTCATTAATGTTGATGGTCAGTTGCACATCCACGATTTTCGTGTTCCAAGATTTCTTCTGCATCTCTGGTGCACTGGTGGAGCTGCTACATTTTTAATCACATGTACATTGCTTCTTATACAATAATTGTTTTTATCACACACTCGCTCATATGTACTGTTCGCAGTCACGCAAGTACAGTATTCACAAAACAAGATGGCGGACTGTTTGTGTATAACTATCGATTATCGCATTGCCTCGATGTTGATTGGTCGGAGGTTCGAGTTTGTGTTGTTCTTAGGATAAATTAGTTTAAGTAGTTTGTAAGTTTAAGGACCGATGACCACTGCAGTTAGGTCCCATAACTTTACATACATTTGCACATTTGAAGTGATTGATTGATGTCTTCCTTTGGCTTTTGACACAGCATCATCGGTGAATTTGGAATGACTCCAATGTTCCGACATCTTTCCCTGATTACACCACCAAAGAGAAGAGGGACCGTGATACGTATTTCGTCAGAGGAATTTAGGAGCGTACATAATTCGTAGTGGTAATAGTAACGTTTCTGGTACTTGCTGTAGTCGTTAGTTACGCGTAAACTCTCCGTATACTATTAAGCTAAAGCAAACGACTTTGATCGTCGTAACTGAAAGTGAGCGGCGCTTGTAGAGGGAGCTGGCGCCGGCGACGGCGGGCGTCAGGTAGTCAGATTTTGGTGCCGGGTAACACAATTATCGCAGCTATTTCTGGGCGGGGCGCCGTGCCCAGCTAACAATCGCGCGCCCATCACGGCCGCTACCTCTCTGCTCACAACCAGCAACTTATTCACACAGGCTCAAAGTAAGGCTAAGTTTCTTACAGAGTCTGGTACATCACCCACGTGTTTCAAGGACGTTTTCCAAGGTCACTGAGGTAGATTCAGCGTTATGCGATAAAAGATACGTCAGTTTGATCTTAATTTTAGAATGAACCACTACTCCACAATTCTAGTGTTGGAAATTTTGTTCGTTTTAATATATTGACTTTCTGATTTAAATGTATTTCTTTCGCCACTGTCTTTTGGGATCATAAGAAAGGAAGGCCGCCGCGCGAGAATGGCAGCGCGGTCTGAGGCGCCATATTACGGAGTGCTCGGCCGCTGCCGTCGGAGGTTCGATTCCTACCTCGGGCAAGGGTGTGTGTGTGTTGTGCTTAACACAAGTTAGTCTAAGTACTTTTAAAGCCTAAGGACCGATGGCATGCGCAGTTTGTTCCCTTAGGTACACTAAGGTTTTCAAGTAGTATATTCTTTCTGTCTCCACTCGCAGACATTACGGCAACATTAATTCAATTCGTAATGCCCCAATTTTATATTCTCTCAGAACATAGACTCTGGTTTTGGTGATGATATACATCAACATGTCCACGTCTTATTTTCCTACGTAGTCTCCATCAGGTTATATGGCTGTACGCCAACATTGTGGGAGAGCATGTTTTCTCTGCTGGTAAAAGTTGATGTCCTGTAGGCCTAGGCATATTTTCATCGCATGACTGACACTCTCGTCATCTTCAAACTGTGTTTTCCGTATAGGATCTGTAATTGATGCAATAAAATGGAAAATCGAGGGTGCCAGGTCAATATTGTAGGGTGGATGAGGCAATGACGTCCAACCCAACCTTCTGATGTGTTCCCAGGTTCTCACACTTGTGTGTGGTCGTGTATTATCGTGTTTGACGAAGATTTCTGGTGCATTCTTGTACGATTGAACGTATTAGAAACGGTTTATGAGCTTATTCAGAGTCTTCATGTATGTCTCTGAAGTGATGGTTGACGACCTTGGCACAACAATTACGAGAATGACGCAATCACAGTCCCAGAAGACTGTCGCTATGACCGTTCCAGCATAGAGGATTGTCTTGAATTTGTTCTTTTGTGGTGAATGTGGATGATGCCACTCCATTGACTGCCTTTTTGTTTCCGGCGCGAAGTGTTGCACCCAGCTTTCGTCCTCCGTAACGACAGAAATGCCTTTCCTTCGGTCTCAAAGCACCAACAATTCGGACGGAATGGACTTCTTTCAAAGTCCGCTGTGACCCATCGCGAGCACCTATTTGAATATCCGAGAGCGTCGATTATAATAGATGACCTCCAATGTTGACTGATAACTGCAGAGCCAATTGTCGAGTAGTGACGCGCCGGTCGGCATGAATAACGACATCCGCACGATTCAGCACATCTGTACCAGTGGCTGCGACAGGAGGTCCCAAGAGTGGCTCATCATGGAGCTCTGTTTCTGCATTTCCTGAGGCTGCAACGTTCTTTACTCATCGCCCAACTGTACTCCTATCAACTGCCGCACCGCCATACTTAGATTAGCTGTCCGTTCCATAGACCCGTGTTGAGGAGATCCTCGTGGATGTGGAAGATGTAATTTCTTTTTTAATAAGCTGATAATATAATAATAAAAACAACACAGATACATGTATTTTTACAAGCTGATAATATAATAATAGTAATCGTATGAATACAGTTAGATACATTTGGTTCTATTTAAAAATTCGTCAGTGGAGTAGAAGGAGTTGGCCACTAGAAAGTTTTTTAGGCTCCTCTTAAACTGCTCTTTATTTGTACCTAAATTTTTCATGGTTGCTGATAAATTATTGATAATATTTGTTCCTGAGTAGTGGACCCCTTTTTGAACTAAAGTGCTTTTATGTCATTTTTGTTCTTAGTATTGTATGTATGAACTGAGCTTTTTGGTGGGAAAGGGATATATTATTTATGTCAAGTTCCATTAAGAAATAAATATACTGAAAGTTAGTAGTTAATATACCCATTTCTTTGACGAGGCTTGTACAGGATGACCGCGAATTTATTCCACAAACCTTTTGCTTGACTTGAAGAATTACCCCAAAATGTTGTACCACATGACATGGAATGAAATTAAGCAAAGTATGCAAGCTTTTTTATTTTTATGTTTCCTATGTCTGATACCACTAGTATTGCAAATACAGATTTGTTAAGTTCTGTGGTGAGCTCCTCCCAACTGAATTTACTATCACACAAACGTTTATCTACGTCCATCAAGGTTTCTTTCTCTGCACACAAAAAATGAGTAACGGCAAGCCGCTTGTAGTACGTTTGCCTATGTATATTAATTGCTTTTTTGAAAAAATGGGGGATATGAGTTATTGAACGACCTTCGTATAACTGTGCTCCCTTGCTATTGGCCACCTTCGTTCTACTTGAAATCCACATCTTTTTATAATGTAGTAGGAGAAATAAATTACAAGTATTTGAACATTGGCAGGAAAGTCGTGTGCTGTATTTGTTGATCCGTCGTGTAAACGTTGTTTTTTTTTTTTTTTTTTTTTTTTTTTTTGAATAATTAATGCTGCAGCAGTCACTTTTTACAAATATTTTTACTGGCACGACGCGTTTCGGCAGCAAGCTGCCATCATCAGGTGCATTTTTACAGTTACTGGTTCATTATTGACTTATTATGTTTTGTGTTGTAGATGTCAGTGAGGTTATGTTTGGACATTTTAACCTGTTCAGGAAGATATAGCTATTTTTAGTATTATGTTTCATCATTATAGTTTTTGGATTGTTGTAGTGTTGTATTTACTTACAGTTTTGATAATCTTGTTGTCTGGCACACACAATACAAGAACACAGTTACATATACAGCACAAGTAGACATTTTGTATTTGATGGTTACTGTACAAAGATCCTTAAAAGCTAAGATAAACTACTGACATCAGTATTTACAGTGAATATGCCATAAAAAGTGCATATGTAGCTGCATGTGTTCAAACAGAAGTTGCTACATGTTAAAAAATTAATCAATCAGTGTTACATTATTAATGTAGCCGTTGTTCTGCTATTGTGCTGCATACCAGGCATACTTGATCAAATTCGTAAAGCGTGGCGAAGAAAACTGGTAATGCACAAATGACTGGAGCTTAAGAATTCTGTTCCGCTGATAAACCTGAAATGAGAGAAAGTTATCGAAAATTATGTTCTCTGATAATTTCCTAAAAAAATGCTTTCCACTGTCGAAAAAATTCTTTATCGAGAGGTTGAATCGCACTAGTAGTTGAGGCGGAATCCACATTACATCCACAGATTTTTCGCCGTCCTCCACAAAAACAGAGGCGTCATTATGTCCAGACCATGAATCCAAGAAAAGTAATGAATTAGTTTCTGCAACTGGTAGGAATACGTTTCGAACGAAATAATTAAAATTATTCTGTCCCATTTTTCCAGATTTTGATATGTCAGTTACAAGATTTTTGCAATTAAACAGTCCATTTTTTTTAATTATTTGTCCTAATTTGCCTTGAGGTTCTTGAAGACAGATATACAGCTGCAGAAACAGTAAACCACTCATTCTTATCACTGGCATTATCGTATATGAATGTGTCATTGCATTCCTTGATTAGGCAATCTTTTTTTTTCACTCCGAAATGATAAAGTGCGGTGTGCACGCAGTTCTTTCACGAAACCTGACTGATCAGCGTTATAAACAGCTGTTGCAGGGATAACAGCAAGTTTCGTCTTTATGTCACTTACGAACTTCTCTATGGCATTGTCTATAACTGGTAGCTGCTCTACACGTACTATTCTGTACAATTTCTTGAACCTTTGTAGCCAGGACGACGAAGCCTGGAAATTAGCAATGTACGTATCAGATGCAATTCGGAGGGCCCAGTCTCGCAGATCTCCATCGGTAACGGTGCATTGCCTCTCACGAGCAGTTCTAAATCTTTCGAACAGTTTTTCTTTCAGATATGTTCGAGTTTTCGTTTGGCGCATATTTCTTACTTTATGTAATTCTTTCTTCCATTTATAAAGTTCACACTCAGATTTTACGAAACGAAAACGCCTTTGCACACTGCTCACTGCTTAACTTCAAGCGTTTTTTCCCTCCTTCGTTTAACCAATATTTCACTGCCTTTTCTTTGTCGCTGAAAGCTGATGTAGAACGTGTTTTTTTTTTTTTTTTCAGGCTTGGAAGGTGTTCTTCTTCAGAACTGAACTGACGTCGTCCGAGTCTCAGTTCGTGGAATCGTCACCGTTATTTCCTATTTCTCCTAACTTTTCCACAATTTCAAACAAAATGTCGATATCATTCGAATGAATGTCAAACAAATCAATCAACAAATGACACATATTTAAGTCCTCAGGAGAAGTAGGTGATATCGGCTGGAAACCACGTTCTTCGCATTTCATCTTTGCTAAATTGAGAACATTAATTGGATTCCACATTACAGTAAAGCTGAAAGAAAAAAAAAAGATACTATAAGCAGGCATGCCTGACGAAAACACAATAAATATTAATTCAGCTTTACCTTTATTGTCAATACTTACGAATACTCCGAAATTCAATTGATAATAATTAATAGACGAACGATAACCTGAAACGTCCTTTACAAATTACGATCGGGTTGTGTCGTGTTTCCTGTTTACAATATACCGCCGACCTCGACTGCGTATGTCAGTGTGTGCGCGCGCCTAGTTACGCATGCGCTGTTGGTACGGCGCCAGTAGGGGTGTACATGTCTACCGCCACCTGTCGCGCTACGAACTTGGCAAGTTTCAGCTATTTTTAAAAAATACTTGCAGTGCCTCTTAGTAGCTAAAATTTTGACAGTGTATTTCTTTCGTTGTCTTCTGCCTGTGTAAAAAAATTTCTGGGTAGGTTTCGACATGTCTTATTGGACCGTTCCCTTGTGAGACGGCCGCCCCTCCAAAACAAGGGAATTGACTCGCCCACCGCACAAGTCACTACAGCAGAGGCGACGACTTCTTGCCGTTCTTGCAACAGGAAGGTAATGTGGTCTTCCTAACAGTACACTGCTCGCCCACATACTGCATGTGGAACACAACGTTCTCTGCAAGACGTGAGCAACTTCCCTGGACAGCACAATCATCGGACTTGTCTGCAATGAAGTCCAAGTGTGATATGATGGAACGACAAATGACACTTGTGACTCGTCAACCCACAACTCTCGCAGAACTACGTGAACGGGTCGAGCAAGGGTGGAATAATGTACCCCAAGACAGTATTTGCCATCTGTGTGATTCAATGGATACCGAATTATCGCTTTCATTGCCGCCAGTGGGAGCTACACTACGTACTGATGTAGGTGTTTATGCATGTATGGACACCTGGTGCTTCAGATACTGATACTCAAATGTTACCATTTCATGTACTCCATGTGCACTGCTTTAACAATAAACTTGAATGAAACGAAACAGTGAATGAGGGCGTACTAATGTTTATTTCCGTCAGTGTGTTAGAGAGATCTGTTAGCTACGATAGCTCCGTCTACCATTTCGAAGTGAGATGGTGAGGCATTTCACCCCAACACAATCCTAGACGGTGGCCGAGGGGACTGAGGCGCTTCAGTCACGGTCTACACGACCACTACGGTCGGGGGTTCGAATCCCCCCTCGGGCATGGATATTTGTGCCGTCCTAGTTCGTAAGTAGTTCATAAGTAGTTTGTAAGTTTAGGGACCGATGACCCCGTAGTTAAGTCCCATAAGATTTACAAATTTTTATTATCATTACAATCCTAGAACCCACGTGACTTGAATAGGTGTACATGAAGTACAGAAACACTTTCAATTATTTATTGCACAAAAACTAAACATTGTACAGATATCATTTTGAAGAGAAACCCTGAAAGTTTTTCCTTGTGTATACCGCCGCAGCGTTTACCGATAGCGCTTGTCGCAAACACGACACATTCAGGTGCTATGCCGGCAGCCCCTGTCGATAGGCAACACTTACGGCACAGTGGTGTACCGGGAAACTCAATACAAAGGCTGCAACATGTCCAAGTAAGAATATACAGTGACAGTGCTCGGCGAAGAAGAATGGTCCGTGCTGTTGTCGACGTGACGAGGCACAAAAAATATTTACATTTGGGGAAATACGCTCAAATTCAGTACATTAATGTGGATGCTTTGTAGTCTTGTGTAGTTCGCAAACGAACTAGTTCGGAAGAGCGCTCCCACAGGCGAACTACGCGAATTAGTTCGCAGATCCCTCGCCTCTTAGTCCGTCCGCTCCTTTTCCGAAGACTGACGGAGAACAGTGAGAGTACGCGAGAGCGCGCAGAATCGCGTGATTCCTTTCTGCCAGTTACCTTCATTTCGAGCTGAGATGCAGCTCAGCTGTAGTTTCATAGTTCACTGCCACAAGAAATCTATTTTAAAAATAAAGTACTACGAGTACTCTGTATGCAAATTAGTTGAATACCATTGTATCATCCTTTCGTGTAAATAACTGGTTTATTTGCCTAAGTATTTGATGTCAAATTGCCCAAAAATACGGGTAATAGCACACGCTTTGGCAACACTGATTCATTATATAAAAAAGCTGTCATAAAAAAGAGCTCTTTTAGTAGCGGTAGCAAAAACCGAAAAGAGCGGACGAACAAGAAGGAGCGGACGAACTAGGAGCAGCGGACGAACTAGGAGCAGCGGACGATTATGCCAAACGTATCTCGCTTCATAGTTCGTTGAATTTTTTTTTCCGAAGAACGACGGGCAGTAGCGAGAGGGCGCGTAGCAGAATTAAAAATCACGTGTTTGCCTTCTGCTGATGAGTCATTTGGAGGTGAGCGTCTGCCAGCTAGATTACATAGTTCAGTGCTACAAAATTTCTGTTTTGATGTGTCCTGCACTCTGCAATATCTGACTAATAAATTCCGTAATGCCAAGATATAGAGATAACTCTAAACTTCAACGCGAGAAATTATCCACAAACTGTTTCTTTTGGTTTGCGTGATATCGTTAGCGGCTTAAGTAGCAAGCGCATGAAGCAGCTAGGTGGGGGAACTTCCCCCTCCACCTGCACGCGCAGACCACGCAGCTCAGCCGCCACTGGGAGCGGACGAACTAAAAGAGCGAACTAGTTCGCGGCAGAGCCGCGAACTAAAGTGAGCGCTCCCGATAGTGAACTATTATGCGCAAGTCTAAATTGCTTTGTACCCCAGATTCGACAATTATGCCTGTTCACTTTTCGATTAGTGTGAAAAGTGGCTTCGTCTTTTAAAATTAAGGGATCAACAAAGCCATATCCACACTCATTCAATTGCTGCAACTGCGAAGAAAAGGCAAAACGCTTGTCTTTGTCGTCGTCATTGAGCTTTTCCACTAGCACCAATTTAAATGGTTTCATAGACAAATTCTGTCGCAGGACTTTACAAACTGTCATTGGAGCCACTTAGAATTCACGGAATGCACGTCCCACCAGTGGCGGCGCTAGGCGTCGGCGACGTCGGCGACCGCCGACGGGCCTCGCGCCTGTGGGGGCCTCGCAAAACATTGTTAAAATTTTAGCATTTTTTTTTCTTTTTTTAAATTTGTTGTTTAACGACGCTTTTCAACTGCTTGGTTATTTAGCGACGACCTACTTAAATCTAACTTACACTACCTTAACCCAAGGACGAAAACAACATCCGTACCGGAGGGTGGGATTCGACCCTCGACGGGAGCGACCTCGCGCACCGTGGTATGACGCTTTAGTGCGCTCGGCCATTCCCGGCCGGCAGTTATTTAGTTGTCCGTATTTATTTCCGTGCGAGTGCAGCAGTGATCAAATTTCCAGTTAAATACTTTGTGTTATTGAAACTGATTTACCGTTTGACACATTAAACAATGAAAATAATGCAACAAAACACAATAACGACAGCCCAGTTCAGTTACAAATAAGACAACACGGTAGACAACAATGCAGTGACACCAGGCTTTCAGCACACGCTGGGCAGTTGACAACGATCATCGTCACTCCAGCACGGATCGAAGTCTCACGAGTGCTGCCGACTGTTATCGCTCCGTTAAGGGAATTCTCGTAGCACACCTGTGGTGAATCTGCGCATCCGCACTGAACGGCAGTGACGGAATTACGCACAAAACCCAGTGTGTCAAGGGACTCGCACGCAGAACAATTATTTCTACTTTTCTTGTCGTTACTGAGTAAAAATCGTTTGTAGGTTCATTGTAAATATGTTATTACGTATATTTCTATACATTTATCACACTGTTGGGATTCATTTAATATTTGTAAGGTACAACAGTATTCTGATACATTTCTTAGCATATTTATGTGTCTGTAAAGCATAACTTATTTTACTGTCGTAAATTTTATGTAAGTGCTACGGTCTGATACTTGATAATTGAACCAGTGCTGGACTTTGTCTGTTGAAGGCTTGGGGAGGCGTAGATAACGAACTGAGGGCGCCCAGCGTTAAATGCCGCATCGGCTACTACAAGACATGTAGTTGAATGACAATATGTTTCAATATAGTGAATTGGAAAGTTTCTATTGTCCCGAATGTTTTATTCGTTCTAAATACACTCTCCCACTTCACAGACCAAGAATTATATCTAATACAACCTTTGGAATTTATGGTAGAAACAACCTCGAAACAGCCCAGCATCAGCCCATTTGAACTGCACTTATCAATGTACTTAACAAATAATAATTTTTGTATCATCATGCCTGGAGGAACCTCAAGAGAAAGAGACATAGGGAGGAAATGGGAGTCCGGTGCATCAAAAAGAAGAAGAAAGGCTGAGACAGCTATATTCAAACCAACTATGTGTATGAGTATAATGAAATTTCTGAAGAAACCTACATCAGGTGAAGCTGCTCCAGAGGCCTCTGATGAATCTGTCCAAGTTTCTGTAGTCGCTGAAACAGAACCAGGAGCTAATGAATCTGTTACCCTTTCTGATACAGCACCAGAATTGGGCTCAACTGCTGTTATCCAACATTCTGAGCCGAATAAGATCAGGAGTGAAAATATTTGTGATTAAGAAAATCGAGAGAACATTATTCATAAAACAGAGTCATTTACAGAATTAGATCCGGGGAAGTGGGTCTTTCCAGTAACAGATTCACAGCGTCATGACTTACTTCAAAATGGTCCCCAACAAAACCTCCAGAAATCTGATGAGAGTTACCCCAAAGACACAAATAAAAGACATTTACTAAATTTTATTTGACTAGAAATTTGAGTAATGGCGAAGTGCAACATCGCCGGTGGTTGCTTTACTCCACATCTCAAATTTAGTGCTTTCCAGGTAGACCTTTTCACATTTACAGACACAAATGGTAAAAGAAGGTTGTTGTGACTGGAAAGATTTGAGTAGGATATTTCAAAGACACGAAGAAAGTCGACTCATGGAGTGTACGATTAAATGGATTGGATTTTATAAAGGAATCAAATATGGGAAAACTATAGGTAATGAGAACGAGAGATTGAATAGAGAATCACAAAAGTATTGGTGTAACTTGTTTGAAAGATTGATAGATATTGTTACGTACTTAGCTCACACAATCTGCCATTTAGAAGTCATCGAGAATCTCTTAACCTGAATGCTGCTGGAAACAGTGGAAATTTTATAAACCTATATAAAGTGTTATCCAAATATGATCTAAAACTAAAAGAGCACTTGCAACGTATTAATGAAAAGTAACTTCTGAGCATTATCTGAACCACGAGATCCGAAATAAATTAATTTCATTAATGTCAAAATCTGTCAAAACAGTAAAAAGAGTCAAACCAGCAAAATATTTGCCTTCATGATCGATTGTACCAGGGATGTAAGCTGCGTGGAACAAATGTCAGTAGTATTAAGTTTTTGCAATTACTCAACTGGAGAGGTAGAGGAACACTTTGTTGGGTTTATTGCCGTTGCAAAAACAACTGGAGACTATTTAACAAAGGCTGTTTTAAAGGAATTAGAAAATAATGATCTAGATATAAAAAAACTGTCGAGGAGACGGATACGATAACGGTGCCAATATGGTTGGCATTAATAAAGGTGTTAGAACAAGAATACTCAATATTAATCCATGAGTATTCTTCACGCTATGCGGATGCCATTCTTGGAATTTGTTTCTCATAGATGCAGCTAACTCATCTATAACAGCTACACCATTTTTCGACTTCATCAATAAAATTTATGTGTTCTTTACAAGGTCTAGCAAGCGTTGGGAACTTATAAAAACTACATTAAAATTGACGCTGAAACCTCTGTCTGAAACAAGATGGGAAAGCAGAATCGGAGTTATGTTATTCCTATTACGAGATAAATAAGTAAAACCTTAAGGTCGTAAATTCTACCAAATACCTAGGAGTTACAATTACGAGCAACTTAGACTGGAGAGAACACACAGAAAATCTTGTGGGGAAGGCGAACCAAGGGTTACGTTTCATTGGCAGAACGCTTCGAAGATGCACCAGCTCCACCAAAGAGACTGCCTACATCACATTTGTGCGTCCTCTCCTAGAGTACTGTTGCCCCTTGTGGGACCCTCACCAGGTGGGACTGACGGAAGACATTGAGAAGGTTCAGAGAAGAGGAGTTCGTTTTGTTTTATCACGTTAGCGGGGGAAAAGCGTCACGGAAATGTTGCATGAATTGGGGTGGAAATCATTAAAAGAAAGACGTTATTCATTACGGCGTGATCTGTTTGCGAAGTTTCAATGACTGACTTTTACTTCTGAATGTGAAAATATTTTGCTAGCACCCACCTACTTAGGGAGACATGACCATCCCAAAAAAATAAGAGAAATTAGATCGAAAACGGAACGATTTAAGTGTTCTTTCTTCCCGCGCGCTATTAGAGAATGGAACGGCAGAGAAAAGTTATGAAACTGGTTAATGAACCCTCTGCCAGGCACTTAAATGTGATTTGCAGAGTATCTATGTAGATGTAGATATAGATGTAGGATTGGATGATGTCATCGAAAGCGTGAATGACCTGAAAAGTAAAACTTATGATTCTGAAACTCACTAGTGACTGTGAAGCAGTTTTGAACGAAATGTTAACTTTTGAGTTTATTGTGCAATACACGTGTGGTACGAGATTTTTCTACGTGTGAACAATATAAATAAACAATGGCAGTTGGTTCAAGTGAAGCTAAAAGTAACTGTAGACTCTTTACGTTTATTTTATGAGTGGATTCGAGAATTCCGTATTACAGTTTTTGAAACATGTGTTGCAGAAGCTCGATTGTTTGTAGAAAAAAGTAGTTCCGTCATTGAGTTTGAGTTTAAAAAGAAAAGAATAGGACAGAAAAAACGAATGTTCGATTATAAACAAAGTGATGAACCATTACAATCTGCTGAAATGCAGTACAGAGAAAACTTTTTTAAACACAATGATAGATGCTGTAACAGTCGACAGTGAATGTCGATTCAAAGCGCTCGAAGAATATTTTGAGAGATTTGGGTTTATTCTTGATATTAATTATTTGAAATCTCTGTCCAAGGAGGACCTTATCAAGCACTGTAATTATTTAGTTATGATACTCCGAGAAGGCGAAAATAATGACATAAAGCCTTTAGAACTTTACAAGGAACTCCAGCTTTTAAAATCCAATCCACTACACTCAATCAAAGACACAAAACAACATCTTCAGTACATTTTAGAAAACAATTTCGAAGTAGTATATATAAATGTTTATATAGCAATCAGAATCATGCCCACAGTTCAAGTCAGAACATCTTCGTCCGAGAGAAGCTTCACAAAGTTGATTAAAACTTACTTGAGAAGCACAATGAACCAAGAAAGACTATATGCGTTGTCAGTACTGCCAACTGAAGTCGAAATAGCGGTTAGTATTAATTATGATGTGGTCTCAAAAAATTCAGAGAGGCGAAAACCCGAAAAGTTCTTCTATTTTAATTTGTATATGCTTATTGTAATTTTTGTCATTACAGTAATACTTGTATTTTATATTAATAAAATTATATTATAATGATTATTGGTGTATAATTCAGTTCATTTTATTTAACATTTTCTTCCTTAGTGAAAAAATGAGAGGGGCCCCGCAATGATGAGTTCGCCGACCCCCAGTTTTCGTGTAGAGCCGCCACTGCGTCCCACCGACATCTTTGGACTCGTTATGAATGTCTCTGGTACGCCTTTCACATTCACTTCACTCACACTGGGACGTCCGCCTCTCTGTGCCGGGTACAAGCAGCCAGTTGTGCCAGTAAATGGCCTTCCTTGTTAGTGGCTTCTTACAGTATTTGGTTCTAAACATCCATTGAAGAGCTGTAGCGCACTTGTTTTCGTCGAACTCCAACGCACAGAAAGCTCGCCCCTTACCTGAAATGGCCTTGTTTACGACTAGCGGTATCGGCAAATTATCACCAAACTACGCTGTGGCGGTATACACGAAAAGAAAAGTCAGGGTTCTCCTCAAAATGACATATATATCATATCTGTACAATGTTTGGTTCTTGTGCAATAAATAATTGAAAGTGTTCCTCGAATGTTACATCCTTTATTTGCGATACTGAACCCAGAAGATCATAGAAGCTTGCAGTAATTAGTTGCTGTCATATCTAATGTTTTTGGCCCACTTTACGTTACGGTAGTAACACTAAAAGTGGGCCTTTGCGATCGTCTTTTGACAGCTCGAAATTTAAATGAAAATAACGGCTTAACTATTCATTTGACACGAAAACTGAATGACCTAATTTGTAGAGGAGAAAATTCTCTACAATGTTGCTCTATTATATTTTTGTCATATCTCGTATCGTTTCAGAGATATTTCCAAATATAACGGCGATTTTGGGATGTCTGTCTGTCTGTCCGTAACGTGTTCCCTGTTTTTAAGACGAACCGTTCAACCGATCAGCACCAAATTTTACAGACATAATTGTAGGCCGCCAGAGACCAGAACCTCCATTTTTCAAATTTTTCGGACAAACAATACGGTAGTAATACCAAAAAGAGCCGTTTGGTTTATATTAATAATAATTGCAAACGAACTGTTCATCTGACACGAAACTTGAATAGCCGAATTGGTAAAGGGGAAAATTTTCTATAACATCGCTCTATTATGTTTTTTTTGCATATCTTGCATCGTTGCAGCGACATTTGCAAATAACGGCGATTTGACGATGTCTGTCTGGCTGTAACGTGTTCCCCTTTTTGGGTCGAACCTTTCAACCGATCGGCACAAAATTTTACAGACATGATTGTTGGGTACCAGAGACCAGAACCTCGCTTTTTCGGACGAGAAATACGTTAGTAATACCAAAAAATGCCATTTGTAATTTAATTTTAATTGAAAATAAACCGTTATCTGACGCGAAAATTGAATAAACGAATTTGTAGAGGAGAAAATTCTCTACAACTTTGTTCCCTTATGTTTTTTTCATATCTCGTATCGTTTGAGAGATATTTGCAAAATTAACGGTGTTTTGAGACCATCCTTTGAATTAACGAAAACCAGCCTTTCGCAGATGTCACGTGACATTCCTCGCCCAGAACTCTCTGTGGCATACGCCATTTTGCGTTGCGTATTTGATGATTTTCGTATTGTAACTTACACGTTGTCATTTCAATGCAATGGCGCACTGAAGAATTAACAAAAACACGTCGTTGTTCGTACGATAAATGATAATCTAGCGTCTACAAATCGCATGTTAGCATCAGTTAACAACGGCCGTCAATAGTATAAGATTAAAGAACCAACTCGTAACTTATAGCCGTAGCGTAGTAGGCAATGCATTGGACTGTCAGCGGTCAGCGGTTCGATACCCGCCAGTAACAATTTTTTTTTCTTAAAATGGTTTTAGACACTCTTATTAATTTATTTTTTATTATTTACATTATTATTTTGGTCCAAAGTGTTTGAAAAAGCTTATAAAACTACAAATCTAAAGTGGGCCGTAAAACACGTCACTGCGATTTTTTCAGTGGCAGCCGTTTTTTGATAAAGAAAACCTCTCGTTTGTTGTGACCCATAATACACCCGAAACTGTAGAGTTAGTTGCTGTTTCTTGTTCCTGGGTCTTCCATATTTTAGTTAGCGTGGTGAGTTTGTTGCCTATTTTTACAATGGAAATCGTATTTGTTGCCTTCCATGGGGAGAAGCAAGACGGAAATGATGTAAAGGAATTTCGTCGGCTGAATTAGGGAACTAAAATAATTCGGTGGTCACAAGTGTAAATCTGTTGTGTTGTGTTGTGCCCCAGTTTCCCAATTTGGGTCAGCGCTCGCCTTTTTTGTGTCCCAGCCTCGTCGCCGCTTTTGTGTCTCGTTTCCGTCGTAGGTGTCGGTGGCCGAGTGGAATGAGACCGACACAGGAATAAAGATAGCACGCTGGTGCAGGTACGGAGGGGAGCAGCCAGAAACTAGAAACACTAGAGTAAATTAGAACGAGATATATATTGAACAGAATTTATACAATACTTAACTTTTACATAGTACTGCAGTAGGCTGATACATAGTTGAGCTAGAGGCCTGCCTAGTGCCTGACTGATAGCCAAGTCTTTACTGGTGCCTGTCTGATTCCGAAGTCTTTACTGGTTCCTATCTCAGTCCCAAGTGAACGATGTCGTTCAGTGGTGGCCACGAGCGGAGTTGTCGCAGAGGGCGCTCATGGCTGACGTCGTAAGAACGCCGCGCCGTGCGTGCATGGCGGCGCGCGGCGAAAGTAGGTGGCGCGCACTTTGGACTTGTGCCTTAACCACTTGGCTATTTGTAGCTCGCATCTTGCCGGCCCCGAATTCCCGCAATTTCCGTGATTTCCCTAAATCATTTCAGGCAAATGCCGGGATGGCTCCCCAGAAAGGGCGCGGTCGATTTCCTGCCCCATCTTTACCCTAACAATACGAGCGTGAGCTCTTCACACGACTACGTTCTTGACAGGGCGTTAAACCCTAAGCTTTATACCTTCCCACTGATTTCAAGTTTTAGTCCCATTTTTTCGTGAACAGTTACATGTATCGAAACGAGGTTTTTGGTAAATGATTTCGCTGCTCGGTCTCCGATAAGAAGTCTTAGCTCATATATCGACCAATTAAGTTTGATGTTTTTAATAGAATCTCATGTTTTTCATAATTGTATTCAGTAGCTCTTGGTAAGACAATTACAGTGATGTAGTGCTTGTTGCCACCCCCATGAACCACAGACATTGCCGAGGTGGAGTGTCTTGCGTGCCTCAACGATACAGATAGCCGGTGCAACCACAGCGGATGGGTATCTGTGGAAGGGCCAGACAATCGTGTGGTTCCTGAAGAGGGGCAGTAGCCTTTTCAGTAGTTACAGGGGCAACAGTCTGCATGCTTGAGTGAGCTGGCCTTGTAACATCAGCTAATGCGGAAACTACAACCGTTGCTTTTCCCGAGGACAAGCCCCTCTACTGTATGAAAATATGATAATGCATCCTCTAGGGTAAAATATTCCGGAGGTAAAATCTGCGGGCGGGGACTACTCAGGAGGATGTTGTCATCAGGTAGACATTGTAATTCTGTCACAGACAGCAAAGGACCTGGAAGAGCAGTTTAATGGAATGGACAGTGTGTTGAAGAGAGCGTATAAAATGAACATTAACAAGAGCAAAACAAAGATAATGGAATGCATTCTTAGAATATCAGCCGATACTGAAGGAATTAGATTAGGTGGTAGATGAGTTTTGTTACTTGGCGGTCGCAGTACAGATGGTATAAACTGCAGAATGGCAATGGGAAGAAAAGCATTTTAAAAAGAGAAATTTGCTAACATCGAATATTAATTTAAGTGTAAGGAAGTCTTTTCTGAAGGCATTTGTGTGGAGTGTTGCCTTGTACGGTAGTGAAACATGAACGATAAACAGTGCGGACAGGAAGAGAATAGAGGCTTTGGAAATGTGGTGCTACAGAAGAATGCTGAAGATTAGGTGGGTAGATCGCATAACTAATGAAGAGGAACTGAACAGAATTGGTGTGAAAAGAAATTTTTGGCATACCTTGATAAAAGAAGGGATCGCTTGGTAGGACACATTCTTAGAGGGAAGTGTGTGGGGTAAAAATCGCCGAGGGAGACCAAGAGACGCATATAGTAAGCAGATTCAAATGGATGTGGGTTGCCGTTCTTATGAGGAGATGAAAAGGCTTGCTCAGGATAGGGTAGGGTGGAGAGCTGCATCAAACAAGTCTCCGGACTGAAGACCATAACAACAACAACAACAGTGCTTGTTGAAATCAATGATGATAAATTTCGCCAAAAGAAAAGACGAGACATGTACTAATATTTGATAGCAATGCCACCGGAGTCTACCACCAGCTTTGCTAAACCCCATGTGAATCGTCAAATGTTCAAATGTCTGTAAATCTATCGGACCAAACTGCGTGGTCATCAGTCCGTAGCTTACAAACTACTTAAACCTAGTTAAACTAACCTATGGACAAACACACACACCCATGCCCCAGGGAGGACTCGAACCTCCACGGCGAGCAACCGTGCGCTCCGCAGCGAGGTGCTTTAGACCGCTCGGGTGAATCGTCAGAAGCTATGATATGTCGTACTTTCGTAGGCTTTCCCAACGTAATAATTATTCGTAGATTCTTCGGGTCGGCTGCAGGATATTGAAATCAAGCAAACTCAGTATTTCGGCTATCCATCTGTTCGCCATCTTTGGAGAAACTGCTGCTGCTGAATCTCGCTGACAACTGATGTCGATGGCAGAAACCCACAGACTAGGGTATCATCACGAGTGCCACAGTCAAGTGTGACAGCACCGTTATTATTTTCTATCTATGTAAATGATCTGAAGGACAGAGCGAGTCGCAATGTGCGGCTCTTTGCTGATGATGCTGTGGTGTACAGGAAGGTGTCGTCATTGAATGACTGTAACAGGATGACTTGGAACAAGTTTCTAGGTGATGTGAGGAATGGCGTCTAGCACTGATTGAGAAGAAATATGATGCAGATGAGTAGGAGAAACCATTCCGTAATAATCAAAATATTTCAAATCTTTGTATAGCTTATGGGACTTAACTACGGGGTCATCAGTCCCTAAACCTACAAACTACTTAAGAACTAACTACTACTAAGGACGGCACAAGTATACATGCCCAAGGGGGGGTTCGAACCCCCGACCGAAGTGGCCGTGCAGACCGTGACTGGTGTGCCTCAGTCCCCTCGGCCACCGCGTCCGGCCCGTAATAATCGAATACAGCTTTAGTAGTGTGCTTCTTGATGGAATCGCGTCAGTTAATTATCTAGGCGCAATTTTGCACAGCGATATGCAATGGAACGGACATATAAGGACAGTCGTGGGGAAGGCGGATGGTCGACTTCGGTTTATTGAGAGAATTTTTGGGAAGATGTCATTCGTCTGTGAAGGACACCGCACATAAAACGCTTGTACAACCCCGTCTTGAGTATTGTTCAAGTGTTAGGGGTCCCCACCCGATCGGTTTTAATGAAGACTTAGAAGCAGTTCAGAGGCGGTCGGTTATGTTTATTACTGGTAGTTTCGGTCAATGCACGAGTGTTTCTGAAATGCTTCGGGAACTGAAATCTGAATCGCCGGAGGGAAGGCGACATTCGTTTCGAGGAACTCTGTTGAAGAAATTTAGAGACCCGAAATTTAAAGCACAACGATTCTACTGCCGTCAACGCACATTTCGCACAAAGACCACAAATATATGATCAGAGTGGAACAGGAAAAAAGTAACTAGTAGTGATACTAGGAGCCCTCCCCGCGCACCTTTGAGCACATTCTGGAGTATGTATGTAGATGTATTAGCAGAAAAGCCAATGTAAGAAGTGAAGAAAAATAAAACCACGTTGGAAACCTTGTTCCCAAACGAATAGTTTATGAAGACTGTAGGTAAGTTATTAATTAATATATTCCGCATGAATACTGGTCAGTAGTCACATACGCTATTATAGTGCCATTCCACTCTCAATAACGTTTCTGTAGTTGCTCGGTGTCCCTCTGCTTTAAGAAGATCGATGAAAGCAAACGGCAAAAGATTTTGGAAAACTTAAAACACCCTGGGTTCAAAGGACGACCGGGATTCTTGTTCTTAATGACAACAAATCCTCCTCTTAAAGTGCAATCAGTTAGGATAACACCACAGTCTAACATACACAGTCGCGACACTCGCGCAGATTGTTGTTATACACTACGACTGCAGCGCTCCAAGCGGCCGGCAAGCTACATTTCTGAATGCACTATTGGATGAGTGCGGGTATTATCGTTTATATTGATTTTTACAGCCTTTTCACACTAGGTAACGTATGTATTGCCGTAAAAATAGGTAATAATTTAAAATTAGCTCCACTTTTGTCTTTAGTAGGTTTACTGAGATCCCTGATGAGGTACTAAAAGGTACATTGGATGACAGTTTATTTACAATTATCTTGTAAGCTACAGGCTTTTGCTGAATAATATAATTTTCTATTAAAAATAAGAAATGGCTGAGAAACACCAGAAGACCTGCATTTTGCAAAAAGTCGTCACTTTTCTACTCAGGAACGTTAAGGCTTCTTCACTACAATTCGAGTAAAATCGGTGAGCGTGAAACGTAGGAAACGCATATAGAATGTAATAAATACAGTACTTAACGTACCAAAGCAGCCACCACAGCTGTAGTTGAAGGAAAAACGTCACAGATCTGGCAAGAAAATGGAAAAAGCAGTCAAACTGTTTTGAACAAAGAAGAACCCAATTACACAATTGTTGCTACAACTGAACCACAAACGGCAAGAATCTTCAAGACATTGTCTTCTTAAGCTAGAGTAATGACACTCAAACGAATATGCGCGTATCAGAAAGACGAGCGAAGCCTAAAAATGTGCGAATCATTAGACTACACACCGAATTGATACGAGTCAAAAAACTCTTGTCATAGTAAGAACACATAACAACAGAAATTTATGTTTCTCTTATGTTTATATTGTACTTACTTTCAGCGGAATAAGCTGCAAAATAACACATATTCGTAAGTATTTGTTCATGACGAAGTTGTTCACTACACCTCTGAATCAGTTAAATTCGGCTGTTTTTACATTAATGTCCATGTTATGTATGTCTCTTAATATTTTACTAATGCTTGTAACGCAAAAACTATACCAACTATTTCGTTAATTATGCACACAACAGCTTCCCCGCCGCTAGGAGCGCTAGAGTCGTAGCATCCGTCAGTTGGTAACATCTTTCACAGCAGTGAGTGTCGCGACTGTATATGTTAGACTGTGATAATACTACTCAAGAAAGACGACCCACACATTTATCTGCGGATAACGTACTGTGGCCCTTTGGAAAGAACCTTTGTCAAAAGCAAAACCTTCCTAACAGAAACTAACTCTCTTACTCTTCCATAGTTCTGTGAGTCATCTTCTGGATTGCACCCTGATAAGTAAAGGGACTTACTGACTCTCATTCGGTGTCTTTAATATCGCATATACTACTAGTCTATATTGGAGTAACTGCATGCACACAGATCAACTCGCAGCAGAAAATATTGACATTGACGATGATGACAATGTTGATGGTCATGAAGCTTTCAGTAACAGTATTTCGCCAGAAATTATGTAATAAATACTATTATTGGAGGATGGATTATTGTTTTATTGTTTCATTGATTACAATTTCCGTAAAAACCAGGCAAGTACAAAAGTTTTCTCATATTTTATTTTATGTGCAAAGGAAATCTGCCTTGGAGCAGACAGTACCAAGCGAATATCAGTTTATTTCATTCATTCGACACAAACAATGCTAGACAGTATTTCTACGTTCCTGAAATTGCTGTATATTTTGGACATGTCTGGTTCTTGGAACACACCATTCAGTTGTTACCCGCCTTCAGGATGTTGAGACGCTCCTATACCGCTAGCACTGTTCAGCCGTCCTGAGCTCAATCACCGCGTTGGGCGGAGAAAATGCAGGAATTTTATAGCATCTACTTAATATTGCATTTAGAGCGAGCTAATTTCGACTGCATATTTAGAAGCCTGGGGTTAAGGGTTTTAATGTAACTGTACTTCTCCGCGGATTTTCTGAGCAATGAGCGCTGCATCTTCTTCTTACGCTAAGAACTCCATTAACTTTAAAACATCTGTTTCGGAGAATTGTGTATTTTTACACGGATTATGCAGAGATGGCAGATTTCTTCTCGGAAGGCGCAAAATAATTTCATTACTACTGCTCTGTGTAAGCACTGACGTCTTCCCCCAAAGATTTTAACTTATGTTTTCTTCGACTATAATATATGAATATGAAATTGAGATTTTCAGGAGATGCAAACTGAACAATCAGTATAATTTTGAAGTGATTTAGATGTGCTTGGAAGATTCTTTTGTTATCTCCGTGACGTTTTCGAAGAATTTTTTTTAGATCCTCGTAAAGGGACGCTGTTACGGTGATACCGTTGACGAGCATTTTAGGTTCAGCTTCTTGATAGCCTCGTGGAAAGACATGCTTACTAATAGTACCAAAATATGGGTTGTTACTCACTGAGATTTTATATTATTCCATAAATCTAGGCCAGTTAGGTCAGTTCTCCGAGTCTCCTGAGAAGATCTCTGATTTAATTGTCGGTAACTGCATTGGACGGACGGATATCTTTCGTATTTAAAGTTGACACGGATTCATCGTGTTTACTTTCGAAGGTGACAAACGTGATGAAAATGGCGCGATTCAGTCTATAAATACATTATTGACATGCGATATACGTTGTTAAACCTCCTCTAACAAAAGGACATATATTCTAGTCATCCAGCAGCATAACAATTACTACAACTTCCTCCAAACCAGCCTTGTAGTGTTTAAATCCAGAGACTCGTGTCTCAGCTGATAATAATTACTGATGGACTATAGGCGTAATTGCATTTTCTTAATGAAAATATATATATATATATTTCAGTTATGTAATAATTCTTTCTCAGACCATATTTTTAGTACACAGAATCATTCCTCATAACTGCAAATTTCTTTTATTTGTTGAAATATTGTCCAAAATACGAGGGTTGGAATTTAAATGTTCAAATGTTTGTAAATCTATCGGACCAAACTGCGTGGTCATCAGTCCGTAGCTTACAAACTACTTAAACCTAGGTAAACTAACCTAAGGACAACACACACACCCATGCCCCACGGAGGACTCGAACCTCCACGGCGAGCAACCGCGCGCTCCGCAGCGACACGCTTTAGACCGCTCGGCTACTCCACCGCGACTGGAATTTAAACAGTGGCAACCCTGCTGTGGAGACACTATGTAATGGAATCTACTATTACCACTGATAGCACACGTTGTTGACATACCTATCTTACCTCCGAGCAAATGGACTCGCCCGTCCCACGTCACCGGCGTGCGCACAATCGAGGGACATACAGTCACTTGTGAGCGAGCGGTCTAACGTAACGGTATCACTATGGTTTCGAAACAGGAACAACGGAGATGTATCAAGATTGAATGAGCGAGAGGTCGTACAGCACGACAGTGTCATCAAGGTCTTCAGGAGGCGTGCGGGTAATCGGCGTTGCCGTACAGGACAGTGGCACGTTGGGTAAAAGCCTTCAACGAAGGTCGGCAAACTGTGGCAGACATGCTTCGGGCAGGTCGTCCTAGCGTCTCTGAAGGAAAGGTGCATACTGTTGCCCCGTTAGTGGACAGTGATCGACGTCAGACGATTCGTGAGCTCGCCCACGAAACCGGATTAGCGCATATGACTGTGATACGCATCCTGAAGGAACGCCTGGGCATACGAAAAATTGAATCAGGATGGGTTCCGTCTGAATTGACGGAAATGTAGAAATTGATACTTTACGACGTTCTCAGACGCACTTGGAGCGCTATGAGCGCGAAGGAGAGGCTTTCTTACACCGTGTCGTAACACAGGATGAGACGTGATCCACATCGTACGAGCCAAAACTGCATCGCTAATCCAACAAATGGCGTCATTAAGGGTCGCCGAGAAAGTCGAATGCGGGTCTCAGCCCCAGTATGGTGAAAGTTATGGTGATTTTTGTGTACGACTGTGATGGCGTTATCCTAACGTATTACATTCCTCCTCGGCAGACCGTCAATGCACAGTATGTTCGGTTTTGGACCATAACCTGCGACCAGCTTTGTGAAAGAGGCGGCTACACTTTCTGCGCAACCCAACCATTATTTTGTACGACAATGCGCGGGCGCATACAGCGCAAGCTGTGGCTGCGCTGTTCGGTCGATGGGACTAGGAACCACTGTATCATCCACCATACCCCCCGGACTTAAGGCCTTTTGACTTTGATTTGATTCCGAAGATGAGGGAACCACTTCGTGGCATTAGCTTCATAACTGTTCCAGAGATTCGGTCCATTCGCACCATCAACAGAACTGGATCTGCTCATGGTATACTACGCCTGTCACATCGCTGGCACGGCCACTACGGTCGGGGGTTGGAATCCCCCCTCGGCATGGATATTTGTGCCGTCCTTAGTCTTAGCTAGTTCATAAGTAATTTGTAAGTTTAGGGACTGATGACCCCGTAGTTAAGTCCCATAAGCTTAACAAACATTTGAACATCGCTGGCAACGAGTTTACACAACGCCGGTGGCTACTTTGAAGGGCAGTAACAGGTGCAAACATGTAACTGTTTTGTATCGGTTACGAATAAATAGTTGCCACTATTTAAGTTCCAACCCTCTTAACTGAAGAACTTTCTTATGTTAGTGATAGATCCAAAAATAATGAGCAGTTTACGCCCATTTTTCATCAAACAGTGATATCTGTACAAAAATCATGAAAACTGAGTTGAAATATTGCTTTTGTTATGTTATTATCCAGTTAACTTGTTCATATGTTCATGACCATTATAGTTTATGTTCGTATCCATGTTCAGTAGTTCCTTCAATGTCTCTCTCTCTCTAGACGTTAGGATACCAGCCTTTTACTGTATCAGGAGAGAAACAGAACATGTTCCGAATGTTCCATAACTGTGCTGCTGCTACAGTTGGTTTCTCTATTAATGACAAAAAATAAAAATCAAAAACCTTAAAATATGATTTTGAAACATCTTTTGTGCTGTCATTGCCAGAGTGCAGTCTCACAAATGATTGGAACTGGAAAGAAAATTTCCACTGTGGCTTTGATGAGAAGAAGTCCATTTAACTTTTCTTCCAATCTTTAATAAGCTCACTTCCGTCAATGACTTGAAATGGTTCTAGTTTTTTCCTGCATTGTTTCAGGAGCATCCTTTCTTTTTTCTATAAATTTTCACCACAGTTTCTTTCTTTTTGCCTACCACTCACTTCACTCAATATATTAAGCAACCTAACGTAAAACGCAACCTAAACACTGTAAACAAGATGAAAACTGCCCGTCATCTGCTGTCTTCTTAACACGTCTACTTATCCTGCACGATAAATATCGAGCAGAAATGTTCAGGGCGTGTAATTCGAATGTGGAGGTATTGATTTAGCACTTTGACAGAAAGAGTGTATAAAGCCAATTACGCCCATAGTCCATCACACTCCAAAATGTTTCTACCGCAGTGACGAAGACAGTAATAATTGATCCGTGATGAGTTCGCTTTCTTCTTAGAATAGGTAACTCTTCTACATAGGGATTGATGACCCCGTAGTTATGTCCCTTAAGCTTAACAAACATTTGAACATTTGAACTCTTCTACAGACATGATGAGAAAACTGCCGGAAGTTAATCATCTTCAGAAGACAAACGAAAGGTGACATCTGATAGCAAGTGCGGCGCAAGCCCAAGTGCCGCTCCTTGCGCCGGCCGTGGTGGCCGAGCACTCTGTGGCGCGCCAGTCGCGGTCTGCACGGCCACTACGGTCGGGGGTTCGAATTCCCCTTCGGGCATGGATATTTGTGCTGTCCTTAGTGTTAGCTAGTTCATAAGTAGTTTGTAAGTTTAGGGACTGATGACCCCGTAGTAAGGTCCCATAAGTTCTACAAACAAACAAACCGCTCCGTGCGAGCTGCTTAATTGCCGCCGCCCCCCTCCCCCGTTTCTTTTGTTTCGGCCACTGAGTGGCCAGTCTCTGGGCTTCTAATATGTGCTTACATCTAAACCATCATGTTGACAGTCTCTGGGCTTCTAATATGTGCTTACATCTAAACCATCATGTTGACAGTCTCTGGGCTTCTAATATGTGCTTACATCTAAACCATCATGTTGACAGTCTCTGGGCTTCTAATATGTGCTTACATCTAAACCATCATGTTGACAGTTACGTTCAGCATGACTGAATAGATGTAAACATAACTCAAAGCATTAAGAATAGCCACACTGTGCCCGAAATCTATGTAGATCTGGAAAATAAAAACAAAAATTGCGACTGATTGGTGACATTCTCTACACATTTGTACAAAACAATCACTGGGCACCAGCTCAAAAATGGATTAAAACCTGATTGAAGAAATCTAACTAATTTTAATAAGCCTTGTGAATTTACAAAAAATGTTCAAATGTGTACGAAATCTTATGGGACTTAACTGCTAACGTCATCAGTCCCCGAGCTTACATACTACTCAACCTTAATTATCCCAAGGACAAACACACACATTAATGCCCGAGGGGGGACTCCAACCTCCGCCGGGACCAGCCGTACAGTTCATGGCTGCAGCGCTTAGATCGCTCGGCTAATCCCGCGCAGCATTAACTTATAGTTAACGTAAATAAATATTTCTCAGTAGTTGTGAACAGATAATGTATTCGACGGAAAACAGTATAAGGTAAATAAATAATGGCAAAGTGATAGTGTACGAGTAGTATTGTCAAACAAAAGTGCCGGTCAGAGTTTAATTGTTGTTCGTGCTGGCGGAGACAAGTGTTTCATGGCTCAAAATCAAAACGTCCGATTATCACTCAGAAACGGATAGCAAAAGTTTTGAAAAATACGTCGAAACCAAACTTATTTCAGGCTTACTACCAATGTTTTTATCCCTTGTAATTACTCACAGCGTATTTACCTATACGGGATACTTCTAGCCATTGTAGGTGTTGGACATGTTTGACTCTAGTAATGTTCAACGATTTTTTTTTTCCATAATGAAGAATAAAACACTCGTAAATTGCCATTGAAGGGCTTAGCAAAATTACTTCAGGCTTAACACATAATCGCAGTATCGAACATTGCATTCGAATTTCCAAAACATATTTAGTCTTCTGCAAAATTAGTTGTGAGTAAACGCAAGGAGCATAACGTGCGTGCCGGCCGCGGTGGCCGAGGTGACTGAGGCGCTCCAGTCACGGTCAGCACGCCCACTACGGTCGGGGGTTCGAATCCCCCCTCGGGCATGGATATTTGTGCCGTCCTAGTTCGTCAGTAGTTCATAAGTAGTTTGTAAGTTTAGGGACTGATGGTCCCGTAGTTAAGTCCCATAAGCTTAACAAACATTTGAACATTTTTGAACATAACGTGCGTGTACGTCAGACTGCTTCCCCCTCTCTGTTCCTCCGGCGTAAACACGACTGTGCTGCCATAGTGGCGAGGGAGAAATTAGTCCTCCTCCCTCCCCTTGTTCAACATGGGAAGCCGGCAGGCAGTCGAGACGCCACGCCACAGCTCCCGAAGCAGCTCCCTCCAAGGTTTGGTTTCTAATCCCCTCTTGACCATTAATGTTGAGTTTGCCGCCACTCGGAAAGTGCCGCCCTGTGCGGCCGCACGTTTCGCACGTGCCTTGCGCCGGCCCTGGCTGATATTGACAAAAGCAGCGCGTAAATGAACCAGAGATAGTGAAAACCGTTAGTTATGCCGTCCTTCAGTATTGCAAACACTGCAGCAGATGTGATATTAATCCCGGTAATTAAAGGGCATGTAGCTGTATCGGGTAAGCAGAGCAAATAGAACTACGCAACAGCCGTGAAACAGGCCCTTCCCACGCGTGATTCCTACACCGCGAATTTGCTCATGGTGCCTTAATATGATTACGCACCTGCTGCTCCTTGTTAGCGAACACGGAAATGTTTCTCGCAGAAATTCGTTCACGTGCCGTCTGCGTCCATCATTTTCTCCCAGGTTTCGGTATCAAAATATTCTCAACAGTTCCAATTAAATACGCAACAAGCCACTTTCTATCACATAAACAGCAAAACTCTATTACGTCAAACAGCAAACAAAACACAGCGTTATACAGAAATATTATAAGGCGTGCACCGTAACCGACGAATACCACTTCAAAAATGTGATAGGGTATGCATGATTTTTGACAATCTGTAATATTATTTTCTACTTCTTCACAGTTCATTGGTACAGAGGTGCAAAAGAAAATATTGCTACTTTCTAACAGCGGCGAAGACTGTGTTATGAACAGATATACAAAAGATAAAACCATGTACAACCTCAATACGTTATTTCAAATCGCTCTTGCCTTTGTTGTCTGTCACATCTTTTATGTTTGTTTGTTCCTTTTGTCAACCTTCTTCTACCAGTGTATGTCATTATGATTATTGATGTGGATGGTTGTATGGAGACAACTTAAAGGCAATATATATATATATATATATATATATATATATATATATATATATATATATATTGTTAAGCGCATTTCTCTTACACGCAATTTTTGTGTTTCCGTTTGTTAAGCGCATTTCTCTTACACGCACAACTGTAAGGCAGATTGAGGTTCTTTTGGAGTTCCATATTTACTCGGCTATAGTACCCAACGCCTATAGTAGTAACCCCTAAATTTGTAAGGTCAACATACGAAATTGAAAAAAATCTCGAAAATTTGCAAATATATTAACGTGAAATTGAACAGCACTAATTTAAGCGAAATTCGGCAAAATTTTTTGCCGGTGTCTCCTGGAACAACGGTATTTTTACGACTTAAGGGTAACAATAGTTGACTACCCCCCACCCCCAACTGTACATTCAGTGTCGCTAGGCTTGCCTTTTCTCGAAATTAGTGCTGAATTCAGATTTATAGTATGAACAACAAACGAAAATGAGTACCGGTGATTGGAGAATTAGCTTTATGGTATTGTTTAACTTAAGAGCTGTCAAGTTTGTAACGAATACTGTGTCCATGCGGCAGATCGTGAATTACAAGTTTTCGTATTTCTGGTGTTTGCTTGTAACAGCACGTGGTTTCTGATAGCTATGAACTGCCACGTAAGCAGAGCATAACACAAACCGACTTTTGCAATGGAAGCTGTGACATATTTAATAATACATTATTTATGTGTTTATTGTATGAAAAAGTTTTAATAAAATAGGCAATTCATATAAAGTATGATAAAATGAGCCGGCCGCGGTGGCCGAGGGGACTAAGGCGCTTCAGTCACGGTCTGCACGGCCACTGCGGTCGGGGATTCGAATGCCCCCTCGGGCATGGATGTTTGTGCCGTCCTTAGTCTTAGCTAGTTCGTAAGTAGTTTGTAAGCTTAGGGACTGATGACCCCGTAGTTAAGTCCCATAAGTTCTACAAATATTTGAACATTTGAATTTGATAAAATGATAAACAAATTTAGCCTATCCTGAACCAGCCTAATGCACTATTGAATTTACTAAGTTTCCGCCTATAGTATCCTTCCTAATTCCAGGAGTCAAAAAATTGGAAAAAAGATCAGGTACTATAGCCGAGTAAACACGGTAATTATGTTTTTTAAAAAATGTTTGTATAGCTTATGGGACTTAACTACGGGGTCATCAGTCCCTAAACTTACAAACTACTTATGAACTAGCTAATACTAATGCCGGCACAAATATCCATGCCCGAGGGGGGATTCGAACCCCCGACCGTAGTGGTCTTGCAGAACGTGACTGGCGCGCCGCAGACTGCTCGGCCACCGCGGCCGGCGTTTAAGAACCTTCCCCATGTAATTTTGTGTACCTGTACCAAATTTCACGTTATATGGTTGTCTGGATCTTGATTTATAAGAGAACAGACAGACAGACAACAAATGCGTCTTATATGTATAGAGACTAAGTGAAACTGAACGTTGGAAACTTAGTACTCGTATGGTAGGTGTTTCCTTAAGAGTTATAATTTGTAGTGAATACAAGGAATGCGTAAAAAAGACGTCCGCTAAGTCAGAATATGGTGCCCTGAGTGATCCTGACAGGCGGTCTTTGAAGTGGAATGTTGAGACATAACTGTCGTTTCGTCTCATTGCTCTGACCGTTATCATAGTGCAACTTAACGTCAATTGTGAATCAAACTCTCATGCAGCCACTGGTTTCACTGATTTATTATAGCATGGAAATAATGTTTGCTTGACGAGGAGAACCCATCAGATTTCTATACTGTGGTCACTCGTAGATTTCTCAGTTGCAAAGCGTAGAAGAGAACGACCTATTTACACATAGTGTACACGGAATCAGAAAATATAGTTTTCTTTATTCAATTGAACTGATGAGTGCTATCATCAAAGGATCTCAAATCGATGCCATATTTCCAGATTTCCGGAAGGCATTTCGCAATGTATGTACCTCACATCCGTCTTCTAATCAAATTGCGTTCTTATGCAATATCGCCACAGTTGTGCGATTGGATTCGCGATTTCCTGTGAGAAATGACACAGTACGTAATAATTGACGGAAGTTCATCGAATGAAACGAAAGTAATATCTGGCTACGTGGAATGACCGCGTGGTCTAAGGCGTCATGCTACGGACTTAGCAGTTGTTACCGCCTGAGGTTCGAGTTGCCCCTGCCGCGGTGGAGTAGCCGAGCGGTCTAAAGCGTCTCGCTGCGGAGCGTGCGGTTGCTCGCCGTGGAGGTTCGAGTCCTCCCTGGGGCATGGGTGTGTGTGTTGTCCTTAGGTTAGTTTACCTAGGTTTAAGTAGTTTGTAAGCTACGGACTGATGACCACGCAGTTTGGTCCGATAGATTTACAAACATTTGAACATTTTTTTCGAGTTGCCCCTAGGGCCTGGGTGTGTGTGTGTGTGTATGTGTGTGTGTTGTCCTTAGTATAAGTTAGTTTAAGTAGTTCATAAGTCGAGGGACTCAATGACCACAGCAGTATGGTCCAATAGGTTAACAAACATTTGAGAACTTGAATTATTATCTGGCGTTTCCTACGGAAGTGCTATAGGGCCCTTACTGTTCCTTTACCCTCTTAGATTGTTCGTGGGTGATGCTGTCGTTTATCGGTTAGTAAAGTCACCACAAGATCAAAAGCAGGTGAAAAATGATTTAGGTAAGATATCCGTATCGTTCAAAAATTGGCAATTGAATCAAAATAATGAAAAGTGTGAAATTATCCATATGCGCACTAAACAGAATCTGTTAAACTTCATTTACACGGTAAATCAGTCAAATTAAAAACTTAACTCCGCCCCATACGGGCCGCGAGGGCCCAAGGGGTACCGACCGGTCGCCATGTCATCCTCTGGCTGTAGGCGTCACTGGATGCGGTATGGAGGGGGGCGTGGTCAGCGCCCCGCAGTCCCGGCCGTTGTGTCGTTTTTCGAGACCGGAGCCGCTACTTCTCCATCAAGTAGCTCCTCAGTTTCGCCTCACAAGGACTGAGTGCACCCCGCTTACCAACAGCACTCGGCAGACCCAGACAGTAACCTATCCAAGTGATAGCCAAGTCCGACAGCGCTTAACTTCGGTGATCTAAATTCAACGCAATACCTAGGAATTATAATTACGTAAAACTTTAACTGGAAAGAAGACATAGAAAATGTTGTAGAGAAAGCCAAACAAAGGCTAAGTTTCACTGGCAGAACACTAAGAAGATGCAACAGTTCTGTTAAAGAAACTGTCTAAACACTACTTGTGTGTCGTATATTGGAATATTGCTGCCCATTGTGTGAGCCCCACAGTAGATATCTTTTGTCGGTTCTGCTGGCGGCCTGTGAAAAACGCACCCCAACCCCACACCCCCAACTGCTTCCGAGCCGCCGAAGTACCGTTACTTCCCCCACCCTCCACCCCCAGCAGACGCTCAGTTGCTCGACCTCCGGCCCGATTAATTTTATGAAATTTGCATCTCAAATTAACCGCAACCGCCGCTACTGTCCACCCCAATCCTCACCACTCGCGACGCCCACACCTCCGAGAGATTCCTACTTGCACAGTCTAATTATGTTTCGTAAATGTTTGGAGTTACGCCTTACAGCTGCTTAGCCAATTGAGGTCACGGCTCTCCAAATGTAAAGTTCGCGTAGCCGGAGGGCTTTTAGCGTAATCACAGACGTCGTAAACACATTACGCGATGAAACACTATCTCCGCCTCCTGCACGTCCGGCTATAGTTGCACGCAGGGACATTAGGAGGGAACTTTCGACTGGAAAGTGAGAGTATAAGCGTCTGCGTGCTGCTTCCGGCAGACATGGTAATTGAATATTAACGTTTGGAAAGTACTTAACTGCGGTAGACAGTAAGTAATGAAACAAAATGCTAGTACTTTATCCGATTCCATGGGATATTAAGGGGGTGCTCAGCATCACAGCGCTATCAGTCACCTTCCTAGCCTTGTGTCGCTCAGCCGTCTTTAGCATGTCAAGCAGCAGCAGCATTCCAAGCAGCATCAGACTAAGTAGAAGATTGAGTTGTTGCTCTGCATCACCATCCTGAGGCGTTCCAACAAAAGCATCAACACCGCTATCGGTTGTGTCAAGAGAATTCGTGAAGAAGAAGAAGATATTCAAGGTAAGCTGAAATCATTAGTTTCCGCTTTCTGTACTTCACAATCGTATGTGTATGTGTGTATGTGTGTGTGTGTGTGTGTGTGTGTGTGTCAAATCCCTAGAGTTTTAGAACTAAATTAGACATTTATAGGTCGCGCTTACAATCAACCAAGAAAAAAATTCTTTTAAAACGAATGAATACATACTGCCTATGAACTGAAGTTTTATCTTCCTCTTATCTCGGTATCCGTAATTGTTCCACGGAGTTTCAAATATTCAAATGTTTGTAAATTTATCTGACCAAACTGCATGGTCATCAGTCCGTAGCTTACAAACTACTTAACCTAAGGTAAACTAACCTAAGGACAAATACACACACCCATGCCCCAGGGAGGACTCGAACCTCCTACGTCGAGCAACCGCGCGTTCCGCAGCGAGGCGCCTTACACCGCTCGGCTACTCCACCGCGGCTCCATGGAGTTTATTTCTATGTACATAAATATCTTTTTTAAAACCACAGAATACTGTCGAGTTTAATGCCGGCTCATCGTGCTGTTCCTTTAAAACAGTGGAAATACTGTAGAGTTTATAGCTGATCACTCCCAGAACGAATTTCACTTGCGAATTACGAAACGTAAACACATAATTCTCCACTATTGTAGAATACATACCACTCTCGGTGCTGGAGCTGCAGCAGCAGCAAACGCCGCACCCTAATCCCACCCAGCAGGAGTCCAATCATGATGAGTTCATGAACAGTCTGCGGAATGGGAGGAGAGACAGCATCGACAGACCGCATATAAGTATTACTACTGATACTCATAGTCAAATAATTTTTCTAGCAATTAATTGGTGTGATAACATACTCTTTTTTTCATTGTTACAGCTAAGGACTTGCATCAAATGGATGCGTTGATGCAGCAATATCTGGAGAACAGAGTTGAGGGAGGGGAGGATAGTCTCGATCGGTGTGTGTGCTGGATCACCCCCCCCCCCCAAGCGGTGACACCAGAGGCACATCAGGGGGTAAGATCGGTAAGTGTATACCCCATAATCAGTGATACAACTTTTCTATTTTAAAACAAGATGATGTTCGGCGGTATAAACAGTCGAGTGTATAACATATTTAATTTTTTTTTTTTTTTTTTTTTTTTTTTTTTTTTTTTTTTTTTTTTTTTTTTTTTTTTCCAATAGAGAGTGAACTTCAGGGTCTGGTGATACCCAAAATGTTCAAATGTTTGTATAGTCTATGGGACTTGACTACGGGGTCATCAGTCCCTAAACTTACAAACTACTTACGAAGTAGGACGGCACAAATATCCATGCCCGAGGGGGGATTCGAACCCCCGACCGTAGTGGCCGTGCAGACCGTGACTGGAGCGCCTTAGTCTCCTCGGCCACCGCGGCCGGCTGGTGATACACCCCCCCCCCCCCCACCACCACACACAAGTGTCACCAATCTGTGACATCATCCCAGAGCCTAGGAGCGGGAAATCGACCACCACAGCGAAGTGTTGGGGGGATGAGAATCAACATCTACATACATACTCCGCAATCCACCGTAAGGTGCGTGGCGGAGGGTACACTTTACCACTACTAGGCATAGGTGCATGGCGGAGGGTACACTGTATCACTACTAGGCATTTACTTTCCTATTCCACTCCCAAATAGAACGAGGAAAAAAAGAATGCCTATATGCCTCCGTACGAGCTCTAATTTCTCTTATCTTGTCTTTGTGATCTTTACGTGAAATGTAAGTAGGCGGCAGAAAGATCGTACCACACTCAGCTTCAAATTCCGACCCTCTAAATTTACTCGACAGAAATTCACGAAAAGAACGTCGTATTTCCTACAACGATCCTCAATTGAGTTGTCTGAGCATTTCAGTGACACTCGCGCATTGGTCGAACCTACCAGTAACAAACCTTGCTGATCGCCTCGGAACTGCCTCTACGTCTTCCTTTAAACTGATCTGCTGCGGGTCCCAAACACTTGAGCAATACTCAAGATGTGGTCTTACAAGCGTTTTATACGCGGTTTCCTTTACACTTGAAGTACATCTTCCCAAAATTCTCCCAATAAACCGAAGTCGGATGTCCGCCTTACTCACAACTGTCCTTACATGTTCGTTCCATTTCATATCGCTCTGCAGTGTTACGCCTAGGTATTAGAACGACGCGACAGCGTCAAGAAGCTCACTACTAATGCTGTATTCGAACATTATTGGATTTTTTTCCTACTCATGCGCATCACCTTACATTTTTCTATATTGAGAACTAGCTGCCATTCTTCTCACCAACTAGAAATTTTGTCTAAGTCATCCTGTATGCTATTAAAGTCAGTTAAGGACGACACCCTCCCATACACCACAGCATCATCAGCAAACAGCCGCAAATTACAACTTGTTGGAGATCTCCTTGTGGCTTCAGTTCACCTCTTCGATGGAGTTGATGAGTTTTTCATGCCATGGAGCCAGCTCTGAAAGGGTGATTATCACGAAATAATAATAATAATAAAAAAAAGACATATCTATCTATTCGTTATTTACTTATTTCATTCTTAATGTGCAACTTTTTCACCCCTCTAGAACCGTGTACTTTAACTGATGTCCTTTTCATGTTGCAGAATCTCCTCCTACCAATACTGACGAGAAGTCGCAGCCACAGGTGAGGCGCAGGTAGCGGCTGGCCCGGTAACAGAACTTAGCGGACATCCTATCAGACGACCTCTGGTGCAGCACTGAAGGCGGATGACAGCGACCCGCACCCCTGCACCAGCCCTGTTGCCCACACCACTAGAGGGCAGCAGCGGCCTGCGTCAGAGGCCAGGTACGCCCACCCCCAGGCTGTTCCACTGGCTAGCGGTCGCAGGTGACGGACTGCGCCATGACGCACACCGGTCCCCCGTTAGCCATAAAATTTCAATGCCTGGTAGCGGTCCTCTCCCCCGCCCTTTGGTTAACAACAACACGAGACATCAGGATTCTGAAGATGGGCCGTCACTAAAGTAGTCGGTGGTTGACGATACCTTTAGCAATAGGATCCTAGTTTCTCGCATAGAGACTCATTCTGTTGGCGGGTATAAGGATCCGATCCTCTTCCTTAATGGCTGTCTACCCATTTTGGA
The DNA here is from genome assembly GCA_026315105.1 of Locusta migratoria. Taxonomy (NCBI): domain Eukaryota; kingdom Metazoa; phylum Arthropoda; class Insecta; order Orthoptera; family Acrididae; genus Locusta; species Locusta migratoria. The sequence continues at coordinate 665,369,591 of CM048755.1, read as the reverse complement.
AACGGAACTTGCTAAAATCGTGAGTAATCCGCGTCATCTCACTGTTAATCTACATCTACATGGGATACTCTGCATATCACATTTAAGTGCCTGGCAGAGGTTTCATCGAACCACCATTATACTGTGATTCTTCAGTTTCTCCCGGCGTATTTGATAATCTAAATATCCACGGGTGTACTGCCGGTCTATAGTGTCCAACGGGCACAATATTTCGGCTATCATATATGTCGCCATCATCAGGTGAACTGACGGATTGAGCTCCTGGAAACGCGCCGGCACGGAGATCCGCACCCTACGGCTGCTCTAAGGGAACTGGGTTCTAGCCCGGTAGCGGGCGATTTAAATATCCTCTGTCCGCGGAGCTACCCCTCCGCGGTCCGCGACCCGCGCCGCGATCGTGCAGTGGTTCAGATTGCGACGGCTTCTGAGATGACGTCGGTGTGAGGGCTCTGTCCGCCGTGATCGTCACTTCGTTACGTTTGCTAGATTTACTCTTCATTAACCCAATCGCTGGTTCCCAATCTTTGCTAAGATTATAGCCACAGTCACGGTTTATGAGGTCGTCACTTGTGCGAATTTCAATGGCCTCTCTAACGACGCAGTCCCAGTATCTCGACGTCTGTACCAGAATCCTAGTTCGTTCATACTCCATCGCATGATTCTCCGACAAACAATGTTCAGCGACCGCCTACTTGCTCGGATACATCAATCGTGTGTGCCTCTGGTGTTCAACGCATCGATCCTCGACGTTACGCATCGTCTGTCCAATATATGAATTTCCACACTGACACGGAATCTGGCACACGCCGGCCTTCTTCTTTGGCGCTCCCCACCAGTGCACGAATTTTTCGGCGGACAAAAAACAGTTCCAACCTTGTGTTGTTTCAAAATGCGGGCTACCTTCCCCGAGAGTGCGCCGGTATATGGAACGAACACAGTGCCTACATCCTCCCTCGTGTTTTCATCCGTTTCCACAGGTTGTGATGTAGTGGTTGGGCGGAGAGACCGCTGAATCTGCCACTCTGAGTACCCATTTTTTCGAAATACCGTTCTCAGGTGTTCCAATTCCTTGGGTAGACTCTCTGCGTCGGAGATTGTGCGCGCCCTATGTACTAGAGTTTTAAGTACACCATTCCTCTGTGAAGGGTGGTGTAAATACAGATCAGTGTGCGTTGTCTTCCGATATACACTATGACCCAGGGTGCCATCAGCTCTTCTCTTGACCAAGACGTCAAGGAACGGCAATTTACCCTCCGTTTCAGTCTCCATAGTGAATTTGATGTTGGGGTGTATGGAGTTCAGATGTGTAAGGAAGTCAAGTAGTTTATCCATACCATGTGCCCAGATGACGAAAGTGTCGTCCACGTAACGAAAAAAGCGAGTAGGTTTCCATTCAGATGATGCCAGGGCTTCCTCCTCGAAATTCTCTATGTACAAATTTGCGACGACAGGGGAGAGTGGGCTACCCATGGCGACTCCCTCCGTTTGTTCGTAGTATTCGCCATTGAAAAGAAAATACGTGGAGGTCAAGACATGCCTAAAAAGTTCGGTGGTCTTCTCGTCAAACTCCTGACCAATCAAATCTAGTGACTCTCGAAGGGGCACCCCCGTAAACAACGAAACGACGTCAAAACTCACAATATCTGACTCATCCAGCCTGAAGCTGTTAAGACGTTTAACAAAATCCACGGAATTACGGATGTGATGAGGGCATTTACCCCCATAAGGACTTAATATTCCCGTCAAGTATTTGGCCAACAAATATGTAGGTGCTCTGATGTTACTGACAATGGGACGTAACGGCACCCCATCTTTGTGAACCTTAGGGAGTCCATAAAGTCTTGGCGGTACCGGACCTTGAGGTAGCAGTTTCTTGGCGACACCCTCCGGTATATCCGCATCGCCGGCCGCGGTGGCCGAGGGGACTGAGGCGCTTCAGCCACGGTCTGCACGGCCACTACGGTCGGGGGTTCGAATCCCCCCTCGGGCATGGATATTTGTGCCGTCCTTAGTGTTAGCTAGTTAATGAGTAGTTTGTAAGTTTAGGGACTGATGACCCCGTAGTTAAGTCCCATAAGCTTTACAAACATTTGAACATTTTGAATTTGAAATCGCATCCTTGAGAAGCGCCCTCGTCTTGTTTTCCACCTTCTTTATGGGGTCAACGCTGATCTTCCGGTAGGAATCGTCATTTAGCAGGCTCTGCATCTTTTCAGTGTCCTTATGGGAGACAACAACCGTAGCATTGCCTTTGTCAGCCGGTAAGACAACAATTTTAGGGCGCTCCCTCAGGTCAAGAATGGCCGCCCTCTCTTTACTAGTGTTCGACTTCATAGGCGTGGATTTCGTCAACGCACGACAAGTTTCACGACGTATTTCCTCAGCTGATTCAGGCGGAAGTCGAGCTGAACGCACTAGGATTCTGGTACAGACGTCGAGATACTGGGACTGCGTCGTTAGAGAGGCCATTGAAATTCGCACAAGTGACGACCTCATAAACCGTGACTGTGGCTATAATCTTAGCAAAGCTTGGGAACCAGCGATTGGGTTAATGAAGAGTAAATCTAAATCTAGCAAACGTAACGAAGTGACGACCACGGCGGACAGAGCCCTCACACCGACGTCATCTCAGACGCCATCGCAATCGGTTCCGCTGCGCGGCCGCGGCGCGGGGCGCGGACCGCGGAGGGGTCGTTCCGCCGGCCGAGGGTATTTAAATCGCCCGTTACCGGGCTAGAACCCACAGTGCTCGAGTACGCGTTCCCAGTATTTGGAAACGCCGCAAACCTTCACATCGAGTCACTGGAGACGATCCAGAACCGCACACTGAAGACTGCCCTGCATCCTCCGACGCGGTACTCCACCGCCCAGCTTCATGACGAAGTCGGCATTTTGCCACTCCGGGAGAGGTTTCGCGCCACCGGCAGGATGTTCTACGAGAAGTCGCAGAAGTCCCAAAACCGGCTCGTCAGGGATTTTGGGACACAACTACACTTCAGGCCAACGACCCGTTGGCCTGACCTGCTACGAGATTAATCTTATAATCTCGTAGCAACTGTGGAAGAAACCACATCTTCATTATCTGACACCCTAAGACCCTTCCTCCAGTCAGGCCATCAATATGTGTTTCCTATGTTCCAGGTACCGCAGGAACAGCAGTAAATGCTTAGCCTGCAACCCATCGGACCAAGGTCGAGGTCCGTCAAGAGAAGCGTGTGCGTGAGCGTGGCTACAACCCAGTTCCCTTTGAGCAGCCGTAACGTGCGGATCTCTGTGCCGGCGCGTTTCCAGGAGCTCAGTCCGTCAGTTCACCTGATGATGGCGACATGTATGATCGCCGAAATATTGTGCCCGTACGACACTATAGACCGGCAGTACACACGTGGATATTCAGATCACCATTATACTACTTATCTCCCATTCCATTCTCGAATAGCGCAAAGGAAGAAAGAACAACTGAATCTCTCCGTTCGATCTCTGATTTCTCGTATTTTATTCTGATGGTCATTTCTACCTATGTAAGCGAGAGTCAACAACATATTTTCGCATTCGGAGAAGAATGTTGGCGATTGAAGTTTCGTAAGCAGCCCACGCCGAAGCGATAAGCGTCGTTGTTGTAATGATTCCCATCCCAGATAGTGTATCATTTCCGTAACGCTGTCTCCCCTGTACCGTGACAATACGAAACGAGCTGCCCTTCTTTGGACTCTTTCGATGTCCTCCGTCAAACCCACCCGATAAGGATCCCACAGTGGGTAGCAATACTCCAAAAATGGACGGACAAGCGTAGTGTATGCAGTTTCTTTTGTAGTTCTGTTGCATCTTTTAAGGGTTCTGCCAATAAAACGCAATCTCTGGTTCGCCTTTCCCACGACATTATCTACGTGTTCTTTCCAGTTTAAGTCTGAAGTAATAGTAATTTCTAGGTATTTTGAGGCGTTTACTGCCTTCACTTTTGATTGATTTAACTTGTAAACAAAGTTTAACGAATTTCTTTTCGTACTCATGTGGACGACTTCACACTTCTCATTATTTAGAGTCAATTGGCAATTTTTACACCGTAGTGATATTCAGATCGTTCTGCATTTGCTTTTGATCTTCAGATGATTTTACTAGACGTTAAATGACGGCGTCATCTGCAAACAACCTAAGAGAGCTACTTAGATTTTCCCCTAAATCGTTTATGTAAATAAGGAATAGCAGAGGACCAATAACACTACCCTGTGGAACGCCCGATATCACCTTTATTTTAGTCGGTGCGTTACCATCGATTACTACGAACTGTGTCCTCTCTGAGAGGAAATCCCCTATCCAGTCGCAAATTTGGGGCGATATATCATAACCACGCAAATTGATTAAAAGCCGTTTGTGAGGTACGGTGTCAAAAGCCTTCTGGAAATCAAAAAATACGGAATCGATTTGCGAACCCTTGTCGATAGCACCCATCACTTCGTGTGAATAAAGAGCTAGCTGTGTTTCGCATAAACGATATTTTCTAAACCCTTGTTGACCTTGGGTCAACAGACCGTTCTGTTCGAGATAATTCATAATATTTGAATACGGGATATGTTCCGAAACCCTGCTGCAAATTGACGTCAATGAAATAGGCCTGTAGTTTAGTGGGTTTCTCCTACTGCCTTTCTTGAATATTGGTGTGACCTGTGCAACTTTCCAATCTTTGGATACAGATCCTTCTATGAGAGAGCGGTTGTATGTGGCTGTTAAATAAGGAACCGTGCTAGTATTCGACCTAACACATCCTCCAAAGACTGAGGGAACTCGTGAGGAGATCTCGCGCGGCGTCATACTCTTTGGGGGTGACGTCAAAATAGTGAGATAACACGGAGTAATTCAATCACCGAGTGGTTTCAACACAATACCCTGAGGTGCCTACCGACCCGTATTACCGAAATGGACACACGCGGGTCTGGGAAAGCGCTCCGCAGAATTCTTTAACTCGAAAACCGCTTACATTTGTTTGATCCGTTAAATGGGGGTTCTAGCTATATAAAACTACCTGCAGATATAGCTAATAAAAAGGCGTGTATTAATGCTGACCATAAAGATTATGAGGCTTGTTTTGCCTGGTCGAGCTTGGCTTGTGAGAAAAATTATGATCGCCGAGATAATCCACAACGTCCGAGTATATCTTAACGTCCGCAGCTGCTACAATTAAGCAATATAGAGTTCCCAGTTAAAATCACGGTCATTGAAACATTTGAGGCTCAAAATCCAGAAATGTCGGTACATGTATTCGGACTGGAGCGAGTAAAATGCAAGCCAAATGATCCTCACAAGAAGACGGATCGGAAACAGGAACATAGAGTCACAGGATCTCTATACTTTTCAAAATCTGACGGTCAGCGTGCCGTACATGTCAATTTACTCCTATTTGGAGATGGGAAGGGTAAATATCATTACGCATGGATCAAACAAATGTCCCGACTTATTTCATCCCAAGTGAATAAACGTCAAAATAAAAACCACATCTGTCTCAGTTGTCGTAACGTGTTCTGGTCGAGCGAGTCACTAGCTAATCACGAGTTAGATTGTGCTTTAAACGGGGCGGTACGTGTCTTTATTCCACTCGACAATGACAAATTCTTGAAGTTCAAGAATTTTGAATATCAACAAAGATGAGCAATGGTCGTATATAGTGATTTTGAATCAATCCTTGTTCCTGTTACGCGTTGTGAAGGAGATCCATCAGCCTCACATACTACAATCACAGAAAAACACGTACCGTACGCCGCAGCGTATCAAGTTGTATGCGCGTACTCTTCTTCACGCAATACATTTGTTTCATATATCGGGGACAATCCTGCTAATGGGTTGCTTATGCAGCTAGAGCAGCTCGCTCGGGACGTTGATAGGCTTTACCACCAAAACGTTCCGATGAATTATTCGCAGGATGATGAAGAGTTGTACAATAAGGCAGTAGATTGTCATATTTGTGGGTAGCCGTTAGATAGGGAAGTGGAGATCATTGTCATCTTTCGGGGAAGTTCCGCGGCGCGGTTCAGAATGCATGCAATTTGAATTATCGGGTGCCCAATCATATTCCAGTATTCTTCCATAACCTCACAGGTTATGACTCCCACTTCCTCGTTCAACCTCTATCCGAATGCGGATGGATGGCTAATAATAAACCAACGAATATTATACCTGATTCTACAGAAAAGTACATTTCCTTCCCAAAACGATTCGCACCGAGAATCACGCTCCGGTTCCTCGACTCGCTTCGGTTTATGTCCTCCTCACTAAATAAATTAGATGAAACCCTACCTCAGAGAGGTATGTACGTCACTCGGTCTGCAGTTCCCGATGATGTAAATTTTTAACTCCTTACAGGAAAAGCTGTTTTACCTTAGAGTATATTGACAGTATGGAACACAGGTTGCCCGACATATCCGCATTCAAGAACAGTCTCACAGGTGAGAGCATCTAGGCTGCAGATTATGCGCACGCTGAAAGTGTCTGGCAGGAATTTAATATTCCCAACTTGGGAGAGTACGCGCGGTTATACATGGACATCGACGTACGTTTGCTGGTGGACGTATTTGAAAAGTTCGGAGATGTGTCTATGGAGACATACTCTCTGGACCCCGCCTTTTACTATACAGCTCCGGGGCTATCCTGTGACGCAATGTTAAAAAAGACGAGGGTCAACATCGAATTAAAAAAAAAAAGTTCAAATGTTTGTTAAGCTTATGGGACTTAACTACGGGGTCATGAGTCTCTAAACTTACAAACTACTTATGAACTACTTACGAAATAGGACGGCACAAATATCCTTGCCCGAGGGGGGATTCGAAGCCCCGACCGTAGTGGCCGTGCAGACCGTGACTGGAGCGCCTCAGTCCCCTCGGCCACCGCGGCCGGCAACATCGAATTACTAACCGATGTTGTTATGCTCCTCTTTTTTGATCGCGAGATCCGTAGTGGCTTATGCCAATGCATTCACAGGCACAACAAAGCGAACAATTCACGGATGGGCGAGTTTTTTAACGCATCCCTCGCAACCAGTTACAACATGTACTTGGATGTAAACAACGTGGATGGGTATGCCATGCAGCAATCACTACCGATTGGTGAATTTCGCTGGCTATCCGCAAGTGAATGCGAGGGATTAGGTGCTACGTTGACTGGATTGAATGGTGATGGTGTGTCGGCAGATTCTGATGTAGGTATGTTGTGGAGGTAGACTTCGATTACCCTGTTAGTATGCATGACAAGACAAGCGATTTGCCCCTATGTCCAGAGCAACAAACTCCTCGCGAAGGCTCTACCCCAAAACTGTTGACAACGCTGGGGGATAAGCAGAGGTACGTTATTCATTATCGTAACCTCCAGCATTGTCTCAGTTTGGGGATGAAGCTTATTAGAATCACCCGTGCAATCTCCTTCAAGCAGACGCCATGATTGAAGGAGTATATTGATGTAAACACCGCAAAGAGGGCTATCGCGTCGTATGATTTTGAGAAGGAACAACGCAATTTTCGGCAAAACTATGGAGAATGTTAGGAAACATCGCGATATTAAACTTAGAAACGTGTGGGTTGGGGCTAGTGGTGCTAGGAAATTAATAGCGAGACCAACCTTTAAACGGGTCACCATATTTATTAAGGACTTTGTTGCTGTGGAGATGGGGCGATCTGTAGTAGAGTTCAAGAAACCCATCTACGTGGGAATGTGCATACTAGACCTGTCTAAATTGCACATGTTCAAATGTCTGTAGAGCTCATAGGACTTAACTACGGGAACATCAGTCCCCAACCTTATGAACTAGATAATACTAAGGACGGCACAAATATCCATGCCCGAGGAGGGATTCGAACCCCCGACCGTAGTGGCCGTGCAGAGCAGACTTGCGCGCCACAGACCGCTCGGCCACCGCGGCCGGCTTGCACATGTACCAGTTCCATTATGAGTTTGCGAAAACTCATTTTGCTGAGCCAAAATTTTTGTATATGGCTACAGACTCCTGGGTGAAGAACTGCGATACATATGCAGTGCTGAGGTACCACGGTGAGGCATTCGACACGTCTGGCTACGCAGCCGATAATCCGCATGGAATTACTCCACAGAATAAAATGGTTATCGGGCTCATGAAATACGAGTCGAATGGCTTACCGATTGTGGAATTTGTAGGTCTAAGACATAAAATGTATGCATATCGCATGTTGGAGATACCCAAAGACGTGGAAAGGGTGCTAAGCGATCGGCATCGAATGTCAACATGATTCAAGACTATCTGCAGTGCTTGTACAGCAGTGTTTCCGGTGCTCCACCGCAACATCCACATATAGTTTAGCAGAGAAGTATTCAGTCACGATGTCATGAGGTGTACACTATGCAACAATCGAGAATTGACTTATCTTGTGAAGACGATAAACGAGTAGTTTCTGCATGTGATATTGAAACTCTACCATACTCGTACTATTTACTTGACGATAGTGGTGGGGGTAACAGCATGAATGTGGAAATCGAGTGAATGTTGATGAGAGAGAGAACACCAACACACACACATACACACACAAACACAAACACTAGTGAAAATAAGAAAAAAATTACTCGTTTATCATAGTTAAGACCCATTGTATTTAGTTGTGTGCCATGCAATTCTCTGCATACCGTGTATGCGTGCTTTATGAATGTGTACCATGTACACGATTCGGTAATTTGATGGCATACAATGTGTACCATGTACCTGCTTCTCTAGATATCACTCTCACCAAAGCTAGAAACAGATTTTTTTATATATGTGTGTACCATGTACACACTTCTGTAGTCAGCACTTGTACAATATTTTCCTCTTAATCACATGAGAGGGTATAGTTTTATTTATTTCTAAGTTTCTCCGCTACCAGTCATCCAGTCAGTTTAGTTTTTCCAGAATGAAACTTCACTCTGCAGCGGAGTGTGCGCTGATATGAAACTTCCTGGCAGATTAAAATTGTGTGCCGGAACCGGGACTCGAACCTGGGACCTTTGCCTTTCGCGGGCAAGCGCACAACCACTGTGCTATCCCGACACGACTCACGATGCCGCCTCACAACTTTACTTCCGCCAGTACCTCATCTCCTACTTTCCAAACTTCACAGAAGCTCTCCTACAAACACGCAAGACTAGCACTCCTGGAAGAAAGGATATGGTGGAGACATGGCTTAGCCACAGCCTAAGGGATGTTTCCAGAATGCAACTTCACTCTGCAGCGGAGTGTGCGCTGATATGAAACTTCCTGGCAGATTAAAATTATGTGCCGGAACCGGGACTCGAACCTGAGACCTTTGCCTTTTGCGGGCAAGCGCACTACCGACTGTGCTATCCCGACACGACTCACGATGCCGCCTCACAACTTTACTTCCGCCAGTACCTCGTCTCCTACTTTCCAACCTTCACAGAAGCTCTCCTGCAAACACGCAAGACTAGCACTCCTGGAAGAAAGGATATGGTGGAGACATGGCTTAGCCACAGCCCAAGGGGTGTTTCCAGAATGAAACTTCACTCTGCAGCGGAGTGTGCGCTGATATGAAACTTCCTGGCAGATTAAAATTATGTGCCGGAACCGGGACTCGAACCTGGGACCTTTGCCTTTCGCGGGAAAGCGCACTACCGACTGTGCTATCCCGACACGACTCACGATGCCGCCTCACAACTTTACTTCCGCCAGTAAGAGTGAAGTTTCATTCTGGAAACATCCCTTAGGCTGTGGCTAAGCCATGTCTCCACCATATCCTTTCTTCCAGGAGTGCTAGTCTTGCGTGTTTGCAGGAGAGCTTCTGTGAAGTTTGGAAAGTAGGAGACGAGGTACTGGCGGAAGTAAATTTGTGAGGCGGCATCGTGAGTCGTGTCGGGATAGCACAGTCGGTAGTACGCTTGCCCGCGAAAGGCAAAGGTCCCAGGTTCGAGTCCCGGTTCCAGCACACAATTTTAATCTGCCAGGAAGTTTCAGTTTAGTTTTTAATTGTGTGAGTTCCATCCATTTTTTCTTGTACATAAAGACAGTAACAGTTCATTGTATAACTTATTAAGTTGATACTTAGAAAAACATCAGCTGGTCTGGAGAAAAAGAGTTCATATAGTACCCAGTATTCCGTCTTACGTGGATCAAGTATTCCAGATAATTGTAACATTTCGTTTGGATCAAGTATTCCAGAACATTATTATTTAAAAAAGCGCTTGGAACAAGTATTCCAGCTTACCTGGATCAGGTTTTCCAGAACATTGTTACATATCGCTTAGAACAAGTATTCCAGCTCTTCAGTGTGTGTGACCGTTGTATGCTGTCTGGGTGGAACTTCACATTAGTTGTAGTACATCAGTTTTAGAAACACGTAAATTTAATGAAAAACTGAATCGCTATGCGATATACCTCTGCTTTAGAAATCTAAGTGTGCAAACCTGCACAGAAATCTGCACAAAATGTTATTTTACTGCTCTGACAGAAGTGCAAGTAGTTTTAAGAAAATCTGTGTAAAAATTGTGCAAAAGATAATGTAAATATGCTTGTATGTTGGTTGAAAAAAGAAAATAAATTAAATTTTACGTATTAAATGCTCTAATATACGTGGTGTTAATGGTGTTATTATTATTTTAGAACCCCTAAACCCATTTTTTAAATATATATTTTCACTCTTCTATAAGGAGAGATGAATTTTTTATGTTATGTACAGTAGACAGAAACATCTGCATTGCACGCACTCGTCTATAAGTCGAGATGCACTTAACACATATGAAGTATAGTTCGATAACTTAAAAAAATGAGTGGGGGTAAATAAGAACACGAAGGGTTTCTTAGGTAAAATTTAATTTATTTTCTTTTTTCAACCAACATACAAGCATATTTACATTATCTTTTGCACGCACAACACTATTTTTCATGTTCTTGAGTTTATGGAGAGCAGGACAGCCAATGGACTCCAGGTCGTGAACAGCAGCATACTTAAAGATCTGCAGCAATCAGGTAATCTTCTTTTCGCCTTTGAGGTAGACTTTTGTGGTAGTGTTGTCGAATGCTCGAAGAATTGTTAGCAAAACTTTATAGATAATACCAGGGTCGTTCCAGTGTATTCCATGATAGTTGCGTGTCAACCACTTTGCATTCCTCCTAGTTTTAATACACTTCACATCCTAGAATAGTCTAGGTGATACAATTCTTGCTGTTTTTATCACTGCATCTCCTTCTACAAATGCCACGTTTTTAAATATGAACCGCTAGCATTCAAAGTCGTAGAAACCTCGGACGTCAGCAATGATGATGTTCACACTTTGGGAACTCATGATGAAATGGTCCTTTATACAGAACGCTGCACAAAACCAGTCAGTGGGCTGTAGTTATTTACTCTGTCACGCAGAACTAAGGCATATGCAGCAGTCTGCGGTGGGAAATTTCCCGACTGAGGCGCTCCAGTTACGGTCTGCACGGCCACTACGGTCGGGGGTTCGAATCCCCCCTCGGGCATGTATATTTGTGCCGTCCTTAGTATAAGCTAGTTGATAAGTAGTTTGTAAGTTTAGGGACTGATGACCCCGTAGTTAAGTCCCATAAGCTATACAAACATTTGAACATTTGAACAAACATTCAATCAATAATGTCAAACAACTTCTAGCCGCGGTGGAGTAGCCGAGCGTTCTAAAGCATCTCGCTGCGGAGCGCGCGGTTGCTCGCCGTGGAGGTTCGAGTCCTCCCTGGGGCATGGGTGTGTGTGTTTGTCCTTAGGTTAGTTTACCTAGGTTTAAGTAGTTTGTAAGCTACGGACTGATGACCACTCAGTTTGGTCCGATAGAATTACAAACATTTGAACTTTTTTTTTTTTTTTTTTTTTTTTTTTTTTTTGAAACAATTTCTAGCTCCCGCACATGCGAGACTCATTAATCATGTAGCTGTCGAGCAGACCTTATCAAGTCTAACACATAAATGTCCTCACCAAGAAAAAATTAAATACTATTCATACACTCCGCAAGTTAAATACTCCGTACACCACCGTGCCGTAACCATGACACACGAACAATGAACAAGGGCGGTACAGCGAACAAGCCAGAAATGCGGTATGTCTAACACCCGCAACGAGTTCACAACATCCGCTCGCCCCACATATCTCGTGCCTTATTAAAGCCCACAATTGCCACAATTCGCAACCTACAAAAAGTGTACACTAAAAAATAGGTCTTTAAATCTTACTCAACTTTGCTCTGGAGTGGTCAGGTAAATGTTTTACAAAATCCGAAACCGTCTCACAGGTGTAACCGTCTCACATCAAATCCAAACAGTTTCATGAACTCAACCACATTCCTCTTCATCAAACAGGTCATGATCTTAGATTCAGCTAAAACTCAAACACGAATGCATATTAGTAGGTCATTAACACGTCAGGTATCAACACTCTAAGAAACCACATTAATAAGTTACTCTTCCGTCTTACAGCCACTATATCATGTCTGTGATATACATACAGAAGTAACCGTTTGGCTTAAGCGAGTGTACAACCTATCAGGCTTGCAAGAGAACACACACGCAGTTACCAAGTCACTAAACCGCCCACCCCAACACTCGGGGCGAACGAACTCACAAACGTAAGAGACGCAACCTTCTGACAGCGGAACCACGCAGCCCGCGTACTGCTTCCACATCCACGGCCGTACGTGTCGCCCCCGTATCTCCCCTCCTCCTCCCTCGACCTCGTTGCGCTACGCAGCAACTCGACGCGCGCGCCCTCTCGCACATCCGCGGCCTCTATATACGCGAGCCCGTAGCTGTCCACGACAAGCGGGAGATTTGAGAGATATGAGCCGTGACACGTCTCAGATGTTCAAATGTTTGTACAGCTTATGGGACTTAACTACGGGGCCATCAGTCCCTAAACTTACAAACTACTTATGAACTACTTACAACTAAGGACGGCACAAATATCCATGCCCGAGGGGGGATTCGAACCCCCGACCTTAGTGGCCGTGCAGACCGTGACTGGAGCGCCTCAGTCTCCTCAGCTACCACGTCTCAGAAGCTAGGATTAATAAAAGCATGGCTGAAGGCCGAAGTAACGACCGTTACGAAAGCACGTGGTGCATTTGGTCATACAAGACAGGAAAGACGGAATCAAATCAGAAAATCTGAGAAATATTTTGCATACTCGCAGATACAGAAACGACGCGAAAACGTTAGTTAAAAACACGAAGGATATTCAAACGTACTAGGTTTACACAAAGGCTGAAGGGCACACAGGTGTATTCTAACTTGAGCAGAACCGGACACACAATCATCACTGGAATGAAAATGCAAATAATAAATTTACACTGAATATACTCGAGTTCTGTAAATGAAGAAACACTTCGCCTCACATAGCGAAAGAATTACTCAAGAGGACTATCACTGAAAAATCAAGACAGCCTGATTACGAAGAAATCAAAGTCCTAACAGCCTGCCTTTCCCTCAGCATGATTCCGTGGAGTACTTACTTCCTCAGTCGTCGGAGACAGAATAAAGAGTGAAGAGTGTAGCTCAAAGGCCAAGGAAAAACCTTCCCCCTCCATACGCCGGATGTAGAGCGCGCTAAAACCGACGTAGAGTGCGTTTAGAGACTAGTGTTTACCAACCCTTGCTACCTGGCCAAGACAATTACCTCTACAGCCGCTGCCAGATAGGTCTCCTGTCACCTCTTTCGTTCAAGATTAGGTTGGTACAACACTAACAACACGGCCACCTCGCCACCTTGCCAAGTAAGCTTGTCTCTGGCCAGCCAGCAGACGCCAGCGCAGACGGCAAACGAAGTCATGCGTCCTTAACTACAGCAAAACGAGGCCTAAAGCGGGAGGCGGCGACTGTAAGCCATTGCGCGGCAGTCAGTCAATATTAAGAGCAACCCTCCACATTCACATGAACAGACAAGTTTAATCACACGGGTGGAAACATTTATAAATATGGGACAAACCTACATAAACATGGGGTACTGATCATTAATAAAAGGAATAAAATAATTGACACACAGATAGATAACATTAATGGCGCAGAAACACCAGGTTAATGAATAAATCAAAATGGAAGACGACTACACACTCAGTGGATGTGCAGCAAGAGGCGGCCGGCGCAGCTGCCGCGCGCGGAGCCTGCGGCCCGGGCCAGGCGGTCAGCCTCAGGCTGACGTATGCGGCCGCCATCTACCCCAGCGGCCCCGTCGAGGCGACAACAACTGTGCAGGCGCAACTCGCCGAAGCCCTGCCGGCACCCGGAAACAACGCGGAGCAGCGAGGCACCGATGATGGCAGGGCAACAGACGAGAGCCCCGCAATTGAATCACCCAACAATCCACCCACCGCGCAGGCGAAAACGCGGGCTACCAAAGGATCCGAAATTGCACAGGTTTCTCTAGTTTCACAACAGGAAGGGGATCAGATTTCCGTCCAAATACCTATGGAAACTGAGGTGCACCCGGACTGTCCCACCAGCGTCAATGACGATCTAACTATGAACAAAATGCAAACAGCAGAGGATGAAGTTTCTCCTGGGGACACACAACTTAGTGCACATAAAACTGACAAAAGGAAAAGTCTAGACACTAGACTTTTACAAGGGGAAGGGACGAACATTGGAACTCAACAGGAGGTTGAGAACAGACACACGGAGAGGAAGCAAGGCTGTAAAGCTCCTGAGAAATCTTCCGATGGTTCCAATGAGATATCGCCCAATTTGTCTCCAGAGGGCTCCCCAAAAAGGAAGAGAAACAAAAAACGTCGGGTGGCTCACGAAAATGCTGAAAAGGTTGTACCTATTTTAAAGGAAAAATTATGTGCCATTCAGGAACGTGACAAGAGAAAAGAAAATTCTTCAACAAGGAATGCTTCCGTGCGCCCTCAAGAACTTAACAGACAACTGCCTTCGGACAGTATGCAGCCCCTATCACCAAACGAAGATGATTCACTGCTTAGACGAAGCACTTCGCAGGCAGAAGTGGACTGGTCTGAAGGCAACGAGGATGGCAAGGATGTCGATATGGTAGACGAACTGCCGCAAGATGAAGACGAAGTCTTTTACTAAGCTTGTTGCAATTGCTAAAGATGATACTGACAATGAACCGATGCATACGTACCTGTTATTAATTATTCTTATTATTAGTCAGAGTGGAGATAATGTCACGATTTTATAATTTGAAGAGAAATGATAGAAAGAATAGCAAAGACAGAATTATATTATTCCTTCAATAATTTTAACATTCGTATTAGCCACGTCTCCTAATGGAGCAAACGTATAACGTCAGTACTTTAAACATAAATAAAATTCAAAGTGATGTTAAGGTAGCTGCTCTTAAAGAATTTCTGTACCAATCAGACACTGATATCGCCTTATTGCAAGAAGTGCAAATACCGAACATCTATGTGGCTGGCTTTAGAGAAATTTTAAACATAGCTCATGAACACCATTGTGGGACGGCTATCCTAGTCAGGGAGGGAATTAAAGCAAAATATGTCAGTTTTTTAGACTCAGGAAGGGGCATTCGGTGAAAAACTTCATAACACCACTTTTATCAACGTTTATGCACCATCTGGGAATAATGCTAGGGCGGACAGAGCTAAGTTTTTTGAAAGTGATATTTTAACATTACTTAAAGACAATCCTGCAACAGTTTTAATAGGGGGCGACTCCCAAGGCTCTTGTTACTCACCTGCGCTGGAGAGATGCGTGGGAAATTAAATATCCCACCCTAGTCAGATATACTTATATCACAAGTAGGTCACAAAGTAGAATTGATAGGATCTATGTTTCTTCGAACGTGGAAAATAAAGTGTCAGCAATTGAAGTCATACCGACCGCCTTCTCTGACCACCTAGCCGTAAGATGCAGTGTTCAGTTAGAGAAACAAAAAACATGTTGGGGTCGGCCGCTTTGGAAACTGAATATCAACATGTTGTCAGATACAGCCCTTGCTAACACAATCAACGAGGCCTGGCAGACTGCTTTACGACGTTGCCATAAGTACAGATCGAACATTGAGTGGTGGACCACGGAAGCAAAGAAGAAACTTAGAGCCACGTTGATAGCATACGGTAAGGAGAGAGCGAGATGGTTGAGACACACAGTAGAATTCTATTACTCTTGTCTCCGGGATCTTTACGAACAACCAATGAATCAAGAAAACATAATGGAAATTAACAGGATAAAGGCTCAGCTCATAAAAATTAAGAAGTCACAGCTAGACGGCCTAAAAATCAAATCACACACTCAAACTGTTGTGGAAGAAGAAACTGCCTCGCTCTATCACCTTATACGCCATGCAAATTTTCGACGCAAAAGTCTTATAGAGAGTCTTCGGGCCGAGGATAACAGTGTTTTAACGAATCAAAAAGACATTCTACATGCGGCCTTCAGTTATTTTACTAAACTCTATGGTAACAGACCCATAGAGGAAATAGTAATAACGGAGTTTTTATCAGATTCTGGATTACAGGACACCATCACAGAAGAAGATAACCGTGATATACAAATAGCCATAACAGAAGAGGAAGTTTTAGATATTTTAAAGTCCTCGCCCCCTAAAAATCACCAGGCCCAGACGGATTGCCCATTGAATTTTATACTACTTACTGGAACATAATAGGAAGTAAATTTACTGAAATTGTCAATGAAACACTACTTGGGGTGGCAGTCCCCATAGACTTTAAACAGAGTATTACTGTGCTCCTTCCGAAAGGTAGGAATACGGAATCCAAATATATACTTAAATTGCGACCAATTACACGGATGAATTCCGATTATAAAATCGTAGCGAGGGTCATCAAAGAGAGGTTACGTTCTGCTCTCGAAAAAATTATTGGCGGCCATCAGACGTGTTTTCCAGGGCGCAATATCTTAAAGACCGTCAGTGAATACAGGGACATTGTTTCGATTTTTGCCATCACGGTAGAACACGGAGGACTTGCTTTTATCGATTTTGCTAAAGCCTTTGACAAAGTGAAGCACGGATACCTTTTATCAACCTTGACTTACATGGGACTAAACGACTGCAATGTCAGAATTTTAAGGAATATGTTACAAGGTATAAAAACAAAGATTACTATAAATAGGCATTATACTAAGGACATATCAATTGGCAGTGGTGTCCGTCAAGGAAGTCCACTTTCGATGATCCTGTACGTAGCAGCACTGGAACCACTATTAAGAAGATTGACGGATGCTCTCACAGGTATTTCACTATCAGGAGTGAAATATGTAACCAACGCTTATGCTGATGACGTTGGTGTGATCGTCAGGAGCCAGACTGACTTGGAGAAATTAACAAACATCGTACAACTGTATTACAACGCGTCGGGACCACAAATCAACGGGGCCAAGAGTGCATTCCTCAATTTAAATGGTCTCACGAACCCCCAGATTAATTGGGCGCAGCGCGTCTAACAGCACACAGCCCTGGGGCTTACTCTCTGCAGCTGCCCTCTGCGAATGATAGCGTCCATCTGGAAGAAGATTTTAGATAGGATTCGTGGCACAGTCATACTGAATCACATGAGGGAGCTGAACATCAAGCAAAAAGTTAGACTCATCAACTGCGTCGTCCTTTCGAAAGCTATATATGTAGGGCAAATTTTACCCTTACCAAAGGAAATAGCAAAAGCTATTATGTCGACAGTTTGCCAATATCTTTCGCATGGAGCGATTTTTAGGGTTTCAGTATGGACAGCAACGTTAAAACCGGAAGAGGGAGTACTAGGACTTACTGATATTCAGAAAAAAATCGACAGTTTTATTTGTTAAGAAATCCTTACAGCTAATTGAAGGCAGCCTGAAGGTATTACAGCACAGTTATTCAACCTTTTTAAACCTGACAGTCTGCAGCCACCAATTAATATAAATGCAATTAATTACAAATTGAAACATATACGTAGTTATTACTTGGAGCTCAGTTATATGAGTTGCATTTTACTGGACAAGACCAAGAGGAACTATCAGTATATGATGCACAGACTAAGATCACAGGACCATAAAAATAAGATGGAGGCCAGGTTTCCAAACAGAAATTGGAAAATTATTTGGAAAAATATAAGTAACAAAGTACTCTCCTTAGACACACATGTGGCTTGGTATAGAGTAATTAACAACATAGTAAGTACGAATGAAAAATTATATGCCATTGGCCTCAGTGACACAAACCAATGTTTAAAACGTCACAGAACGAACACTTTAGACCATCGGTTCTTTTGCGTGGGGAATACCGTAATATGGAAGGAATTTATTAAACAGATATCTTTCCTAAAGAGAAGTGATGGTAGAGAAATAAATTTGGATTACATCTTTTTTCCAGAAGAAATGTTTTTTCCTCGACAAAAGAACAACACCGTCCACTGGATTATTGGCAATTTTTGTCACTACGTCATCGCTAACAAAGGTAGTGACAATGTACAGAATTACAAAGAATATATACTTCACGAGTATTACAACATTTACCAAAAAAGGATAATAATAGGAATTTTGGGAATATGTTACAAATTCTGTTTCAAAAACAAGGAGTAGGATAATTATGTATTAAGAAAAGAATGAATTGCAGTCGCATGCTGAAGTAGGGGACTGCTGTTGAGGGTGAAGAACGATGGGGACTTCGTGGGCCCCGTGTCCGCTACGGTAGGCGTGAAGGCCTCAACAGAACCATGAAAAAGCATGCACTGCGTGACGAGGAGAGATGTACAGATAAAGAATTGTGTTCGCAGAAGTTAAATCAGTGATTCCAATTTCAAATTTGTCGCAAAAAGGATTTTTTTTCTCTAATTTTTATCATTAACGTTAATATTAATCCCAGGAGAAGGGACTTTCCTTGTACATTTTGCAGTCATCAGCTCGTATACCTCCTCAGGAAGAAGAAGTTTATTTTTACTTATTTGATATTATACTCTCACATATCATTCACAAGGAACAACACAGAAGAAAAAATTAACATATAAAAAAAAAGCTGTCTAAGGCGCCTCGTTGCAGAGCGCGCGGTTGCTCGCCGTCGGAGGTTCGAGTCCTCTCTGGGGCATGTGTGTGTGTGTGTGTGTGTGTGTGTGTGTGTGTGTGTGTGTGTGTGTGTGTGTGTGTCGTCCGTATGTTATTTTACCGTAGTTTAAGTAGTTTGTAAGCTACGGATTGATGACCAAGCAGTTTGGTCCGATAGATTTACAAACATTTTTTGATATATAGCCAGCCCCTCAGTGTGGATAAAGCCTACATATTAGCTAAGCCCATTCCACGCAGAACACGTGAGAGCCCTTCCTGTTATACGAAACCTCAGATTGACAGTGCTTGAGTAGGCATGTGCGATGTTATTAAGTGGAACTTAAAAGTAACAGAAAATATAAATTAGGATACGTTACAATTTGAAGAACTGAAAGCCGCTCTTGTGGACCCCATTAGCACTGTAACACAAAGTCTAGTCTACGATAGGCACTGCTTGCTGACAAGAGTAAAAGTGGCATGGGTTTGGGCAATCGTATCGCGGTATTTAATGGGCTCCATTGGTATGCAGGTATGCATTGCTACCTCTTTTACTGACAAATTCCATCCCACGGAGCAATTTTTGTTTTCCATTTACTGATGCTGTGTTCAAAGAGAAAAAAAGGAAGGATAATTGAGGTTTAACGTCCCGTCGACAGCGCGGTCATTAGAGACGAAGCAGAAGCTCGAATAGTTTTGATAAGGTATTGAATATAAGGCTGAGCACTGAATTAAAATTTGTGACACTGCCGGGATTCGAACTCAGGATCTTCTGTCAACTAGGCAGGCGCTTAGTCGCCTAGTCGTACAGCGCCGTGGCCTTTTTTCTGTTTTTTATTTTAAAGGGCCTCCTTCCTCCCCTTCAGCCCCGCCTTTCGCTCGCCATCTTCTGCCTTCTCGGCCTGGCTTCAATGCCGTTTTAGTCTTTACAGTAAGAAAATTAAAATTTTTACTTCTCTAAATACAGAAATTAAAGTTAAATGTCTTCTTCAAATAAAAAATCATATAAACATAATTGAAATGAAAATAAAAATAATAACGCTATGGAACTCAGTTCTTGTATTGCACTGTTGCTGGCTGCTAAACTAATATTAGAAGTGCAACTCGCCTATCCCCAACGCGCCTCGTGTTGGAGTCGGGCACGTCTTCTCAATTGATTTTAGAGTAAGTTCCATTGTCCTGATCAGCTCTAGCTCTAAGTCGTAGAATACATAAATTAACTTCTCATACCCGGTACTCCCCAACTGCGCGGGAGATCGCTCATAGCACTTCCTAGAAAGTTAGCAAAGTAAAGTTTGTATTTCTTGTGGTTCTTGATCGTAGAATGACGTTCTTGTAGAAATGTCCAAAAGTCAAGTACGTTCTTGGGGCCTTCTCTGAAAAGGTAGAGGACTGTCAATCCTCGAATCCAAGTTACTGCATTGGTCTTTGTTCGGGGGTAGTATGTCTCGTCCGGGTAGAGTAATATCCGTGGTTCGATATCTTGCGGAGCAACTCGAAGGAAAAAAGCTATAATTTTTTGCGCCAAACTCCACGTTTCTGCGAAAGTGCCGCATGTCAGGCGATGTTCTTCATTATCCAGTTCATTGCACTGAATACACAAAGGAGTGTCTACTCTATGTATAGCATGTAATCGGACACGCGTCATGAATTTTCCATTGACGATCTGATACCACAGCGTACTTGTCTCTGTGTCAAGAAACGCATGGTGCACTACCCGCCATACCACTGTCCACGTTACTGCCGGGTGCCGTCTGTCTATCACGTTGCCTGGTTGTCCCCGTAACAGTAAGCAATGTATATCGCGTGCTGTTGTGGTCCTGGTAGTCGGTAGGTCCGCTCGTACATAACTGTATTCGATGAAAAAGGTACGAATATGGGCAAGAGACGGTGATATGTGCCCGACCATAACTGGCGCTCTGTGGGAAGGTGGCGCTAATTCCTCTATCAAAGTTCCGGACAGACTTGACTGGTGTCGACGCCACATCTTGACCATCCTACTGACATAGAGAGCCAGAGCGCGGTTGCGGACGTGGACAAGGCCGAGGCCCCCTCGCTTAATGGGGAGGGTGTGAGTTTCGTATCGGACTTTGAAAATTAGACCTGCGCTCACGAAGTATCCAAAGGCCGATAGGAGGCAGCGTGCCATAACCACCGGCATCGGGAGCACTTGCGCCAAGTGTGGAATGCGCGATGCCAGGTGAGTGTTCACAAAAGTGACATGTCTAATGATCTTAACATGTTATCTCGAACACTCGTTCTGATAGACTGCAGGAGCCGTCTATAGTTGAGCGCTGCCGTTGGCCTTAGGCTACGGCCACGCGCCTCGCTTAGCGCCTAGATACCTCGCGACTCGCCTGGTGCCTAAACAAACAGCAGTGGTCTTATGGGACCGGCCGCACTGAACGCCAGGTAACTGCGCTAGTCGCTTGGCGTGTCGCTAGACGAACGGTCGTGTTGGTTCTTCCTGGCTTGTCGCCTAGTGGCTTCGGAGATTGTATCGCCAGATAAACGATGTGATATTGCTTGTTTCATCACTACCATGGATGACGAAGCACTGATTTCGACTGTATTCAAAAGGGAATGTTTGTGGAATCCCGTTCATGAACTTTACAAAAATGTAATAGTTCTAAAGAAGATGTGGGAAGGTGTCGCAATGAAAATTGCGACCTCTGGTAAGTTTTATTTTTATTCATGAAAGCAACTACAGGTTAATTAACACACAGAAAAAAATGCGTTCCACTTTGTCTACAAGCAAAGGCGACCAGATGTTGGACCTTGAGAGAAAAAAGATTGAAATACTGGAGCAAGAAATCGACAGAGTTTGTTACCATATATGGCTGAAATTCCACCTTTGCAAAAACTTATACTGCGAAGCAAAATTCAAAATTTAATTGTTACAGAACTTCAATCGGTTCAAAATCAAATGTTCAAATGTTTGTACAGCTAATGGGACTTAAATACGGGGTCATCAGTCCCTAAACTTACAAACTACTTATAAACTACTTACGAACTAGGACGGCACAAATGTCCATGCCCGAGTAGGGATTCGAACCTCCGACCGTAGTAGCCGTGCAGACCGTGACTGAAGCGCCTCAGTCCCCTCGGCCACCGAGGCCGGCTCAATCGGTTCAAGAAGGCATTTACCAGCCGTTTTCGGACACTCATGTATTAAACAAAAATACACCGTTACAGCCAGCACAGGAAGAAGAGCAATCACTTAATTTCATCATTTCCGACAACTGTTCTTGAAATTACATTGTGTTGTTGCAGCCTCTCAAACCATTCCCCGAATAATTGCTCCATGGTTTAAAATTTTCTAAAACCTAATTTACATTCCCAAGAAATCGGGAACGGCATAAGGAAGTTTCTCGTTACTGACTGATTTTGTAATATTCATGTATCCAGAACAACTTCCTTAAAAAATAAAAAATGAAACATATGTACTGATTTTGTATTTGCCCACCTTAAAGTTACCACTAGCCGCTGTTCAGGAGATAAACTAGCTCTGTAGTTAGTATCTGGTTTTTGTAATTTTTCTGTAATAGTCAACAGTAGGATGTCGAACGATTTTACAGTCATTCGTAAATAACCGAGAAATTGCCTGGAAACTTTCGAAGTTGTTGAATTCACCACGTTCACTCCTCTCACAATTGATACTATGTGCCCATCTTGATGGTAGTTTCCGTAACAATTCATATTTCAAAGAAATATTTTCTGCCAGAATCATTTTCCGACTGAACTGAAAGAGACATTTCAACAGTGCGAGCGAGCGAGCAATACGCTATGACGACTGGCATCGATCGATGTTCCGGTGTGGCCACCAAGCATCCAGGCGAGTCGCGAGGCATCTAGGCGCCAAGTGCGACTCGTCCGGTGTGGCCTTAGCCTTACTGATAACTCGGAATAACCTAAGCACCTCTCCCTCCACAATATAAGCTTCAGTTCTACCTCGATGTTCCCCTACGTAATTTGTATCAGTATATATTGGTCGGTGTATACTTGCTTCTCCAGTTTTCCTTTTCTTCCAACTTGATCCCCAATGCCAACCAGTCTTTCCGGAGCTCAACAACCCACTAGGTTCCCGTCTTTCCTCTTGTCCTCCCTGTTGTTTCCCATACTCTCATCGTCGCTCTGCCCATGTTAATTTTAATTACATGCGCCGCAAATCTCGCTCTTCTGAGTCCGATCTCTCCTGATATTGTTGTCATGTTCTTGTAGAGTTCATCTGCCCAGTTTCTGTGGGCTGAACGGTGTAGTGCAGCTGAGTTGCTTTCAACCTCCAGCCTCAACGGGCTCTTAAACGAAGAAAACGGTTATCTTTTGCTGATTTTACCCGTGGACGACCATGGCCTTGCCGTCTTTTAACCGTTCCTGTCGTCTGAAATCGCGTCGAGGTTCTGGAAATTACGCATTGAAACACTCCAATAGCTGCAGCCACCTCCCTCTGTGCCTGTCCCGCTCCCAAAGTTCGCCTGGCTCTCCATCCACAGCTTCGGGTAAGTCACGTTGTTGTAGTGTTCTACTACCTGCTCACTACACTGTCTGAACGAAACTGCTAGTGTAATTGGTTTGGTAGAGTAAACACAAGTCAATACCAATCCTCTCTGCAGCAACGTTTTGTTATTACTACTGTCTCGGCGGCCGTAATGTTATCTCCACTCAGCAATACCGACAGATTGACGGCGAACAATTTTAGTTCATTCTGCCGACGACAATAATTCAGAACCTAGATATCTCAATTGAGCCCCTAAATGTTTTGACGAGTATACCATACGTACGCTATTTTCGCCACTTTGATTTATATCTTGCAACATTTGAATTTTACTGCCATAATTTGACAAGAAATGTTGCTTTCTTGGGGATAGTTTTTAAATTGCGAAGGAAATTGTGAAGAATTTTATGCTCTACAAAGATTACGCAGAATTACGCGATTGCGTGGAATTGATTGTGTGGAAGATGCTATGGGTTCCTACTTTTACTACCTACAACTGTAAACTAGGTATCTCAAGGAGACGGTGATCGAGTGTGAGCTGGGGAAAATCTCTGTAACATCTGAGGAACAGACGGGATGGGTATCAAACAAATGCAGTTGCCGAACTGAATAATGTTTGCATTCACTTCTTCCTTACTTTTATCTGTTATATAAGTCATAGCTGTTGTGAAAACTGGTAAATGAGTGACTTACCAGCTGTGGGTCTCATTGTATGAATGGATCAAGACTTGCACAAAACTTTAGAATCGCCGAGTTGGCTGGTGTAGCCACGTTGGCCGTGGACGCGGCCTTTGGCAGCCGGCCTACAAGCTGAAATTACCCCGTGTCAGTGCCACGATTTGGTGCGAGTCGTTCGCCGTCTGTGTCAGCAAGCAGAGGGACATAAACGTCGAATGCCAGCGACTCGCTCTACCGCGTGCTCTTGTACAAGACTCTCGGCGCCGCGCTAACAAGCGGATGAAACCTCTGTGCCCATATGCTGACGATCGCGAGTGCTAGTTAAGTACGTCACCGAATGAAATGAGAAATAAAAAAATTGCACTGTCGCGTTTTACGGCCCACTTTAGATTTGCCTGTAGTTTCATGATTTTTTGCAAACATTTTGGACAAAATAAATAAAAATATCTGTATATATAAAACTGAATGTTTGTCTGTATGTACTGTGTGTGTTCATAAACCATACATTCGATTGTAATAAAACTTTGGTGAACTGTTCACCGTACGCTCACGAAGGTTTCTGACCCAAAAACAAAAGAGCACGACACATAGTTCAGGGGATATGACGTCATAAATAATGAGCGGCCACCACGTGAGAATACCCAGATTTATGCGTCAATTATTGGAAAATGGGAGTAGCTAGGGACCTGCAACAAAGTTTGCATGTAATTTCGGACGTATATGTAGCACCTCCCCCCCCCCCCCCCACACACACAGACATACAAAATGTTGAAGTCTACCGCTCACAACAGTTTCGCTGTAGATGCCGTAAAACTGTCGCATCAGGCATGACCTTGTATCAAATAAAGTTAGCATTACAGATTTACATGTTACTATTTATTTTTGTCTGCAAATCTCCCTTAATTCTCTTGCATCCAGAAGTAAGCAATCTGTTTTCTTAATCTTTAGTTATATAAAAGCGAAAGGACACTCACTCTCTCACTGACTAAACACGAAATCTCGAAAACTACATCACCTATGAAGCTGAAATTTGTCTGGAATGTAGTTTATAGGTAGAAAACGCCAGCTAAGAAAGTATTTTGTGATAGGTGCATGGTGGAGCATACTTCTCCTACAGACTCACGAAATCTACACTTTCATTCCGATCTTCACGAAAATCTACATACTTGACCTTCAAAACAAGAGGAAGGTCACCGTCTACCTTATGTTTCATATGGTGCATGGGGGAGGGTACTTTGCAACATAAAAATGGATCCCTAAATACCATGGTTGCGCCATCGCGTGAGAACGGCTCGACCGATTTCAAAGTTGTTTTTTTTTTTTTTTTTTTTTTTTTTTTGCCTTAAGGGGTTACAGATATGAAAGTAGCAAGAATGATTGCAGGTACTAATAGATGCGAACAATGGCAGGAGGGCGTCCATAATGAGGAAATCAAAGAAGAAACTGGGAATGAACACCATATATGAAGCAACGAACAGACTTAGATGGTGGGGTCTTGTTACACGCATGGAAGCAACAAGGTTACCTAAGAGACTCACGAGCTCGGCAGCGGAGGGTAAGAGGAGTCGCGATAGACCAAGAAGAAAGTACTTAGATTAGGTGCGGAGTGAGTTTGAAGTAGAAGGCATAACATCAGACGAGGCATTGTGAGATTACAGCCCAATAGAAATACCGGTAATTAATAGCATTTGATAATTAAACAGTATGAAGTTCACTGCAAACATTGACCATGCCAATGCACTAAATGTTACACAATTTTATTCTTATTAATTATGGTAGCAATGTATGTACGCAGTTGGGTGACAACATTTATAGTTAGGCCAAAGGTAGAATTTCTCCACGTTGAGATTTGCTGTGTGCTTGTAGCTGACGGGAGGCCAGCGAGCAGGCCGACGTTGGTGGCTTGTTCCAGCTTAGGATTTTACAGTTCGTTTCCGGTGAGGGGAGAGAGGGACAATGGCGAGTGCCAGGCACAGTGCAATGCACAAATATTGTAATACTACTGGCATTTGAAGTAATACGATGCAGTTAGGAACCTTTAAGGCCCTCATTACAAAATAGCCTGTTGACAAATAAACTATACATTAGCTGATATAGTCACATCTGACGTAATATGTTTAATTGACAATGAAAAGTAATAAATTACCAATAAATACAAGACAGTTACACAACTAGCATGGCAATGTTTGTTTATAAAAATAATATATTAACTATTTCTCATTTTATTTTCAATTAATCTTGTGTAATTTACCTTGAAAGATTCAGTTAAATCACTTATCTGTGGTATAAGAAATTGCACGATTATGATAAACAGTACAAAGGATGTTTATACTAATATAAAAACGTAAGAAAATATTTGTTTAATGTGTAGTGTAATTATTTTGATTTTAAGTAAAGTTTTAGAAATGTATTGGCTGAGCGCTGTATGTTGGCAAATCGGTTAGAACAGTTCACATGCGGAAGTTGATGACGTAGGGGAAAAAACCCCAGCAGTTGAGCTTTTGGCGCGTGCGCGCGCGCGCGCGAGGGCAGGAAGTGAGGACTCCAGAGCACGTGGTGTGGCTGGCCGGGCGGCGTCGCGCTGCATCAGTCGGCATGTGGATCTCGAGGTGGTGACTTGAGTTTTGTGTGTGGCAATCGCCACGTGTGGTTGCTCGTCGTAGACTGCACCAAGTTAAATCGAGTGCTACTGTGTGTTTGTGAATATTTAGCCGGTGCAACAAGGTGTGCATCGCATTGAATTAAAGTAACTTTGATTTGTTAATGTAACACGTGTCGTCGCATAGGCATGAACATAAACGGTGTTTGTGACAGCCACGTGGTGTGAAATCAATTCGCGACAAATATTCATTTTGTCTGGGGGCTCACGAGCTATAACTTTATTTGGTACATTTACCGACGTACAGACGCGACAGCCACAGGGTTCAAATATCGTGAAATAAACAACATAAAGTGAACTTTCACGTGTTTTCAAAAATAGTAGTTAGTACACCCTTTTCTCTCATGAACTTGATTTTATTATGAATTTGTTTTGTTAATCATATGCAGGGAAGGAAAGCTGCGAACGTGTGATATCATCCCCTAGAAAACGAGTCAATCTCAATCACAGTTCCAGTGTTTTTGCATGTTTAGGAAATTGGTTCGCAGCTGGTGGTTGTGAGTTTAAAAAAAATTAAACTTTCTCTATTTTAAACTCTCACCCTGACCTTCACCCTCGCATTTGGGGGCTCGTCCGGGATAAGTTCACGTTGGACTTGCTCGGACGGAGACATTAGGGTGTGTATAGGACAGTGAACAGTTACGAACAGTTGCAAACAAGTGCGCGGACGCGACGGACAATTTCAAGTGTATGTGGCGGCTGGCAGCAGCGAGCGGGATAAATTCACACTGGTCTTGCTCGGACAGAGAGGTAGGGTGTGCTTAGGACAGTGATAGTGGACAAAACAGCATAATCGGACGATACGTAAACGCGTCGCGCGGTTAACGACGGTTGGTGACTGGCAGAGTTCGGGCGCGGGCATCCATAACAGGCGATCGACGGCGCATCGGCCCGGCAGCAGTGAGCGGCGGCGCGCGGGATCCACGCACTCAAATTTCATCTTCGGCAACGGACGGCAGTGATCGTGGGGACTTCGCAAGTCCTCAACGGAGCGTCGGGGCCCAGCAGCTTCGATTCTACAAAGGATAAGGGATGCAGTGAGGACATATTCCAGCCACAGCTTCTACAACAGACGGCAGCGAGCGTTGGGGACGTCGCAGCTCGTTGCAGCAACTTGTGGATTAAAAGATAAGTAAAGCAGCTGGCGCTATAAATTCTTGTGTGTTAATCAAGCTTTCTTGTGGTACTAAATCATGGAGCAGGTTTTCAAAAAGTCGCCAAGCGACGTAGATTCAGAAAGTAGCATACCAGAAAGTCCAGAGAGGGTAAATACTGGGGGAATGTTGTTGACACCGGAGATGTTAGCAGCCATGTTAGCGAGTTTTAGATCAAATTTAGAATCAAAAATAGAAAATTCAAACTTACATTTAGAATCAAATTTAAGATCAGAAATAGGAACTGTAAAATCAGAAATAGAAACTGTAAAATCAGAATTGAAAGCAGACTTTAAGGCAGACATTGGGGCACTACAAAATTCAATGCTTGGATTAAAGACAGAAATAATCACAGACATTGACAAAAAGATAGGAAGTCTAACAGAACGGTTTGAAAATAGGGAAAAGGAGATACATGCCAGAATTGGTGCTATTGAGACTGAGGTAGGAGGCAAGTTAGATGCTGTGAAACAAATATGTGATCACAGGAATGAGGGCATTATGCAAGCGTTGGCTGAGGTTGACAAGAGGATGGTGGCAGGTATTGAGCAAACAAAAACTTTGTTGTCAGGAAAATTAGAGAATACAGAATGTAACTTTAGGAAAAAGATAGAACAAGTAGTGACAGTAAACAATACTGAGATTGAGAAGGTGAACACTAGAATAAATAATCTAGAATTGGGTACTACATCAGGAAACACTAATTGGTCCATGGTGCAGACACCTAATGGCAAAACGTTTTCAGGAGTGGGTAATTATCATCCAGTAGATTTTTTGGCTGCATGCAAGGACCAATTTGTGCCTGGTATGTCAGACCAGTGTAAAGTGAAGTTAGCAAAGAGAATGCTTGACTGTTCTGCTCAATCTTGGGCAAATCAGTGTGCTGATAAATTTGTTAGTTTTGAGGCGTTTGAAAAATTGTTTTTAAATAAGTATTGGGGGGAGGCCAAGCAAGTTAAGATACAAAATGAATTCTTGAATGGGCCAAACTATGTGAAAGGGAAACAGAGCATGAAGGGATTTTGTCAGGAGGAACTTGAGAAACTAGTGCATTTAGATACACCTTTGAGTCTTTTAGCAGTAATTTCCACTTTGTGTAGGAGGTTACCTGCAGATTTGCATTGGCAGTTAATTCACCATCCCACAGATTCAGCTGAGAATTTCATTGAATTTGTAGAAAAGATAGACCAGGGTTTAGTTATGGAACGACAGCTCAGGGGAACACAGCATGTGAACCACAATGAAAACAGAGGCAGTAGAAATGTGGGTCACAACCAGGGAAACCACGATAGAGAGAGGAATTTAAATGAAAATTGGAGAGGTAACAATAACAGAGGAGACAACTGGGAGAATAGAAGCCAGAGGGAAACATGGGAAAATGATTGGAGAAATCAAAGGCAGGAAGGTGGAAATAGGAATGGGGATAACAGTAGGAGAGAAAATCAGAGACAGAATCAGGGAACCTAAGATTTGTTCCAATTGAGGTCCGCTTTGGGACAAGGAACTATTCTAATAACAGGACCAGAAGATGGGATATCAGGGGATCTAATGACCATAATTACAGTAGGAATAGATATGGGGAGAGAAGGGAGGAAAAACTATGTCACATGGACAGAGATGATGATAGGAAAGAGGAAGTAGGAGTTCACAAGGGCAAGGATAAAGAAAAGAGGGAAGAAAACATAAATAGAGCAAACAAGGAAAGGGAGAAAAGAGAGGAAAGTATGTGTCAGATGGATGCTGTTATAGGTAGTGAGGAAATTTTTGGGGATTGGTTTATGCAACATGACAAAAGAGAGGCAAACAGGAGGAGAATGGATAGGAATGAGGACAGTAAAGGGGAATATGATGTACAAAATTTATTTGATAATAACATTAAAGAAGATAAAAACAGTGTTGGGTTAGCCTTAGTTTTGGATAGGTCAGAGGCACAAGTGTTGACTGAATGTGAAAGTATGAATGTAAATATTGATGGTACTGGAGCCAGCATAGATGGTGTTGAGTGTGTGAATGAGAATGAATGGAGTTCTGAATTTCAAAAAATTAAATGTGATCCAGTAAAAACATTAAATGGCACTGGGTCTAGTATGAATAATGAGAGAAATGTGAATGTTTCTGAAGTAGGTGAAATTGTCAATACTGATGTACACCCACCTGTAACTGATGATGTGTTGGGACAGGACAGAGGTATTATTGAGAAGATAAAGTTAATTAGGAAGTGGGCACCAGATGATTGGCTATTACACAAATATGAGTATTTGGACCAACTTGGGAAGCAATGTAATAGGGATCAAATTTACTATAGCCTGGTAAAAGACTTAGTGAGTGGGGACAATGATTACAATGAATTAAGGGGATTAGGCATGTGTGCTGTAGACCAAAATGAAGTAGATGAGGGATTTTGTGTATTACAGGAGGGAATAGATAATGATAAGGAGAGTGTACAAACTTTTGTAGTATACAACAATGAAAATTGTAAGGAAATTGATTGTGATGGGGTAGGAGCAGGGTGGATTGATAAAGAAGTAAGTGAATATGGTCCAGATGATTGGGTCCAACTCCTTAGACATTTAAAATCAGTGGAGCCAGTAACATGGGTAGAAGAGAAATTATGGATATGCAAGGAAACTTGGGGAGTTGAGTGCAATAAACTCAGAATTTGGGAAAGCATTCAGTAAAATATTTGGAAATGATGAGGACATACAACCATATTGTTATGTAGGGGAAGTAAATACTATGGTTAGGAACTGTATGCAAGAAATTGAGGAGGATTTGTTGGCAGAAAATGAACTTAAGGAAGATGTCATTGAAAATGTACAGCCCGTTATAAATGTTAAGGTAGAAGGGGTCTGTGAAACTGCATTGATTGATACTGGAAGTTCAATTAGTGGTATCTCAGAGGATTTCTACAATCAAATCAAGAGTACAGGGACAGTAGAGTTTCCAGTCACTGGGGTACGGATAAAGATTGCTACTGGCACTTATAGCAAACCAGGGAATAAGGAAGTAGTGTTAGACTTGATGATTGAGGATGAATTGTTTAGTCAAGGTTTACTTGTCATAAAGGGACTTTGCATAAATTTAGTGTTGGGAAATGATTTTTTGTGCAAATATGGGGCACAACTAGACTATAAGGATAAAGTGCTAGAATTAAGTCTGGAGTGATGCATGAAGAGGGTGAAATTCAAAAATTTTATAAGTGATAAAGATTTAATGGCATGTTTACACAAGTAACTGTCATGAAGTATAGATTCAGTGCATTGTAGATAGTAGGTTAATAATTTGTGTATATTTATTCTGTGGTCTGTGTTAGTATCTACTTGTGTGTTTAGATTTAAGCATTGGGGTCAAGTTTACAAGTAATCTTTGTAAATGTTTTTCTTTTGTTGTTTGTGTTAAAACATGTGCTTGTATCAGATTTGCAGTTCAACAGTGGTACATGAGGTAAATAAGTATGTATGTATGCCAACACCAAAGGATAGAGGAAGTGGGAGTGTACTGTTTATGTGTGTGTATATGTGAGCAGGGCTGGATATGTGATGTGAGTTGTGGGGTGACTCGGAGAATGAGAAAGTGGTGGACATTGATGCAGGCAGTGGGGTCTGTGGCTTAGATAAATTGTGATGAAAATGTCAGCTGACAGTGTTGCATATGTGGGTGTGACTGACCATATGGGTCAGAAGTGAGGAATGTATGTTTGTTGTGGCTGTTTTGGCTAAAGGTGGGTTGGATTGAGAAATGTTTCAATGAAAGAAAGTGTTTGCTCTTTAATGTCTGTCTCTTTGAGTGTTTGGTAGGTAATGTGTCTAATAGGGAATGCTCTCTGTATTGTTATATTAAACTGATTCTGATAACACATTTTGGTTTCTTTAATGGTGCTCAACTGTTGACTGAACAATTTCTGCAACAACAGTTGATGAGAACTATTTTTCTGTCTAGCCTGAGTATCAATAGTGTTTGGTGATACTTTATTTAAAAATGTAGATGTTTTGTGAGAAACTAATTTTGAAATTAGACTTTAACCTTAGATATTTTATTGTGGAGAGTACTTGTGGAAAGGACATGAGGCTGATGACAGGGATCCAAATTTAATCTCACACCAGCAAAAATAAATTTTTTGGTGCAAGGGGGTAGGATTTGTATTTATGCTTGTAGGTGTCATTTTGATAGAACAGAAAATTCTCTATGATAACATTCTTTTGGTAGCATTATTTGAACTTTAAGATATATTTTAACACAGGCAGGTTGTTGGTATTGTATTTGATGGAGTAATACTCCAAGTATGCCACATATTTTCTTGTCTGTTTCATCTGAAGCTATGGCTGATGAGAGTGCAGACATGGTGGTTTGGGTTGATCTGATAATGACTAACACAAACCACTTTGAGTTCTTAATTCTGTTGATTTGCATGTTACTGTACATGTCTCAATGCTTAGTTTCAATTGCACCAAGTCTGGATGGCAGAGGGGTGGAATACAAATCCAACCGAATCCTGGTGTCCAGACAAACTTTGTCTATGTTGACTCATGAGTGCCTTCTGCTCTTCCTGTTCCATGTAGGGTGCATATGACGTGTGTGAACAAGAACGCTTGATCCAGTGCCATGAATCTAAGCTGCAACAGCATGTTGGTTGAAATGACGGAGACATAGGACCGTACACCATGGACCAGAGTTGCTGCAACGATGACTCTGGGGTTCTCAGTGTCAAAGTGGTGAGAGATTTCCTTTAAACAAGTGGAGTGTACACCGTCAAAAGTTTTTATACTGAGAATTCTAGTTTTTCCATGTAGGACAAGGTTCTCTAAAGACTAAAGTTTAATAATATTATAAATTTGGTGCCAATTCTGTGTATAAACAGCAGGCACACTTAAATTTCATGGATGTAATTAGTTATAAGGCTTCTTTTCTTAAAAATATGCACACACTATAAGTGGTCTTAATGGTACAAATATTGGGAAATAATCTCACTGCCCTGTTTATTTATTTATTTATTTTGCATTAGTTGAGGTCATAATTGGTATAGCGTTTGAGTCAATCCGATTACATAATTTCGTAATTTTAAATTTTGCTCATTTGAAAGTATTAATTTTGGTGCTACTTGCGCCATCCTGCACATGTTTTTGATGCCGCAAGTGGGGGTATTGTGAGATTACAGCCCAATAGAAATACTGGTAATTAATAGCATTTGATAATTAAACAGTGTGAAGTTCACTGCAAACATTGACCATGCCAATGCACTAAATGTTACACAATTTTATTCTTATTAATTATGGTAGCAATGTATGTACGCAGTTGGGTGACAACATTTATAGTTAGGCCAAAGGTAGAATTTCTCCACGTTGAGATTTGCTGTGTGCTTGTAGCTGACGGGAGGCCAGTGAGCAGGCCGACGTTGGTGGCTTGTTCCAGCTTAGGATTTTACAGTTCGTTTCCGGTGAGGGGAGAGAGGGACAATGGCGAGTGCCAGGCACAGTGCAATGCACAAATATTGTAATACTACTGGCATTTGAAGTAATACGATGCAGTTAGGAACCTTTAAGGCCCTCATTACAAAATAGCCTGTTGACAAATAAACTATACATTAGCTGATATAGTCACATCTGACGTAATATGTTTAATTGACAATGAAAAGTAATAAATTACCAATAAATACAAGACAGTTACACAACTAGCATGGCACTGTTTGTTTATAAAAATAATATATTAACTATTTCTCATTTTATTTTCAATTAATCTTGTGTAATTTACCTTGAAAGATTCAGTTAAATCACTTATCTGTGGTATAAGAAATTGCACGATTATGATAAACAGTACAAAGGATGTTTATACTAATATAAAAACGTAAGAAAATATTTGTTTAATGTGTAGTGTAATTATTTTGATTTTAAGTAAAGTTTTAGAAATGTATTGGCTGAGCGCTGTATGTTGGCAAATCGGTTAGAACAGTTCACATACGGAAGTTGATGACGTAGGGGAAAAAACCCCAGCAGTTGAGCTTTTGGCGCGTGCGCGCGCGCGCGCGTGGGCAGGAAGTGAGGACTCCAGAGCACGTGGTGTGGCTGGCCGGGCGGCGTCGCGCTGCATCAGTCGGCATGTGGATCTCGAGGTGGTGACTTGAGTTTTGTGTGTGGCAATCGCCACGTGTGGTTGCTCGTCGTAGACTGCACCAAGTTAAATCGAGTGCTACTGTGTGTTTGTGAATATTTAGCCGGTGCAACAAGGTGTGCATCGCATTGAATTAAAGTAACTTTGATTTGTTAATGTAACACGTGTCGTCGCATAGGCATGAACATAAACGGTGTTTGTGACAGCCACGTGGTGTGAAATCAATTCGCGACAAATATTCATTTTGTCTGGGGGCTCACGAGCTATAACTTTATTTGGTACATTTACCGACGTACAGACGCGACAGCCACAGGGTTCAAATATCGTGAAATAAACAACATAAAGTGAACTTTCACGTGTTTTCAAAAATAGTAGATAGTACACCCTTTTCTCTCATGAACTTGATTTTATTATGAATTTGTTTTGTTAATCATATTCAGGGAAGGAAAGCTGCGAACGTGTGATATCATCCCCTAGAAAACGAGTCAATCTCAATCACAGTTCCAGTGTTTTTGCATGTTTAGGAAATTGGTTCGCAGCTGGTGGTTGTGAGTTTAAAAAAAATTAAACTTTCTCTATTTTAAACTCTCACCCCGACCTTCACCCTCGCAGCATCAATGTTAGCATTGAATAGGGGATCATGGAGCAATTTTATTAGAGGTACTATGCTCCAGACTGAGCAGTCTCTAATGATGATGATGATGAATTTTTTTCTTTTCGTTGTTGTTGTTTCGTTATTTTCAGAACAAGGGTTGTATGAAATAAAACTGGAATATTTGAGAACAACAAAGTGTGTTATTCAATGTGACCTAGCGTTTCTATTGCATAAAAATCTATAGTTTTGTTCCAATATTGATGAAATTTTGGACACTCTACCTTAAAAACAAGAGGAATATCACTGTCTGTACAAATTTTCCTTCGGTGCATGGTGGAGGGTACTTACGGAATTTTACAAATGCATAGTTTTGCTCCAATCTTTGTGAATTTTTGCACTCATGACTCTTAAACCAAGAGCAAGATCACTGGGTACATAAATTTTTGTATGGTACATGACAGAAAACTTCACCGAGAGAGGGAAAGGTGGAAACGAACAGAGACATGGGAGAGAAAGAGGTGGGTGCAGAGAGAGAGAGAGGGGGGGAAAAGGGGATGTGGATTACGAGAGCATAGGATAAATAAACACCCGAGCAACGCCGAGTTTACAGCTAGTAAATAATAAAAATTATGGGCGATACGATTACGACTCTACTATTGTGATAATATCTATGCACCCAACACGTAATATTCTTTCTGAGCCGTCGCGGAGAGGCCGAGCGCATTGAGGCGCTATGCTCCGATGCGCGAGGCCAATTCCCGTCGGGGGTTCGAATCCTCCCTCCGGCTTGGACGTTTGTGTTGTCTTTAGTATAAGTTATAAGTAATTTGTAAGTTTAGGGACTGATGACCCCGCAATAAGCCCCATAAGCTCAACAAAACAAATAAAAAAAATTCTTTCTGGCCATATTTTTACAAACAGCCAAAATTATTTGATATTTGAGATTATCTTTTACCTCTTTAAACTATTATTTTAATGTCTCTCACACATTTTCCTTTTTTCCGTTAAAATATTATCACCTGTCTTACCTTGGTAGTTTGTGCAAAGTTCATTTTCTTTGCCTGTACTGGTTACAAATGACTATAGCCTGGAAGGAACGTAGCGTACATTTGGCGCTCTGAAATCAGACACGTGATATCCCTCGCCCGAAACTCTCTTTTGCATACGCTATATTGCTTTGTGTATTTGATGATTTCCTTATTATAACGCAAGAGTTGACATTTCAAAGCAATGGTGCACTGAAAACTGTCAAAAAGACGTGGTTCTTAGGACAATGAATTATAATCAAATGTCTAAAAAGCCGCGGCGGAGTGGCCGAGAGCATTGAGGCGCTATGCTCCGATGCGCGAGGCCGTTCATCGTCGGGGGTTCGAATCCTCCCTAGGGCATGGATGTTTGTGCTATCTTTAGTATAACTTAGTGTATAAATAGTTTGTACGTTTATGGACTGATGACCTCGCAGTTAAGTCCCATAAAGCTTAAGAAACATTTGAACATTTGAAATCTTTTTTAAAATATGCCAATCCAAAAGGAGTCTGAGCGTAGACAGTAACTAATTTGTAAATCTGCTCTAACCACGGTGTAAAAGTTTAAAATCGCCACCCCCATCGAAAAGGCAATCATTGGCGCAAATACTAAAAAGCCTCGTTGCTCTAAGCTCATTACGAAAAAACTTTTCAATAGGAGACTTTGCGATGGTATTGTATCCAGGAGTGCATGTCGTGGACAGTGTGATATACGCCTGGCGCACCAGGAGCAGCTGTCGCCGTATTTGAGGTGCTGGCTGGGCATCTTCAGCACAGAGACTTGGTATTGGGTTGGTCCGGAATGCCCCAGTAGCTAACCTAATTCCTTCATGATGCATCACGTTCACCATCTTAAAATCAAGTCTTGCAGACCCATACACCGTGAACCCATAATCAAGCCGGGATCGCACAAATGCTTTATAAACTGGAGAAGACAAGTCGTGTCATCTCCTCACGGCGTGCGGCTAAGACATTTTAAAAGACTCGGTGCTCTAAAGCACTGTCTATTTGACTCCTTCAGGTGTGGGAACCGTAAAATTTTAATGTCAAATAAAAGGCCAGGACACCTCACAGTGTCCTTCAAATTCAGAACGGAGTCCCTCAGTCATAGTTCAGGTAAATTAAAAACAGTACGTGAACGGTTAAAAAGAACAGACACGGACTTCTCAATGGAAAAACTTAAAACCAGTCTTTTCTGCCCATGCTTCCAACCGTCGAAGAGTTAGTTGTGACTGACGGGTTGTCGTTGCAAGGTTGGAAGAAGATGAAAAGACAGAGAAGTTATCAACAATTAAAGAACAATGGACAGGACTTCTCACGACGTATGTAAGACTGTTAACTGCTTCGGCAAACAAGGTCACACTACCCTGAGGGACAGTTTTCTCTTGCTCAAAACGATCAGAAAGGATGTTGTCGACTCGCTACCCTCAATAGCGTTGAGAAAAGAAGGACTAAATAAAGAAGTGAAGAGGTCCACGAAACACCCATTCGTGGAGTTGCTGAATGATGAGATGTCTCCAAGTTATATTGTAGCCTTTCTCGATTTCAAAACAGATACTCAAAAGGTGATACCGATGCAGGAAAGCCCGTTGTATAGCCGCTTCTAGGAAGGCCAGTTTTTCAAAGGTGGAACGATATTTCCTGAACCCACACTGAAAGCAGCTAAGAATGCCTGGATACCATCATCCAGATAAGACGGCGGTCTAAGGTCTTTCCCACGCAGCTAATGAGAGCAACACTATGATAGCTGCTTAGGCACCTGCAGTCTTTTCCAGGTTTTAATAAAGGAATTAATATTGCCTTCCTCCATGAGTCTAGAAAGTGTCTTGATGCCCAGATTACATTAAAATGATTGAGGAAGATTTGCTTGATACGTCTCGTAAGGTTCCGCAGCATACTGTAATGAATACTATCATCACCAGGGGACGTGTCACGAGCCACAGATAGCGCAGAACCCAACTCCCACATGTGGAAGCAGAAGTTATAAGTCTCATTCATGGTGGACCGGAAGTCGAAGATGTTCCTTTCAGCAGCCACTCTGTGGCGTCGGAAGCCTGGATCCTGACTGTCGGTGGCAGTTCTACCACATTTCTCTAACAGAACAGACGATTTTTCTCACCTTAAGTTACGTGCAAGGATTGATCTGTAAGTTTGTACCATAAAATGGTTGGTTCTGCAAGGTGGAAAAATCTGCCATCACACGTAGCCTAGACATTAGAAAGGAGAACACGTTTCAATTCAAGACAGGTAATAGGTTCTTAGCTGTCGTTGCGAATGAACCAAACTACCACTCCCGTAAGAGAAACAATAATAGAAATAATTAAACTGACAAATGACCTTACCAGATACGGGAATGGTGTATGTAGCGGTACTTCAGTAAAAAGAGTTTGCTACTAAATGAAAAATAATTTATTACCCTTTAAATTGAATGCAAATTGCAAGTTAAAAATTACAAAAAAACGTATACTAACATTTAAGTTGAAAAAGTAAAAGCATAGGCCTTAGTTACGGTAATGGTGACGCTTTGTTACTCCACATCTTAATAAATCCAAACAATAATAAAACAAATGAAATAATGTATAACAAGAAAAATATGTCGTTAATAAATTGGAGGATGGATGAGATTCCGCGCCTATACTTAATCTTACAATTGAAGTTAAAGAGTAGAGGAAATAACATTTATGAAATAAATAATGTTGTGCTGTTATCGCTGCCGGTCTACGGAAACGAATCAGAAATCTGCTTTGAGTACGCACACTTATACCATTAGCATCGACGGCTGCTGACTGCATCTGCCACTCTGAAGGCAGAGCTGCCTTATAACATCCTGATGGTTCGTCATTCCACCAATGGAAGGGCTGCCGTTTCGGTTATCCCGATGACTGCAGTGTGGATGCATCAGCAGCATGGATTATTGTGTGGGTTATCCACCCACTCCTGGACATTGATGTGACATTCAGACACTTCATGTTGGCTGCATAGTGTCCAGTCTGCTCTATTAAGCACCCATCGGGGTGGTTGTCTGACAGCAGCCATTCCATCTGGCTGGTGTATCGAGATTTGGATGTG
This sequence comes from Locusta migratoria, assembly GCA_026315105.1. Taxonomy (NCBI): domain Eukaryota; kingdom Metazoa; phylum Arthropoda; class Insecta; order Orthoptera; family Acrididae; genus Locusta; species Locusta migratoria. Next base: position 665,330,853 of record CM048755.1, on the reverse strand, counting down.
ATCACTATCATGCAGGTCGTTGACCATTTCCCATTGACTAGTGGGACAAGGGCGGGAGAGCAAAGCTACAGATCGGTGGCAGAAAATGATCATGTTTGACCTGGCCTGTATTTAATAAGTGTGCACTAGAGGACATGAGAAGAGCTCTACCCCTGGGGCAGGTAGTTGCAGAGCCCCGAAGCACATTATGTGCATTAAAATCACCACAGAGACTGAATGGTTGGGGGAACTCGATAAGAAGATTATCGAGAGCTGCTTCACGACCATGTCATGGGGAGGCAGATACAGGGAGCATATAGTCAGTCTATGGGGTGCATTGACTGACAATGCGACTGCTTGGAGGCTTGCGGTGAGGGAGAGAGAAGTTCAGAGTGATATGCCGTGCTGACAAAAACAGCCACTCCTCTTCTGTCTCTCACTCCAATAATGTCATCCTTTCTGTATAGATTGTAGCCACTGATCTCAGGGTCTATGGTGCTTGAAATTCATCTCCTGGGAATATATACACAGAGGTCTATCTGGAGATAATAATAATAATAATAATAATAATAATAATAATAATAATAATAATGTCATCCTTTCTGTATAGATTGTAGCCACTGATCTCAGAGTCTATGGGGCTTGAAACTCGTCTCCTGGGAATATATACATAGAGGTTTATCTGGAGATAGTACATATAGTTCCTCTACAAGCATCCTGAACCCCTGCAGGTTCCAAAGAAGTATGGGAACCATCTATAAAGGTGGTAGAACTTTCATCATCTCTTTCTGTGGGGGCTGAGAACCTGAGATGGGTGGAGGCTCACCCTCAGGGTGTGATGGTTGCCCGTAGCATTCCATTAACTCTGGAGAAGTGCCAGGAGGGTAGGTCATAGACTGACCTTGACAGGCACCGAGGGGGTATTGCTTGCTTGACTTGCGCTTGACTCATTCCATATTCTTTCTTGTACTTTGAAGTCTTCGTGTTAGCTGACGCAACATTAGGTGTGACAGTGTGGTTTTGCTGCACTGGTCCTGCAACTGAGGCATCAGGAGCTCTTCATGGTCGATAACAGTAGCCTTTTCTAACGTCCAAGGGCGGGGGGAGGGAGCACAGGCTCAGTAACAGCTGCAGCCTTAGAAGTGCACTTAGAAATGCTGGTATTAATGCCAACACTAGCAACCTTTCTTTGTGTGGAGGGATGCATCAGTCCTGGAAACCGCATTGTTAAAAACTGCTGCAAAGTAGGTGACAAATGAAAATAGCTGCATGTCCTTAAAGATCATCTTAGCCTCAGTATAAGAAATTTGCTCCATGGTTTTAATTTCCTGAATCTTTTATTCTTCCCAGTACATACTGCAAGCCCTACTGCGACCGAGTGTTCTCCAGAGCAATTCACATATTTTCGAAGTATTGAACGAGGGATTACATTGTGGGTGGCCTTACCGCATGTGCCACAAGTAGCTTCTCCCTTACAACCTACGTTGGTGTGACCAAAACGCTGGAATTTAAAGCGGCGCATAGGGTTAGGGACATAAGGCCATACTTTTAAACGAAGAAAGCCTGCTTTCACATAATCGGGGACTTTCGGGCTATTAAAGATTAGAATGATGGAGTCGGATTTCATTAACTCCTCAGTTCACTCACCTTTTAATTCGTTCACTGGAATGTCAATGTAACGACACCTATACTATAATTAAGTGTATTATGAGCTGTCTCGATAGCAAATTCTCCAAGTGACTTCACTTTATGTAGGTTTTCTGTTTGTTGCGCAGAAGGTGTGTTACGTTGCACAAGCACATCACAGACTTCAGGTTGCCGGCAATACCCTCTCGTCCCTTATTGTACAACAAGTGAACACCTTTACGAAAGAACCCTCTTTCCAAATAATAATCAAAAACCCAGTCTGCGCTTTTTTACTACTGCCTAATCGCATATCCACAATTCCTGAATCGGGAGGACTGACTTGCTGAGACCTCTTGTTAGAATGGGTGTTGGCAACTTACAAGGGGAAGGCCCATCCCACTTGAAGGATACATCTCGGTCCCACGACCAGCTAGGGATATAAATGTCCAACTAGCCACATTCTGCCTACGCAGCCATGCATCCCATGAGCCTTGGGATTGCGTAGGTTTTTTTTTTTTTTTTTTTTTTTTTTCAAATAGAGGTTTCTACCATCCTCGTGATCCAGGCGGTCAAGCAACGTTCCCCATTGCCTGAGCCACACAACGTTCCACCGCCGAGCCATACGGTGGTTGTGAAGCGTGCCCAGAGGTTACGGTGTCAGTTGGTGATAAAGAGCGCTTTCGCTTTCAGGTAAACATCTGTAAGGTTGAGGCCTCCCCTCTCAGTTGGCAGTGTTAAGGTTTTGTATTCTGAGGCGCTCCAGTCATGGTCTGCACGGCCACTACGGTCGGGGTTCGAATCCCCCCTCGGCCATGGATATTTGTGCCGCCCTTACTGTTAGCTAGTTCATAAGTAGTTTGTAAGTTTAGGTACTGATGACCCCGTAGTTAAGTCCCATAAGCTATACAAACATTTGAACATTTTGAACGGTTCTTTTCAGAACCATCAACCTAGAGACGAGAAACAACAAGTCACCATTATGCAACTTTAAGGCGTAAGTTCTGCCAAATGCCAGTTACAAATGCATTTTTTACAAATGTTTATAAAGCTTAATGGACTTAACTGTGGGGTCATCAGTCCCTAAAGTTGCAAACTACTTATGAACCACCTTACACTAAAGACGACACAAACATCCATGCCCGAGGGAGGATTCGAACCCCCGACGGCGGACTGCCGCGCGCACCGCAACACGGCACTCCAGCACGCGCGGCTAATCCGCCGCGGCCCAAATGCCAGTATCTGCGAAAACAACTACATGACCTTAAAATTGACGTTGTTAATGTTCAAGAAAGTACAAAATACAAAAAGGACCTTCAACGTAGAGGACGAATACTCGATTATAACTGATCGAAGCTATCCACCATCCACAATATGTCATAGCCACTTATGTGACGTCAAGTTTAAATGTAGTGCAAGTAATTAATTGTACAGAAGTTGGCGTCATTTATACAATAGCAGTTCTGATAAACGATTTAAAAATTGTCAATCTTTATAAGCCTCCGGGTGTGAACTGGGGTCCTATAGTACTGCCTGCTTTTGACCACCCTTGTATATATACTGGGGACTTCAACAGTCATCACACAAACTGGAGGTATGACACCGCGGATGTGAATGGATAGACCCTAGTTCAATGGGCAGAAATTACCAATATGCATTTGGTTTTTGATGTAAAAGATAATGGAACCTTCTACTCTGCACGCTGGAATAATGATTATAACCCAGACTTCACAATTGTGTCTAAAGATAGGCTGGACCAACCACTCAGTACCACTCGTATTGTTCTGCCCGACTTCCCAAACAGTCAACACCGACTTGTTATGGTGGAAATTGTTTTGAAAATTCCCTTTGAAAATCAATGCCTTTACCCTGTTGGAACTTCCAACAGACCAAATGGGATGGATTCATAAAAGACCTTGACTCCAGTTTAGCTGCGAAGAACCTTCAACCGACAGCAAATAACTACGACAAATTTGTTAATCTAGTTATCAAAGCTGATAAGCCAAACATTCCTAGGGGTTACAGAAAGGAATATGTACGTGGATTGATGGAAAAAAGTGAGGCCCTATACCAAGAATGCCAAAGTTCTGGAAATCAAACAGTGGGCTCACAGTTACTCCACTCCTTAAACAACAACAGACGAGAGATATGGGAAGCAACACTCAAAGAATTGAACTTCTCAAAGTCAAGCAGGAAAGCCTGGAGAATCTTAAATGGTCTAAGTAGCTGAATGGTCGACAAGAACGGACTTTAAAGTTTGATTTTACCTTATTATGTATACTTGAGTATTGTATAAAATTACCATACGATAAATAACTTATTTCAATGTCAGCTGTTTTATCATTCGTGCAATGGTTTAGAGGAGGAACTACTGTGCAATCCCTCCAGGCAAATCCCGGGATGGTTCCTTTGGAAGGGTACGGGCGATTTCCTGTCCCACGGGTAAGAAACGAGTCCGAGATGGTGCTCCGTCTCTAATGAGCACGCTGTCGACGGAACGTTAATTCCTGATCTTCATCACACAGTCGCCAGTACTGGTCGCGTTCAGCACAGCCTGAACAAAGGTAGCGTTCCTCTGTTGGTATGAGCCCTGCTGATGGCCAGGACACACAAGCCGCGCCGCTCGCGAGCCAGAAGAGAATGAGCTGCTGACAGGTCCGAACGGCTATCTGCAGCCGCGCTATTTTAAGTACTTCCTACACCTCTCGAATGCTGCCCGCCCAAGATTTACGCCGCCAACACGACAGCGAAAGTGCTCTTACATGTGTTCATTTAGATTACCACTCTTCTAGCTGTGTGACACTGCGTGTTTGTTATCTTTCGGTAGAGACCACGCCCCCTCAAGGGAAAGGAAGGGGAACATCATGTCTAAGGATAGATTCACAAACACATCCGTCAGTAGCACCCGGCACAGTAAAGAACAATGGCACAAAAGCGTTCATCAGACAGTTACTTTCACATTGCCTTCGGAACTTATAACTATGATTGTTTTGTTTGTATTGTCCATTGTTTCCCCGAGCATAAGCAGAGGTAAATCCAACCTCCGAAGAAATATACAGGAGTCATCGGATAAGTCCAGAATTCCTCATTCGTAGAGGCCCAGTTTAGCGCGCTCTACGTCAGGTGTGTGGTGGGGAAAGTTTTGGCGGGGCCTTACGGCTTCACTCTTGCTGCAACAGTGGAAGTAAGTACTTCGTCGAATCATGCTGACGGGAAGGCATGCTGTTAGAATTTCGCTTTCTTTGTGATCAGGCAGACTTGGTTTTTCAGTGATGGTTTTCTTGAGTAATTCTTTCGCTATGCAAGGCGACGTGTTTCTTAATTTACAGAACTCGAGTAATTCAGTGTAAATTTCGTATTTGCATGTTCACTCTGGTCATGGTTTTGGTCTGGTTTTTCTCAAGTTAGAATACTCGTGTGTGGCCTTCAGCCTTTGTGTGCACTTAGTATGTTTAAATTTTCTTGTTGTTTTTTAACTAACATTTTCGTGGCGCATCTGTATCCGCGAGTATGCTAAATATTTCTCAGATTTTCTAGTTTGATTCCATCTTTCCTGTCTTGTATAACCTATTGCACCATGTGCTTTCGTAATGGTCATTACTTCGGCCTTCAGCCATGCGTTTATTAATACTAGCTTCCTTCTATATGAATTCTCACGTGTGATTTACTTACTTATTCTAAATGAATTTCGTTTGTAAATTCTATGTACTTCCTTGTGGTCTCTCATAACGTGGTACTTACGAAAAGGATTCCACTGCCTCCCTGGCCATAAATTAATTTAGTGTATAGTTATTTTAAATTTGTGCTTCAAGACACCCGCTATCTCGTCAAAACGCCGCCGACGCTTCGTTTGTCACTGCTATGAACTGTTCCTGCATGAGCAATGTACCGCAAGCATTATTCACGTGTCTGGCTTTGAATGAATGTATATGCTTTCATCTATCCATTGTGGGTTTGCAATTTTCCTCCCACGTTACCTCCATATTTATACAGGGCAGGAACAATTTTAACGGGCAATAACTTTATGATTTAATTCACTATTGTACAAGGTGTATGCTTGATTTGGTCTTCCCAAATTTATTTGCTTGTTATTTTATTGAATAGACGATGATTTAAAGTATCAAACCTCTGCTTATATTTTCATGTTCCCCATCCCATATTTTACTATCTATTCATTTATTTTTTTAAATTGATATTGTGTTTGTTAAAACGTGGTTGCTCCCACAGTAGTGAGCAGTTAGATGAATTTCTGTTGCGCAAATACTGTGGCCACTCGCAAAGTAATTTAGAGTAGCAGTGAGCGTTTTATCTTGGATTTGCAGATCTCAACTACCCGAGGTCTTGCTTAGAAAGCATAAAAGGCCACTTTCAAAACAAAATGCTCGGCAGAGATGAAGCGTGTTTCATTCGCGACAAAATAATTAATTTCTATAAAATGCACAAGTGGAGTGTACGCAATCCTCGCCAATTATTGGCAACACTTTTTCAGCAACCCTTGTCAATAAATGTGTGGGCGGGAGTAATCAACGATTACTTTATTGGGCCTTATGTTTTACCTGTACGATTGTTTGGTAACAATTACCAAACTTTGCTACTGGAAACATTGCTACCAACTTTATTAGAAGAAATTCCGTAAAGGCATACCTCATAACATGTTGTTCCTCTACTATGGTGCTCCACTACCTCACATTGGTTAAAAAGTACGAAGATTTTTGAATAAACGATTTCCAGTACGATCGATAGGATGTTTTGGTCCGCGTCGTTGGCCAATAGGCAGTCCTGATTTAAATGAACTGTATTTTTACTTTTGGGGCTACATGAAGGAACTTGTTAACCCTGCGTTACTAACATCTGGTTTTAACGCTCGCTTCTGACACCCGTCTTTCAGGCGGTTCTAAACTTTTGTTAGTACGGAGCGTCAATTCGGCGAGTGTGATTCCAAACGCCGCGGTGGAGTAGCCGAGCGGTCTAAAGCGTCTCGCTGCGGAGCGCGCGGTTGCTCGCCGTGGAGGTTCGAGTCCTCCCTGAGGCATGGGTGTGTGTGTGTTGTCTTTAGGTTAGTTTATCTAGGTTTAAGTAGGTTGTAAGCTACGGACTGATGACCACGCAGTTTCGTCCGATAGATTTACAAACATTTGAACATTTGATTTTGATTCCAAACCAACACTTTACCCGTGTACACTTGTTCATCAATTGTTCCTCAAAACATTACAGCTCACTGACAATTTGAACGTAGCCGTCATTTTGTTGTTGTTTGTTAAGCTTAAAGAGACTTATCTGCGGGGTCATCAGTCCCTACCGTCATTTTGACGGATGTTACTAACAAGAAAAGAACATGGGCTCGAACAAACATATCTGTATGAACGTATGGTTCCGGGATCTCTACACACACCTCAATGTGCTGGTGGGTGTCGTTTTTATGCAAAACTCTGCAATCTTGCTGTAGATAGCACTGTAGACGTAATTGTAGACGCCATACTCAATGCAGAAATCTTAACTATAACTTATGTAATAATCATCTTACATGTTCTTTAGCGTATTGTCGCCAAAAGCCGTGATGATAGTTGCAACTTTAACCTTCTTCTCGGAAGACTGTTGGTATTCACTGCCACTGTTTCCATCGCCTCTTCCCGCGCTTATCGTATCACTACCGCTTGTAATGAGTTGTTCGTCATTATCATCCCTATTATCATTATTATGTGTTAGTGTTACAACAGTATCTAACGTCTGCTCATATTTCTGTACTATAACAGATACGAGAAATCATGCGAATGATTCATCTTCTACACTAATACCATCTTCACGAAGAAGGGTTCTTCGTAACTTCATGTCAACCAATCGCAATACATTAGCAGGACTGATTAGCAATCGCCGTCCCATCTGACGCTTCACCACACAAATAACATCACAAAACGCAACTGCGGAGGCACACTGCACCGTCCCTGCTGGCGAATCGACAAGTCAAAGTGCAATGTGGCAAGGGACACGCAGAGGCCTCTATCGAACGACTGCAGAGTTTTGCAGATGCGGGAGTATCACTAGTGCAATAAGGGATCTTTACAGTATGTCTCATATGATTTTGGTGTATATGTGTTTGTTCGAGCCCAAGTACTTTCCTTGTAAGCTAGGGTTAATGCTCAATGATAAAAAATGAGGTCAAACTTACGCAGAGGATTTGCGATGCTGCCGATACCATAAAGGCAAATGTGAATGCATGCCAACGAGTGCGACGAAACTGAGTTAGGCGTCAAGACTTATGTATAGAAACGAATGGTGATTACTTTTAACGCTTATTGTAGTATTGGCGTGCGAAGAAACAAAGAAATTTGGGTTTTATTTTCGTGGTGGTTCTGCTGCACAAAAAGAAAATAACGTTATGGTCGTATAAGGAAATAGTTGATCTAATATATAAAGCAGAGTGTCCGTATGTTTGTACGTGTTGCATACAAATTTACAGTTTTGTTCCAATCTTTATGAAATTTTTTACACGTAAGCTTCAATCCATGAGGACGGTCGCCGTAAGTGTAAGAATCACGTATGATATATAGTTCACGAGATATGACGTCATAAACAATGAGATGCGAGAAAAACTTCTGCATTTAGCGAAAATGCTGCTCATTTTCTCCTAAACCAATGGACCGATTTCAACCAAATTTGGGATACACATTCCTTACCGTGATGTAACAATTGCTGCAGGGTTAAGAATCACATACGACACATGGTTCAGAAGATATGACGTCATAAACAATAGGAATCGCAAAAAACTGCCACATAATGCGGCAAGACTTTATAAATACGCTATATGAAAATGAGAGTACTTAGTGACTTGCAACAAACTTTAAACATAATTTCAAATCTTCTTTACACTTTTCCTTGCCGACAACCATAGCAAAATGAAAGGAAAAAAGTTTCTCGCTTAGTACTTTTCCGCTGTTTATGGAGTAAAACTACGGCATTCGGATTGACGTTACAATTTATAATTTTACACTACAAATTGTAACCGCAGGAAATTTTACGCACAGTATACACGCATATAGTTGAGTGTAACTTACAAATTGTATCACAGTGCGACACGTAATTCATGAGATATGAGTGCATAAACTGTAACGTTCTTGGAAAACCGATCCATCACGCACCAAGTTTTAATCTATTACTTCTTTACTACTAATTATATTCTCAAGAGATTTTATAGACATACAGCCCTTATACAAATGAATATAAACCGGAAAAATGGCTGGAATAAATAAATAAATACCCGGGCAACGCCGGGATTTCAGCTAGTTGTAAGAATTATCAATGCATGAAATGGTAATTTATTGATTTGATACTAAGAGAAACACATTTTTTTTACGTTTGCTTTACGACCGTGACCTCGATTATGATATTGTTGTAAAAGAGAAAACGTCTGGCTGTACTTAATTCTTTGTTTACAAAAAATAAATCACGCGACTGTTTGCATTGCTCGTTTCAGTAGCGCCTAACCGCCGTGCCGCATCGTTGTACACATCCAATGTTTACATTTCGCGTCGTGTAGTGTATTCTCGCGCGCGCTCTCGCACACACCGGGCGCGTACTCAAGGCGACACGGCTGCAGGGCTCTCTCGCGTATCGTCAGTTGACAGTGTAAACAGAAATACGTCTACTATCAGTCCTGCAAATATTGGTTTTTACGAATACAGAAACAATGAACATCATACAGCGATATTTCATTAGACTTTTTTGTCAAGCACTCAGACACGTACCGTCTGCATTGCTTTGGCAGCTTATACTGTATACGAACTACATCTACTCTTCACTACAGTACGTATAGGCGTTAGCACACCATATTAGCTCACGTTCACCTTACACGTCATTTATTCCTCAAAGTTTCCTGTTCCCCATATGTCACAATTTCGCTATTACTCTACTCACTACCCACTTTTATGTCAGAGGTTCATGACAAGTGCATGGAGAGCGTCTTTTCCCCGTCTCATTTGACACTAATCTAATGATAAATTTTCTTTATATTCTCGAGCTTTTCCTCAGCCCATTTATGCAGTGAGTGAAATGTTTACAATCACCTTGCACTTCTCTTATACACTTTTATCATTAGCACACTACAGTTTACGTAAGTGATGAGCTATGCACTTGCGGCGGCAAAACCAATACATCCATAACTCTGTTCATCACCGTCGATACATCTGCGGCTAATCAGGTCCTCTGTCCTATCACAATTGTGGAGAGATAGTTCCTCTCATAAGTTTTGGGACAAACCCTGGGCACAGAATGTCTGAGTATGAAAGTTAAATACGAAAATAAAGATCCGCGGTGGCCGAGCCGTCTGCGGCGCGCCAGTCACAGTCTGTACGGCCACTACGGTCGGGAGTTCGAATCCCCCCTCGAGCATGGATATTTTTGCCGTCCTTAGTATTAGCTAGTTCATAAGTAGTTTGTAGGTTTAGGGACTGATGACCCCGTAGCTATAAAAAACATTTGAACATTTTGAAAGATGTACGTCTGCAAGTTGTACATGTAGTTATTGGTGATGAACATTGGAGTCACGTATGTTTGACTCTTTACAACAGAAAAAGACCCACTTCTTACTGCGAGATACACTTCGAAAGTTTTGGGACAAATGTTGGCAACCAGGGTCATTGTGCGCCACACATTTGTTATTCGTTACTTCCTGTTATTCCAGTCATTACTTTTCGAGAGATCACAAGAAACACAAGTGTATTTGTATACAATGGTACATTGAGTTAATAAAAAACACTTTTGAACAGAGGCTGTTAGCAATATTCCACCACGAAATGGGAAGAACATGCCGAGAAATAACAGCATTACTGAATATGAAGAAAAGTACTGTAAGAAACACCGTCCGTCGATGTAAATATGAAGACAGGATAGAAAATCTGCCACAGACAGGCCATCCGAATATATTTGTGTGGAAAGGAGAGAGGGCGATAGTACGAAAGGTCAAGAGAGACCCACGAATCATAGGTACACGTATTGCCATTGAGGCTGTGGAAGAGTTTGGGAAGGCCAGTCCTACCACAGTCAGACGAGTACTTTACAGAGATGATTACCCTGGGCGAAGTGCAAGAAGGAATCCTTATATTAGACCAGCCAATAGGACGAAGAGGCTGCTATTCGCAAGTGAACACACAGACAAGAACATGGAGCGGTAGAATCTGTGGTGTCCCTCAAGTCTGAATTGCGCGCTACGTACTTTCGCCGCGCGCCATCTTGCAAGCACAGCGCGGCGATATTAAGACGTCAGCCACGAGCGCCCTCTGCTGCAACCCCGCTCGCGGCCACCACTGAACTGCATCGGCCACTTGGCAATAGGGCAGGCACTAGATAAGACTCTCATCAGTACGCAGGCTTATACCTAGTCTTCACGTTAAACCATGTACGTTTATGTTTGCATTTCAATTGCCTGCAGTTATGAAAGTATTGCATTATTTTTACGAAATATATATCTTGTACTAATCTAGCTTAATGTTTCTAGTTTCTGCTGTTCCACTGGCTGGTCACCTCAGACATCGTACCCGCACACGCGTGCATCCCACTTCCATGTGTCGGTCTCTCTCCACTCGGCCACCGACACCCAGGACAACCAGCGGCGATGAGACACAAAAGAATCAAGTAATTTTTTTTTCGCTTGAATCAAAATTTAATATATCAGGACCGGATGGACTAATAACGGTATGTCGGCAACCCTCCAAAGAACTAAGAAAAATTATATGCAAGCTACAATGCTGCATGGCAGGGGCCATGTTATGGTTTGGGGTTGTCTGTCGGCCCAAGGAGTGGGTGAGCTAGCATTCATTAACGACTCAAGGATTGAAAATGTATACCTGCAGATTCTAACAAACAATTTGAAGAAGAGCGCAGAAAATATGGGGATAGGAGGAGGGATGGAAGGAAGCTTAGGGTTTCACGTCCCGTCGACAGCTTGGCCTTTAGAGACGGAGCTAACGCTCGGAGTTTTGGGTAAGGATGGGGAAGGAAATAGGCCGTGCCCTTTGAAAGGAACCATCCCGGCATTTGCCTGGAGTGATTTAGGAAAATCACGGAAAATCTAAATATGGATGGCCGGAGGTGGATTTGAACCACCATCCTCATAAATGCGAGTCCAGTGCATTACCACTGCACCACCTCGCTCGGTCATAGGGATAGGAGACTGTCTCAGATTTCATCAGGATTACGACCCCAAACATACTGCCTATATAGTACATTTGTGGCTCCTGTACAACTGTCCAAAAGTAGTCAAGCACCTAGCACAAAGTCCGGGCATCAATCCCATATAGAATTTATGGGATAAGTTAGAAAAAAAAAATATTCGAAAAGTCCCCATACAATCCAAACAAGACGTCAGGAGACGACTGCAAGACGATTGGGTATATCTAAGTACAGGATGTCTCACGAAAGACGCCTGACAGGCGTCTGCAGATCGCGCGGTACGGCTCCCGGCCGCCATCACCGCATCTGCTGACCACGGCAGCACGCGATTCTCGGACTCTATTGCGTTTCGGGTGCGTACACTGAGTTAAAGTCTAAAAATCATTGCCATCTGAGCAACCTAAGCTTACCTTTATTTACAGTAGACGTTCAAAATGATGTCCCTCTATCGAAAGAGTGGCCTGACATCTCTTGAACACATTTGCGAACACTCGACGAATTTCGGCTGCCTAAATCTAGTCGAATCTCGTCTTCCAACTCTTCGAGTGTATGGGGATTGCTTGCATACACCTTGTCTTTTAACATTCCCCAAAGATAAAAGTCACGGGGATTTAGATCTGGAGAACGAGGGGGCCAGTCAACTAGCCTATCATCAAAAACACTTCGCATTGCTGCCATAGAAGCATTGGCAATGTGTGGTCTTGCATTGTCCTGTATGAAATAACCGTACAGCTTCCGTTGGGTGAATGTCCTTGAAAAACTGGATGCAGGATATTGTTCACAAACCTGTCAGAATTTATTGTTTCGTGAAAAAAGATTGGCCTCATTATTCGCCTCGCACTAATTGCACACCACACTCCAGTTTTCACGTCTTGAAGATGTCATTGATGTAACTCATGTGGATTTTCTGAGCTCCAACTTCGATTGTTCTGCGATTTTACGTAGCCTGACAAATGCAGCCATGCTTCACCAGAAAAATAAAGCATCTAAGGATCAACTTCCCCATCGTGTACACACTGTAACAGTCAGTTACATTAACGACGTCGGGCAACAGTATCTGAGTTCGTGAGTTGATGCAAATTCAGTTTGTGTTCTGCTCTGTGAGCAGATGCTCTTGACTCACCCGTCTGAAGCGCCAAACGGCCAAGAGACTTTCTCTGGCTTTTTTCAACGGCTCCTCTACCTCGTCTAATTTATTTTCGGTTAGAACACTACCTTCACTAGGCCTTTGTTCGTCTAACACATATCCAGTCTTTTGAAATTTCTTCACTAATCTGCGTATCGTGGATTCATTGGGAACATGCACACTGGGAAATATCTGTATGAATTCTAGCTGACATTACAAATACGATTCTGTTTTCGCATAGTTCAGCACAAGAAACACTCGTTGATCCTTCGTGTATACCATACTGAAAGGAAAATCGACAGCAAACTCAAAAGAAAGCTCCCTAACACTCTGTCACGCAGTACAGAACACAAGAACACGGTGTTTCCACCTGACGACAATAAGGCCGGATTCGGCGCTGTTGCCAAGTGTCCCAGAACACGCATAGCGACGACCGGCAGGCGCAGTGGCAGCAGCCGGCAAACGTGCCACGCAACTCGCCGACTTCTCCCAGGCGTCTTTCGTGAGACACCCTGTATTTCGTACTTACAGATGCTTGTACAAAGTATGCCAGAACGGTTGACTTAAGTGTTAGAAAGTCACGGTAGAAGTACAAAGTATAAATTCCTTATTATTTACCAAGTTTTGGTTTATTTCTACACTTTATTCCAAAACTGTTGCAAAGGGGCCGCAGTGGAGTAGCCGAGTGGTCAAGGCGCCTCGATGCAGAGCGCACGGTTGCTCGCTGTCGGAGGTTCAAGGTCTCCCTTGGATATGAGTTTGTGTGTGTTGTTTTTAGGTTAGTTTACCTTAGCTTAAGTAGTTTGTAAGCTACAGACTGATGACCACACAGTTGGATGCGATAGATTTACAAACATTTCAATTTTTTATTTTTTATTTTATTTTATTTACTTTTTTTTTTTTTTTTTGCAAAGGCATATTTAACGTTATTTCATATAAATATGAAAGTATTTGTATTTTGTTAGTAATTAAATGAAGTACAATTTTCAATGTATTACTGTTTCAATATGTTGCAGTCTGTTGCAATAAGAAACATAATATGTTTAATAGTTTATTTGTTATTCCTCAAAGTAAGTACAAACCTAGTTTGTTTGTCCCAAAACTTATGAAAGGCACTGGATATCCGATAGGAATAAATAAGCGCCGCGGTGGAGTAGCCGAGCGGTCTAAAGCGTCTCGCTGCGGAGCGCACGGTTGCTCGCCGTGGAGGTTCGAGTCCTCCCTGGGGCATGGGTGTGTGTGTGTTGTCCTTAGGTTAGTTTACCTAGGTTTAAGTAGGTTGTAAGCTACGGACTGATGACCACGCAGTTTGGTCCGATAGATTTACAAACATTTGAACATTTTGCATAAATAACCCTTCGTAAATATCGAGCCACTATGTGGAATGTATGCCGAAGGTATAGGGCTATATACAGGGTATATAAAAAAGTATGGCGCAAACTTCCATGGTTGAAAGTACACGATAATAGAACCAAAGATGGGTCAGCGAACGAGCGGTTTGCGAGTTAGCCGGCCGCGGTGGCCGAGGTGACTGAGGCGCTTCAGTCACGGTCAGCACGGCCACTACGGTCGGGGGTTCGAATCTCCCCTCGGGCATGGATATTTGTGCCGTCCTAGTTCGTAAGTAGTTCATAAGTAGTTTGTAAGTTTAGGGACTGATGACCCCGTAGTTAAGTCCCATAGACTATACAAACATTTGAACATTTTGTTTGCGAGTTAATGGGAATTTACAGTTCTATGCCGCCACTTACGTCATTGTAAACATCGTTGTAGTTAGGACACATTGATTTGGACTTTACTATTAAGAGTTATATCGCATTTAGTTTACATATCACTGACTTTATTCTAAACATTTTCCTAGTTAGTACAAATTAATTTGAAATTTATACTTCACTATTAGGTTTTACATCACATTTTGTTCACATTTCTCGTATGGGTTACCTGTCAAAGGAAGTGTTCGAAATGTCTTCATTGCATCTGAAGACAATACTGTGCTCTTCTCTGTAATGAATTTCGAATTCTTTCGAAAATCCCTGGATCATTTAGGAATTTTTGACAAGCGTGTACAACTCTCCGCTCCAGTTCTTCAGTCGTATTAACGGGTGTGCTGTACACTTCGCTTTTGAGGTGACCCCAGACACAAAAACCAAGGGGATAAGAGTATAATGTAGAACTAAGCGGGAGTTGTATCAAAATGTTAGAAGCAGTCAGAATGAAGACGCAGTAGCTCATTACAAACAGTACTGTAAGGTTCTGAAAAAGTCATTAAAAATGCAAAAGGTATGTGGTATGCAAAAAGAATAGCAAACTCTCGCGATAAAATTAAAACTATCCGGTCAGTCGTGAAGGAAGTGTCTGGT
The DNA here is from genome assembly GCA_026315105.1 of Locusta migratoria. NCBI lineage: Eukaryota > Metazoa > Arthropoda > Insecta > Orthoptera > Acrididae > Locusta > Locusta migratoria. Next base: position 665,315,601 of record CM048755.1, on the reverse strand, counting down.
CAGCAGCAGCAGCAGCAGGTAGAAGATATAACGTCAGTGCGTAGTAGGAATGTTTCTGTTACTGACAAGTTAGATATATGTGCAATATTCAATAATCACTTTCTGAATGTAGTAGGGGAACTAAACAAAACTCTAGTTTCTACAGGTAATCATATAACGTTTTTAGAAAATGCCTTTCCGAGGCTGTTATCTGAAATGGTTCTTCATGATACTTCCATAGGTGAGATAGAGTCAATAATTAAATCACTCATTCATTCATTTCATTCATTCATTCATTCATTTCCTTGTCCAGATCAAGTTTTGTTTTTCCAATAGTTAGCCACCGCCACGGCTTTGTCATTGGCTTGCAGCAGGTCACTGAAACTGCAGGGCTCCGGCAATGGTCGGTACGTAAGCAGATGTGCCTCGTCCTGAACCTCTCCGAAATCACAAAGAGCATCGTCATCGTTAGTCAGCAGGCCCCACCTGCGCAGATTAGTTTTACATCTGGGTACACCAGCCCTCATCCTGTTTAGTGTTCTCCAAACTGTATAGGGAAGCTTGTTTCCAGGTGCCATTTCCTCTTTTGGCGTTATTGGCAGTCCGGTTTGTTCATTCTTCCATTTACAGACTCTGTTATCTTCCTGCGAACCGTCAAGGATCTTAGTTCTTGCGATGAAGCTGTTTCTAGATTTGAGCCTCCGAGCCTGACTGACGTGCCCATTCAATGGGTGTCGGTAATCACTCTCTTTCTTTGTTCTCTCAGCGTCTGCTGCCACCTGCCTTCTTATCCTGGGTGGGGCAATTCCAGCAAGGAGGTACATATTACCTGTTGGTGTGGGTCTGAGACAGCCTGTAATAATGCGCATAGTCTCGTTGACACTTACATCAACCTGTTTAGTGTGGGCGGATGCATCCCATACTGGTGCTGCATATTCTGCTGCTGAGACACATAGAGCAAGTGCTGATGTTCTCAGTACTGATGGTTGAGCTCCCCATTCATAGTTTGTCAGCCTGCGGATGATGTTCTGGAGCAAACTTTGGCCTTCGTATTTCGGCAATGTTGTTTGAAGGAGAGCGTTCTGTCAAGTGTAACCTCAAGGTATTTAGGTGTTGGACAGTGCTCTAGCTTCTTACCCTGCCACGTAACGTCGAGATCAACTCCAGCATCTCTATTGCGTAGATGGAAAGCACATACTTGTGTTTTACAAGGGTTTGGCTTCAGTTGATTGGCATCGTAGTATTGAGCAAGTTCTTCAAGACCCCTGGATAATTTTTGGGATACTTCATCAAAACTGGATCCCTGGACAGCCACAGCTGTGTCATCAGCATATACGAACAATCGTGTATCTTGAGGGATAGGTTGGTCATTAGTGTACACATTATACAAGATCGGAGAAAGTACACTTCCTTGTGGTAAGCCATTCTTCTGCAGCCGCCATCTGCTGTTCTTGCCATTTAGAGATACATAAAATCTTCGATTCTGCAGAAGGCTACCAATAACCATTGTCAGTCTACAGTCCCCTGTGAGATGATACAATTTGCACAATAACTTTCTGTGGTTTACCATGTCATACGCAGCAGTAAGATCTATGAAAGCTGCTCCAGTTATTAATTTTCTTTCAAAGCCATCTTCTATGTGCTGCGTTAAATTGAGTATTTGCCCACAACAAGATCTTCCTGGTCTAAAACCGGGTTGTTCCTTTATGATCTTTCCATCAATTATTTGAGCCACACGGTTAAGAATCATCCGCTCCAGCATCTTGTAGAGATGGCATAGAAGTGACACTGGTCTGTAACTTTTAGGATCCGATATCTCCTTGCCAGGTTTTAGTAAGGCCACCACCTTCGCCTGCCGCCATAGTTTTGGGATCTTAAGCTCCTTAATACAGGTATTAACCATTTGCAATAACCAATTTCGAACTTTGGGCCCACTAAAGACTAAGGACTCTTGTGGATATGATGGGGTATCTAGCAGAATTCTAAAATACTGTTCTCCATATGTTAGCCCAGTACTAAGCCATATTTGTAATTTTTCCTTTCAGAATGGTCAGTTTCCTAACAGATTAAAGTACTCAATAGTGAAACCACTTTATAAAAAAGGAGAAAGGGATAATGTAGACAACTATAGACCTATTTCTATGCCATCGGTTTTTTCTAAAGTTATTGAAAAGGCTGTATATTCAAGATTAATTGATCATTTCAGTTCACATAATTTATTGTCGAACGTGCAGTTTGGTTTTAGAAGTGGTTTAACGACTGAGAATGCTATATTTTCGTTTCTCTGTGAGGCACTTGATGGGTTAAATAAGAGGCTACGGACATTAGGCGTCTTCTTTGATTTAACGAAAGCGTTTGATTGTGTAGATCACAAAATATTGTTGCAGAAGTTGGAACATTATGGAATACGGGGAGTAGCCCACAACTGATTCACCTCTTACTTTAATAATAGACAACAGAAGGTAATTCTCCGCATTGTAGAAAATGGCTATGACGTGCAATCCCAATGGGGCACAATTAAGTATGGGGTGCCCCAGGGGTCACTTTTGGGACCACTGATGTTTCTTATTTATATAAATGATATGCCTTCGAGTATAACAGGTGACTGTAAAATATTTTTGTTTGATGATGATACCAGCTTGGTAGTAAAGGATGTTGCTCGTAATAGTGACACAGTATCAAATAATTCAGTTCAAGAGATAAGTTCATGGCTTGTAGAAAACAAGTTGGTGTTAAATCACAGTAAAACTTAGTTTTTACAATTTATAACACATAATTTGACGAAAGCTGACATTCTGATTACACATAATGGGCATGTGATAAGTGAGACTGAACAGTTCAAATTTCTAGGTGTTCATATAGACAATAAGCTGTCATGGAAAGCCCATGTTCAGAATCTTGTTCCAAAACTAAATTCTGCTATATTTACCATTAGAACAATATCCGAGATAAGTGATTTTTTCAATACGAAAAGTAGTCTATTACGCTTACTTTCACTCACTTATGACGTACGGCATTGTTTTTTGGGGTAACTCGCCTGATGCAAAAAGGATATTCCTGGCTCAAAAACGGGCGGTTCGAGCAATATCTGGCGTAAGTTCGCGAACGTCATGTCGACCGCTTTTCAGTAGTCTGGGAATTTTGACTCTGGCGTCACAATACGTTTTTTCTTTAATGTCGTTTGTTGTTAATAATATCAGCTTATTCCCACGAGTTAGTAGCTTTCACTCGGTGAATACTTGACAGAAGTCGAATCTACATTTGCATCACACCACCTTAACACTTGTGCAGTATGGGGTACAATATTCTGCGGCATCCATTTTCAATAAGCTGCCACAAGAACTAAAGAATCTAACCACTAATCCACACGCTTTCAAATCTAAATTGAAGAGTTACCTCATGGCTCATCCTTTTATTCTGTCGAGGAACTCCTAGAAAATTTAAACAATTAAGGTAATTCATTTTTTGTTTATTGATTCTTTTCACTTTGTCTTAAGATTGTCGTGTGCAAAGGACTACATAAAAATTTTCTATTACCATTCTTGTGTAACAATTAATGTATTGACTTGTTCCATGACCATGGAGTCTCACTCCTCAATTGGGTCCTATGGAACAGAAAAAACCAATAAATAATAAATAAAGGATTTAGATTAGGTGATCTTGGAGGCCAAGGTACAGGTCCACCTCGAGCTGTCCTCCTTTGGCCGTATCTGCGCGTTAAATTACCTCTCACAGCAACAGCAAAATGTGCCGGAGCTCTAACATGCATGTACCACATATTCTGACGCTAAACGGGAACATCTTGAGACAATCCTGGAAGATAGTAAAGTCTAAATTTCAAATTAATGTGTACTAATAACGACGATGTTTACAATAGCATCATTGGCGGATATATGAAGGACCTAACGAAATGGATGGTATGCGCAAACTTTAAGGACTCATTTCTGACAAATTTAATAGAAAATATAGCTTACTGTATGGCGACGATTTACAGTGTTGATATATTTATCAATATTTTTTCGCAATAGCGAATTTCTCTTAGCGTCACTGTATAAGGTATAGATATTCTACCAAATGGCGACATACGAAAATTTGTGCCGGGCCGAGACTCGAACCCGGGTTTTCCGCTTTTCGCGAGCGGTGGCTTTAACCACGAGGCTACCCGAATACGACTCCAGCGAGAAATACGGGTTCGAGTCCCGGCCCTGCACAAATTTTCGTATGTGACCATTTGGTAGACCATCTATACATTATACAGGGACGATAAGAGAAATTCGCTATTGCGAAAAAATATTGATAAATATATCAACACTGCAAATCGTCGCCATACAGTAATTTAACAGATGCCTAAGCGAGGCAATGACGTAGGTTAATGCCTCGTTGTTTTCATTCTCCCTGGTGCGGGAATACAGATTAAGCTGCGAGTGCTAAGGGTTGAATGTAGTTGACTCATAAGTGCAGTCAGTGTGGTGTATGTAAGTTTGTGACGGTCCTGGAGTCGTGTTCGGGTAGCCTAGTGGTTAAGGCGACCGCTCGCGAAAAGCGGAAACCCGGGTTCGAAACCCGGCCCGGCACAAATTTTCGTAAGTTACCATTTGGTAGAAAAATTATACATTATACAGTGACGCTAAGAGAAATTGCGAAAAATTATTGAGAAAATTTATCGTTTCAGACATGGCTACGAAAACTCTTTCTGCTTACGTATCAAAAATCCATTTCCTACAATTCTCCATAGTAGTATGCAGGTATACATGAAAACAACGCGGTATTGCCGTCCGTTCCCGGTGGAGGTTGGAGTCCTCCCTTGGACGCATGTGTGTGAGTGTGTGTGTGTGTGTGTGTGTGTGTGTGTGTGTGTGTGTGTGTGTGTGTGTGTGTGTTAGCGTTAGTATGCGTTAGTTTAAGTAGTTTGTAAGTCTAAAGACTGATGACCATAGCAGTTTGGTACAATAGGTTTACAAATATTTGAATATATATAGGGTGTTTCACTAAGTGTGTTTGCCTCTGTAACTTATAAAATAATAAGTGATGAGAAATTTTAATGCGGTCGGTCAACACAAGAAATGTTACACTTTCTGCGGAACTATGAACATAGTGTATTTTATCATTTTCCAAAGAGTTACAGCTCAAAGATATAATTTTATAAATGGAACAATAGTTTTTTCTATCGTCCATTGGAATCGTTGAAATCAGTTGCGTCCAAATCAATTTAAACTACATTCCTATCACTGTTAGTTTGGGAGCTACAACCCTTCAAAGTTTCAGGGGCAGATACCACAAACGCTGCGCATAATACATGACTGTGTGGTGTGTGATGGATGTTATGGCGGTGGGAAGTTGATTTACACGAGATGTTCAAATGTGTGTCCATGTTCCTCAATGCATAATGCAATGCGCCGTCGAAAGGATCTGCGGACAAAATGTAACATCGACAGTGTGACGGAGCGACATGCGTCCTCGATGCGACGTTTTAGTTCATGGGCTCAGTGACATAAACACGATCCTGTAGATATCCCCACAAAAAGAAATCTACTGGTGTTAAATCGGGCGACCTTGCGGGCCATGAATGAGGACCATGGCGTCCCAACCATCTTCCTGCAAACCTGTTGTTTAGTTCTTCCACAACAGCACGCGCAGAATGGGCTGGATGACCATCGTGCTGCATCCATATACGGACTCTCGTGTGTAGACACACGTTCAAGGAGACCACCCAAACTGTCGACTATAAAAGCGCGATATAACTCATCTGTTAGTGTACCTGGGAAGTAGTGTGGACCGATGATTTCATGCCCAAGGATTCCACACCACACGTTAATAAACCACCTACGTTGACGGTCGACAGGTCGTACCCACCGAGGATTGTCCGCGGTCCAGTAGTGCATGTTATGGCGATATACTTCACCATAATTTGTGAACGTGGACTCATAAGAAAACATAACACTTTTTAAAGATTCCAGCGTGAAATTACGCATGGGCCCACTCACAGAATGTCACTCTTGCACGGAAATCGTTCCCATGCAGCTCCTGGGTCAGTGACAGGCGGTACGGATGAAACCTGTGGCCGTGTACTATAAGCCACACAGATGTGAGACTGACACCAGCGACTGCAGCAACGGCTGACATGAGGATCGTGGTGTAGTGCAGCTAAAAGAAACACCTCCGTCTCCTCACTTCTTGCAGGTCTTCGTCTTTTACTGCGGCGCATTACCAAGCTGCCTATTTCCCGAAGTCGTTGTTCGGCACGTAAGAACGTATGGCTGCCGGGATCTTCGCCTAGGATATCTCACGGCATACGCCGTGGCTGCTTCACTGGCATCGTGTCGGCACTCGCCGAGCATCAGCAACATGTGAACGTACTCCTTGTTCGTGTATGCCATCGTCATCCGATGTCAGTAGCTGTGGTATATTGAGCCCCGGTTGTTTGTGTGTCTCAAACTGTCGGGTATACGGCCGTGTACGGCGACAGTCGGCAGTCTAACAGCGCATCGAGGAAGCTTGTCGCTCCATGACACGAGCGACGTTACAACTCGGCCGCATCACATTTAGAAGGCGCATTGCATTATGCGCAGCGTTTGTGGTATCTGCCCCTGTAACTTTGAAGGGTTGTAGCTCCCAAACTAACAGTGATAGGAATGTAGTTTAAATTGATTTGGACGCAGCTGGTTTCAACGATTCCAATGCACGATAGAAAAAAATTTTGTAGAGAAAAATTGTAAATTTGCTCCAGTCGTAAAAGTTAGACACTTGCTCTCTTGGACTTTTGTTTAGATCTTTCTCAGTTCTGCAATTTAAAAGAAACCGCATCACGATGCGTTCAGTACTTCTCGAGTAAAATACGTTTAAAGTAATAAAAAAAATGAGCAAATGGTTGAAGTCGCGGAATAAGTAATCTTATGCAATGTATGTACCGCATATTTAATACTATATTCATTTTCACCTTAACTGTTGACATTTCAGTTACTTGCCTTCAGGTAAAAATCACGTGTAAGACATACTGAAAACAATCGCCGTTAAAACAGTAGTTATAGCTTAGCGCTGCCGCACGACGCGGTGCATGTACCCACGTGACGTCACAGCGGCAGCGGGCCGGGGCCACTTCCAGCGGCTACGTGAGCCAGCCCTTGTACCTAGCCCTGACTCTGCCGTCCGCGGTCTGGTGAGTAGACACGCTGCGCTACAGCCTTAGTTTGCACAAAGCGCCTACTGTGTTGGGATTTTTGAATTTACGCAAGTGTCACCTACGTTTAATGTACGCATGGGTCGACCTTAGGCCAATATCGCGAACTCGTGGCGACTGATGCTCAAATAATTGTATTACTTCTCGGCTAAGGCTCTTATTTGACCAGCACAATGTTAACAATTTTACCTGTAGATTATAGCAATTTATATCCTGTAATGTGATTCAGGCCCCCGTATGTATTTTTTTTACGTCCGTAGTACCTGTTTAATCTCCTCTAACCCCCTTAAAAAGTGGATTGTGACACCTAGCCAGGGCCTAGCCAGCAACTAAGGGAGGGTAGATTTTGCCCTTTCCTCTGGAGCCATTTAATATTAGTCGTCAAATATTTTGGGGTATTAACTTTGGGTTGAATAGCTACTGTATCCTGTGTAAGGAAATGTAATCTGGGGAATTGTTAGGAATGAGTATTACTACCCACGCAAAATCAAGGCATAGATCCACGATGAGCGGAATCAAAGATAACGAAAGTGAACTAGAGCATTTGCATGGTCATGGCATCTCACCAAGATGAACTTAAATAGCGAACGAGTTGATTTGATTAGTAACAAAGGGAATGTCGAGGGAGAAGTTGGTTCTCGCGAATTACAGAAGGATGAAGACGTAGTTGCGACGCTGCCGGATCTACGCGCTGTACCGAGAACGAGCTCGGATAGTGCAGAAACGTTGCAATCTCGCCAATTATTCCAGGTTTGGACCTAAGTGCCTTTAGAGAATTACTTCAGAGAACTTCCGAGGAATCAAACAAGAAGACAGATGACATGCTCAAAAGACTCGAACAGTTTGATTCCAATGGAATTGATAAGAAGTTAAATGAATGCTTCGAACAAGCCTTAGAAATACAGAAGCAAACCCAGGGACTACAAAAGATTCAGAAAAGGATCGATGAGCAAGATAGGAAGTACGAGAAACGCCTTGAGGGTCAAGGGCAAATAATTGCGAATGTCAGTACTGAGGTTAAAGCAACAGTTGATTATGATATACAGGGATTACGAATAGTGCAAGAACTAGCCGCAGAAAATACTGTTCAGCAGGGTATCAGTAATGTTGCCATGGATACGGAAACTACAAATACGATCGTGGAGTAGGTCTGTGAAGAGCAAAATAATATAATTAAATCCGAAAGTGGCCGAGTAAGCAGGATACTGACATCCTTCAAGTAAAGGAGGCAGTAGACATACTTACCTATAGTGTGGAGCAGCTGTTCTTGCGGAGTAAGGAGGATCCCGAACGCATTCTGCCAGTCGCAGTTGCGAACAGCGAAGAAATACAGTAACTTCTGTGGTTTAAATAAAGGCAAACCGAGATCAACAAAAAAACATGTCGACTTGCTCCGCCAAGTTCAAACGATGCGCGAATCTACAAGTGAATCGACAGAGGATAATGCGAGTATGCAAAGGCAACCTGATGTTGGTACCACTGGCAGGACAAATAAACGACCGAGGCGAGATGAGAAGGAAGAATTACGCAAGCTTCAAAATCGATTATGCTCAATCCGGGACGCGACGCACGCGAGAATGTCTCGCGGAGGATGTTGTGACCTCGTCGCCTTTTGTTGAGTACTCGTCCCGGTCTGGTTGTCAATAAAGTTACTGGTTCAGGAATTGATGTCAACTGTAACATCTATTCAGATTATTAATGAAAGTTTTATTGATTGAAAGTTATAATACTCAACTTTAGAACATAAGTCTGTTTCTTCTCTCTCTTGGTTCTCGAGGCGTCTTCCGTTAGCTGCGCTGTGACCTAGTTACTGCTACGTTCGAAGCCGCGTTCTGCCTTAGTACTGTCCTGTTTCGGACTTCGTAGCTGCATAGTAACTGCCAGAGTTCTGACTAGTAACAGCTGGACCGTCCAGACGTATGTCGGCCTACACATAGCTGCATGTAGAGGGCGCGCATCTTTGGTTACTCCCTCCAGGATGTGCGGCGCCTGTTTGCGATTGGCTTTCCGTCGATCGCCGGCTTCTCCACGATCGTTCTCTTACGTCTGGTGTGTGGCGCTGACTTTACGCCACAACCGAGGATGGTAGATGAGATGGATGAAGATTACAGTATGCGTCACTTCATCTCTGTACTGAAGTATTCAATCTACTCCGACCCTGCATGCGAGCAACATCCATGTGCATGAATAGGGCAGTTTGATCATGCGTTACCGATATCATGGGGACCAAAATTAAAAATGCAGTTTGTGTGCAGTCACATCCGGAACTAGCCCGCTGCTAGAATGAGAGAAATTATGCATGACTGTCATAATCACCATAACTTTAGGCACGCTTTCTTGGACTTATGAGTCAGGGTTTTGTGACCCCAGTGTGTTCTTTATGCCGCGTATGACTCCCTGGAATTGGTGCGCATCTGCTTGACGAAATTGCCAAATGATCTGCGTAGGGAAATAATAATAGCAGGAAGGCGCATGAACGATGTGAAATCCTTCTCGTTATTATTGCAAGTCAGTACACAGAACTTTACTTTCGAATTCGTTGAACGCCTCTCGCATAGCCCTCCTCACGCTACATTTCTCTTCGTGTAATTTATGTTTGTCTACAAGGCTTTGGCTATGTTTATGTTTGCAGTGAAGTTACCTTTGCGGCCGTAGCAGTTTCTAATTCGGTTGTTGTACAACAGTGGTTCCTTTCGATCTCTTACGATCTTGCTTGGTACATACTCATCTAATGCATATTGTTCGATGGCTTTGAAATTTGACCACTGTTCCTCAACAATATCTGTACTTGAGATTATACTTCTGTGTTCAGCCGTCAAATACTTTGAAATCCGCTTTTTTGTCATTTTTTCCGAACAGAAAAATCTACCTACATTTTTTAATATTTCTATTTACGGCTGAAATTATCGCTACTGTAACCGCTTTATGATCGCTGATTCCCTTTTCTGCGTTAACTGTTTCGAATAGTTCGGGTCTGTTTGTCACCAGAAGGTCTAATATGTTGTCGCCACGAGTCGGTTCTCCGTTTAACTGCTCAAGGTAGTTTTCAGATAATGCACCTTAAGTGCGAGGCTGAAAGAATGCGTTTACAGAACATATTGGAGGTACATGAGAACGTTTTCTGCCGTAATCAGAGGACGATCGAGGGGTTTGTTTATGAGTTTCGCGTGAAACCGCACACGCCTTTCTTTGTAAAACCTTTCAACATCCCATGGGCATACCATGAACCGGTGGAAAGGGAATTACATGAGATGCTTACCGAAGGAGTGATTGAAACTGCGGTCTGTATAAAAAAAACGTGATGGCTCGATTAGATTAGTATTAGACTCCAGGCAGATCAATACTATTATTGAGACCGAGACAGACCAACTGGAGTCTCTCGAGTGTTTATTGCAGAAATTGCATGGGGTAAAAGTGTCAATATCAATAGACCTGAAAACCAGCTAATGGCAGGTCGAGCTGTACCCTGCGTGTCGAAAATATACGGCATTTCTGGCATTCGTCCGCTGTTTCCAATTCAGGAAACCATACTATGGGCTAAGTATATTGTCAGTAGCTTTTATAAGAGGTTTCAGCGCTGTGATTCCAGTAGAGATAAAATCTAGAATCACAATGTATGTAGATGATATTCTGATTGACGAGCCTACCTGGGAGAAACATAATGAGACACTTGACTTCTGCCGGCCGCGGTGGCCGAGGTGACTGAGGCGCTCCAGTCACGGTCAGCACGGCTACTACGGTCGGGGGTTCGAATCCCCCCTCGGTCATGGATACTTGTGCCGTCTTTAGTCTTAGCTAGTTCATAAGTAGTTTGTAAGTTTAGGGACTGATGACCCCGTAGTTAAGTCCCATAAGTTGTACAAACATTTGTACATTTGAACTTGACTTCTTACTCATGGCATTACGAGATAAGGGGGTAGTAATTAACCTAAAGAAGACGGAATTTGGGAAGAAAGAAGTACAATTCTTGGGGGTATTTAATTTCTATAGAAGGGATTAGACCAGATCAGGAGAAACTTAGGGCCATTCGTGAATTCCTGACGCCCTTCAATAAACGTCAATTGCGCGGTTTCCTTGGGCTCATTAATTTCTATAAAAGATATGTAAAAATTGAAAATATAGCCACGCCCCAACTCTGTACACTTACAGGTAATTGTGCTACGTGGGACTGGGATGTAGACGCCGATAGGGAGTTCATTCAACTAAGAGAAGCCTTATTGAATTGAACCTTATAGGTGCATCCTGACCTGTCAAAAGACTTTTGTTTCACCTCAGACAGTTCTCTCTCGAGCCTTACGGTAACATCCTCCCAAGAATATGAACAAGCTGGAGCAATTGTTCCCCATACTATAGCCTTCGCGAGTAGGGTATTGTCCAAGGCTGAGAAGAATTATACGGTTACTGAATTGGAAGCCTTGGCAGTCGTTCGAGGCTTCGAGAACTTCCGATACTTTCTGTATGGTCGATTCACTGCCAGGTTATCATAGAGACGCCTAGCAAGATGGGCATTGTATTTGCAAGGGTATAATTTCCGCGTCATCTACATGCCCGGGTCTCATAAGGTGGTTGCGGACGCGCTGTCTCGCTCTCCGATTGGTTTGACTAAGCAGTCGGGAAGAGAACGTTGTCACCCTTACGTATATGCACCCTGTTCTGTTCGAAAATTTCGTCAAAGATGCTCTCACGAACATTGCAGGGCAACAAGATAAGGATCCGGTATGGAAGATGATTAAAGAAAAATGGACCGACCATCGGGAGGTAACGTCAAGACGTTACTATCTTGTTCGGCGAGGAATTTTATTCTTCCGTAAGCATCCTGACTCCAAGCACTGGCTACTTTGCCTCCCTAACGAGTTAGTTAACAAGGTTATCTGGTATATCCATTACAGTTATGGGCACTATGGAGCCCGAAAATGTTTCAATCAATTGAAAGAGACCGTATATTTTATTAACATGGAGCGGCACATTCTAAATGTGTTGGCGACATGCAAAATATGCCAAAGAGCAAAGTCACCAACAACATCCAATACCTCGCCACTGTATCCCATAATTCCAACCAGGATAAGGGAATACGCTGGTGTGGACCTCTTTGGGCCATTCCAGAGCTCCTCTATAGGGTTCCAGTACGTATTTGTGGCTAGTGAACTGACCTCAAAGTTCGTCACTGTCTGCGGTGCGCGAACGCGCGTACAGTAGCCAGGGCTTTCTGCCGGGACTTCCTGCCCGTGGTGGGCAGCGTAGAAAAGTGATTTCGGTCAACGGGCTGCAGTTTCGCGCTATGCGTTGGAAGACCATTTTAGCAGTAAGGAGGATCCAACTGGTCTTTGTGTCTCGTTATCACCCTGCTTCTAACCCATGTGAGAGAGTGATGGAGGAGTTGCGTAAACTGTGCAGAATTTACTGTTCAAGAAGGCATTGATCGTGGGATAGATTCCTGACTGATTTTCAGGACATCATGAACGAATTACCCACGGTACCACGGGTCTACCGCCTATTGTGACGCTCAAGAATCAGTCACCACCTGATTCGATTAAGGATATGGTACCGTTCCCTCCCTCTACGAGGAGTAGGCTCGGCGAGCTTGTTAAACGGGCACTTTCACAAATAAAAAAGGCCGCTGATGCTAGAAGGCGTCTACACAAAGGTAACGTTTCTCAGGGAGGAATGTCCGCCGGAGGTAAGGTGTTCATAAGGCGCACCGACTCTCAAAGAAGAGCAAATTCATTTCCAATAAATTTTTCAACTTATACTGGGGACCATTCCGCGTCCGAAGAGTGGTGCATCCTAACGCTGTCGAACTTGAAACCATTAGGTCGAAGAATTCGAAGGTGATCCATCACATAACCAATATGAAGCGATACTGCTGCTAAACGCAGCACATACTGTAGTGATTCAGTTCTTGGGTATCTTTATAATTATCTTTATAATTATCTTAGTTTATTACAGGAAAGACCTAGGAACGAGGCGATTAGCTTTCTCTATGGCGTCAAGGTACTAGTTGTGGTAAATGAATACAGGTCGTAAGGCCCTAAAGAACAGGTGTATAGTTCTACTAAATTAAACTTTGGAGTAGAAGGTCAGTGTTTGGTGGTGGGTCTTGTAGCTATTCCAGTAGACTGTGATTATAGTTGCATGAACTTCTGTAGGTTTACAATGTAAAGTAGAAGGGGTATCCCAATATCGACCTGGACCCATTCAACCTATATCAAATTGTGAACCGATCATTATGACGTAATTATATGAATGAGGTGTTATTTGTGTACCGTATCTGACTTGGATTCATTGTTGTGTGGTTGCTAGAAACAAGCAGTTGTTTTGTAAATATTTTTATAATTTGATTGTATGAGAAAATATTGTAAAGTCGAATTGTCACGGTCCGATGGCCCTGACAAAAGTTGTTTTGTAAATATTTTTATAATTTGATTGTATGAGAAAATATTGTAAAGTCGAATTGTCACGGTCCGATGGCCCTGACAAAATGGCGATTGTCTATATAGCAGCAAGACCCGAAATTACCTGACTGGAGGCATGGGGCAATGGATAGCGTCACCGATTGTGGTGCTAAAGGTCGCCCATTCAATCCCGTTCACTGGCTTTTTTTTTAATTTAATTTAATTTTTTTTTTACCTGCTCCTGTAATGGGGATACGCATCACATCCGGCCCCGAACCAGTGATGTCGCTGTCGCCGACCCGACCCCACCGAAGACCGGTTTTACGACAACCCCTCATGGAAATGAGTTCTTCAGACTCCGACGAAAAGAAGTCCGTAAAGACATTAGCAACATATCCTTTAATGTATGACGCAGGAAATGACGAATAAAGAAATGTTTTAGTAAAAGATATCTGGAAAGCTACAGCACAGTAGTTAAACAGGACGAGTAAGTGCACGAAACTTGTTATTTATCAACGAATGGATTCATAAGTGCGTTGTTTATAACCATTCAAGCACTTGGGGATAGGTTCTCAAGAAACTGTAAATTCAGATTTTGTCGGTTTCAATTTATTGAGACAATTGAATTGAATGTAATTAAAACTAGACGACATCATTACCTTGTCCCTTCTACAGATCGGATTGAAACCTGCATTTGTTTGTTTGTAACAGGGAAGAAGTGCTGTCAAGTTACACGAATAAATGTATAATAGGCCTGCAACTGTGCTTAATCAGTCGGGGATTTTTGTTGTAAATTCTGATTAACTATTTAATTATGACTACGGATGTATGCCTGTAAATTTTTGACGTGGAATATCAATGAAGTGAAGACTCAGAGGAAGCTACACTCATTTTGTAATACGTTTTGCTTCATTTTTGTAGCGACTTAGTACAGTTTCCTCAATACTTTTAAAGTTAAAACACAAACACTGGTTTATGTTCAAAAGAATTAAGAAATTGTTAATATCGGTAATTACATAAATGGTGTTCTCAAAATGATTATGCACAGTAATAAAGCCTTTCGTGTAAAAGTACGGTCAGGACAGGTTTATTTACTTCATGTTACACGAGAGGTGACAATCGATTACTGTTATGTACCAGCACAGAAAAGTAAACGGAATAAAACTAACGATGATACAATATTAAAAGTGTGAAAGGTAAGGGATGAAAGAAGGCAAATGTTGCTAAAGGCCTGTATGGGACGCAAATATCATGATATTGAATTATTTTCTGGACTTATCAGTGCAGTTTTACGGAGTTCATTTCCAATATATAAAGCAGAACCGAAAGAAAAAAAAAATAGTCGCATTGTTTCTGATTACGAAATGATGGCTCTACAGTGCAACACAAATCAGCAATCAATAGATAATAACACACCTTCTACATCCACATCGCTGGGACAGTATTACGTACAAGTTATTGAATGTAAACAATGCACGATCTTTTGTGTACTTCTCAGTGTAATATGTAATTATTCATCTTCAGTTATTGTATTTCTTAGGCACTGTGATTTTATGTCATCCGAAATAGAACTCAGTACGAAACTGAACTGTCTTTTATTTAAACGACAATAGCTCCTGAATAAATTCACCACTAAACTTTTTTTTAATTAGTGGCATGTAACATTCATCAGAAGCTCTACTTCTACATAAAGGCATTACAGCTTTCGTGTTTTCTTTGTAAGGAACAAAGCAACGTCGTGGTCTTCCTCCTGCGACGACAGCGCAACAACGGCGGCAGTCGGCGGACACCTCACCCCGCCTCTCACCGGCGACCGCGCTGCTCGCCTGCCGCCATGTTCCGCAACGCGTCGACAGCAGACAGCGGCGCCGCTGTCGTTGTTGGCAGTTGCGGTGACGCTGGCAACGCAGGGGGTGGTATGTGGCACCACCACGCCCGCCGAGACCGCTGCAGGTGGGAAGCTCCCGCGCGGGCGCAGGGGGAGGTAGTCACACCCACGGTTGGTAGAAACACGGTAGGGATCACGAGGTGGATGCGCAGTAGCACAGAGTAACATATATTTGTCTGTGGCAGTAGCAAGCCGCGCCGCTGACGTCACGGCGCACCCTCGCAGCGCTCAGTTGCGCGCTAACTTCCACTGTGCGTGTTGTATCGGTTGCGTTTACGAGTGAGAACACGGTTTTTAGGTCAGTGTGAATTGTTTTTAGTGACTGTAGATTGAGAGTATTCTCGGAATTATCACTGTACATGAAGGAAAAAAACCCTACTGATGATTTGCTTCCTTTCCAGAAAGGGTTTCTGATGTCGATGAACAGTCTACGCTCTTTATTTAAGGAGCTAATAGTGGAAGGCTACAAGTACGTCATGTCTTCAAGATGCAATCAAGATATTCTTGACAGCTACTTTTCCAAAATAAGAGGATTGGAAAGATTATACTACCACCCTTTGCCTATCACCGTCTCCCATAGAATAAAGTCTCTGATTTTGAACCATAATGCGAACGAAATACTATCAGATGGTAAATGTAAGACTGAGAAGGAATGTAATACTTTAAGTGCTAACATACTGTCGGAAACCGAAGATACGACCGTAGATCTGTCATCATCTGAGAAGCAACACACTTACTGTCTACATGAAAGTGAAAGCGACAACAAGGAAGTGGAAGAGACTGTTTCAGAGGTGGCAGAAATTTTTGAGTATTACGTCGAATACGAAGGGGAAAATGTTCAAAATTTAAGGGAAAATGTTGAGCTGTTAGAGATGATTGCAGGATATGTAGCTTACAGAGTTAAACGAAAACACCCTGAATTACCACATTTGTTTGGTAAAATGACTGATCATGTAAATGTTTCAGGGGAGCCTTAATAAAGCCAACTGAAAGTTTTATTGAATTCGTTTTGAAAATGGAAAGAGAATTTCAACAATTCCACGGCAGTTACATTGACCGTAGGCCAAACGTTTTTGGAAGGCTAAAGGATATTATAAATGAGAAGTATCCAGGAATGGAGGACCTTGCCGTAATATGTTTCGTAAGGACATGCACCTTCATCAGAATGAAATCTCTCAACAAGAAAAAAAATTACAAAAGTAATAAGCGAAATGAGAGCGAACAAAGACAAAAACCGAAAAAAAATGAAAGAAGTTGTGAGGTAACTTTCCCGAGTAAAAAACGGAAACACATTAATATAGTTTAATATTACATTATCGGGGTTTTCTCCGTACCTCAGGTCTATGTGGTCTCAGCCTGTGGGAGCCTCTTTCACCAGGAAAAAAAAAAAAAAAAAAAAAAAAAAAAAAAAAAAAAGGCAGCGCCCTCCGATATGGTGAAAGAGGTTGACGTCCTTCGGAGGCTTTAAACTAACATTTCACCGACCATAAAATGTAGTCTAGCTAATATAGAGCTTAATAGTTGTAACAATGATGATAATACACGAAAAAATAGATAATCTCGAACACACTGAAACCTGTGCGTGAGTTAAGCTTGTTGTGCGCCGTGCGCCTATACGGCTAAACGCAGCGCGGCGCGGCGAGAGGGTGCGCTCTGACGTCATCGCTCACAGCCTGCCTGCGCGTGACCCCTACCGTGTTTCTACCAACCGTGGTGACACCCAAGCAGAGCACCATGCTGACGTCACTGTGACGTGTACGCCGCCAGTTTTGACTATCGGGGATATCTATCGATTATTCGGTCGTCAAGGCGCGTAGAGCCATGTTTGTGAAATGTGACAGTGGCGGTAGTAACTAGTAATGTTATAAAACATGAAATGAATGAGGTGCACTTACTGCAGCTATCTCACCAAGTTGAGATCGTTTTTTATTAGTACAATACTGATAAACAGAAATGTTTTAATTAATGCGTTTATTCATTTGGGTACTATAAATGTAATCTCGTCTATTTTCATCTACAAAATGTAACTTTACGTATAACAAACTTCTTAAATAGTAAATACTAGCACTCGTAGAATGTTAATTTACCCTGCAGTACGGCGACATTGCTTAACAAAGGAAGTAAACACAACTAGTATGTAAGAAATAGGTTTTCACAGAGCAATTTTTGCTTGCTGGGCAACATTTAGGTGCATTCGTCTTTAAATAAAAATAGTTCATGACAGCTGTTACTTATATTAATATACCCGTATTTATCCTTGTTTCTACCTGGCAGGAAGTTACTTGATCATGCAATAGCATTTACAATATCTTATTAAACTAGTTTCAAATGGAGAGGCCCTTATGCTCTAAATTGTTGTGAACTGAACAGAGAACACTTTTAGTTCCTAATGTGTCTTAATGGATACTTTTTTCCAGTATTACCGATGAATTTGAGCTTTGTATGCATAAACAAACTACAAAGGCTTTGTAAGAAATCCCACAGAAGTAACACAAAAAATTTGAATAACTTGTCTATTCTTCCTGTGCACATTTGAAAGTATGATCTGAATGGTTGCCTTACACTTTAGTAAGGAGATGCAGTGTCTGATAAACATTCACAGATATGAGAAAATGTTTAAATACCTTCACAACATAACAAAAATGGAAATATTTCATAGTGTGTACAACTTCCTTACTGCAGTGAAAAAGGGTAGATACTACAATGAATGCTTTTCAGCTCAAGGAACAACAAAGTCATCTTCTTTAGCCATGGTGGCAGTTTTGCAGTCATGTTTTGCCGAATGAATATTCTTATGACATAGAAAGACGACCGTCTGTCGTCTTCCATATATTTTTATATAGTTTCTGTAAAGTTATAATTTATTTAATTTCGCTAGATTATCATTTTGTTAAAACTAGAACCCCACTCTTTTCAAGGCTTGAGGAATAACATTTTTATTTCATGTGTTAGAATATTAGTTAATATTGCTAGGTTTCTCTTATTTTGTTATGTTAATAATTTATTATTAGATTAATTAATGTGGCAATAGTACGGCATCTCCGCTATGCCACTGTCCCTGTGAGAATGTGCAGTTGTTTTAATTTTAAGCAGGTGCGAGAATCTATGGCTGTCTGAATGTGGGGAGTGATAGCTTGCTTTACCTCGTTCTCTCTGGCTCAGAGTCGATAGCTGCTGAGGTGACCAAAGAGGTTTCCACACCCTTTGGTTGCGGGATAGTTAGCAGACCTACACCAGCGCAAGTGTACTCACTCTCCGTCCCCATCACAGATTTTTCAGGGATTTTCCGGTTTCCGGTCGTTTTCCCCTAGGGCCGGTGGCCGCACAGTGACTCATTCTCGGCAGGTCGTCTGGTGAGGTAAGGTTGGTTCTCCTCTTGTTTCTGGAGATGGTAGCGTTTCATTTGACTAGCACGTTTAACTTAGATTCGTGAACTTACAATCATTTTTTGGAATATTTTCTCCCATCGTGTGCGGAAATGTGTCCTCGTTTTTCAATTCAGTGATTTCCAATAGATAAACGCGGCGTGTGTGATTCTAGTTGCAGTCTGATAACGGTCTGATATGTTAAAACCGTTTGTGATCATGTGGCGGTGTGTAAATACTTTCTAGTTTTGTGGGGTCCGATTTATAGTAGGTGATGTGTTCATTTTATACAGTGCATGTAAAAATCTTCTCATCGTTTCCTTTCGTGAGTGATATGTGTTCCACGTGGTTGGTTTATAGAACAAAGCCTTCAGCTTCCACTCTTGTCTGTTCCATGCCAATCAGGAAAGTAACTATGTGGGTATCCTTCTGAATTCCACTAATATTTCGCGATCTTCTCTCCACGACTATTTCAATTTTGCTGTGTCTTCTCCGACTTGTAGTTCGAACTCTGTCTGTGTCTGTAACTCTCTCTGAGCCTTGTACAACCTCCTTCAATTGCTTCCTTATGTAATTCTATACATATCTATGGGCTGCATGCTGTAATTTAAATTTTATTTTTCCGACTTTGTAATTATTTCATTTTTACGAGTTATTTGAGACTGACCTTCATCCGTCTCTCTAATCGCTCCCTATGGCGTTTAGCTGCATTTCTTTCGCTTCTTCATGTAATTGTAAGCATTTCTATGAGTTGCATGCCGTAATTCTTGTTTTATTTTTCCGACTTTGTAAATATTTCATTTTTGTTGTTTTTCTGTGACTGGACGTCATCCGTCTCTGTAATCGCCCCCTGTCGCGTGTAGCTGTATTTCATTCGCTTCCTTATATAATTCTAAGCATTCCTATGGGTTACATGCAGTAGTTAATTTTCTTGATTTTTCGGAAACTGAATTTATTCAATTTTATCTGTTTTCGGAACCACGTGGGTCCGAGTTCCGACTTCCGGGTATGCAGCAAGTCGCCTGAGTTTTTGCCATTTCTCTTATAAAACCAGTACCTAGCTCGACTTCTAACAGACTGCAACTTAAGAACCCACCGTGATTTTGTATATGAATCCGATTTTCAACCACTTCACCTTCAGTGGAGTGCGTTCATGTAACGTAGCCGTGTGTCGCCGTTAGCGTGATTGCTCTCGGTCCAATTCAGATGTAATTTAACTTGGCTATACACATGCACCATCTCAAAACAGGCACGACAGACTGGACCCAGCTCCAAAGTGTTCTGTATATTGTGTTTTGTTCTATCTCCGACTTGCTGAATTTCGCCTACGATAGCGGCGCCTGCTACCGCCTCGTCTCAGCACGCTGATTTTGCTGAGTTTTGCTGTGGCATTGCGCGTGTGAGTATGAGTGTTGTTTATGAATCCCTCCCCCCAGTAGCGTTAAATCATATATAATTTATGTCTGGGCACCGTCCGTATTATTCAACGTAAGAGATGCATTTTGATATTAAAAAAATTGGTTCCCCATTTTGCTTGTTTTATATCTGAATAAACAAGTTTAAGTTCAGCATAAGCCGTAAGTTGGCTATAAATTGTAGTTTTAGGGCACCTTCCCTCTTTTATTTAATATTGTTATCCACAAGTGCTGAGAACATGTTCAGATGCAATAATTTTTTAATGTCTAAATTCCGTTGCGCTATAAATGTTTTCTTAGCCACCTTACTAAGATAACTTCAATTGTGGTGGCTTCTTATTAATGTCTGTGTATAATAACGTTTGAGCTGCTATGTATATTGACCACTGTAGTATTAACTTCCTGTTGTTGAAGTGAACTGAAACGAGTCAGTTCTCAGTTTGGGCCAGGGAACAAGGCTTTGTAGCAGGGAGTAACTATTAGTTCACACAAACCTTATTTACTAATTTTAGTGACAAAGCAAGGCACTAGTTGCGTACAGTGGTCGACGTTTAACATTTACTTCAACAGCCAGAACTTTTATTGTTGTGGCATGTTTGTAGCTTGTTCCCACATATTGCATAGTAAATGTGCACATGGTTTAGAGACAGTAATTCGAAGAGAAATGAATAGAAAATTTTCCAAGAATTCTATTTACATCCCGGCACTCGGAATATGTAACCCACTCACTGTGCTAACACATCATTGTTTCAGCCTGCAAAAAATAAACTGAGACATGCTATTATTTAAGAGAAGGTAACTAGTTGCAAAAGGCTAGGCTACACTTTAACTAGGGTATCTGATATGGAACATGCAACAATGGCAGACAACAAAATTCACAGAAGTCATTAATGTTTGGAACATTGTAATTATTGTGGCATCCAAGTTCAGAAATTGTTAAAAAAAATAAAAGAAATAAAAAAATTTATAAAACCTGCAAGAAGGATAACAGTTTCTACAGTGATTTGTCTGGAGTATAGCCTTGTAAAAGTGTGAAATGTGGACAATGAACAGTTCAAACAAAAAGAGTATTTTGTGCTATTGAATAATGCTGCGCATTAGATGGGATCATATATAGGAAATGATTCCACCCGTCAGCTTTGACAGGTGGCACCGGCGAGTTGTCTTGTGTGATGTCATTGCTGCACAGTAGTTTTGAGGTGCGTGTGCGTTTGTAGGTGGTGAGAGTAATAATGTGGTTTACAAGCGGATCATAATTACAGATTAAGATGTGTTTAAAAAGTGATATGTAGCTTCATTCTGGTAGTGAGGCATAGGTTAACAGAGAGGTGTTCCTTTCGCTAGTGAGTGCTGAAGGCGCAAATTTTTGAGCTGAGATCTGTGATCGATGGTAGGCCTACATTCTGTTGTTGTAATCCGTAATTTACGAGGAAAATCACAGATTATTATCCAAAATACGTAATTATTAAGATATCCAGCATTTTCCGACTTCTTGGTGACATCATGGGTCAAAGCAGAGGGGTGGAATTGCATCGTGAAATAATGTAATTAAATGGGTAGGTGTGTAGCTAATAAGGAGGAAGGCAACAAATGGTGGGACACATTCTAAGCCATCATCTAAATGCCAGTTTAGTATTGGAAGGTAAGAATTAGAGGAAACCGAAGAGATGAATACAGCAACAGAGTTCAAACGGATGTCGTTTTCCACTTTTATTCAGAGATGACTAGTCTATGACAGGATATAGTAGCTTTTACATAAAACCAGTCTTTCGACTTTTTAAACCCGTGTTTGTTTAATAACTTGGGCACCACAACCTCTTAGGCAGAGTTCTATTTCATAGTGCATCATTTTCTTGTCTGCCAAGATCTAATGTGCTACTTTCAGAGGCATCACATCTGCTAGAAATTCTGCATTTGAAGTCAGTGTAATCCAAGATCCTTAGTGTTTCAGTAATGTAAATTCCAAAATGAAAACAATGAGAATGAGTCTAAGCCACTACTTACTATTAGCTGGGAACTGTGTTGCATACAGTAACAAAAAACATAATTTTCTTCTCATTTACATGTCATGGCATCACTTTGATTGCCCCCTTTGAACTAAAGGCTAACTAACGCTGCTCTGATACATGCCATGATGGCAAGGAATAGTTTTATTTTATCTTCTGTAGGTATATTAATCTATGGGCCCTACACGTGTTTCGTCTAAGTTCACTCATTAGGCTAGCTACAAATACTTTGATAAGTTTATTAGTTGGAGGCCTGTGTTGCAGAATATAAGATATTATAATCAAGTATTATTTCCGTGGAGAGTTTCATCAGTAATCAAATAATCAAGTATTCCTTTTGTTAGTGAATTCATTTAATCAAAAAATTAGACTGTTCTAATTTTGATTAAAGTACACAACCACCTCAGAGAATGGAAACTCTGTACTGAAAAATGGAAAATTTGCACTCCCAAACCTCTATTTAGTTCATAATCCTTTTCCATTTATACTCCCATCAACTTAAGAGCTTAAACTTAAGAGCAGTCTTGAAACAGTTGCCTCAACTATATCGTACACACTCAGACCATAATTTAATGCAAAGACTTTATATGTGACATGTTTGTCCGAATATACAAAATCAAATTTTTAAACGAAAAAGTTTTTTTCTGAATTTGCCAGTATTAAAACAATAAAATTGCTAACAAACACTCAAAACCCTAGCGAAGTGGGTCATTAACAGCTAGTAAAATACTTAAAATATTTTATTAAAACCAAATGTATTCTGAGTGGTAGTAAAAAACCTATACTTCAACAATGGATGTCAATAGCATCGAGCGAGGTGGACTCGCATTCGGTAGGACGGTGCTTCAAATCCACCTACGGCCATCCAGATTTGTTTTCCGTGATTTTCCTAAATCACTCCAGCCA
Source organism: Locusta migratoria (assembly GCA_026315105.1). Taxonomy (NCBI): domain Eukaryota; kingdom Metazoa; phylum Arthropoda; class Insecta; order Orthoptera; family Acrididae; genus Locusta; species Locusta migratoria. Next base: position 665,292,473 of record CM048755.1, on the reverse strand, counting down.
AATACCAGGATCGATCCTTTGAAAGGGCACGGTCGCTTTCTTTCTCCATCCTTAATGAAAGGGGGACCGATGAGCTTAGTAGTTCGGTTCCTTCAAACCACAAACCAACCAACTTATGAGACAGTTTATACCCTCAAATTTAGTCTTACGTGATAATTTACGTGCTATATTCACAGCATAATATTTCAGAAATCAAAATACATTGCTATGACACTCTCAACACTCCATCTATGTGTACAATTTTAAACAGAACGCATAAAAAAACGCGATTTAAACAAAATTCAAAGAACAGTAAAAATTAATGCTGCACATCTTAAATTAAAATTTTCAAGTTATTTACGCCTTAATCAATGATTTAAACAAAGGGGTCCCACAGACTACACCTCGTAGGATAAATTACACAAAAGTCATCCCACGAGTTAAGGCTTAAAGCACAAAAATGTGCATATTCGCAGAAGATGTAACAGTGTGGCATGTTTATAGATACAAATATACCAAGAAAAACACAAGAGCCGTAATTTTAACATTTAGATATCAAGCTTTTCAATTACTTAACTAGTAAAAAAATTTTCTAGACATGAACTTCTTGTTCTTCCTCGTCTATCTTGTAACTGCTATTTGAAACTTCTTCTGTCTTGACGAACATGGAAAGGTGCGGACATATTTTCGTTTCTTTTGAAACTCTCTGTACATTTTTGCATAGGTCATCGTATTTCTTCCAGCCAGTTTCATCGAAGATGTATGCCGTGTTGTGTTTGATGAATCTCTTATAATGAATGGCGCCAACGAGACTGTACTCGTGATTGTCAACGATTGTTTTCGGTATCGTTCTAAACAAACATTTCTTCCTTTGTTTCGATGAAAACCGATTTTCAGTTAGTGGACACGTTGTTACACTGGTGTCTATCATAAGGTACCATCGGAATTCCTTGCCTTCGGCTGTGCCTCCTTTACATTTCTTACATTTTATGCTATTCTTCAAACCTCTATCTGCTGCGTCTACAGCCTCTTGCATGGAGTATAACCATGTGTGAAAAGCACAGACATATCCAAGGAAATGTAATGTAGCTTCATTGAGCGGGAGATTCTGCACATGAGACATGATATCTTTTTGTTACAAATCTGGGTATCTTGGACTATTGTCTCGTATACTTCTCCAACATTGTACTCTGCGTTCAGAGAGAGTAAATTTTCAGTGTTTACTCCTTTCTGTATGAACGGCATCGCATATAAAATATCAAATATCAGATTAAAATGCTGGGAATTTATGATTTTTTTGTCCAAAACATCCAAAACTAGATTCCAAAATTGATGACTGTTCGAATAGCACTTTTGAGTTCATCGCCAATAGATATTGCTTGCAAAAATAAGGTCATCAGAGAATCGAAGCCACGTGACCTCGCCAAGTTGTAAGTAACAGATTTGAATTTGTTTGAAGACCCATTTGGAAAAAATGGCAGATTTGTATCTGTGAATTTCTATGTCGAGTCCCAATTCGGGCAGTCGTTCACGTAATTTTTCTTACTCTTCTCTTGTTTTCCTGGAATGACAATGAATTCATCTTTCACTTCGTTCAGCACTCTACTCTCCTTCATTTTGTAGTTACAGGTTTCTCGGTTTTCGTCTTTTTTCGAATCACAAGCCGAAGTTTTGGTGATATCCTTGTTTAAGAACGGTTCGTTATCGACTTTTATTGAATGAAATATTTGTTTCGACAGCAAATTTTCAGCTGATGATCGCCTAAAGCGCGTTGTTCTCTACATTCGCAGCAACTGAATTGGAAGCAGGAGTAAATCTGTATTCAGAAACATTAAAGGTTTTATTATCGTTTGTCTTAATGGTATCAAGGTGTTGGAAATTACCTTCCAAGCTGCTGTTTGATGCGCTCTCTGAATTATCCACCAGAAAATACTTTGACGTCTTCCATCTTCTGCTTCTTATTTTTTTTTTTTTTTTTTTCTCTCCAGTTTTCTTCTTCGTCGTAAGGCATTGATCCTTCAGTTGCTTTGCGCATTGCGGATTTCTTTGAATTTCGTTTTTCCGTCGTAAGTGGCGCTAATAATTTCGTTTCCTCACGCAGTCAGTTAAAATATCCGAAAATGAATTTTTCTAGTTGTAAACGTTACTTGTCAAAGCCAATTGTTTTTGTGGTGTCGCACAAGTCCAAAGTGCGCGCCACCTACTTTCGCCGCGTGACGCCATGCACGCACGGCGCGGCGTTCTTACGACGACAGCAACGAGCGCCCTCTGCTGGAACTCCGCTCGTGGCCACCACTGAACGACATCGTCCACTTGGGACTGAGATAGGAACCAGTCAACACTTCGGAATCAGATAGGCACCAGTGAAGACTTGGCTATAGGATAGGCACTAGGCAGACCTCTAGCTCAACTATGTATCAGCATTCTGCAGTACTATGTAAAAGTTAAGTATTGTATAAATTCTGTTCAATATATATCTCGTTCTAATTTACTCTAGTGTTTCTAGTTTCTGGCTGCTCCCCTCCGTACCTGCACCAGCGTGCTATCTTTATTCCTGTGTCGGTCTCATTCCACTCGGCCACCGACACCTACGACGGAAACGAGACACAAAAGCGGCGACGAGGCTGGGACACAAAAGTTTTCAACGTATGCTGCACTTCTGTCTTTCTTCCGCGTTTAAGACACGTACGATGTTAGCAAAGAAAGGGCCAGCGGCCAGAAATATGAAGTGGCCACAGGCCGGGAATATCACACCGGATGCTTCGGGTAGACCATGTATTTCACTGTGCCCCACAAAAAAAAAAAAAGTCACAGGGAGTCAAATCCGGCGAATATGGAGGCCAATCCATGCCTGCACCAGTAAATTCGGGATATTCCAAAGCAAGGACTCGATTCCCGAAGTATTCCTGAAAAAAGCGAAACATTCGTTCGGTCCGATATGGTCGGGCTCCATCTTGCATAAACCATTCAGTACCTGGTCGATCCTCTAACGCTTGCCGTGTGGCGACAAATTGTTCCGAAATTGCAACGTAACGTGCACCGGTGACCGTTTGTCGAATGAAAAAAGGGCCAATAATGCCTCTGCTGCATACTGCAGCCCACACAGTAACTTTAGGAGAATACAGGGGTTCCGCTTCACAACAATATGGCTTTTCGAAATCACAAAATCGCCAGTTCTGCTTATTCAGGTATCCAGTCAGGTGGAAGTGTGCTTCATCTGTAAACCAGATGCAGCCAACATCAAATCCTTCACTAGCAATCATTGTGAGCATCTGATTAGCAAAGGCAGCCCTTTGTTGCACAGGTCGTACGGGTATGGCCTGGTGCGTTTGAATTTTGAATGGAAACATGTGTAGGCTCTTTCTCAATATTTTATGCGTGCTGGAACTCTTCAAACCAGTCTCAGATGCAATTGTACGGACGGATGACATTGGATTTCGCTGAATAATTCCAGGAACTGTGGCGATATTTTCAGCTATAACTACGGTTTGCTTGCGGCCAACATGCCCCACTAGATCATCAGTTACGCTGCCTGTTCGTTGAAATTTTGCGAAGAGCGTACGAATGGTTTTCGCATCGGGTCCTTTTGGAACGTTAAATCGTGCTTGAAAACTTCGCCTTGTTGCCGTAGGACTCTCTTCTAACCTGTGGTAATCTAGCACCAGAAAAACGCGTTGTTCAATGGAGTACATGGTTTTAAGCTCTTCCTTCGGTACACTAACCTCCTTTCACGTTTCAATAGTGGAACTGATCGCTCTGGGCTTCGGATCACTATTTATACTAGGCATTACGTATGACGATTACAGCGCCATCTGTTAGCAGCTTTTGTAACTATTATTTCAAACTGCTGTATAAACGTCTTACAGCTTTCACAATAAACATACCGTTTACTGCATTCCTATATCGATCTTTGTTTTCGAGATATTTAATTTTGAAATCAGGGAGTCCTTTTCTGGACACCCTGTAGCTACAGCACACTGAAACGACCTGCTACATCCCACTGAACGTGCTGCTAATCGTGATTTGCTATGCGACCGCAGCGCTGCCCAGTGCCCGTTACGGGCTGGCGCGTTGATCATTGTGTTTACAAAGATGGATGTGCGTAAAATTACACGGTATCTCTGTTAGCGATCGTCGGAAAAAAAACGAAATGCTTTCTTATGATTACATGTGGCATGCAATCACTTACAGAAATTGTATTTTTTTGTTTTTTGAGAAGCACAAAGACGGTACATTTATCTGAAAGCGGTAAGAATAATTAAGAAATATGAGATAAAATCACTTTTGGCAAAAATTCTTTAAAAAATTGTCAGTGATGAAATACATCACTTGCACCAGCTCCAGTTGTCTTTCTCTTATATTCCCAATTTCCACGTAGTCCTTTTTCTGTATATTCGGAGATAATAGCTTCTGACCATACCTTTTACTTGTTATATATGTAGGACAACGCCTCAGCTCGACAATGCTCGTTGTGATAATTATTTGCTTTTAGTTGTTGTTGTTATGGTCTTCAGTCCGGAGACTGGTGTGATGCAGCTCTCCACCCTACTCTATCCTGAGCAAGCCTTGTCATCTCCTCATAAGAACGGCAACCCACATCCACTTGAATCTGCTTAGTATACGCGTCTCTTGGTCTCCGTCTGCGATTTTTACCCCACACACTTCCCTCCAATGCTAAATTTTCGATTCCTCGATGTCTAAGAATGTGTGCTAACAAGCGATCCCTTCTTTTAGTCAGGGTATGCCAAAAATTCCGTTTCTCGCCAATTCTGTTCAGTACCTCTTCATTAGTTATGCGATCTACCCACCGAATCTTCAGCATTCTTCTGTAACACCTTTTGTGTCACAGCCTCGTCGCCGCTTTTGTGTCTCGTTTCCGTCGTAGGTGTCGGTGGCCGAGTAGAAAGACCGACACAGGAATAAAGGATGCACGCTTGTGCAGGTTGGAGGTGACCAGCCAGTGGGGCAGCAGAAACTAGAAACACTAGAGTAAATTAGAACGAGATATATATTTCTTAGAGACTTAGTAATACTTAACTTTTTCATAGCTCAGTACTGCAGAATGCTGATACATAGTTGAGCTAGAGGCCTGCCTAGTGCCCATCCGATAGCCAAGTCTTCACTGGTGCCTATCTTATTCCGAAGTGTTAGCTGGTTCCTATCTCAGTCCCAAGTGAACGATGTCGTTCAGTAGTGGCCACGAGCGGGATAGCAGCAGAGGGCGCTCGTGGCTGATGTCGTAAGAACGCCGCGCCGCGCGTGCATAGCGGCACGCGGCGAAAGTAGGTGGCGCGTACTTCATACTTGTGCGACACCACAACACCACATTTCAAAATCCTCTATTCTCTTCCTGTCCGCATTGCTTATCGTCCATGTTTCACTCCCGTATAAGGCAACACTCCATACAAATGCGTTCAGAAAAGACTTCCTTACCATTAAATTAATATTCGATGTTAGGAAATTTCTCTTTTTCAAAAATGCTTTTCTTTCCATTGCCATTCTGCATTTTATATCCTCTGTACTGCGACCATCGCATGTTATTTTACTACCCAAGTAACAAAACTCATCTATCACCTTTATTGTTTCGTTACCTAATCTAATTCTTTCAGCATCGCCTGATTTTCTAAGACCGCATTCCATTATTTTTGTTTTGCTCTTGTTAATGTTCATTTTATACACTCTCTTCAACACACTGTCCATTCCATTCAACTGCTCTTCCAGGTCCTTTGCTGTCTCTGACAGAATTACAAAGTCATCAGCAAAACGCAATGTTTTTATTTCTTCCCCCTGTACTTTAATCCCTTTTCCAAATTTGTCCTTAATTTCCTTTACCGCCTACTCGATGTACAAATTGAATAACATCGGAGAAAGGCTACAACCCTGTCTTACTCCCTTCCCAAATGATGCTTCCCTTTCATGCCCTTCGAGTCTAATAATTGCGGTCTGGCTTTTGTACAAGTTGTAAAGAACTCTCCTTTCCCTGTATTTTAGCCCTGCTGACTTCAGAATTTGAAAGAGTGTATTCCAATCAACATTGGAAAACGCTTTCTCCAAATCTACAAAAACTAACCATGTAGGTTTGCCTTTCCTTAATCTATCTTCTAAGATAAGACGTAAAGTGAGTATTGCCTCCCGGGTTCCTACGTTCCTCCTGAATCCAAACTGATCTTCCTCGAGGTTAGCTTCTACCAGCTTTTCCATTCTCCTGTAGATAATTCGTGTTAAAATTTTGCACCCATGACTTATCAAACTGATGGTTCTGTAATTTTCACACCTGTCTGCGCCTGCTTTCTTTGGAATGGGGATTATTACATTTTTCTTAAAGTCTGAGGTATTTCGCCTGTCTCACACATCCTACACACCAGTTCAAATAGTTTTGTCATGGCTGGCTCTCCCAGAGACTTTAGTAGCTCTGAGGGTATGTCATCTACTCCCGGGGCCTTGTTGCGACCTAGGTCTTTCAGGGCTCTGTCAAATTCATCTCTCAGTAAAGTATCTCCTATTTCATCTTGATCTACTTCATCTTCCCTTCCTACAACATCGTCTCTAAGCTCATTTCCTTTGTAGAGCTGCTCTATGTACTCTTTCAATCTTTCAGCTTTCCCTTCTTTGCTGAGAACTGGTTTCCCATCTGAGTTCTTGATATTTGTAGAGTTGCTTTTCTTGTCCCCAAATGTCTCTTTTATTTTCCTGTAGGCGGTAACTACTTTTCCCCTTGCTATACATTCTTCTACAGATTTGCATTTGGCTTCTAGCCATTCCTGCTTAGGCAGTTTGCACTTCCTGTCAATCTCATTTCTTATTCGTCTGTACTCCATTTTGCCTGTTTCATTTACTGCATTTTTATATTTTCTCCTTTCATCAATTAAATTTAGTATTTCCTGTGATATCCAAGGATTTTTTGTAGGTCTTGTCTTTCTACCTAATTTGTCCTCTGCTGCCTTCACTATTTCATCTCTCAATGCTACTCATTCCTCTTCTACTGTTTTATTTCTCCCTGTTTCTGTCAATTGTTGCCTAAATCTCCTTCAGAAATTCTCCAGAACTTCACTTTCCTTCAATTTATCTAAGTCCCATCTCCTTATTTTCCTACCTTTCTGCAGTTTTTTTCAGTTTCAGCCTACAGTTCATGACTAACAAGTTATGGTCAGAGTCTATATCTGCCCCTGGGTATGTCTTGCAGTTTAGAACCTGGTTTCGGAATCTATGTCTTACCATTATAAAATCTATCTGATACCTTCCGGTGTCTCCTGGTCTCTTCCACGTATACAACCTTCTTTTCTGATTCTTAAACCACGTGTTTGTTACGATTAAATCATGTTCCGTGCAAAATTCTACCATGCGACTTCCTCTTTCATTCCTTCTGCCCACTCCATATTCACCTACTATTTTTCCTTCTCTTCCTTTTCCTACTACCGAATTCCAGTCTCCCATAACAATTAAGTTTTCCTCTCCCTTAACTGTCTGAATAATGTCCTTTAGCTCCTCATATATTTCTTCGATATCCTCATCATCGGCAGAGCTAGTTGGCATATAAACCTGTACTACTGTTGTTGGTGTTGGCTTCGTATCTATCTTGACAATGATAATGCGATCACTGTGCTGCTCATAGTACTTTACCCGCATTCCTATTTTCTTATTTATTTATCAGTCCTACTCCTGTGATACCCCCAACTGATTTTGTATTTATAATCCTGTACTCACCCGACCAGAAATCCTGTTCATCCTGCCACCGAACTTCACTAATCCCCACTATATCTAACTTCAACCTATCCATTTCCCTTTTTAAATTTTCTAATTTTCCTACCCGATTAAGGAATCTAACATTCCACGCTCCGATCCGTAGAATGCCAGTATTGTCTTTCCTGATGGCAACATCCTCCTGAGTAGTCCCCGCCCGGAGATCCAAATGGGGGACTATTTTACCTCCGGAATATTTTACCCTAGAGGATGCCATCATCATATTTTCATACAGTAGAGCTGCATGTCCTCGGGAAATGTAACGGCTGTAGTTTCTCCTTGCTTTCAGCCGTTCGCAGTAACTGTGTGGCAAAGCCACATTAGCTGATGTTACAGTCAATCATCCAGACTGTTGCCCCTGTAACTACTGAATAGGCTGCTGCCCCTCTTCAGGAACCACACGTTTGTCTGGCCTCTCCACAGATACCCCTCCGCTGTGGTTGCACCTACGGTACGGCTATCTGCATCGTTGAGGCACGCAAGCCACCCCACCTCGGCAATGTCTGTGGTTCATGGGGGTATTGTATTGTACGAAAACTTTGTTCCTCCTACATTGCATATGGTTCCGTAACATCTATTCCAACACTATACTGAACTGCAACTTAATTCAAACGCTGTGGGAAAAACCGAGTGACGTAGGGTACTGTCTTTAATTTTATTTGTTCCTGTGGCCTAGAACGAAAAACTCAACAAATTCTCTCGTTGACAAAGTTCGTTCTTGTTTCTAATAAATAACGTCGAATACCGGGTATTATAATTGTATTAAATTAACAAATAAATTACATTAACCATAATTAAACGAAATGGTTAAAAATATCTGGGAGAGTATAGATGCAAACCTGTTATTTACATCTATTTTCCTCCACAGCTTGTGACGCTAACCACGACGCTAATACGGTGTCTTAAAAAGAAATAACAACGAATATCGGATATTACACTTAAATTAGCAAGAAAGAACTAGAACGTTAAGGAAACGAAGAGGGAGGAAGTGAAAATATTTCGGAAGTACAAAGACGCGAACCTCTTTCGCTTAAATTCTCTAGGCCACAGTCTGTTACGATATCAACTATGCTATTCCCACACTTGAACACCTGAGTGGGGTTTTAGATAAACTACCTTCTAAAACCTGTTGTAATATGTTACTTATGTATGACATAGCATCACAAAGACGCTTTTTTGATGGACTGCCTTATACCATAGTAAAGGGACGATATTCTTTCACATTATACAAATTATGAAACTGACACACGTTAAATATGAGAACCTTTACAGGCATGAAAATTTTGTTTCCGGTAATTTTTTGTAACAAATCATTTCTAAAATGACACGTTTTCAAAAGTTCTTCAGTATTCTAACGCTTTATATAGATTATATTCATACATCGTGCGCTACATAGAAAGAAGGAAGGAAATCAGGAGTTCCGTTTGCAATATAGCGGCTCAAAAGTTCTGCTAGTCCCGTGAAAGCAAGGTCGCTTCTCAATGGGCACGTTCCACTCCACGAAGCAAAAATCTAACATGGTGGATCCTTCATTCTACACTTCACATGGTACTGGAACGTCATATTCCAAGCTGCAGCGTCACGACTTCCTCCTCTACGTGCGTTTACACGTCTCATGAGACGACGGCTTAAGAGTAGCGATTGCGGTGAGCTCCGTACGCTGCTGAGAGGTCTGCCAAGCGAGTGGGGTGGAGTGGTAAAAATTAGTAAAGCCTAAAATCTGTCTCCTTCCCAGAAGCCCTTGTAAACGCAGATCCTGTGCAGGGTCGCGAAATGAAAGCTTCCTGCCTACTCGTTGCTTATCAATCCTGGGTGGAATGGACTAGCGAAAGTTTTCTGCCTCATATTGTTTGTCTTGTTCTGGCAGTGTTTGACTAGGGAATTTATTTTGGTCCCTAGAATCATGACGGTATGTGTTACTACTCGTCTTGAATTAGTTTTCCTACCAACATCTCTCACTCGCTGCATCCCATGCTTGGTGAAAATGTCTTACACAGATCATGAATAAATACTGAGTCTGTGATCATGAACATAAAACAGTAAAAGGAGAATTACTAATTAGGGCAACAGATAACGAGTTTAGAGTAGGAAATGGATCCACCGAGCATGCAGAGCGAGAAAAGATGTTGTTTTGGGCAGTACAAGAACAAAGACATATCGTGGCAGTGGGTGTGCGTGCACTCAATAAACTACTTATTTGATGACAAGGCCGGCCGCGGTGGCCGAGGTGACTGAGGCGCTCCAGTCACGGTCAGCACGGCCACTACGGTCGGGGGTTCGAATCCCCCCTCGGGCATGGATATTTGTGCCGTCCTAGTTCGTAAGTAGTTCATAAGTAGTTTGTAAGTTTAGGGACTGATGACCCCGTAGTTAAGTCCCATAAGCTTAACAAACATTTGAACATTTTTTTTTTTTTTTTTTTTTTTTTTTTTTTTTTTTTTTTTTTTTTAATGACAAGGAGGGGGAGTTGGCAGTGCAATTTAGGAATAATCAGAGAGAGAATTTAGTTTTAACAGGACAATTTTAATAGGATTCCCCCTTTTTTTCAAAATACCAGTTCCATTCGCTTTACCTTGAAATATGAAACCTCCCTGGCTAGGTGACACAATCCGCATCTTGATGTGCGATATAGGAGAGACAACAGTAGAGGCCATCAAAAGTAGCCTCGATCCCGCTCGTTCCCGCTAGTGAGAGAACCTGGCAAAACCGTCGCGCCCGGGAATCGACCATGCCGGGAACGATGTCCCGGGAGCAAGTTGACTCGGTACTCCTGGCAGGCGTGTAGAACAGCCGACAGCAGTGCGCATGCGCACGACCAGACCTCCTCACACGTCTACATTAGGCTGCCGGCTGGGCTCAGAGGGAAGAAAGGGGGAAAATCCACATTCGGATTTCCACGATAAAAGAAATGTTGACGGTGTATAAGACCATCCCACAATGTTTTATCGACCAATTTTTTCTTACAAGCTTTGCCTTGCATTAAAAAGAAAAAAGTGCTCTTTTCATTCCGCCAGAGTTTTTAGTTTCTTAATGCTTTTAACTCAATTTCTATGAAAGTAAGTTCGTAAAAAATGTGATTTTTGAACTCAAGATAGTACAACATCTTTGATTTCGAATAAACCATTCACATTTTCTTAATTCGGAACAATCGTTTTAAAACAACGCTATTTGTCAGGTACGTGTGCTTGATCTACAAATATTGTTTTGAAAAAGTTCGATAGCGGCGAGTTTACTGTTGTATGCATTTTCGATCTTACATTACAGCGATTTAAATGGAGCTAAAAGAACAGAGAAATTTCTGAAATGGTAGTCGCACCGATGTCTACCTCCTTTCACAAGTAATTTCGAGTTATCTGAGCGGCGTCATTGCCGCGATCGCAAGCTTACGAACTCGGCGTGTGTTGAGCGTAGCGTGCCGCACTGCAGTGCCGAAAACATTTGTTGGCCACGTATGTTGGTCCATCATGATGTGTTAATAATCCATAACCAGAAAATAGCTATAAACTTATTTTTCTTGGGTGGCGACCGATTACAATGGACAGTGATCTGCTATGGTTTTACGTAAGGTAATACTTCACTTATTAAGAGGTATAAAACTAGTTTCTTTTTCACATAGTACAATTGATGGAATTGTGTTTGGAACTACAAGAGAAGAATAAATTAATGTAAACTGTGAATCTGCTGTCTGAAATTCTACTTCATAACTTTTTAGTTGGAGATGATAAACGGAAGAAGTCCGAAAATATATTTACATTAATTGTCTACATCTAAGGTGACTATTACACTAGATAGCGTTCTTTTAATTTTCGCTTTTATAGCTCTCGGAGTGTGTAGTACCACAAAGTGAAACAATTTGTATTCAATATCTCACATCAAAGCGCTATCCCTTACGTCCAAGACCAAAGTAGCAATGTAATAAGTAAAAAGGAATACAGAACAATAAAATTAAAAACATTTGAATCCCTCCTTATAAGGGATGCTGCAACTTATGGCCTTAGGAGTACGTGAGGTGTGCCAGTTTTATGTGGGACATGCCGTACTACGTTTCAATTCATCTCCACTTGCAAATAACTCTACACAGTTCTCAGAATTTTTATTTATTTTGTTAGGAAGCTGTCTGATGGGAACTGATTTTCTGTGAACATTTCCCGAATCACCTGATGACAATTTTCTTTGTCTCCATGGTACTTTCATTTCGATTTTTCTACTTAAAATGAAAGAAATATTCGCAGATTTAGTTTAGCCTCAGACACTGCAGATCAGTAAAGGATGAGAAGCTGGTGTCATTTTGTTTCATGTTGTGATTCTTTTTCCTTCTCGGTGGACTTGTGCCCAGCAACAAGGGGTCATCACCCACGGTCATTGGAAGATCGAAGGAAACACAGGAGTGATCAACACTTGTTCACTGCCGTTTACGTCGAGCAAGCTAACTGTTAATTGTTTTTTTTTTTTGTTATTTTATTACTATTGTTTGCGCACTGTTGTGACTCATAGAATTATAATCACATTAGAAATCTGTGGTATGGACTCATACCGCTAATTTCGACCAACACTTAGGAGAGTTTTTCCTTCAAATGTTCAAATGTTTGTAAATCTATCGGACCAAACTGCGTGGTCATCAGTCCGTAGCTTACAAACTACTTAAACCTAAGTAAACTAACCTAAGGACAAACACACACACACACCCATGCCCCAGGGCGGACTCGAACCTCCACGGCGAGCAACCGCGCGCTCCGCAGCGAGATGCTTTAGACCGCTCGGCTACTCCACCGCGGAGAGTTTTTCCTTAAGTGATCAACTAGACATTACTCAATTTTTTTTATTCATATTGCAGAATTGGTAGTAATAGAAGGGAAATAAACATATTTTCATAAGTGTAATTGAAAAATAATATCATGCAGAGAAGCTTTTGTTGAAAGCAGGCTGGGGACATGTGATACTTGTGCTGCAGAAGCAACACCGTACCCCAATCGGTTCGTGCCAGCGCCCACTCGCGCCGGGAATATTAAACAAATCGAATGTTTACGAAAGCAAAGACTTTCCTAAATGTTAATCTGAATTCATGGGATGAGTCCATTACCACCTTTTTTATGTTCATAAAATTCGGTGAGTCACTACAATGTGAGAACAATAGTAATAAAATAACAAAATCAATGAACTGTTAGCTGGATTGAAGTAGACGGCAATCGATCTTCTGCTGACAGTAGTTGGGTATTCCTTGTTGCTGGGAATAAGCTCTCCAACCCTCCAAAACTAAAAAATTAAATAAAATAATAAAAATCAGTGACACATGCTGCTCATTCTTTACTGATATGTTCTGCAGTGTATTCGGCTAAACTAAACCAGTGTCTGTAAAAATTCGAAAGTACCATCTTACAGACAAAGGAAATTGTCTTCAAATGATTCTTCAAAATGTTCGTAGGAACGTCGGTCCTCTCAGGCAGGTTCCTAAAAAACAACTTCTACAAAAGCGAGTACATTCATCTATAAAAATAAGTGCTTTGGGCTCCATCAACATCTACAAGTTTATATTAGTTTGTTCTTCTCTTCTAGTTCCAAACACGAAAGATATATTCCATGAATTGTACCTTGCGGACAAAAAACCAAATGTATGCCTCTCATAAAATCAAGTCTTGTCTTGATGTAAAAGTGTAGCAGATCGTTGTCGACTGTAATCGGTCGCAACCCAAGAAACATTAGTTCATAATTGTTTTCTGGTTATGCATCATTAACACATAACAAGGGACTAACACACGTGGCCAGCAATTAAAAATTTTCGGCACTGCAGTGCTACACGCTATGCTCATCAGACGCTGAGTTCGTATGCTTGTGATTGTGGCTTGACGCCGCTAAGATAACTCGCAATTACTTGTGAAAGGAGGTAGATATCAGTGCGACCACAATTTCAAAAACTTTCCTGTTCTTTTTCCTCGATTTCACTCGCTTTGATATATGGTCTAAAATGCACAGAACAGTAAGCTTCCCACTATCTAACTTTTTCAATACACGATTTGTAAATCAAGTACACATACTTGACAAATAGTGTCATTTGAACACGACTGTTACGAATTACGAGAAAGTGACTGTTTCATTCGAAAGCTAAGATGTTTTGTACAATGTGTCAAAAAATCAGATTTTTTAGCGGCGTACTTTCATCAAAATCGAGTGAGGAGCGTTACGAAACTAAAAAAATCGCGTGGAATGAAACGTGGACTTTTTATTTTTTTCACAGGCACGGCAAAGTTTGTAAGGAAATAATATATTTATAAGACGATGTAGCGTGGTCTTGTATACCGTCAACAATTTTTACAATGTGAAAATCGAAAATGGATTTTCAGCCTTTTTTGTCTCTGCCCAGACCGGTGCACAGTGTGAACACGCAGTCCGGTGGCGTCTCAGCTCAGTCCGCTGGGCGCGACGTGAACGCGGGTGTATCGGGCCTCGCCCCGTCTCGACGCGTCTTGCCGTCGGCAGTGTGACGTCATCGATTTCCCTCTGAGCGCCCTCTGCCAGCGAGAGCGAGGTGCGAGCGTGGCGGGAAGCGAGCGGAACTGGCGGCCATTTTGACCGGCTCTAGTCAACAGGTACTATGAACGCAAACCATTAATATATACGGGGGCCTAAATAAAATTACAGGATACGAATGGGAATGACTCTACAGGCAAAATTTGTTAACAATGAGCTGGTCAGCAAAGAGCCTTAGCAAGGAAGTAATACAATTATTTGAGCATCATTCCCCACGAATAAGGCTGGAGTGCAGCGTGCAGCGTGTCTACTCACTAGACCACCAACGGCAGAGTATCTGTAACAAACAGCAATGGCCAGCGGCTGGCTAGGGAACCTGGAGGGGGGAGTTACGAACCCACTAACGACGATTACTGGAGGGAATTTGAATCCAGGGAACTCCCCGTAGGAGAGGGTAGGTAGCGAACTGTATCACTTACGCACACTAAACAATTAACACAATTACAGTAAAACCCTGGTTAACCGAACTAAATGGGGGGGAGCCCGTTTCATATATCAGTTTTTTCCGGATAAGCCATGAACATTGAAAGTAGCCTATTAAATTATTTAAGCAAGATTTTTCGGGCTGTTGAGATCTGCAAATACAAGTTAAAACTCTCACTGCTGCTCTAAATCACTTTATAAGTGGCCACAGTACTTGCACAACAGAAATTTATCTAACTGTTCGCTCCTCAAAGGAGCAGTTAACGATTTAACAAGTGCAAAATTAACGTTAAAAATAAATGCGTAGATAATTAAACATGGGACAGGGAGCATGAAATAATTAAGCAGAGATTTGATACTTTATATCATCATCTGTTCAATAAAATAACAAGCAAATAAATGTGGGAAGACCTAATTAAGCACAATAAAGCACACACCTTGTACAAAACTGAATTAAATCCTATAGTTACTGCCCATAATAAAATTGTTTCTGCACTTTATAAACATGGTTGTAACATGGGAGGAAAATTACAAAGACACAATGGATAGATGAAAGCACATTCATTCATTCAAAGCCAGACAGGTGCATAATGCTCACAGTACATTACCCATGCAGGAACAGTTCATAGCAGCGACAAACAAAGCGTCGGCGACATTTTGACGAGATGGCGAGTGTCTTTAAGCACAAATTTAATAGTCACTATGCATCAAACGAACTCATGTTTGTGGAGGCAGCGGCATACTATTCTTAAGTACCATGTCGTGTGTGACCACAAGGAAGTACATAGAATTTACAAAAAAAATAATTTAGAATAAGCAAGTAAAGCACTCGTGAGAATTCATATAGAAGGAAGCTGGCATTAATAAAAGCATGGCTGAAGGTTGAAGTAATGACCGTTACAAAAGCACGTGGTGCAGTCGGTCATAAGAGACAGGAAAGACGGAATCAAACTAGAAAATCTGAGAAATATTTAGCATACTCGTGGATACAGAAACGAAGGAAAAACGTTAGTTAAAACACAACAAGAAAATTTAAACATACTAAATTTACTCAAAGGTTGAAGGCCACACAGATGTATTCTAACTTTAGAAAACTGGACAAAAACATCATCACCAAAATGAAAATGAAAATACTAGATTTACACCGAATTATTCGAGTTCTGTAACTTAAGAAACACTTCGCCTCACATAGCGAAAGAATTACTCAAGGAAACTATCACTGATAAACCAAGACTGCCTGATCACAAAGAAAGCAAAGTTCTAACAGCATGCCTTCCCCTCAGCATGATTCGACAAAGTACTTACTTCCATGGTTGCAGCAAGAGTGAAGCCTTAAGGCCCCACCAAAACCTTCCCCACCACATACCCGACGTAGAACGCGCTAAAAACCCATACAGAGCGCGTTCAGAGCATAGTGTCTACCAACTCTCTCTACCTGAGGAAGGTAATACCCTCTTCAACAGCTCCCAGAGAGGTCTCTTGTCACCTCTTTCGTCCAAGATTAGTTTGGCACCACACTGAGAACACGGCTACCTCGCCATCTTGCCAAGTAAACTTGTCTCTGGCCACCCAGCAGACGTCAGCGCAGACGACAAACGAAGCCATGCGTTCTGAATTAAAGTAAATGAGGCCCTAAAGCGCGAGGCGGCGAATGTAAGCCGTTGCGCGGCAGTCAGTCAATATTAAAAACAACCTTCCACATTCACATGAACACACAAGTGAAATCACACGGGTGGAAACATATATAAACATGGGGCATTGATCATTAACAAACAGAATAAAAATAATTAACATACTAATAGACAATATTAGTGGGGCAGAAACACTTTAGAGTCATGAATAACTCAAAATGGAACAAGATCACACATTCAGTGGACGTGTTTCAACATCTAATAAGCACAACAGTTTTTTGCATTGTAATAATAGTACGCATTTTCGAAAGGTTTTGAACGTCAAACAAAGTTTAATAGAGTACCTCTTTAAATGCTACACTTTATGTTCTTTATTTAAGTTAAATTTACAGCAGATTTTTAGATTTTCAGTACAACAATTTACAGCAAACAGTGCCTAAAAATTTGTAACATATAACATTCTTATTTAAAAACTGCGTAATTGTTGTTTGCTTCTTGCGCCGCCCAATACCTTTCCTAGCAGCAATGTCGCGCCATCTTTTCATTGACATAACATCAGCCGGCGTTTCCTCACTGCACTGCTCTACGAATCTTACGGCAACGTAAAATAAACTCACTCGTACTGTAATTTCTGTGCTAAGCTACTGTATACACAGCGAACTTTGAAAGCGAATAAATTCCTTATTTAGACTTACATACCTCTAGTGCTAGAAACCCATCGTCAGCTGTCATCCTGTCATCCATTTCACCTACTTCAGGGTCTTCGGGTCTTCGGGTCTTCGACGGCATCAACGTTTGTCTGAAATAGTGTATCTACAATTTCGTGGTCCCTGATTTCTTGGGAATCGTCTGCGAGAACCCATTCATCAACCTCGTTGTTATCCATGTCTTCGCATCCAGAAATTCGGTTTACCATTTCCGACAAATGTTCAACATTTTCTAAGAAGTGCTCTTCAATGCCGTCACACAGTTTCCCCCAACACCTTTGAAGGGTTTCTGCATTCACATTAACCTATGCCAGTTTAGCTTTGTCTTGCAGTATAGGACCTGTCAAAGGCATGCCTTTTTCTCCTTGTTGAGTGAACCACAGGTGAAGAGCTTCACCTACTTTTTCAAAGTCGGTTGTTTTCAAAGTTTTTCTGTAAGGATTTTTCACTGCGTGTTCTATAAATTTAGATTTAGATTTCATTCAATCTGAAACTGTAGACACACCAACTCCGTAATTAGCTGGAACATTTTTCAATAAAACTCCTTGTTCCTCTTCTTTGATAGCAGCTAATTTATCAGCGAATGTAATCATAAAACGCTTCCGTTTATTCGCCATGGCAGAAAATATGTACACAAGTGACGTAAAGAAACGATAACTTGAATGCATGTTTGTATCGCAGATCCGCACGAAGTTCACAGCTACTGACTGGAGTTGGCGTTAAGCTAAATACAGACCACCAAGAACCATTGTTGTGGACTTTTTTTTTTGCCATCGGTGGCGTTTCGGATAACCCGGATTTCGGTAGATCCGAGTTCAGTTAACCGGGGGTTTTCTATACACTTTTACTTTCCTTCACCCAAGGCAGAGGCAAGAGACAAAACATGACCCAAAATTTAGTGGCATAATAAACCGCCAGCACGATAATAGAATTTCAGTAATTAAAAGGAATAAATAATAATTGAAAGCGGATCCAGTTGACCCCTTTCAACTGGTGCTCAGTCCTTGACGATATTAGGTAATGTTTTCTTCGCGAGGCCGCCGTATCTGCTTCAGCTCCTAGTAACAGGTTCCCAGGTCGCACAAAGCTGCAATCCACAGTCTTTATCGAGAGAGTTGTCGGGTATTTTCATTTCTATTGCCTTGTTTATTAAGTTGTCTCAAAACCCTTTCGTCCATTTAGTAACAGATGCTTCATCAAATGCAATTCGCGGCGGCTGCGCGAGCAAAACATTACCAAATATGATCAAGAACTGAGTACCGGTGACGTCACAGGTGGCTGTGTAAGCAAGGCAGCGGCATCAATGGGACAGTCAACCACGTGACAATGGCAGAGGAGACTTATGCCAAACGCTCGTGGCAGGAAACCACCTGACACAGCTAGAAACTGGAGAATGTTTTATTCATATGTTTATATCACTAACACAAAACACTGCAATTTTCAGAAATTAATGGCATAAATCCACTGAAGATAGCACATAAGCGCTGAAATATGTCTGAGTCAGTAACTGCACAAAGGTGTCTTCCATAATTTCCTCTCCAGTTTATCTTATTAAACACGGAAATAAGCAGGACAGCAATCTCCACAAGTTATGAAACTGTTTCGAGAAACGTTCAGGATACCTAAGGTCTCATTTAACCCCAAATTGGCTGATATATCCCTCGAGTAAAGCGAACGGTTTATCAATTTATGAAAACAATGATGTCACTCAGTACCTCGTTCAGGAGTTCTTCAAATAACCGTCCCGATATGTTTTAGTGGAACTATTACCATGTTGATGATTCAAAGTTCTGTCAAATTCTTCCCGCACTTTCGTATGTCACATATAAACCCATCTATGTATTCCTTTCACTTTTCAGCTTTCCTTTCTTTTCTTAGCACAGAATTGACATTTGTGCCCTTAGCTATTTATACAGTTGCATCTCTATCCTCCAGAATTGTTAGTAACTTTCCTACACACTGCATCTATTGTTCTTACAGTCTTGCATGTCTCATTTCTAGAATAGCAGTTTTTCTTTTACCATACTTCTTATTTCGGTAACATCAGTTCTAGTCGTCCGTATTCATTTCGGTCTACTTTATTTGCTGCTCTTTTGTATTCTCTTCTTCTGTCAATGATTCAACATTCCACGCGTTATTTAAGGTTTGCTATTATATCTTCTCTTTCATCTATTAGATCCTGTCTTTCCGTTACGATTTTGTTTATTAAGGCTACTCGTTCGTCTTCTATTGTGTTCCTCACCTGTGTTTCAATCATTAACTCTTACCTCCTTAGCGTAAGTTTTAAGACGCAGAGAAATCTTTAGTTCTTTCGCATAATATCTTCAATTCTCTAATTTTCTGAAGATTATTTAGTTGTAATTTGTAATTTAACACCAATAAATTATGCCTATTGTCTTTATCTTCCCATCGAAATGTTTCGCAGTGAAAAAGTAAAGGAAGAAGGAAGAAACACTAGGGTTTAACACGCTGTCGACGACGAGGTCATTAGGGGCGGAGCTGACGTTCGGATTGTTTGGGTGAGGAAGTGGAAGAAAATGGGCCGTGCCCTTTCAAAGGAACCGTCCTGGTATTTACCTGGAGTGATTTATGGTAGCCCTATGTCTGGATGGCCGGAAGTTGATTTGAAGAAAGACATTCGATATGTGTCTTACCGTTAGGTACACCATTTAAAATATTCCAGTGTCTTCAGATCCCCCTGACAAAGTTTTTGCAACGATTTAAATTGTACGTCAATCATATATATGCTCTTTGAACGATAAATCTTGTAGTTTCTCTTTAGGACAAACCTGTAAGCATTTCTAAAGGAGCTACTCGCGTGGGAATATAAGTGTTAGTTTAGGAGAATTTGCTTACAAAACGATTAGTTGCATTTATACTTTCCTTACAGGGTCAATTCAACATCAATACTACCATTTTATTTAAATAAAAACAATGGAGTGGGCTTACTTGTACTCATACAAGACTAATAATTTCGTAGGATGAACGCTATGAAACATAAATTGCTATGTGCGGTTTGATATGAAGCGATGAGAGCGGGACTCTGTTCAAGAATGAATTTAACATATATTGCACTCATCATTTGAGGACACCACATCAACATTTTACTTAAGGAGTAATTTCGGTTGCTAGTGTCTGGTTAAGTTTCGAAGCAAATACTAGACCAATGAGATGTCTTACCTCATGGGCTCTTAAACAGTTAATAAATAATGAAAATGGGATAATTTGCAGGATACGTGTTCCTCACGCATAGTATCAATACACACGAAAAGATAAAAGACTAAAACAGTAAAGAGTTACACTACGCAGTCGAATAAAAGATTCATTGCGTGTGCATAGCGCATTAACGATGAACACAGAACAATACCAAGCAAAAAATTTAAGTATGAAATCCCCGCACGAATCACAGCTTAAATCAGCAAAAAGGATTCAATTATTGAATAAGGGCACAAATCTATGTAATTGTAGCAGAAAGGAACCACGCGGTCAAAGCAAGTTACGCCAAAGAAAAGAATCACGGAAGATTACCAAGAATCAGAAATATCGAGCAAAATTCCAGAATTGTAAATAGAATTTACTTTCAAACACGCTGAGCTGGTCGTTCTCGAAACCATACAAGAGGACATGGAATCAAGAAGACGAAGTCCCACATAACTAAGACGATAGAATTGCTACGTAAGAATCAAACCGACGAAGAGAGAAGAATCAGTAAGCAAGTTATACTAATGTAGCGGGTTGTGACTTTGGACAGATCTCTAGTATGATACTGCTTTCCCTGTCTGTCCATAGTGGTGCGTGTGAATACTTAATGTTGTTATTCATTATTAGACCTATTCCTGCGTTATATGCGTTTGATTTTATGTTGATAACCATGTTCTTACCCGACCAGAAATCCATTCCTACCTGAAACCTCACTTCAGTAATTCCTGTTATACCTAATTCATAACCATTCGTTTCGCTTTATAAATTTTTTAACCTTTGTACCAAACAGATGGATTAATATTCCACTCTCCAACCCGTTGAACACGTTTTGTGTGTATATGTGTGTGGTTTCTTTTTCTGGTGAAAACGGCCTACTGAGTAATCTCCTCCTGTAGATTTGCATGGGGCAATTTTCACTTCTGGGGTGTTTTTCTCACTGAGCACGGGGATGACATCTTCATTAAGCCATACAGCAGAACTGCATGTCCTTGGAAAATATAAGTTTGCGACTTTACGCCGTGGCGGAACGGCTGAGCGCATTGAGGCACTAAGCTCTGAATGCGCGAGGCTGTTCCCCGTCGGGGTTCGAATCCCCAATCGGGCACGGATGTTTGTGCTGTCTTTCTTATAAGCTAGTTTATACGTATTTTGTATGTTTAGGGACTGATGACCCCACAGTTAAGTCCCATAAGCTTAATAAACATTTAAACATTTGATTTTCGACTTTACGTGGCCTCTCGTATTGACCACACTAAGTTGTATTGACCAAACACAACATATACGTACTGGGCTGTGTACGGCTCCGTAAATTAAATATGGATCGATGTAAACTAAAGGCCGAGCCGTACATGTCTGCACTCATGTCCAGCAACTACAACAGCTGCAAATAGTGTCTTGTACTTGTGATCCTGCAGTCAATCACTCTATGCACAGCTTAACATAATAAAATAATAATGATATATAAAATACATATAATGATTCATTAATGAAGGACGATTTATGCTAACATTTGCAAATGATGTAGGCAACGCCAAATAATTCAGTTGAATAATTTTTATTAAAACACAAAATTAATTTACCGGAGATGGTTCTACACAAATAAAGTAATACATTAGAAATAAACATTTTAAAATTATCGGAAAAGATGCTTTAACTGCGTTATGAGAATAGAAGCAAAATCCATTGACGATGCTCAGATACTAAGTCAATTTGCTATCACACAATACGAAGTAATCGTTATTCTAAATATGTCAAGTCTAAGTTCGACAAATAACATATCAAAACTCGTTAATTCTCATGTTGAATCACATGTACTGTTCAGTTACAATTCCGAAATGAATTCGGAAAAGTTAAAGTTCTTAAACCATTACACATTAGCCTTTGGAAAAATTGAGTTCCGACGAAGTTAAAGTTCCGACAAAGCGGACATTTACAGCTTAGATTCTAACAGTCTCAAGCCAATCACCTCAGCTCACCAAGCAGGTCCTTCTTCTTCCACGACAAGACACCAAGTGTCCCTCCAACCGACACCACCGAAAGAGATGGCTGCGGTGCGCTTGTGCCACGTCAAGCACGGCAGGTCGCTATCGCGTAGGTGGGTGGCTGGCAACGGGGGCACAACACACTATTGCTGGCGTCATACAAGAAGGCACTTCCGCACATAGAGGCGGAGCGATAGGTGAAGCGTAGAGGCGAGGAGCTACGGCCGAGCGCCAGCAGCGGAGCCTGCAGAAGAAGCATTGCGCAACCCGCGGCCAGCCACGAGAATACAGAATGAACAATATTTACTGTCATGGTGGTAATGGAGGGGGAAGCGCAGAATGGCTGAAAACTGGGCCGCCTTGGTAGCTGACACCTACTATAGGCCCTAGTGGCCACCCATTCAGCTACAAGATACCGACCTACTTGTAGGACGTGGCACGAGCGTGCAACGGGCTTCTCTTTCGGTAGTGTTGCACGAACCCATAGGAGCTCTCCCTCCGCACCTACCAAGTACACTCCTGGTCATTAAAATTGATACACCACGAAGTTGACGTGCTACGGACGCGAAATTTAGCTGACAGGAAGAAGATACTGTGATATGTCAATGATTAGCTTTTCAGAGCATTCACACAAGGTTGGCGCCGGTGGCGACACCTACAACGTGCTGACATAAGAAAGTTTCTAACCGATTTCTCATACACGAACAGCAGTTGACGGGGGTTGCCTGGTGAAACGTTGTTGTGATGCCTCCTGTAAGGAGGGGAAATGCGTACCATCACGTTTCCGACTTTGGTAAAGGTCGGATTGTAGCCTATCGCGATTGCGGTTTATCGTATCGCGACATTGTTGCTCGCGATGGTCTCGATCCAATGACTGTTAGCAGAATATGGAATCGGTGGGTTCAGTAGCGCAATAGGGAAGGCCGTGCTGGATCCCAACGGCCTCAGTCGAGATGACAGGTATCTTATCCGCATGGCTGTAAGGGATCGTGCAGCCACGTATCGATCCCTGAGTCAACATATGGGGAGTTTGTAAGACAACAAGCATTTGCACGAACAGTTCGACGACGTTTGCAGCAGCATGGACTATCAACGCAGAGACCATGGCTACCCTTGACGCTGCATCAAAGACAGGAGCGCCTGTGATGGTGTACGCAACGACGAACCTGAGTGCACGAATGGCAAAACGTCATTTTTTCGGATGAATACAGGTTCTGTTTACAGCATCATGATGGTCGCATCTGTGTTTTCGCCATACTGGTGTATCATCCTTGATGGTATGGGGTGTCATGGGTTCCACGTCTCGGTCACCTCTTGTTCGCATCGGCGGCACTTTGAACAGTGGACGTTACATTTCAGATGTGTTACGACCCGTGGATCTACCCTTCATTCAATCCCTGCGAAACCTTACATTTCAGCAGGATAATGCACGACCGCATGTTGCTGATCCTGTACGGGCCTTTCTGGACACGGAAAACGTTAGACTGCTGCCCTGGCCAACACATTCTCCAGATCTCTCACCAATTGAAAACGTCTGGTCAATGGTGGTCGAGCAACTGGCTTGTCACAATACGCCAGTCACTACTGTTGATGAACTGTGGTATCGTGTTGAAGCTGCATGGGCATCTGTACCTGTACACGCCATCCAAGCTCTGTTTGACTGAATGCCCAGGCGTATCAAGGCCATTATTACGGCCAGATGTGGTTGTTCTGGGTACTGATCTCTCAGGATCTATGCAACCTATTTGCGTGAAAATGTAATCTCATGCCAATTCTAGTATAAAATATTTGTTCAATGAATACCCGTTTGTCATCCGCATTTCTTCTTGGTGTTGCAATTTTAATGGCCAGTAGTGTATTTTGCTCACTCTCTTGCTGGCGAATCGCCATCCCCTCCAAAAGTAGTTGAGTTCTTAACAGAAAAGATTAGTTTTGACTTAACTTTCACAACTTCTACACTATCTTATCATTTCATAATATTAAATTGGAAAGTTATAAGCATTCATTGACCTTGTGATTATTTATCAACAGTAAAAAAAAAAAAAAAAGAAAAAAAAAGAAAAAAAAAAAAAAGCCATCCTTCATGAGCTTGACCGCTCACACTACACATTATTTACGTAAATTCAACGGTAAACTAGAGAATTATTCATTAAACAGAAATATGAACATTAGGGTAAGAGGTGCATATCGTGATACTTGCAAGTGTTCAGTTATTGTGCAGGATACGATGATATGAGTGTATTTCATTATAAATTATTATTACCGTTATAATAAAGAAATGTGTCGCTTTCAAGATGATAACTTGAGGTAATAAGCTATCGTCTAAGACACAGTTTGTTGAAATCACATGAGGCATTCAAAAGTTGGCAATTTTAGGTTTAGCCGGCCGCGGTGGCCGAGGGGACTGAGGCGCTCCAGTCACGGTCTGCACGGCCATTACGGTCGGGGATTCGAATCTCACCTCGGCCATAGATATTTGTGCTGTCCTTAGTGTTAGCTAGTTCGTAAGTAGTTTGTAAGTTTAGGGACTGATAACCCCATAATTAAGTCCCATAAGCTATACAAACATTTTTTTTAGGTTTAATTTTGTTGTAGTCAGATACTGAAAAAATTAACTTTTGTTATTTCCAAGATATTAAAAATGTTGTTGGTTCATCAGATACGTTTAATTTTGCTTTGTTCATTAGTGTATTTGGATTTGCTGTAAGTCAATAGGGCGAATTATTATTGAAGTCAAAACATTCAAACGTGCGTAAATCTATGGGTGTTAACTGCCCAGTTATCAGTCCCTAGCTTACAAACTACTTAAACTAAGTTAAAGTAACCTAAGGACAGCACATACACCCATACCCGTGGGAAGACTCGAACCACCGAAGGCGAACGGCCGCGCGCACCTCAGCACGGCGCCTCAGTGCGCATGGTTATTTCGCCGCGGATATTATTGAATTCCGTATTGGCAAGTATAGCTATCTTTGAAATCAGTTTCTTTGTGTATATTGACCGCCGTCTTTGCATCGGTCGAGACCAGCCGTGCCCATCGTCCAGGATCGCCGCTAAGCGATGGGTATGACCCAGGTGCAGGTGTCTGTGGAAACCAGAAGGGGCTTCTGCAGCCTGCTTTCTTCCAACTTGCTGCCTATAAATCTTCTCCATGTGTGTTTACCACAGGATAAAGATTCCCCAGCATTTCTCTTATCTTACAAGTTGTATTCTCCCCTTCGTATCAGCTTCTTCGAGTACCAAAATAGAAAGTTCCTTTTGACTAACGCTACAACGCCAGGTCAGTCAATCAATCAGACCATACTCCTGCAACTATCGAAGAGCCAGCAGCATCTTTTTCTGAAGAATATTTAGGTTAGGCTTTTCCACAGAAACCGTGATGACGTGTAGTCGTTCAAATATTTGTAATTGTATGGTACTAAACTACTGTGGTTATGAGTCCCTCGAATTACAAACTACTTAAACTACGTTGAATTAACTTAAAGGCAGCACGACCACACACATGCTAGAGGGTAACTCGAACTTCCGCTTAATCGGGTTTAAGTCCGGCGAACAAGCTAACAACTGCAGTCGTCCATTGCCCTCAGTTTCAAGCATGTTGTCCACCACTGAAGCTCTATGGGGACGAGCGTTATCGCCCACCAGAAGGAACCCATGTCCAGGGTAGGGTAAGACAAAATGTCGAAGGATCTCGTCTCTATACCTCCGAGCAGTCAAACGTCCGCCAATACTCACTATTGCCCACAGCATTCGTCCACCACCATTGTATGGCGATGTCTCCTGCACATAAGCAGGATTGTTCTGGGGTCCACATTTTCTCCAGATGAGCCGGACAATTGTCCAGCTGAACAAAAATTCTTGGCTCATATGTGAAGAGAACCCGGCGCTATTCGCTACGACTCCAATCCTATTGTTCGTCCACCCAGTTGCTGTGGGCTAGACAGTGTAGTGGATTTAATGATAGAGACACGCTAGGCCTCCGTGCGTAGAGACCACATTGCCGAAGGCGATTTCAGACTGTTTGTGTTGTTATTGCGCGTCCTATTGCTGCCTTGAGGATGCGTTGCAAAAAAGATGTTCAAATGTTTGTAGAGCTTATATGACTTAACTACGGGCTCATCAGTCCCTAAACTTTTACAAACTACTTATGAACTAGCTTATATTAAAGACGGCACAAACATCCATGCCCGAGGAGGGATTCGAGCCTCCAACCGCAGCGGCCGTGCAGTCCGTGACTGGCACGCCGCAGACCGCTTGGCCACTACGGCCGGCCGATTCGTTGCAGCTGAGTTGCATTCAGCCTCCTGACTCGACGAGCTTTTAAGCGGAGATAACGGTCATCTCTTTCTGATGTTAACCTTGCCTTCTTTTAACGGTTCCTGTTGTCTGATATCGCGTCCAGGTCCTGGAAATTACATTTTGGGACCCTCCAGTAGCTGCAGCCATTTTCATTTGCGTGTGTCCCGCTTCCAACCTTCGTATGGCTCTTCATGCCATAGCTTCGGGTAAGTCAGTTGTTTTTCCATTGCACTACCTGCTCACTACACTACCTACATCAACATAAATAATCCGTAAGTCATGAAGTGCATGGCAGAGGGTTCATCGAACCGCTTTTATGATATTTCTCTCCAGTTCCATTCTCTTTCAGTCTTCGATCTGATTTCTCTTATTTTATTCTGATGATCATGCCTCCCTTCGTAGGAGGGTGACAACAAAATATGTTCGCATTCGGAAGAGAAAATTGGTGAAAGAAATTTGGCAATGAATAACGCCTTTCTTTTAATAATTTCCATCCTAACTCGTGCATCATTTCCGTGACACTCTCTCCCCTACATTGCGATAATACAAAACGGCCGGCCGCGGTGGCCGAGGGGACTGAGGCGCTCCAGTCACGGTCTGCACGGCCACTACGGTCGGGGGTTCGAATTCCCCCTCGGGCATGGATATTTGTGCCGTCCTTAGTCTTAGTTAGTTCATAAATAGTTTGTAAGTTTAGGAACCGATGACCCCGTAGTGAAGTCCCATAAGCTATACAAACATTTGAACATTTTGAATACAAAACGAGCTGCCCTTCTCTGAACTTTGTCTATATCCTCAGTCAGTCCCATTAGGTGGGAATCCCACAAAGCGCAGCAGTACTCTAAAATAGGATGCATAATTGTGGTGTAGGCAGTTTCTCTAGTACAACTGTTGAATCTATTAAGTCTTCTGCCAAAGAAACGTAGTCTTTGGTTCGCCTTCCCTACTATATTTTGTATGTGTTCTTTCCAATTTAAATTGTGACTAATTGTTACTCTTCTGTTGTTGTTGTTCTTGTGGCCTTCAGTCCGCAGACTGGTTTGATGCAACTCTCCTTTTAGTTGAAGTTACGGTCTGTAGCTTTGAGCCGGCCGCGGTGGCCGAGGGGACTAAGGCGCTCCAGTCACGGTCTGCACGGCCACTACGGTCGGGGGTTCGAATCCCCCCTCGGGTATGGATATTTGTGCCGTCCTAGTTCGTAAGTAGTTCATAAGTAGTTTGTAAGTTTAGGGACTGATGACCCCGCAGTTAAGTCCCATAGACTATACAAACATTTGAACATTTCTTTTGTAGCTTTGACTGTTTTATCGTGTAAATGAAGTTTAACGGATTTCTTTCGGTAGTCATATGGATATGACTAACCCGCTCGGTTAGCCGTGTGGTCTAACGCACCGCTTTCCGAGACGGGGAGGCGTCCCGGCCCCGGTTCGAATCGGCCTGGAGGATTAACGAAGGGGGGCGGAGTGCCAGCCAGCCTGGATGTGGTTTTTAGACGGTTTTCCACATCCTCCTACGGGCTGGTCCCTAAGTCCGGTCTCAGTTACACGATTTGCAAACATTTCGTAACACTTTACACTTTGCACACTTATAACACGCAGACATTTGGGGTACACATTTCCTCCTGGGGGGGGGGGGGGGGCACAGGTTGGCGGCAGGAAGGGCATCCGGCCACCGCATAACCACTAACGCGCCAAATCCGTTTAACACAGCCGACCCTGCTCCTGCGGGACAAAGCTTAAGAGAAAGAAAGATGGATCGTCTACTGACTTTGTTAACCGATAAATGACAGCATCGTCCGTGAACAGTCTAAGAGACCTACTCAGATTGTCTACTAAATCGTTTATAAAAATAAGGAACAATACGGGCCTATAACACTTCCCTGGGGAACGCAGACTTCTGTTCTACTCTATGGCTTACCGTCAGTTACAACGTACTGCATATCTGAACCCACCTGCTTACGTAATTCGTTTGATGGAGTAAACACGAGTCAACACTAACTCCATCTGCAGCAAGTTTCTGTTATTACCACTATCTCGGTTGCCGTAATGTTCTTGTCTCTACTCCGTAGTACTGACAGAAAGACGTCGAACCATTTTAGTTCATTCTGCCACTGACAGTACTTCAGTACCTGGATACCTTAATAGATTCCTTAATTGTTTTACTAGTTGATTATTTTATGTTAGAGAAATGTATCCAGAAAATTAGGACGTACCTTCCGCTACTTTTTACAATGCGTATCACAGTCTAGTACATTGATACACGGTTTTTTGTAAGATATTATCTCTGAGTCAGAAGATTCAGATAATAGTTAAATATGTGCTCAGAAATATTAGAGAATACATGGAGCGATAAGCACAGCTGATCTACGAAGCGAGTTAATTGAGCGCCGTGGTTAAGGCACTGTGCGTTGGAAAGCCAGCGGCGTCTGATAAAAGCAAGCGCTACATCGGCACATCGGTTTGCGCTGCAGCCTGCTAATGAACGTGCGCGGCTAATTCAGTCCGCAATGCGATCTCTCATCTGCACCTCCAAACACGTGTACCATTCCGAAAGGTGAATTTACTCATTGGGGATTATTTCACACCAGTAACTAACATCGATTACATTTTTAAAACCGACAATTCGACGCGCATCCTATGGTGACTGTTAAATAAGAGATGCCGAGTAGATTCGCAATAAACTACGTAAGAACCGATGTAGGAATTCAAAGTACTTGGCTTAGAAAAGGATAGAGACTTCGTAGTATTCAAAAAAAGGAAGTAAATTGTTGTATTTTGCAAACGTTTGTTGCTCTTATAGTGTAAAGCATCCGGAATCATAATTCGTAATTTATTCAGCGCGAAACACTGCACAAAGTCCATTCATCTACAAGGGGACTATGTCATAAGTTAAAGGTATTGAAGTAAATTTGTAGTGAACAAATACTATACCCATAAATTTTCAGTTATCATTCGAAATAAATCAAGGGAAAATTTGTAATTCCATAAGTAATTATGTAGCAGCTGCAACTATAATCTGACACCTTCATGAGTTTCGGGTTTGTAGGCCTACATGGTTCAGTGCCATACAATTCTGCGCACCAAAAGTAAATTTCAAATTATGGATAATATTTGATACCAGGACACTTCTCTTGGCCATGAATGTCCTCCTTGCTTTTGATAGTCTATGTTTTATAGCATCGTTCGTTATTTTGCTTCCAGTTAACAGAAAAAAAATGTTCAAATGTTTGTATAGCTTATGGGACTTAACTAGCCGGCCGCGGTGGCCGAGGGGACTAAGGCGCTCCAGTCACGGTCTCCACGGCCACTACGGTCGGCGGTTCGAATCCCCCCTCGGGCATGGATATTTGTGCCGTCCTAGTTCGTAAGTAGGTCATAAGTAGTTTGTAAGTTTAGGGACTGATGACCCCGTAGTTAAGTCCCATAGACTATACAAACATTTGATTTTTTTGGACTTAACTACGGGGTCATCAGTCCCTAAACTTACAAACTACTTATGAACTACCTACTACTAAGGACGGCACAAATATCCATGCCCGAGGGTGGATTCGAACCCCCGACCGTATTGACCGTGCAGACCGTGACTGGAGCGCCTCAGTCCCCTCGGCCACCGCGGCCGACAGTTAACAGAATTCCCTAATTTCATCTGCTCTTTTAGATAACCATAAATGCTGCTGAGCTTGTTTTTCCCCTTCCAGGGTAATTCCTCTGAAGTTCAGCTCATCAACAGAGTTTAAAGCAAGGGGGTTGGAATGTACAGGGTGTCCCAGCTGTCTCGCACACCCGAAATGTCTCGGGAACAACAGCAGCTATTGTAAAACGACTTTCACCGGTATCATTGTAAGGCTGGGGCTCATGAATGTACATATTTTGAAACATTCTCAAACGAAAGTATATGTAATTTTACTATACTGTTTTTTAAAAAAACGGCTTTCGTTACTGCAAATGAAGGGTTTTTATTTCTATAATTCACCCATACGCGTTTCGCATTTGTCACAAGGCAAGGTGTCCTGAAATATTTACATGTTTCTATTTTCACATAAAGGTTAGGTTTTTTTGCATGTGTTTTTAACATAAACTCTTTTTTTTTAAATAGACACCCTACATCACTTCTTCAGCAATCTATAGCATGACAAATCACATAAACATTGGCGTTGATTTCATCGCTATACGCCAATTACATCCTGAGATATTGCGAAGGGAAGCTGACGATGGAAATACGTGAAATGCGCGGCTAACCAACGTCCCGCGACAGGCGAGACCCCATGCTGTTCAGGAAGTGCGCTAGCAGCGCGTCACCCGTATTTATAGCGTCAACCTCGCTTTGCAATATCTCGGGCAGTAATTGGCGTATGCAATCAACGCCATTGTTTGTGATCTCATTCTATAGATTTCTGAAGAAATAATATAGGGCTTCCATTAAAAAAGAACAAGTTTGTGTTAAAAAGCACATATGCTACGTTTTAGAATGTTTTACAATATGTACACTTGACAGCAAACAAAGTGGATCACTGCTGAATGCAACCCAACTAACGTAGCTGTGTTGCGGGTACTCCACATTCAAAACCCCTGTAGAAATGTTCAAATCTTTGTTAAGCTTATGGGACTTAACTACGGGGTCATCAGTCTCTAAACTAAAGACGGCACAAATATCCATGCCCGATGGGGGATTCGAACCCACGACCGTAGTGGCCGTGCAGACCGTGACTGAAGCGCCTCAGTCTCCTCGGCCACCGCGGCCGGTAACCCCTGTAGAGTACAGTCGTTAGACTATTCACAATGGGTACCAAAGAAGCAGTAGAGAATATTCCTTCTTATGGCAGTCAGTCCACAACAAAAACATTAGAATACAGGTTATTAGAGAAGAGAAAGCAACGTAAATTCAATTCCATTACACTAAGTGACAAATTGTATACCTTATCAAACTCATTCAGTGACACAATGAGTTTTTGTTCATGCTCTGAATTTGAACGCACTGTTCACCAAAAACAGCTTGCGTTTCTGATCGAGGCTCGATTAGGCATAAAGAGACGTAAAACATTGACGTTTTCATTGGTATCGGTTTACAAGGTCAATGTCCGAACCCAGAAATGTATGGTTAACTTTAGAATTGCATCAGGATCTGCATGAAGTTCAAATTGTTGCTGAGAGGTAACCACTAACGGTATATAATACAGTGCAACTCAAAGGTGACAATATGAATCGTTAACTAAGCACAGCCGGCCGCGGTGGCCGAGGTGACTGAGGCGCTCCAGTCACGGTCAGCACGGCCACTACGGTCGGGGGTTCGAATCCCCCCTCGGGCATGGATATTTGTGCCGTCTTAGTTCGTAAGTAGTTCATAAGTAGTTTGTAAGTTTAGGGACTGATGACCCCGTAGTTAAGTCCCATAAACTTAACAAACATTTGAACATTTGAACTAAGCTCAATCACACGTCAGATATTAAATAAATTCAGAAAAAGCGCTTAATTTCAAATTGAAACGCCGATACAGTTGACTTTTTTCCCGACAAGGACTCAAACCCGGCTATATTCGCTATTTATTATATATATACGCAAAGAGATGAAATAGTTACTGTTTTCTCACCATTTGTGGGATGTGCACATGTTCCGCTACAAGTAGCGCTACCAGCGGCAGAGTAGTCGTGCGCACTGGAGCGCCGTGCTGCCGTGCGCGCGGCCCTTCGCCGTCGGGGGTTCGAGTCCCACCTTCGGGCATTGGTGTTTGTGTTGCGTTGCGGATCGCGAGGCCTCCCGCATCGGAGGTTGGAATCCTCCCTTGGGCATGGATGTGTGTGTTGTCCTTAGGTTAGTTTAACATAGTTTAAGTAGTCTGTAAGTCCCATAAGAATTACAAACATTTTAACATTTCCCAAAACTGAAAAACTAAAGATAACAAATTAAACACTCTGTGCGTGTATTATTGTTCTAGTCGTTGAAATGCAAGTCAAACCTAAGTGCTCTCTGCGATGCGATTATCGGTTTGATAGCTTTAAGTAAAGAGGGCAAGATTCACACAAAGTATTAAGGGAGAAATCCTTGTTTTGGGCAGAAAAACATTGGCCCCTGGCTTCAACCAATGCCTGTCCTCAGCATAGACAACGCCATCTCCCTTTATTACTATTGTGTCCTCAGGATGCTGTAATAGGTGGTGGGCCGTGGCTAGCAAGGGTCTGCCACTAAAATAATTGATTGGTTCACATAGGATTTATTAATACAACTATCTGTAAACCCGGAGTTGCCCGGGTGTTTATTTATCCTACACTCTTGTAGCCCACATCGCCTTCCACCGTCTACCTACATCCATCTCTTTCTCTCCCATCTCTCTTTCCGTTTCCGCCTTTCCCTCTCTCGGCAAAGTTTTCTACAAGGTACCCTCTGTCATGTACCATACAAAGATTTATGTACCCCGTGATCTTCCTCTTGGTTTAAAGGTCATGTGTGCAAAACTTCATAAAGATTGGATCAAAACTATGTAGTTTATAAAATTCCGTTAAGTACCCTCCACCATGCACCGAACGAAATTTCATACAGACAGTGACATTCCTCTAGTTTTTATGGTAGAGTGTGCAAAATTTCATCAATATCGGAACGAAACTAGAGATTTTTATGCAATAGAAACGCAGGGTCACATTGGAAAACGCACTTTATTGTTCTCAAATATTCCAGTTTTATTTCATACAGCCCTTATTCTGAGATTAACGGAAAAAAGAGAAAGGGATCTATGAAATCGGTCGAGCCATTCGCAAGTTAGGGCGCGACCAAAGAATTTAGGGATACATTTTTTATGCTGCAAAGTACCCTCCCCCGTGCACCGTATGAAACGTAATGTAGACAGTGACCTTTGTTTTGAAGGTCAAGCATGGGAAATTTCCTGAAAATCGGAACGAAGCTTTAGATTTCGTTAGTCTGTAGGGAAAGTATGCTCCGCCATGCACCTATCACAAAATACGTTCTTACATGACGCTTTTTACCTATAAACTCTATTCCT
Organism: Locusta migratoria; assembly: GCA_026315105.1. Lineage (NCBI taxonomy): Eukaryota > Metazoa > Arthropoda > Insecta > Orthoptera > Acrididae > Locusta > Locusta migratoria. The sequence goes on along the minus strand of CM048755.1, from coordinate 665,258,996 downwards.
GGAAAATTTCAGCTTCATAGGTGAAGTAGTTATCGAGATTTCGTGTTTAGTCAGTGAGTGAGTGTCCTTTCGCTTTTATATAGATAGAATTAAGAAAACAGATTGCTTAATTTTGGATGCAAGAGAATTAAGAGAGACTAGCAGACAAAAATAAATAGTAACATACAAATCTGTGATGGTAACTTTTATTTGATAAAAGCTCATGCCTGATGCGACAGTTTTACGGCGTCTACAGCGAGCGGGTAGACTTCTTTTCATTTCATCATTTTGTGTGTGTGGGGGGGGGGGGGGAGAGGGAGGGTCAGTTACGAAACGCTTCATAAACGTCGGAAATTACATGCAAACTTGGTTGCATGTCCATACCTATTCCTATTCTCCAATAATTGAAGCTTTAATCTGGGTATTCTCACGCGGTGGCCTCTATCTCGTCATATCTCCTGAGCAATGTCTCATGCTCATTTGTTTTTGGGTCAGAAACCTTCGTGGGTGTACGGTGAACGTTTCACCAAAGTTTCATTGCAATCGAATGAATGGTTTATGAACACACAGAGGATATACAGACAAACATTCATTGATATATAGAGGAGATGAGACAAAATCGCTATTTGGGGTCTGCACGGCCACTACGGTCGTGGGTTCGAATCCCCCCTCGGGCATGGATATTTGCGCCGTCCTTAGTATTAGCTAGTTCATAAGTAGTTTGTACGTTTAGGGACTGATGACCCCGTAGTTAAGTCCCATAAGCTCTACAAACATTTGAACATTTGAAATCTACTTGGGTGTGCTTGTGTTGGTACACTTCTTGTACTGTTACATAGTTCTGCTTCTTAATAGAAAACTCTTGGGCATAGACAGAAGGCTGGCTCTTCTATGGTGAACTTCTGGACCTGTAGTATTCCTGGGGCTGCCTCGTACTGACTTTACTGGCCGTCGTTGCTGTGGTGCGCCGGCATATCTTGGAGAGCGCCATTGGCCGGGGCGCGAAGCAGGTAGAGAGGTAACGAGACTGCAGGCACTCCCGGTGGCCGAAGTACTGTAGGAGCAACTTATCGCCCCCTCTGGTCGATGTGTGTAGACCGCCGGCGTTGTGACGCAACAACACTACAGCTCTTTGGTTGAAAGTTCCACAGAAGAGAGGAGCACCGCCACAGTCTAACATAGTTGCGAAATTCCCTAGGGGGAAAAGTGCAGTTGAAATAGGGAGTAGCAGAAGTATGCCATCATACAAAATGAGTAGTTGCTGATTTTTATGCTGTTACTTTCATATTCCTAATCGCTATACGTTGTTGTGCATTTTCTAATACAAACATGTACACGCTATTAAAGTAATATCACTGCATCTGTTAATGACAGTCTATAGTAATAAAATATCGATGCAGGGTAACTCATACGGTTCACAATAGCTGAGTCATTATCGTATCGTCCAAAAATGTTTTAAGAGCATAAATGAATTGCAACCTGATGTGCTCAAGTGCCGTGGTCGGTGGCTACTTTCACGTTCATGTGTTTTGTTTTAGCTAGGGTGACCAGACGTCCGGATTAATACGGACATGTCCGCCTTTTCAGCTCTTTCTCCGGGGTCCGGCCGGATTTTTACATTGTACTCCTTTTTCGCAAAGTTGAGCGTAATGAAATTACATTTTATTACGCTCCTTTCTAATATACTCTATATATAGGCACTGCCGTCGTCATAAATACGTAAAGGCCGCACGTGGGTAGCCGAGCGGTCTGGAGCGCCACGTTACGGATCGCGCGGCCTCCCGCGTCGGAGGTTCGAATCCTTCCTCGGGCATGGATGTGTGTGTTGTCCTTGCGTTAGTTTAACTTAGTTTAAGTAGTTTTTAAGACTAGGTCCTGATGACCAACGTACTTTGGTCCCATAGGATTACAAACATTTGATTTTTTTAATAAAAATACGTAAGAAGTCAGTGCTACATGTGGCAGTAGGATCGTGGATTGTATCATTGTTCGACCCATAAGTGAGTGCAAAATATCGATTATTTAAAATTTTCACTCCGTATCTTCAGTTGGCGATTCACATTGACTTGACATTTCAGTTGGAATTGTAGGTTTCATGTTGGGCATGTGTGACTTGTGGCTGTAATTTGCTGTTCATTGTAATCATGTGAGTTTCATAAACTATATGGCAATGCCTAAACTATGTGTACAGTCTCAGATGTTCTTTCTGGCAAAATTCTTGCCTTTAAAAAGAGAAAAATGAATTCCAAGAACAATATGAAACATGTGCAACTGGAACTAACGCCCCAGTGGTCAATAAAAATAATAAATAACCCGACTGTTCGTTTTACGATCGTGGTTTTATTTCGTGGTTTCTTATTCAGTTTATTTGTATTTGGAAGGTAGAAGTGCAGTTTACATGTCTGCGGCTGCTGCTTGACTTGTAGATGTTGGTAACAGCTCGATGAATGGTGGTAGGTGAATGGTCTTGACATTTTTTCGGTTTGTAAACAGTTCAGTGTTGTGGACATAACTATTTTTTATGAGTAATAGCAAAAAAGTTTTTTTAGCACATCAGAGCACAATGCAAATTCAGAAAGAGTATTGGCCCACTTTAGGTTACGGTAGTAACACTAAAAGTGGGCCTTTGCGACCGTCTTTTGACAGCTCGAAATTTAAATGAAAATAACGGCTTAACTATTCATCTGACACGAAAATTGAATAGCCGCATTTGTAGAGGAGAAAATTCTCTACAACCTTGCTCTCTTATGTTTTTTTCATATCTCCTAGCGTTTCAAAGATATTTGCAAAAATAACGGCGATTTTGGGATGTCTGTCTGTCTGTCTGTCCGTCCGTCTGTCTGTCTGTCCGTAACGTGTTCCCTGTTTTTAAGACGAACCGTTCAACCGATCAACACCAAATTTTACAGACATGATTGTAGGCCACCAGAGACCAGAACCTCCCTTTTTCAAATTTTTCGGACAAAAAATACGGTAGTAAAACCAAAAAAAGCCATTTGTAATATGATTGTAATTGCAAACGAACCGTTCATCTGACATGAAAACTGAATAACCTAACTGGTAGAGGAGACAATTCCCTACAAATTATCTCCCTTATGTTTTGTCATATGTCGTATCGTTTGAGACATATTTGCAAAAATAACGGAGATTTGACACCCTCCATTGAATTAACGAAAACCAGCCGATCGGAGATGTCACGTGACATTCCACGCGTATTTGATGATTTTCTTATTGTAACTTACACGTTGTCATTTCAAAGCAATGGCACACTGACGAATTAACAAAAACACATCGTTCTTCGTACGATAAATGATAATCTAATGTCCACTAATGCCATATTAACATCAGTTAACAACGGCCATCAATAGTATGAGATTAAAGAACTATTGTTTTGTTTTATAGCCGTAGCGTAGTGGGCAAGGAGCTGGACTGTGTCGCGAAAGGTTCGAAACCCGCCACTATCTATTTTTTTTCTCCTAAAAGGGTTTCAGACACTCTTATTAATTAATTTATTATTATTTACATTATTATTTTGGACCAAAATGTTTGCAAAAACTTATAAAACTACAAATCTAAAGTGGGCCGTAAAACACGTCAGTGCAATTTTTTTTAGTAACTGCCACAGTATGGACTGAGGGCATGATCGCTGAATCTTTTAAAAGGTTGTTGATGGTCCATTACAAAGTAAAGGAATTTTCATGGGTATCTTTTTACAACTATCTGCTAAGCAACACTAAACTTCTGCATAAAATTGGATCTTCAGAGAAGTATCAATATTTGTTAAGAGATGTATCTTTTGTCTAATATGAGGGTCGCCCGGAAAGTAATACCCGTTTCTGCCTAGTGAACCCCTGGTGTGCAGAGTAACTACGGGATATGATCTAAAGGTCTCAGTTATTCGTTTGATTTCTATGTGTAACGATAAATGTCGTTTGCATTGACTGTAATGTGACTATTAGAGTCTATGATGTTTAAATAAATAGAGGTTGCCACCAGTTGTGTAGTTAGGCTGTGGTTAGCTTTCAGCCACTCACCCTATAGCCCAGGGCAAGTTCCTTCACATTTTCATCTCTATGCTAAACCCAAAGACTTCTTAGCCGGAAAGTGAAAATGATAAAGAACTGACTGTATGACTATGTATTTTAATACACTGGCGGTGGATGAATATGACGCTTGAATACAAAAACTAGTTGTTCGTCATGACAAATGTTGAAATTTGCATGACATAGGGGCGGTAGTTTACTGCATATTCTTCTAATTAAATCTTAAATATTTTCAAATACTTACTAGTTTTTATTTTTATTGCAGAACTGGTGCTACTTTCCGGACGACCGTCGTAATAATAAACTCATTTACTAAATTTGAGCATATGTTTTGATCATCGTCTTTTATCTTACTTTGTCCTTTCTTGAAGCTGTTTGTCCTATTTTTTTAAACGATTGCATTTGCTCACCCTAGTTTTAGCGGTTTTCGGACAGTGTAATATCTTTCAAAACAAGACTCCTTTAAGACTAGGCTCTTTTCACTTTGTTCTTGCCTCTGTGCCTTACGTGTACCTACCATGATTCTTTTAGTTACTCGGCAGGTATCGAACTGATTATCTTCAAGAATATGCCGTGGTAATATTAGCAGGTTATACACGGACATATAATTTATTTGTAGCAACGCATTTACTTTTTCAAACTAGTACGTAACCGCCAAAATATGCTGGAACATAGGCCTCTAATTTTTTCGAAACTAAATTTCGAAACTAAGCAGGCTCTACTAAAATAGTTGATTAACTGCAATCGGAAGCATTCAAAAATTACTTTTATACAGCAGTAATATTATGATGTATTGGGTAAGCATTTGCGATTCTCATTAAGAGCCGATCTTTCGAAGGAAGGTTTTCTTCCATGCCTAAAAGTGTAACTAACCACTGTAAATGATTTTTTTTATTCTTCTTTATTATGGCTTTTGGTTACAGTGACTATACAGCCAGCGGTTATTACAGTGGCAACATTAGAATAGAATTGGAATTCTTACAATGTATATCACAATATTAAGAATATCTAACATCATACAGCCTTACAATAAAAGTAGAAAAATCACATGCACAAGATACGATATAAAACAATATATATTTAACAGTACTATTGACAGATATAATGCAACGGAAGTGCAAACAGCATAAAACAAAATGAGTTGCAAGGACATATGAAGGTCAAAATATAAAATAAAACTATAAATGAATAGTTGTTGTTCATAACATTATTGTCTTACTTCCCAGCAAATGAGAGATTTTCGGTTATATTTTTATAGCTGCTGTAATTCTTAGCGCCACAAATGCTCTCCAAATGCACATTCACTACACAGTAATTGTTTCGCGGAATGTTCTTACGACGCAGCCGTTTGTCGGCGTTGCAGTTGGAAATGACAGAAAATCATTTGTAGTTTCGCGACTGTTACGTTAGCCTCTGACTGCCGCTGTTTCCCTTCTGTGGCGTCGACAGACGAGTGCGCACCACCAGGCAGCAGCGCCGTCCGATAAATCGATATGGACTCCTGCGACGTCGATCGACCAGCAATCCTCGCAGCTCGTGATGGCAGTCGTGGCACCGGCAGCCGAACATAAAGAGTCACCAAACTCGCCAGTAATTTCTGCAACTGCAGCGCTGCCAAGCGGCTGGGTCGTATAAACATATTGCGGAAGAAAGGAAGGAAGTTTTAGGGTTTAACGTCCCGTCGACAACGTGGTCATTAGAGACGTAGCTTACGCTCGAATGTTTGGGTAAGGATGGGGATGAAAATCGGCCGTGCCTTCTGAAAGGAACAATCCCGGCAATCGCCTGGAGTGATTTAGGGAAATCACGGCAAACCTAAATCTGGATGGCCGGAGGTGGATTTGAACCACCATCCTCCCGAATGCGAATCCAGTGCGTTACCACTGCGCCACCTCGCTCGGTATATTGCGAATCGATTGTGCACTGAATGTGTATTTGGAGTGCAGCAGCCGGCCGCGGTGGCCGAGGGGATTGAGGCGCTCCAGTCACGGTCCACACGGCCACTACGGTCGGGGGTTCGAATCCCCCCTCAGGCATGGATATTTGTGCCGTCTTTAGTATAAGCTAGTTCATAATTAATTTGTAAGTTTAGGGACTGATAACCACGTAGTTAAGTCCCATAAGCTCTACAAACATTTGAACATTTGTTTTGACAGTCCCTTACTCACAGGGAAATATCATAGATTTTGGAAGAATCTACAGATTCTGAAATAGAGTTTTATGAAATGACAATGCAGTGAGTGAACCTGAACAGTAATATGTTGTGCGCGAGGATGTGGACAGTGATAGAGTATCTACAGACCGAATTAGATGAAAGATACGAAACACAATATTGAAAACAGTTTTACATGAAATATTCAGGTTCTGGATCCTGATTATGCTCTAAAAGATCTTTCAAAAGTATGTTATTAATGTAATTCAAGAACAATAATAATATGCATTATTTAAATTTTTTATGGTGGGCACAAAGTCCGTCCGTCCCCCTCTCCCCCTCCTTTCCCCCGCTCCATGATAATACACGCTACTGAAAATGGCTTGATATTGCGAGGCTTAATGTTGTATGAAAGTAATGTCTGAACGTTGTTTTTAGTTGTTTGGTTGTTTGTTTGGGATAGGGGGACTAAACTGCTAAGGTTATCGGTCCCCCGGTGGGGGAGGGGGCGGAGGAGTGAGAATAGGAAAGGAGGGGAAGGGAAAGGAAATGCAGTCGTGGAAGGAAAGAAGGAAGGAAGACTGCATTAGCTCGGGGCCCCGTGCTCGCCACGCACGTACTCACGAAAGAACCGTGAGACCCCTGGGGGGGGGGGGGTCTGAACGTTATCAGGGCAGTTAATTTGCTATTTCAATAGCTGGTTTTGGTTTCGTACTTCTGTTTCACAAAACTAAAGGGCAATTCAGCGATGTATTTTGGTGGTTGCCTGCTAGTTTCTAAAAGTGAAAGCGTAGCTACGAATAAATAGTATGTTTGTATATAAACTGTCGAGGAACTGTTAATACTAGCACGTCACATTCTTGGAGATATACAGTTTGATACCTACCAAGTATCTAAGAAAATCATGATAGATACGCGCAAGGCACAGAAGTAAGGACAAGGCGAAAAGAGCGTTTGAAAGGTGTAACACATAGTTTCCAAGAATGTAAAAATCGTGTCTAGTTTTTAATATATTAAAATGTAGGAAATCCGATAGCAAAAATCTGTACAGTGTGAAAGTACGATCCGAATATGTGAATATAATCATAATCGGTTTCTTTTGAGTTGAGCACATCAGGGTGCAATTCATTTCCTTCCATAAAACGTTTTTGTACGCTGCAATTACGAAATTACGACGTTGTTTTTGGAGGCGTATGTATTACACGGCACTGATATATTTTTACTAGCTTATACGCCAGTGCTTTGCAACGGTTGTTAAAGAGGGACCTGTGTATATCATGGTTTTTTAGGGTTCCGGACCTAGGTCAGCAAAAAACAGAATCCTTGTTGGATCGCTCTGTCAATAAAGTCATTTCTCATAGTCAATATGTCAAATTTAAGTAGAAGTCATTGTCGAAAACGATGAATGTTCATAAAGTTTTTCGTACAAAAAGTGAAATTAATTATAGTCCGTACTCCGGAACGATGTAAATTCAATGTTAGGTTGTGTTCATAATGTTAAGACTGCGGTGTGTAATTATCTGTTTGGCGTTAACTTCTGAAAACTCTTCTATCGTTGAAATGTTAAATAGTAATAATAATAACAGCGCCATCTATTTTCTATGGTGCATTACTAAACTGATATCTCTGACAGTAAGTGTATGCTGAAGTATTATTATGTTACTGTGTAGCACTGGGGCCGCTGTAGTTATTCTGTATGCGGTGCTCCCTATTATCTAAACCTCGACGAATGCTGAAAGTCTGGTAATTAAGTCAACAGAGCAGTTCGTGTCTGTTTAAATAAGACGTCATGGTGGTGTCAATGCGCGATAAAGTAAGTCTGGGTAATCGTTGAAGGAATGCCGTCAGCTGATCGTCTGTATAGAACTTTCCATTAAATATAGTATTTTCAGTGAATTGTCTTGACTGTGTTAACAGCATCGGCCCCTGTTTCAGCTAATAAATGTCCCCAAAGCCTGCAGTGGTTACTTCCTAAGGCACGAAGTTGAAATCGACCTTGTGTAGTAGAACTATATATTCAGAAGTCGGAAAATAACTAAGTGCAATTGTCTCTGCAAAAGAAGACGTATTTCTCTATCATAATGTATTCCGAACCAAAAGTAAGTAATTAAAATTTTAATTACACTATTGTACCGAACAATTATGAAAGCAGAGAGGTTTCTGGTGAGTTTGTCGCTCGCGTGTGTATATTATCTTTAGTGGCAAGCAGAGATAAGAAATATCTCTGGAGTGAGCATTCAGATGCGCAGAATAGATTTTGTGTTCTCAAAATTAAGGTGGATATGTCACATGATATTGGAAAAAATCTACTAATTGCTGACTTTATCTTGGTTCCTTTTTGTTCGGTTAAGACACTATGTGTATATGCCCGTTTTAGCGACGCTTCCTCAATTTTCTTGTTGCTTCTGTGACACATTTATTTAGATACTATTATATGTTATGTGTTTGCTCTGCGAAAAGTAGGTGGGGCTTCTTTGCAGACAGTGCGGTACAAACCAATAGTAATAGCAGATAAATATGGGGAAAGAGTGGATTTGTTTCCATATCACATGGTAATTCCAGCTTAACGTTGAGAAGATGCACAGAACGCACAGTGGTTATACCCATCAAAAGATGCACTTCTTTTCTTTCCATGACATTGAAAAAGCATATGCGATACAGCTATTTATTTATTTAATTTATTTATTTATTTATTATTTTTTAACGTGGATTAAATTTTACAGTCGCAGCGGTTTAGGTTGCTATCGTTGACGACGAACCATTCGCTTTAGTAGGATGATTAATTTACTGACCAGAACGGCATAAATTATTTATTTCATCGTGAACATAAAGAATTATTCCCTCATTCTACGTTACTGATTTTTGAAAAAGCATTCAACGGCGTTGCCAACATCAGCGCACAACGCCGCCGCCGTAAGTATAATTGTAGCAATTCTTGTAGTGTATTACACCATAGTTATGAGAATAAAAAACGCAACATCTCCATTTATTAGTTATTTAGTGTACTATGTAAGTAACAGCGCCTCTATCGGATCTTTGCTATACTACGCAGCAATTCAAGCTTAGTATACACCAGACACTACATATTACGATATCTTTTCTTCCCCTTATCCTATTTTGAAGAAATGAAACTTATATTTTCCCTCAACGTACTCTGAGTTGACCTACGAAACCCCATTAAAGTTCGTGTAGTACTCTTGGAGATTTGCTGTACTACACCATACTTATAAGCATGTTGTTGTTATGGTCTTCAGTCCGGAGACTGGTTTGATGCAGCTCTCCACCCTACTCTATCCTGAGCAAGCCTTTTCATCTCCGCATAAGAACGACAACCCACATCCACTTGAATCTGCTTACTATACGCGTCTCTTGGTCTCCCTCTGCGATTTTTACCCCACACACTTCCCTCCAATGCTAAATTTACGATTCCTCGATGTCTAAGAATGTGTCCTACCAAGCGATCCCTTCTTTTAGTCAGGGTGTGCCAAATATTCCTTTTCTCACCAATTCTGTTAAGTACCTCTTCATTAGTTATGCGATCTACCCACCTAATCTTCAGCATTCTTCTGTAGCACCACATTTCAAAAGCCTCTATCCTCTTCCTGTCCGCACTGCTTATCGTCCATGTTTCACTCCCGTACAAGGCAACACTCCACACAAATGCCTTCAAAAAAGACTTCCTTACCATTAAATTAATATTCGATGTTAGCAAATTTCTCTTTTTCAAAAATGCTTTTCTTCCCATTGCCATTCTGCATTTTATATCCTCTGTACTGCGACCATCGCATGTTATTTTACTACCCAAGTAACAAAACTCATCTACCACCTTCATTGTTTCGTTACCTAATCTAATTCCTTCAGCATCACCTGATTTTCTAAGACCGCATTCCATTATTTTTGTTTTGCTCTTGTTAATGTTCATTTTATACGCTCTCTTCAACACACTGTCCATTCCATTCAACTGCTCTTCCAGGTCCTTTGCTGTCTCTGACAGAATTACAATGTCATCAGCAAAACGCAATGTTTTTATTTCTTCCCCCTGAACTTTAATCCCTATTCCAAATTTTTCCTTGCTTTCCTTCACCGCCTGCTCGATGTACAAATTAAATAGCATAGGAGAAAGGCTACAACCTGTCTTACTCCCTTCCCAACTGATGCTTCCCTTTCATTCCCTTCGAGTCTAATAACTGCGGTCTGGCTTTTGTACAAGTTGTAAATAACTCTCCTTTCCCTGTATTTTACCCCTGCTGATTTCAGAATTTGAAAGAGTGTATTCCAGTCAACATTGTCAAAAGCTTTCTCCAAATCTACAAAAGCTAAAAATGTAGGTTTGCCTTTCCTTAATCTATCTTCTAAGATAAGACGTAAAGTGAGTATTGCCTCCCGGGTTCCTACGTTCCTCCTGAATCCAAACTGATCTTCCCCGAGGTCAGCTTCTACCAGCTTTTCCATTCTCCTGTAGATAATTCGTGTTAAAATTTTGCAACCATGACTTATCAAACTTATGGTTCTGTAGTTTTCACACCTGTCTGCGCCTGATTTCTTTGGAATGGGGATTATTACATTTTTCTTAAAGTCTGAGGGTATTTCACCTGTCTCATGCATCCTACACACCAGTTCAAATAGTCTTGTCATGGCTGGCTCTCCCAGAGCCTTTAGTAGCTCTGAGGGTATGTCATCTACTCCTGGGGCCTTGTTCCGACCTAGGTCTTTCAGGGCTCTGTCAAATTCATCTCTCAGTATAGTATCTTCTATTTCATCTTGATCTACTTCCTCTTCCCTTCCTACAATACCATCTCCAAGTTCATTTCCTTTGTAGAGCTGCTCTATGTACTCTTTCCACCTTTCAGCTTTCCCTTCTTTGCTGAGAACTGGTTTTCCATCAGAGTTCTTGATATTCGTAGAGTTGCTTTTCTTGTCCCCAAATGTTTCTTTTATTTTCCTGTAGGCGGTATCTACTTTTCCCCTTGCTATACATTCTTCTACAGAGCCGCACTTGGCCTCCAGCCACTCCTGCTTAGCCATTTTGCACTTCCTGTCAATCTCATTTCTTAGTCGTCTGTACTCCATTTTGCCCGTTTCATTTATTGCATTTTTCTATTTTCTCCTTTCATCAATTAAATTTAGTATTTCCTGTGATATCCAAGGATTTTTTGTAGGTCTTGCCTTTCTACCTATTTTGTCCTCTGCTGCCTTCACTATTTCATCTCTCAGTGCTACCCATTCCTCTTCTACTGTTTTATTTCCCCCTGTTTCTGTCAATTGGTGCCTAAATCTCCCTCCGAATTTCTCCAGAACTTCAGGTTCCTTCAATTTATTTAAGTCCCATCTCCTTATTTTCCTACCTTTCTGCAGTTTTTTCAGTTTCAGCCTACAGTTCATGACTAACAAGTTATGGTCAGAGTCTATATCTGCCCCTGGGTATGTTTTACAGTTAATCACCTGGTTCCGGAATCTATGTTTTACCATTATAAAATCTATCTGATACCTTCCGGTGTCTCCTGGTCTCTTCCATGTAGTATACACAAAAACTTCAAATTACGATTTCCTTTCCCATCCTTACCCAAACAATCTGAGCGTATGCTCCGCCTCGAATGACCACGTTGTCGACGGGGCGTTAAACGCTAATATTCCTTCTTTCCTGACTATAACAAATATTTCTTGTGACTTGTGCAGGATACAATATGAATATTTTCTGTGGTGAGCCCATGCCTGCGCTAGGGATATAAAGCTGTCCATGTGAGAAACACGGATATTTCAGATACACTCCACAGTATTGAGTAGATTGCCCTGTGATTTATTAATCATAATAGAAAATGCAAGTCCCACTGCAAACTGCAGTCTCTTAAAGTTAAAAACCAGATCTGTCGGAAATAATGGGTATCCGTCAGATGTACTCTGTTTTATTCTCTTCCTTTCCTTGTAGCTCTATAGATACGTATTGCTTCTTCCTGCAGCGGTGTGCGCTTCACAGTTCAAAGTTGTTTTTCAGGTTTTCAACAGCACTCTCATGTTTCAGGGATTTTCTTAAGCTCACTGGAATACAGGAGTGTCTTAGCAGTAAATAAGAAATGTGATAAAACGTGTTGCCTGATGTGAAAAGTTTTTACCCATCGCAATATATATGATCTCATATTTACTGAGGTATGTTGTACAATGGTATAATTTTTCAGGTATATATTATTCATTTGTATAAGTGTTGTATGTCTGAAAAATCTGTTTCCGATGTAATTAGTAGTAAAGAAGTTATTAGATTAAAACTTGGTACGTGATGGGCCGCTTTTCCATGAACGTTACTGTTTTCGTGCTCGTATCTCATGAACTACGTGTCGTACTGTGATACAATTTAGAAGGTACATTCAACTATATGTGTGTATACTGTTTGTAAAATTTCGTGCAGGTACAATATGTAGTGTAGAAATTATAAATTTCAACGTTGTACCGAATGCCGTAGTTTTACTCCGTGAACAGTGGAAAAGTAGTAAACGAGAAACTTTTTTCCCTTCATCATTTTGCAATGGTTGTCACCGAGAAAAAGTTTCCCAAAGGTTTGAAATTATGTTTAAAGTTTGTTGATAGTCGCTAAGTGCTCTCCTTCTCAAATAGTGGCCTGATAAAGTCACAGTATCACGTGCCGCAAGACGGGAAAGTTTTTATTGTTTATGACGTCATATCTCCTGAACTATCGACCCTGTCGCTAAATCGTTTCTTAGCTGACGTCTTCTACCTATAAACTACATTCCTGCCAAATTTCAGCTTCAGATGTGAAGTAGTTTTCGAGATTTCGTGTTTAGTCAGTGAGTGACTGAGTGTATGAATGAGTGTCCTTTCGCTTTTATATAAATAGAGATCATATACTGTTATTAATGGAAGTACTGATATTACTTAGCCGGCCGCGGTGGCCGAGGGGACGCCGGGCGCTGTGGCTCAGCGCGCCCGGCCAGAGGGCTGAACGTCCACTGTAATAAAAAAAAGCCGGGCCAAATGATCAACGAACGAACAATGAAAACGACCGCAAATCATAGATCTACCTGATGGAAAAAAAAACAAAGAAAAAAACAAAACAAAAAAGGTGGGGGACTGAGTTAGGTACAACAATGTTCCATTTTGAGGTGTCGCAAAGAATATATACTTTCATTTCAAATATTTTCTAATTATATGAATCAGACACATGTGACAAAAATGTCTTGTGATTAAGCCTTGCAGGCCGCGGTGGCCGAGGGGACTGAGGCGCTCCAGTCACGGTCTGGACGGCCACTACGGTCGGGGGTTCGAATCCACCATCGGGTATGGATATTTGTACCGTCCTTAGTCTTAGCTAGTTCATAAGTAGTTTGTAAGTTTAGGGACTGATGACCCCGTAGTTAAGTCCCATAAGCTATACAAACATTTGAACATTTTGAACTGATATTACTTAACCACGTTTTCATATTAATTGCATTATAAAATTCCCCATCACGTTTGGTGACTAGGATATATTAAAGTAAATAACAACGTCTTCGTTTTTATTATGCCGTTCCTCTGATGCTATCTAATGGCAGCTTGTAGCGCTAGCGTCGCCTCAGCTGCACTTTTCCCCACACAGAGTTTGGTAAGCAAAGCTCAGACTGGGGAGTGATACGTGCGCCCGCATAAGAGACGACCGCAACGCCTACGCTACTTCGACGCGCCGGGCCTTCGAGTAAACAGCCTGGCTGTGTGTTCATTTGGGACTTACAAGGGGACCATCACAAGCGTAAATAACGGATTTTGATGGGTCTCGGATATATAATAAAGGGACGTAGCCTTAGTATGAGGCTATCCGCTTCTTTATGTTGAATTTCACTGCACGATGTACGACGCGTAACGTAGGTCACGTTCTAATTAGAAGAGCGTCACGCAGCGGTTCAGGTACCGTGTGTCGGGTCTTCTACGTGTTTTTTATGTTTATTTTTTTATTTATTTTTAAAAAAATTTTATTAGAATAGGTTGACATTTTCCATTTTATTTTACACAATATCAACAAAAAGTGTACATTGTGTGAAATTAGTAAGAAATATGCAATTCTGTCGTAGTAATTTAATTTTCACTTCATTATTACAAATTCTTACTCGCTATCGCCTGTATCGTTTGCTGTGTCACACCAGAAATCCGTCGCTATAAAGTGGATAGCCTCATAATCAGGATACGTCCCTCTAGAACATATCCAAGACCTATTACAATCCGCTATTTACATTTCTGATGGCCCCTTTCTAGCCTTAGTCCTAACTGTGGAGACGGACAGTAATGTGCTTCGTGATCGTCATGTTATAAGGTTGAGAATCTATATCTATAAATGTGAATGTCTGTTCGGTGTACGCTTATCATCTCTGAACCACAAGACATAAAGAGGTAAACATTTGTACAGTTACTAATGTCTACCCGGGAAAGGCTTTAGGCACGGTTGTACGGCGATCAATGTCTGTTCGCTGTACGCTTATCACGTCCGAACGACTAGACGCAGAGACTGAAATATTTGTACAGTTACTAATTTTTACCTGAGGATGGTTTTAGGCACGGTTTTATAGTGATCTGATAGACATTTACTAATTTGAAGAATATAACGCGAAATGCGGAACAATAATTAGTATTTGAAAATTATATTTACTCTTTGAAAATGGTTTTATTGGTTGCATTGTTGCTTGAGGGTTGATAATGATAAAAGGGTGGAGTATATTGGGATGGAAAGTTATCGGTGTATATAAAATTCTACGTGTGTGTGTTAACATTTCGCTCTGCAGCAAAAAGTAAAGAACGCAAACGAATGGTCTGTGTGTAACTGTTGTCCGAAGTCTCCCGTTGTACACCATAGCAGTTCCATGTCGATAGCTATAAGGGGGCGGAAGATATGGTGGTTGAAAGTCGTCAAATTATAAAAAAATACGGACTGAAGGCCAGCGATGACGTTTGCGACTCTATAGCATGGAGGTTACATGCAGCGAAACGTGATGCCACAGACCATATCTTTGGTTTATGCGTGCTACAATGTCTTCAGCTCTTTCTCTGCAAGGATAAGCATACTAATAAGGAAATATAAGAATAAATAAATAAAGCAGTAAAAAAGAAATTTCTTTTAATACATCTCTTTAAAAAAATCGATTTGACGTTTCGCTCATTATCTATCATAATCAACCAACACGCGAGCGGAGCCGCGGGTTTAAGCTGGGTCTAAATAAATACCCGTATATACAATCAAGACTCAGTACAATGGTTACCGATACGACGATAAACCTGGGTACAGAGATAATTTTATATGGTATCGGATGATTTCCTATACGCACCATGTTAATTACCTCATTTAGCAACACCCTGTTATAACGAAGACAAAGTGTCGTGGAGATTACTATTTTCTGCTTTTCAGAATTTGACTTTAACGTTACGTATTATTTGGTAAACCTGTATTGTTTGCTAAACCGCTGGACCTTGAGCGCTGTATTTTCAGAAGCCTCGCTACACATTGTGCTGACGGCAAGCGGGCAGCCAGCAGCATGTAGCCGCAAATATAAATAGCTCCTTTGTTTGGACCAGTGTTCACTTTTTATACCTTTTTTAGATTTGGAGAAAGCTTTTGATAATGTTGACTGGAATACACTCTTTCAAATTCTGAAGGCAGCAGAAGTAAAACATAGGGAACGGGAAGTGATGTACAACTTGTATAAAACCAGACAGCAGTTATGAGAGTCGAAGGACATGAAAGGGGCGTACTGATTGGGAAGGGTGTAAGCCACGACTGTAGCCTTTCGCGAATGTTATTTATTCTGTACATCGAGCAAGCTGTGAAACAATGGAAGGAGAGATTGGAGAAGGAATTAAAGTTCAAGGAGAAGAAATAAAAACTTTGCATAATTGGGCAATGTCACGCTGTCATATAAGAATATTGTGAGTGTTGATATCACGGTTACCTTTCGGAATACTTTTATTTGACGTTTTATCAACGGATTTGAAAGCTTGCTTAGTCTTATACGACTGCGTGACATTGCCCACTGATGATATATGGACGTAGGCGCAAGTATAAAATTTGTGTATCGTAAAACAGGCCTATCGCTAAAAGTCTATGTCCATAAAAACTAAACGATCCATGTTATGTAAAAAGTTTATGTATATTTCGCAGATTGTTTGAAGATGAATCCATCGCAATATAATAAAAGAAACGTAATATACAGTATAGCAGCAAATGTATATGTTTATATAATACTTGCTAAACCCGATCATGCTTCACCGTGGCTCACTCTCATATGACATAAATCATCACTCCCTTTCCTTCCATCCACCTTTAATCTCCTCCTCCAGCTATCTCTATGCACGTCTCGTCTTTCGCTTGTCGTACCTATATAAAATTAAGAAATTAAAAATTAGGCAATTGCTTCAAATTGTGTGTTATCTGCTGGAAACTATCGCAAAGTTACTGTTACATAAAATAAAATGAAATAATGACGAACATAAACATCGTCTTGTTCAGAATTCGTTTCTATGGTGTTTTGATTTCCACTGCTAGCATCATGATCTATCTTACTGAAAATTAACAATTAAACATGAGCGTATATAAAATGCGTTTCCACGAAATGTTTTTACTTTAGTGCCGCATTTTTACCATAGCACCTGAGCAGTACGCAAGGCAGAAGTTTGTACCACCCTAATTTTCGACGCTCACGTATTTAGCAGCTGGAGAATTTGAAGCGCGATCCGAGATATAGTTGTGAAAACATCTGATTCCTTTTCCCTCTCTTAATGGCTAGGTATACATATGATTTTCGTCTTGCACTTATCTATGACAAAACGACTTTTGAATTGTGTAAGTTTTATTGGCCTACTTGTAAAATTATAATCGAAAATCAATACGTCATTGTTCATTTTGATGTATTTGTATAATTTTGGTAAAATTTCACTTGCGGCAGCGGCTGATGTTGCCAAAATCTATTGACTGCTCCTTGAAAACACAGTTACATACAAAATAATGTTCCGGGTTTACCATGAAATATTACATTAGCACGGAATGCCGCAGCTGCCGTAAGTAAAATTTTCCCTTCATTTCCAGTTAATTCTACGATGGTAAATGTCCACTTTTTGTTGGCACGGATTTAGAAGCGTACATTCGATATATATCGTTAGAGGCCCGGCTACTTCAATTGCAAACATTATTATAAAGCATCTGGTTTCCGATCGGTACTCGAGAATGTTGTTTATAATGCAGTGGTAATTCGAAGCGGATCCTTATCAGAATGAATATGTTGAATGAACCGTTTTTTACCATAAAATATCAATTTAATGCAGTTCTGCTCGGTCGTTAATACGTTTCTGTACGAACCACTGTCAATAAATCAATTACACTTTTAAACTGAAGATTTCCTTGCCAACATTACTACTGTCCGCTGCTGACACCGCACGTAAAATTTAGCCGAGCAACGAGTAACAGAGACTGAGAGGAACATGCTTACAATGTAACAGATAGTTGAGTCTGTGCTTGCGCTCTTGTTGAAAACGAAACGAACATTTTGTTGGCAACATTGGCAGGCTGCGTCGCCGCCTTGGGATAAATTTAATCATTGCCTCAAGACGAAATTATATCTGTGTGTCCACATCTCTGACGTTTATGTTATCCAGTATCACCAATGATTCTTTGCACTATGGGGGGCTATTATGCACTCGGGGAGTCTATACGTTCATCGAGCAGCAATTCGTTGACCAGCAGGATCGTCCTCCAAGTCGTCCGACTTAGTAGGCGACTTTGCAAACGACTCCGCTAGATAATAGTATACAGCAGGGAACACTGCATAGACCACCTTCTAGAGAGATCACAACTGCTTGCAACGCATAATATCTATAAATAAAAGACAATGTTCCGAGTGACTGACAGATTAAATGAATGACTCATCATCGCCCAGCCAAAATCACTGATGATAAAAATTTGAAATTTGCAGACGGTGTTCATCTTATACTGTTAGCGACGTTTTAGAGGCGATTTTTCGATATTCCGTCCCTAAGGGGGTGAAATAGGGAATGAAAAGTTTTTTGAAAATACGCTGTTATACAGTCAATTTTCATGCCAGACGTACATACATTGGTATACGAAATCTTGGTCAGATTTTAGAGAAGGAGTCAGCTTTCTCTGAAAATCAGCCATTAAAGGGGGTGAAATAGGGTATAAGAAGATTTTTGAAAAATCCTTCTATGAAGCTAGTTTTGCAGCCTGAACTATAAAAATTGGTATTTCGAGTATTGGTTACAATTTAAAAAGTACGTGTATATCTCCCCTCCCCTCTTCATCATTCCCCACCCTTCCTGTATCTCGTCTTAGAAATCTAACTTAGAACGATGTTTAGTCATATGTTCAAAATCTTGACCGAATGCTTTGAAATATTGATACAACGTACTACTGGATTACGCGGATGTTCTTACATACCTATCATTTAAATATATATCACATGCGAATTTATATAAATTTTACAATGTGGAAACGTTGAGGCCAAAAATCGCAAAAGTGATGTTAAGAGTAATATATTAAACAAATAGGTGTCTAAAAACCTTATTGTGTTACAGTTCAATGTTGTGACAAATTTGGAGCTCAATCGGTGGAGAACTTTTTGAGATTTTCAAACACACACAAACCAACACAACATTTTTATATATAGAAATAAGAGGCAATGTTCCTAGTGACTCATCATCGCCCAGCCAAAACCACTGATGACAAAAACTTGAAATTTTCAGAGGGTGTTCATCTTACACTGTTGGCGACTTTTAAGAAGCGATTTTTCGATATTCCGTCCCTAAGGGGGGTGAAATAGGGGATGAAAAGCTTTTTGAAAATTTTGATGCCAATCGTACATAAATTGGTATATGGATTCTTGATCAGAATTTAAAGATGGCGTCTTTCAGCTTTCTCTGAAAATCAGCCTTTAAAGGGGTGAAATAGGAGATGAAAAGTGTGGTGTCGCACAAGTATGAAGTGCGCGCCACGTACTTTCGCCGCGCGCCGCCATGCACACACGGCGCGGCGTTCTTACGTCAGTCACGAGCGCCCTCTGCTGCAACTCCGCTCGTGGCCACGACTGCTGCATCGGCCACTTGGGAATCAGATAGGCACCAGTTAAGACTTGGCTACCGGATAGGCACTAGGAATCATTAGTAGGCAGGCCTCTATCTAAACTATGTATCAACATTCTACTAGTCTGCTGCTCTCCAAGATAAGTATTGTACCATCTCTATGAAATATATATATCTCGTTCTAATTTACTCTAGTGTTTCTAGTTTCTGCTATCTTACTGGCTGGTCACCTCCGTACATGCACACGCGTGCATCCTATTTCCCTCTGTCGGTCTCTCTCTACTCGGTCACCGACACCCAGGACAACCGGCGGAAAAGAGACACACAAAAAAAAAAAAGATTTTTGAAAAATGCTGCTATTAAGCTAGTTTTGCAGCCTGAGCTGCAAAAATTGATATTTCGAGTCTTGTTTACAATTAATAAAGTGCGTGTATATCTCCCCTCCCCTCTTCAATATTGCCTACCCTTCCTGATCTCGTCTTATAAATCTAACATAGAACGATGTTTAGTCTTATGTTCAAAATCTTATATCTCCGAAAGTTCTTGATCGAATGCTTTGAAATATTGATACGACGCACTACTGGATTACGCGGATGTTTTTACATACTCAATATTTAAATATATATGACATGCCAATTTATATAAATTTTACAATGTGGAAACGTTGAGGCCAAAAGTCGCAAAAGTGCTATCTATATATATAGGTTATGAGTAATATATTAAACAAATAGGTAGCTAAAATCCTTCCTGTGTTACAGTGCAATGTTGTGACAAATTTGGAGCTCACTCGGCGAAGAACTTTTTGAGATTTTCAAAAATTAATTTAAATGTTAGGAACTCCTTTTTTAAGGCATTTGTCTGTAGTGCAGCATTGTTTAGGAGTAAAACGTGGACGATAAGGAGTTCAGACAAAAAGATGATAGAGCTGATATGTTGTGTTACACACGAATGCTGAAGGTCAGATTGGTTGATCGCGTAACTAATGTGGAGGTGCTGAACAGAATTGGGAAGAAAAGAGGTTTCCCGCACATCTTGATCTAAGGCCTGAGACATCAAGGAAGAGTCATCAGGGGAAAGTGTGGGAGATAAAAGGGAGAACGACAGGCGAATAGAGTAAGCAGATTCAAATGAATGTGAGTTGCCGTTCTTATTCAATGATTAAGAGGCTTGGTCAGAACAGCGTAGGGTGGAGAGCTGTATCAAACCAGTATCCGGACTGAAGACCACAACAACAACATTGTTGAGGTTCAGAGACACATGTGAAGTTTGTATCTGTGATGTTTGTAATCTGTGAATGTTTTTAGGATGATGTGAATACGCTTTCAACTTAGTTAGTAAGATTTCTACAATGGGTGCAAATCAGAAACAGGAAGTTTTACAGAGAAAAAAGGACGTTTCGAAAGACATCGATAACGGGGTGAAACAGGTAGTCGTGGCGAGGAAGTATGAACTGGCTCAATCAACTTAGCTACATTCCTCAAGAAACGAAAAGATAATAGAGAAAGTATTTTATGTGGCAGGTTTAAGCTTTCAAGCAAAAGAATGAAGACGGGTGCTACTGACGATGTGGACAGTGATAAATTGCGTTGGTTTAATTAGTTGTGTGCGCAGAACAAACCAATTGATAGCCCGTTTGTATGTCAAAAAGCCTAAGACTTCGCTAAGTTACTTAACGATTCCGATTTTAAAGAAAGTAACGAATTATTGTAGAGATGTAAGGAGAGACATGAGATCAGTTTTAAAGTGATTTCAGGTGAAGAAAAATCGGTACCTTTAGGTGATGCAGAATGTTGGCGAAAAAACACAATGAGTAAACTGAAAAATACATCCCTGAAAACATTTACAATGCAGATGAGACGGAACTGCTTTTACCACCTGAAGCCACAGTAGAAGATGGCCTTTAGAGGAAAAAATGCAAAGCTAGGAATCAATCTAATTTATGCCAAATGGTTCTTCTCTGCAGCAACGCGTCAGGACACGCAAGTTGACACCACTGTTGATCGGTTAACAAATCCCTTATGCTTAAAAAACATAAGAAGCTCATCTGGTAAGAGTAAATACATTTTATTTAACTTTCCTTTAATTTATAAGTAGATTCATTACCTTCAGTCACAATGTCTGAGAATTCCCTATTAATGTTTTTATTTTTTCGTTTTTCTAAATGTGACTTCAGTTGTTGCAGTCAATGACAAGGGAAAAACAAAAAGCATGGATGACCTCTTCTCTCTTTAGTGAGTGGCTGCTATCTCTTGGTAAAGAGATGAAAAGAAAGAATAAGAAAGTAGTGCTGTCGGTGGATAATTGTAGTGCACATAACTCCATGACACAGTTGCAGAATTTGGAACGATGCTACGTCCCCTCGAACTGTAATTCAATCCTTTTTTTCTCCAGACATGGGGATCATTAAGAACTTCAAGACAAAATACTGTTTACGTCTAGTTCAAAACGTGATCGCAAAAAGGTGAACAATCCTTACGTCCTGAGCACATCCTTTTCCTGAAAGATAGGCCGGGAAGGACAAAACACATGTCGACGAGGATGACTAAACACTTACAAACTACTTATGAACTACCTTATACTAAAGACGACACAAACATCCATGCCTCGTGCATCGGAGCATAGCGCCTCAATGCTCTTGGCCACTCCGCCACGGCCGCAATGAATAATTGATCAGAGGCCACCATACACATCACGGAATTATGCCACACAATATCGTATGGAGCTAGAACAGAAGACTTCCTGCTGATCACCCTAGGTCGATAAATTAAATAAATATCCTCAGATTTAGTAAATGTTTCATTATTTTTATTACATATTTTATGCTCTGTATTGTATGTATTTTTTTAATTTGTTAAAACAGCATTTAGTAACTGAAACAGATAACCCGCTCGGTTAGCTGTGTGATCTAACGCGCCGCTTTCCGAGACAGGGAGGCATACCGGCCCCGGTTCGAATCCGCCCGGCAGATTAACAGAGGGGTTCGGAGTGCTGGCCAGTCTGGATACGGTTCCAAATCCCCCTAGGTGAATACCAGGCTGGTCCACAAGTTCCGCCTCAGTTACACGATTCGCAAACATTTCATAACACTTTACACTTTCACACATATAACAATATATGCAGACATTTGGGGTATACATTTCCTTCTGGGAGGGAATGGGGTGGCGACACCCTATAACTATTAACACGCTACATCTGATTAACAAAGCCGACCGTGCATGTGAGGGAACATGGCTCAAGGGAAAGAAAGAAGAAGAAGAGTAAGAACTGAAATATATAAATTGAGATACCGTTCTAAGAAAATAATATGCAGGAATAAAAAATCAACATACATTATAAAGTACATCTTCCATCGTATCAACGTTTTCATTTAACCTTTAACTGGAGGTGTGGGGTGTTCACAGCACCCCAGTTGTAAAAGTTTACTGGTATTTAGTGAAGAATGCTGGTCACACTGGTGAGCGGCTTGTTACCTTCGTTCAGAGGGATATATATTATTTCAAAACCATTATTCGTGTTTTTAAAACTACGCAACACTATACACAACAACTTTTAAACGCAGGGGTGCTGATAACACCCCATCTACCTAGTAGTTCGACTTCATGTGTCGAATGGTGCACATCATGATGTCATATGAGGAAGGACCAAAAAATTCTTATAACGATGCTGGAGGAAGTTTTTAACGATATGAAGGCGGTGAGAATCCAGAGTTTGAAGATTCCGACGACAATGAAGAAGAAGAGCAGTGCGAACTGCAAGTTATCAGTCTTATGATGATGTTGCTCAAGATATGGCATCCTCCTTTTCCGCAACACCGGAGAGGGTTATGCTCAGTGAGGATAAAGTAACGAAATGGATGACTATACCTAAGCCTAATAACATCAGAACAAGGAAGCAAAATATAGTAATTCAGCTTCCTGGTACCAAACTAATTGCTAAAAACTGCAAGACTGCTGTAGAATGCTTTGCTGTGGTCACAAATGCGCAAACAATTCGCTCAGTAGCAGATTGCATCAACCTTTATATGCATCCTCAGATCTTAAAAAGAGCTACAAATTCGGCTGTACCAAGATCCATCCGACCGAAGGCAGCGAAGTTCTCAAACACAGAAGAGTCTATTCTAGCAGTTCAAAGAAATAAATGTACATCAGTAAGATGCAAAGTTTGCCCAAGAAATTCCGACAAAAAAAAATAAATAAAAACAACGTAACTAACGTAACTAATTTGAGGGTTTAAATCATGTGAAAATCATCTGCAGTCAATACATTAATTCAGAATCTTCTTCCAGTGATGATGAAAATGTTCAATGTGGAAATGTGATTTTTCTCTAGTCTTTTGACATGAACGACTGTTTTGAGTTATATAAATATGTTTGTTGCTGTGTCTTAACATCTCTCTATAAAGCTTTTCTTATTTGATTAATTTGAAAACTGATATGTATACGAACATTTGAAACCATTTCACACAATTCATTTATTTATTAGTTGTGGATAATTATTCGAGTACATTGTTCTGAAATGGATTAATAAAGGACTAAATGCTATGTTCATTGTATAATAAACAATTTAAGAATAAAATAGAAACCTCACTATCATACTTATGTACGGTCCTGTGAACATCCCACGTCCCTAGTTACGAATGCTCACCTCCCCAGTTAAAGGCCGACTGTGTATTGAGGGAACATGGCTCAAGAGAAAGAAAGAAGAAGAAGAAGAGTAGTAACTGAAATATAAATTGAGATAACGTTCTAAGAAAATAATATGCAGGACTTTCAGAATGCAGGGATAAAAAAATCAACATACAATATATAGTACATCTTCCATCGTATCAACGTTTCCATTTAACAGTTTGCTTTCTTTGCTTAGCAGGTATAGAAGTATTGTAGCAGGTATTGAAAGAAGGAAGTCTCTTACTATCGTTTAATGTGATACACTACAATTCAGTGGTTCCACGCGGTAATTATAAACGGGAGCCAGAAATGGACAGCAGGAATGTACGGTTGATATTGAATGCCTTACAAGGCTGCAAATGCCAGCGCGCAGCATCATTCCAGTGGCGAAAGTGAAAACGATGCTGGAATTCTGCGTACGTTTCACCTAATTACTTGTTACGCGGTTATGAATTCCAGGAAATATTGATTGGTGCTTGGATAACTAGCTTTGTCCTCCTCTCGTCGTGCTGTTGTCACAATTACTGCTAGATTCTACTCGTGCAGTGCTCATTCAATAATAACAGATTTGTAACTGGTATCCAACCGCACTCCGTCTGTGCTGCAAAGTTACAATATTCAGCACTGCAATATCGCCAATAATAATAATAAAATAAAACAAATGAGATGGCCTAGTCAATTGTATTTCCTGACACACTGTTAATGCGTATTCGTTTTAAAGTCTTTGCTCTGTGAATTAGCCTTATATAAGAATGGCAGAAAGCTATCATGAAGACGACAGTCACAATTACCTTTCCTCAAACATTGTGAACTGCCTCGAAAAGAACGAACAGACGCGCGTGAGTATCCGAGCGGTCTGGAGCGCTACGTTACGGATCGCGCGGTCTCCCGCGTCGGAGGTTCAAATCCTCCCTCGGGCATGGATGTTTGTGCTGTCTTTAGTATAAGTTAGTTCGTAGGTAGTTTGTAAGTTTAGGGACTGATGACCCTGCAGTTAAGTCCCATAAGCTTTACAAACATTTGAACATTTTTTGAAGAATGAATAGTTGACCCAAAGTTAACACAGATTGAGAAAGTATCGTTCTTGTGAAACACTTTACTTACATGAAGTGATGAGTGCTATCGACAAGGGATCTCATACCGATTCCATATTTCTAGATTTCCGGAGGACTTGAGAGACTGTACCGCACAAGCAGCTTCTAATCAAACTGCGTGCTTATCGAATATCGCCACAGCTGTGCGATTAAATTCCCGATTTCGTGTCGGAAAGGACACTGTACGTTGTCACTGGCGGAAAGTCATCGAGTAAAATAGAAGTGATATATGACCTTTTTCCAGGGAAATGTTATAGGGTCCCTACTGTTTATTATCTTTCTAAACGATTTAGGGGACTGTGAACAGCGCTTTTAAATTGTTCGCGGATGACGTCAGTTATTTTTTAGTGTAGCAGTGGCGTTTTCTCAGAGTGTGCAAGTTGTGTGTCAATGCCCTGTTGAAATCGATTGAAGAATAGTAGATTATTTTCATCTGTTTAAACATAAAGATTCATTACAGTGTGTCTTCCTTTCAATTATAATTTCAGTCTTCTGTTCCTTGTACGCGTTTTCTCAGGGTGTGCAAGTTGTGTGTCAATGCCCTGTTGAAATCGATTGAAGAATAGTAGATTATTTTCATCTGTTTAAACATAAAGATTCATTACAGTGTGTCTTCCTTTCATTATAATTTCAGTCTTCTGTTCCTTGTACTACAGTCATCCACCGCGATGTCCGGAATCGTGTGTCCCGTCTGCTACTGCCAGCCAAGGCGTTGCATCTGCTTCCAATGTCCTGCCAGCCCCACACGCTGCCAGTACATAGTGATAACTCCTTTATGTATATAAAGAATCTGAAGTAAATTTGATACGAACCTTCACAAAATGTGATAGTGACGGATAAAATTAAGCGAGAATAATTAATATTGACTATAGATGGAATAATCATATCTACATAGATAAAAATAAACAAACTGCCTCTTGCATAAAATGGAATTTCTTTACAAGGTTCATTCTACAGTTTACACTTAACGTAGGAAGACGAAGAACTAAGTAGGCAACCCCGCACACAGGCTGGGACATGCTTCTGTCGCAGTGCTGCCCCTGGTAGCCGACTACACTGCACAACATACAAAATGCAGCAATTTCGTTACGTACGAACACTCAAGACCTGGAGAATGAAACCATGGCAAAGTAGTGTTGTTGTGGTCTTCAGTCCGGAGACTGGTTTGATGCAGCTCTCCACAATACCCATCCTGAGCAAGCCTCTTCAACTCCACATAAGAACGGCAACCTACATCTGTCTGAATCTGCTTACTGTATCCATCTCTTGGTCTCCCTCTGCGGTTTTTACCCCAAACACTTCCCTCCAACGCTAAATCCACGATTCCTTGCTGTCTAAGAATGTGTCCTACCAATCGATCCCTTCTTTTAGTCAAGGTATGCCAGAAATTCATTTTATCCCCAATTCTGTTCAGTACTTCCTCATTAGTAACGCGATCCACCCACCTAATCTTCAGCATTCTTCTGTAGCGCCACATTTCCAAAGCCTCTATCCTCTTCCTGTCCGCACTGTTTATCGTCCATGTTTCACTCCAATACAAGGCAACACTCCGCACAAATATCTTCAGAAAGGACTTCCTTAGGCTTAAATCAATATCCGATGCTAACAAATTTCTCTTTTTCAAGAACGAGCATCACCTGAAGAGGGGCAAATGCAGTAGTCGTGTTTATTTACTTCTGACAGTGAAGGAGGAGAAAACGTGTCACTTCTAACTGGGACATGGTTCATTCCTTAAGTGGACATGGGTTATACCTCACGAACTGGCTGTGTTCAGACGTCGGACACGAGCCTGTGCTTATGCAGGGAGGGATACCATTACATATATGAGTACCTCTCTACTGATTCATGTCTGTTCGAGCATAGACAACTAAAACACTTACATGACGACAGTGACAATCACTTAGAGACAGGCCGTTGAGGGCAGATCACTACGACTGGGCGGATGTAATGCTAAAGTGGTGTCAAATAATATCTGCATCGACAAGATAACGTGCATCAACGAATACCGGTGACAACAATACTATCGATACAGGTAACACTGGTAGCAGGTCAGGTGACAGCGCTACAAATGCAGACTAAGGACTGAAGGTACAGTCAACGTACTGTCAAAAAACAAGTGCTCTGTATCAAGGTGTCTTGCAGTCCTCATTTAATCAATAAACGACATTATTACATGAATTCAGTGACAGACTGCTTGCATGTTATAGAACCTCTGAGAATAAAGTTCCGTGAACAGTCATGTAGCATATCGTAGATGAACTACGAACTACAGTTATCTTAATGTCCTTCGAAATAGTCACTTCCCATGGCTATACATTGCTGAGCTCTTTAATACATGCCCTGGAAACTTTGAAGTAGTCTTCCTTTCGGTTGGTCTTGAAAAGCCTCGTCACGTTTCGTTGGATGTCAGGAAAATTGTCAAATCTCTTTCCTTTTAGAGGGAGTCTGAGTCGAAGGAATAGGAGACGTCTTGAGGATTGATATCCGGCGAGTATGGTGGATGTTCAAGTTGCACGAAGACGCTCGCCCTCACACAGCCAATATCGTCATTTCCCGACAAAAAAGGGGTGACGCAACTTGAACATCCACCGTACTCAGCGGATCTCAATCGTACTCGCTTTGAAAGGAAACAGATTTGACGATACTACCAGACCGGTTTGGAGTTTCGATCACATTCTCATCGTCAGCGGCCCCGCAGAAGATACATAAATTGATACTACCTCTAAGTTAAACAAACTGTAGCTTATGTTATAGGAACATGTATGTGGTCATATTTATTCATTTTATGTTTGTAAATCGTTTCATAGTTACTTGAATTAAATTTTTTATGCTATCATCGAAATTGTTTTAAATGGTTTTAGTGGATTTCTGTCTTTTATCACCTTTTTTATCATTATACTAGTTAATCCCGCGGCTCCGCTCGCGTGTTGGTTGATTATGATAGATAAGCTATCTTTCAGTAGTGTGCTATGAGACTGGTTTTGAAGGATGAAATGAAATACAATACCTTCTGTAGAAACAAATATTTTTAATCAACATTCAAATAAAAAAAAATTAAATTATGTGAAGTGATGTAATGCACGAAACGTCAAATCGATTTTTTAAAGAGATGTATTAAAAGTAATTTCTTTTTTACTGCTTTATTTATTTACAGATCCTTATTCGTATGCTTATCAAAATGTTCAAATGTTTGTAGAACTTATGGGACTTAACTACGGGGTCATCACTCCCTAAGCTTCAAACTACTTATGAACAAGCTAAGACTAAGGACGGCACAAATATCCATGCCCGAGGGGGGATTCGAACCCCCGACCGTAGTGGCCGTGCAGACCGCGACGGGAGCGCCTCAGTCCCTTCGGCCACCGCGGCCGGCGTATGCTTATCCTTACAGAGAAAGAGCTGAAGACATTGTAGCACGCATAGACCAAAGATATGGTATGTGGCATCACATTTCACTGTATGTAACCTCCTTGCTATAGAGTCTAAAAGCTGTACGTGAGTTGTGTGGATGTTGAACCTGTCGTTAGATCGGACAACAAATTGTTCCTTGACACAGCAATTTGGTTTAATTACGGCCCTGATACTGATGTATATGCTATTAAGTGAGAAACAGTGCATGAAACTGATTATGTGCGCAACGGATATTTTTAACAAAACCACTGTGACATGTAGCCTTTTGAAACAGACACTGACTATACTCAAAGATTTTGACTGCGAGAAAGATATAAAAAAACCACAAATCACTTTCTTAATGCTTGACTGTGAGAATTTTATGCAGATCAGTTTCTAATTATTGAAATTTAGTATCAATTTAGTATCATAGTCAATTAACTATCATTTACTATGGCACCAATAATGAAATACGTTCAACAATATTATTCACATCAATACTGCACTTTAAATCCACTAATAATTGATTATCAAATGAAGGAAGTAGGTTAATTTTCTAACTACGTAAATGAGAGATGAAAGAAAGTTTAAGTTACTTATTATTAATAATCAGCATTACATTACCTACATAATACAACTTCTGACTTGCTGGCAAAGCAGCCTCTGCTCTACATCGGAGCCATACACACAACCCAACCGCTCTCTAAGCGAGCTGAACCACTAGTCCTACTCTCTCTCAGTGCGAGCTACAATGCTATGCAATACATGATCTTTGCCAAAGATGAAACTTCATAAAGGACACATATCGATACATACAGTAGAAGCGATATTATACATTTTCTTGCAAGCAAGTTACTCGATACAAAACAGGAGGTACAATATTGGACACTTTCTTACAAAATAATTTTTTATGGACTCGTTTCATCACCCCCCTCCTACCTATTAAAATTTTGTAGGGTGGGTGATGCCAATGGCATTGCCTAGCCAGCAAAATTACTGAATTTCAAGTCCAAAAATCCATTAATGACATCCAAAATATAACATGAAAAATATGAAAACCTGATAAACATTTTTATACAAGATATTCAAGATCAAAACAACAGATGAAGTTCATAGAAAATTTAAAAAAATGTGACAGTCATAAATACATGCAATTTTACAGACGAGTACCAACAAGAGTAATGCTTGGAGTGGTACAGGATGTGACAGGCATAAGCAAATGTTAAAATGTACAGCACATCAGCAATAAATGGAATACATGACAAATATACATAATGGTGAACATAAGTATATATAGAATTTTACATAATATAGTTTGACAAATGATATAGTGGAGAAAATGAGATAGCTAGAAATAATAGACAAGTGAAAAAAAATACAATAATAAACATGAACATATACAAAGTTTTACAAAAGGTAGTTTAACTAATGTCATCATTCTTTAAAGAAAATGAGGTAATTACAAGTAATACACACAGTAGTGTAAGTTCCATGCGTCTAAATTTTGTACAAGAGATCAGTATTTTTGGGAACATAAAATGAACATTTGTATCTTGTGCACAATGTAGTCTATGTAAATTTTTAGTGCACTTAGTATAATATAAAGTGTCAATTTTGTATTCTGTGATGCATTTAAGATGCCATACTTTCATGGATGCTAGAACATACATGTAAAATTTTTGACTACATAGGTTTCTGATCATGTACAAAATAATGTCACTGCTTCGGCAAAATAGGATTTCAATATTACGTTTGTCAATTGAATAGTTACAATGACAGTTCAGACTAAAGTGTATTGACTCATTATAGTTCTGAAAGCATATTTATCTATCAAGAGCACAATTTTATTTTGGTCACTCAATGTAAAAGAACCATGAAATATACCTAAACACTTGTAATGAACCTGTGGACAACGTTTGCAATGGGAGGCACTGAATAGTATAAGCACACGAATAGCACATTAGCTCCTAACATTCATTTTAGGTCTGCACACGAATAGCCAATTATTCCCTAACATTCATTTTAGGTCTGCACACGAATAGCCAATTATTCCCTAACATTCATTTTAGGTCTTCACACGAATAGCCAATTATTCCCTAACATTCATTTTAGGTCTGCACTCGAACACAAAACACTGTAAGATTACACCACACTGTAGGCGAGCTGGCTGGTTGCATTAAAGTTGAAGTCATGGGGAAAAGGTTCTGATGTATTCCTCCATGCAATTCGACAACCAAGTGTGCTCCAACCAACGGGGCTACTAGCAGACTGCATCAGCATAGCCAAAATTAGAGCAAAATTATGGTGGTTGGCCAAGGCTGCAATGGACAGTACTATGTGGCCAAACATCATCCAAAAAACATCTTCATTAAAAGGCCCAAAATCAGTGGTGTATAATAACACGTCCATTGTTCTGTGTGCATTATGGAATCTCGTGTGCGAAGTCGCCAGTTCCCATGCGTGTCCAAAGTAGATGAAATAAAGCATTTTACACACAAATTAGTAACATAGTCATGATATTTCAGTTTACACTGAAAGAAAAGTCGTGGATTATTAAACCATATTTTTACATTACAAGTAGTGTCTTGGAGACGGATACATTTGAATAGTAATGGGTAATTTAATTCTTATACTAGAGTATCTACAAAATTAGTGTCATTTCATATAGGCATAAGACTTTACATACTATGTACATATTACTTTACAAACACATAATCGTATGAAATACATTCAGGGTGCTTGTCATCAATTTGGCATTAGGTCATGTAAAGTAAATTTTTTGTCATAATTAGAGCAATTAACGTGAAGCCACTTCAAATAACTTGACATTCCAATTACCACTAGTCAATTAAATTGACATACATCACTATGGTGGGGATTGCCTTACCACCAAATTATAACAATTAAATTACATATGTTGCCATGGCCAGGCTTTTGTCTGAACTGAGTTACATATTTCATTGCCTTGAGGTATAACACATCAGGGTAGTTTCGTGAGAATATCAAAAGAGGTTCAAGTCATCAGGTCATGTCTGTGTCTGTCTGAGTCAGCAGTAGGGTCAGACAAAACAATTAAGGCAAATTTTGGCACAGTAATAGATGTGCATCACAGTAAATCATTCGATAACATAAACACAGACGTAACTATTTGTTAGGCATAGCTGCAGATTTTCATCAACAAGTTCATCAATAAGAATTTTGAAGATAGCAGTAAGCAAAAGCAAAGTATCTCTGTGCATTAACTAGACTTAACTAGGCGTAATTTATGGCAAAACTGCAAGTTTGCAAGAGAGATGGCTGTATGCAACGTATAAGCATAACCATACATTTTCATGAGCTTCATTATAAAATTAATTAGCATAGTGGCAGGGCTTAGGTATATAATTAGTGAGCATAGCGGTAAGCTTTGATCACAAGAGCAATAAGCATAGCTGCAAGCATAATTAGAGATATTCATTACACATAATTACAAATAATTACAGAGCATCAGAAGGATATGATTCTCACCAATCACACATGCCATTGAAGGCACAATGCATCAACATACAAAATGGTGCACATAAGCACAAAGAGAAAACACAAAAGCGCAGTGCGAGTAAGCACATAAGAAAAGAACAGAGCATAGCATCATTAGCAATAGAGCGATTCTCCTCATAATTGCTTCATAATCATTGTATACTCTCGTCCACATAATTACATTTATCAAACATCTTTGACTGTTACCAATACCTTCCTTACCATCATTTATCCATAAACAATAGTGCATTTTAAAGACCACCATGACATATTGTGTATTGCCTTACTCATCATCCTCCAGAATGTCCTTTTTCTTTTTCACTGCTTAATTGGCTTACAAAATGCTTATGTCAACTCAAAATCTTCTTCACTCGCTCAGAAGTTCGTAAGTTATGCAATTAGTAATACAGAAGAGAAATCTGATATTTTCTGAAACATAGGAACTTAATTAGATTAATCAATCAAAAATTTCCATTAATTTTATTTGTCTTGCACAGCCACAGAGTTCGTTATATGTAAATTGCAAGATAGTCATAGTTTTGTATGACAATATCCCAGCGTAGCACAGAGCATAAGTATTCAGAGTTAGAGAAAAGTAACAGCGAGAAAAAGATGTAGATAGAGCGCACTAAGGAAAAGCGGAAGAATAGTGACACTCAGCTCGAGAACGGGGCACCAATCGCCACTTGGTGTGTCCAAAACAGATTAATGGACTCTCTACCCCAATTTTATGCCTTGAAAATTTTAATATTGGAAATGTGGTGTATGCCTTTCGACTTGTGCGTCTTTAAAGTTTCTACCTCAACGACGTTGTCGTGGATGATACGTTTGATTCGATACGGACCATTGTACAGTAAGAAGAATTTGTGAATCATAGATCTTCCCTTGTGGGATAAGTGGTGGGATCTAATTAATACCTTTTGTCCTACATAGAGTTGTTTAGCATAACAATTATGTTGGGAGCGTTTCCTTTTTTCAGCTGCTTTCTTAATGTTTTTTAAGCGCCAATTCAATGATCTCATGATGATGTAGTCTTCTGTGTTTAGGAAAAGGTATCAATTCCTTGATACGGTCGGGAGGTTGCTTGTTTTTCAGAACCAGAATTGGTGAAAGACCTGTAGAATCATTAGGAAGTTCATTTATAATATTTTGAAATGACAGAAGATATCTATCCCATGTGTTATGTCGTCGGTAGCAATACAGCCTACAAAGTTTTCCAAGCTCTTTCATCACTCGTTCACAAGGGTTAGAGGCAGCATGATAAAGTGATATGAACACAGGTTTGATGTTTCTGCGCCGCAACATCCGTGCCCAATCATGAGAACGGAATTGAGGTCCGTTATCGGAGATGACTTTATCTATATGGCCAACATCTTTTAGGAAGTTTTTGACAAAGGCGTTAGTTACTGTCTTCGCCGTGGCACGGCGGAGCGGAGTAAAAGATACAAATTTTGATGTGAGCTCAATAGCAACGAAAACAAAAGAGAAACCATTGTTAGTTCTCGGAAGAGGTCCAAACAGATCAACGGCTGCTAACTGCTTTAACTTTGAAGGTATAATCGGAAAAAGTGGAGCAGAATGCGATATGGTCGGCGACTTTGCTTTCTGACACAATTTGCATCGAGATAGCACATTGCGTATACGTTTCTCCATGTTGATGAAATAACAAGAGTCGCGTAATTTCGCGAAGCACTTCTTGGCACCATAGTGTCCGTCACTGAGATGAATATACCAAATCAATTTGTTCACGGATTCCTCCGGA
The DNA here is from genome assembly GCA_026315105.1 of Locusta migratoria. Lineage (NCBI taxonomy): Eukaryota > Metazoa > Arthropoda > Insecta > Orthoptera > Acrididae > Locusta > Locusta migratoria. The sequence continues at coordinate 665,225,335 of CM048755.1, read as the reverse complement.
ACACACACTAACCAAAATTGACTGTCAGGGGCTTTACGTTTGAAGAGAATGTTATTATGGATAATGTAAAATTGTCTGATGGAAACATTATATTTATCGTGCCATTTTATTTTAATATCTCGCCAGATTGGATCTTTATCTTGTTCTTTAGCAATGTCAGAAAATGTGGCAGATATGTAATTTTCGAAAGCAACTTGCTGCATGTAGAGGATAGTAAAGTTATTTTCTAAATATGCCTCTTCTGTCGCCTTGATGAGCCCAACAGGCGAACGAGATAGCGAGTCTGCAACGATGTTTTGTTTGCCAGGAATGTAAATTACAGAGAAATCGAATTCTTGAAGGAACAAAGCCCATCGTCTAAGTCTATCATGGTTAAGTTTTGCCGACATGAGGAATTGAAGTGCACGGTGATCCGTGTAAACTTTAGTGTGTCTGCCAAACAAGAAATAACGGAATTTTTCGAATGCCCAAACTACTGCCAAAGCTTCAAGCTCAGTGACGGAATAGTTCCGCTCTGACTTGGATAATATGCGACTAGCAAATGCAATGGTTCTCTGTGTGTCAATGCCATTTTCTTCATCCTCTTGAAACACATGAACGCCAAGTCCGAATTTTGAACTATCGGTAGAAATGCAAAAGTTCTTAGATAAATCTGGGTGGTGTAGAATAGGTGCGTGAAGGAGTGCATCTTTTAAGCAAAGAAATTCTCTTTGGGCAGCTTCATCCCAGAACCAAACAGTATTCTTTCCAGTTAATTCATATAATCTGGGAGTAGTTAGGTCTTCCAAATTTATAAAACGGCGATAGAAATTAATTAAACCCAAGAAAGCTCTTAATTGGCGTTTAGTGGTGGGAACAGGCATTTTCATTATCGCCTCTAACTTTTCGGGGTCGGGCTGGATTCCATCTCGATCATCTAATTTCCTGACCTCAGCCTTGTATTGCTGATTAATGGTCATTTGACCTTGTTTGAAACGGTCAAGGGCGAGATATTCATTAGTTTCATTAAACGGGGTAGGATGCGTTACATCAGAACTTTTGTCACTGTTATCACTGATTTGGGTAATTTTAACAGTAATATCCTCAACCTGTTTATTAATTTTATTGATCTGTTCAGTCGTGACTGACTGGAAGTTCTGCAACTTTTCATCAAATAGATTACTCTGTTGTTTCAACTGAGCGAGTTCAGTGGTTTCTATATTTTCGACTCGTGACGCAAGGCTTTCCATAACCGGATTAATCTCGTCGCGAATATCTTGTCTTATTTGCTGAGATTCACATTTGAAAGTATTGAGCAGTTGTTCCCTGAACCGATTGTTGTCCTCATTTATTCTATTAAAACTACTTTGAATACTCGCAAACCTCGAATCGCACGTCTGTTCTATTTTCTCAAGTTTTTCATTTAATTTCTGAGATTGTTTCTCGAGTTTTTCATTTAATTTCTGAGATTGTAATTGACTATTCTCAAGTTTTTCATTTAATTTCTGAGATTGTTGAGATTGTAATTGACTATTCTCATTTAACTTAGAGAGCTGTGAGAGTAAAATCTGCATGAAGTCATTTGGTAATACGTTTTCCGTAGCTGTTGCACATGTATTTTTTGTAGCAGAGCTAGGCGGAACCGATGCATTATTTTCCGCAACCACGTTACAAGAATTGGAATTCTGTATTGTCGAATCCTGTACTGTATCGTTATCCATATTGTCTATTCCTGAACTAATCTGTTCCGCATTTTCGGACACGGTATTTACTGTCGTATTTGTATCAGTGCAGTGAGAAGACTCTTGTAAAAATTCAGCTTCTCTCCTTGCATCATTCGAGGTCTCATTTTCGGAAGCAGATTTAGCATCAGCGCGGACTCTCCTATTCTTCGACATTGTTAACAGAATTTTGCAGTAAAGTGACTAATAATATTTATTTTCACCAACTGCAAAATTTTTGAAAATTACACACGGTAATTATGAGAGAACAATAGGCTGAATCGGGCTAATGCAACATACAATCACAATCGAGATTACGCGAACCGTTAATTATCACACGAGTTCCGCGATACTAGAACTTTCATCACAACAAACATCAGACAATATAAAAGAGAGACTTGTTCAGTAGTAATGCAATTATTTGTATATTCAATTAATCTACTATAAACAATGCTACACAATCTCAAGAATGGTAAGTAACAAACTACAGAAACAATTACTATGCTACTGTTGCTACAACAGAGGATGGTGCTACAAAAATTAAATTAAGAGCCAAAAGGTAAGTTGGTTAGTGGAAAAAACAAACTAACTGAAATAAGACTACGTATCTAACTACGTCACGATCCTGTTTGTGAACTATCCTGGCAGAAAGGGCGCCAGATAAAAGCTGTACGTGAGTTGTGTGGATGTTGAACCTGTCGTTAGATCAGACAACAAATTGTTCCTTGACACAGCAATTTGGTTTAATTACGGCCCTGATACTGATGTATATGCTATTAAGTGAGAAACAGTGCATGAAACCGATTATGTGCGCAACGGATATTTTTAACAAAACCACTGTGACATGTAGCCTTTTGAAACAGACACTGACTATACTCAAAGATTTTGACTGCGAGAAAGATATAAAAAAACCACAAATCACTTTCTTAATGCTTGACTGTGAGAATTTTATGCAGATCAGTTTCTAATTATTGAAATTTAGTATCAATTTAGTATCATAGTCAATTAACTATCATTTACTATGGCACCAATAATGAAATACGTTCAACAATATTATTCACATCAATACTGCACTTTAAATCCACTAATAATTGATTATCAAATGAAGGAAGTAGGTTAATTTTCTAACTACGTAAATGAGAGATGAAAGAAAGTTTAAGTTACTTATTATTAATAATCAGCATTACATTACCTACATAATACAACTTCTGACTTGCTGGCAAAGCAGCCTCTGCTCTACATCGGAGCCATACACACAACCCAACCGCTCTCTAAGCGAGCTGAACCACTAGTCCTACTCTCTCTCAATGCGAGCTACAATGCTATGCAATACATGATCTTTGCCAAAGATGAAACTTCATAAAGGACACATATCGATACATACAGTAGAAGCGATATTATACATTTTCTTGCAAGCAAGTTACTCGATACAAAACAGGAGGTACAATATTGGACATTTTCTTACAAAATAATTTTTCATGGACACGTTTCAAGTCGCAGACGTCAACGCTGGCCTTCAGTCCGAATTTTTTTACAATTTGACGACTTTCAACCGCTATATTTTCCACCCCTTACAGCTATCGGCATGGAACTGCTATGGTGTACAACGGGAGACTTCGGACAACAATTACACACAGACCATTCGTTTGCGTTCTGTAGTTTTCGCTGCAGAGCGAAATATTAACACACACAAACACACACGTAGAATTTTATATACACCGATAACTTTCCATCCCAATATACAATTGTCTGCTGGTTTCTTTGATCAGTTATTGAAGCTCGGATTTGAATTGTCAACTAGTATGTCTAACAGAGCCGATCTGAACATAGCAGCTATGTATAATTATTAAAAAAGTGCCCACAGAGGTGAATAAACGACGTGAAGGTGACGTTTTTGTATCTGCATTTTACTACTGGCACTGATTGCTTGACGTTTGGCCGAACGTGTTACGCAAGTCCCTGTTATATTCCCTTAGAATCTAACGAGTTTCGTTTTCAGCAAAACTGTAATGTTACTGCGTCGATTTCGGAGCGCTGAATATGGCCAATTATAATTGTTGTCAGCAGAAGGAGTGGGTACCGTTACAGTGGTCAACTGTTGTGCACTGCAGTTTCTGCAAGAATAGATGCGCAGACATATCAAGCAGTTGGGAAAGCACAGACAGTAATTGAAAGCTGAAGATTAAACGTGGAATAAAATATTTTACTTGACTTTTTATGAAGTTTAACATAATTAGGATATTCAAAAAATGTTCAAATGTTTGTAAATTTATGACACTTATCTATGCTGTGTACAGGACTTAATCTCTATCTACGGATGATAGGAAAATTATACAACCCATCCCAGTGCTGCATAAATAAAATGGGTTGGACGCGTTGTCAGGATGGAAGGCGGAGCGGTGAAGGCTTGTGGGCGCCCTAGGAAAGGGTGGCTGAATCGCAAATAAAAGATAGAGTTAAAGTTAATATTTGGTATATTCCTCAACACGGGATACATGGCGGGGCTCGCCCTGAGGTAGGATGTAATAAATGAAGGCCAGTCTAAGTTAGCGGCTTTAAATACGGAAAAGGTTACGGTAATGGTAATGGTTATGGTTCACGGTTCACATAGTTGGTGGCTGATGGCGAACAGCCGCTAGGCGGGAGCTAGGCTGAGCCTCTGGAGTGCGTCTGTTCTGTCCGAGAGCTCAAACTGAAGAGAGCGAAGGAAGTGATTCTCGCACCTCCGAGTCCTGCAGCAGTGGCACACGTGATCAAACGTGGGTGTCTGCTATTGGCTCCACGGTAGCATGGAAACGTCAGTAGTTTCAGCACGGACGCCAGAAGGGTGGCGTGACTTTAGAATCAGCATTCAATACTGGTTCTGGCCGGCTCTGTCCTGCAAGGTGGACAGGCTTGGTCACGTTGTTAAGGCGTATGTCACAGTGGAAGAACACTTGTAAAACTTAGGCGAAGTTTTGAAGTAAAATTTTGAATTTATTCCTAACCTGTTTTAGACTGGTTGGTCATCCTGTACATTCCCTCCCCCTTCCCTAGAAGTGGTGACTCACAAAGTTTACATGGACGCCAGACACTCCTGGGAAGAACGGGTTGCCCGAAAGGGGACCTAGTAACTAAGGGAGGAATGTGTTACAATTCCAACACATTTAGTGTGAATGTTAGGGGACTTACATGTAGTCACATTTGGTTTTCAGGTAAACAACAAAATTAGGAAATGTCATAACTCTTCAGAAATTTGTAGAACAATGAATTCAATAATGTGAAATTTCAAACAATTTAACAGTGGAATGGAATGTTACATTTAAAATTAAAGCTTATTTTCAAATGTTAAGTGTCATTACTAAATACGATGAAATCAAAGGGTTGACACTGGCCGAACTTAATCAGCACGGGTCTTGCAGTGGTTACAGATGCTCCTAGAAATGGGTATATGTTTGTGTTGTTTGGCAAATATTAATCTCGTTATTAACCAGTTTAACAAATGTAAAATAAGAGGCTCAATGAAATCAATCCAGTGGAAACTGACAAATACACACCATTTTAAAATGCTTATACTCAGACAAAGCTATGCTTTCCATAGATTAACAAGGAGTTAATAATTTGGTATAAATATAAGTTAGATTGTATTTGTAATCCTAGAAAAGAAAGCCATAAAAAGAGGTAATATTGGCTTTAACTTAATTAACATATCAACTATGTTTAAGTAACAACCTTTTCTAAAACCAGTAACATCACTTATTACATAAAATTTTGTGGAAGTGACAAAATATACTAATGCAACTGAAATGTGTGGGATTAAAAGTGTTTTCAACAAAGGGATAGAAGTAAGGAAGTAAATTATAGAAATAAAACAGAGGTTTTATCTACCTTAGTTCTCAGCATAATACACAAGGTCTAAAAATATAAATTGATACATAATACTTAATTATTCACTTTGAAATATTGGAATTTACGTAAAAAGGGAACAATCCTTCCATATAAGTCATGTAGGAAAACTACACCATAACATTGCTCTAGTGGTAAAGTCGCATTTTGAAAGTGATTATTACACAATTGACCTCAAATGTTGCTAACACCAAACTAAATATGGGTGTCTTAACTTTGTATAAAACACAGCAAGAACTAAATTACTTGAAACACTGACAAGTGCAGGAAAAAGGATATTCTTAAAAATAGTTATAATATTATCTTGGATAAAAATTAAGGTTTTTTTCTCCAACATAGCTGCTTTTAATAAACGTCTACAGTCATTAGGCAGAAGAAGAGTTAATAGTGCTTATTACAAAATAAACGAATTCTTATAGAATTTCATAAGGCGTATCACTTTTGAGCCTCAATTAGTATTATTTCATGAATCACCAGTATTGAGATACTTCGCGCGCAAATGCAGCTTACGAGGCATGGGAACTGTTTGTAAACAAATACAACTGTCAGACGCGCACGTGGTGCGTAGGGCAGTAGGGGAGGTGATAATCAGAAAAGTACAATGGCTGCCTGCGGTAGGCGGGGGGAGAGGAGAGACAAGTCTGGGCTACACGCACGGCGTGATGGGAGAGAGGCGGGGGACACGTGATAGGCAGGTGGCGTGAGGAGGGGAGTGGTGGAGCGGCTACAGCTGATTGCAACAGCCTTGAAGGAGACAGGTGGTCAAACGTCAGGTGACGGCGTATTAGCACGCGCCTTAACAATGCAAGGAAATAGAATTCTGGCGGCAATTCGCACAGGTGCACTTAAAATTAGAACACGGCAGTACCACCCATCGGCTACAAACAGTGGCTAAAATAACGTGTAATGGATAAAGATCAGACAATTAACAGTACACATTTTAAAATTTCAATACGTCTCGAGGCTTCTATGCGTAGAATTTTAGCAGGCACAAGGTTCCAAAACGTTGGCCATTCGTTTTGAGAATATGTCATCTGCATAAATATCGTAACATAGCAGCTCTAGGATGACGAAATTGTCGATACAGTCTCTAAGTTGCGGTTTAATTGACACTAGTTAAAGCTAGAAAACAGGACGTGAATTAAAATTTTATGAAGAGAGACTGGAGGAAACAAGGCGGGTCGGTTGATTTTAAGAATTAAAAAGCGCGCAATTATTTTTTAATCCTTATAATCACTAACTCCAGACTTTGACAGGCTCTAAAAGGTTTCAAAGAAATGAAGACAGCACAGGAAAGGCAGACCACATCCGAATCACTAACAATTGGAAATGTAAATGGTAAACAATGCTCCGTTAACAATGAAACAACAGCACAAATTCCATATAGAAGACTGCACATTATGAATTTGGTAACAAAAACCGTGATACCTCACAATGGCGAATAACAAGGGATAAATCGTTAATGGTAGTAAACGTTAACTCTTCCTCACTTAATGACAGTATACTTTAAATTCTCAAGGATACTTAAGATACTTTAAAAATATAAGTTTGAACTAGACAGACATTCTGGAAAACCTTACACACTAATACATCTTACGAAATCTATCTTATGAGTGACTGGAGCACATTTTGATACTTCGTGCTTAATAATGTGGTACTTTAAAAGAGAACAGGATCTACTAACATCTGGGGTATTCATCATTACAAAATAGCACTCTATCTCGCTACATTGGAAAGGACAACATATCTTTACTATTAACACATCACAGCACATTATAAGTACCTCTCTTGGGGTACTGGATACAAATTATTTACACATCAACTTAGGATGTCTCTGGCCGTAACAACTGGAAATAACGTCTCATAATTATGATGTGCGTTGTGTTTCACGTGCATTTATTGTCAAGGTACTGACACAGAAAACATAATGGAAACTGCTTCGGAAGTTTCGGAATCTGACAAAGAAAAGGTGTGTATGACATAAAACAGGAGGTATATAGAATCGGAATGGCAGCAATAGAAATAAAGAAAAAGTGGTTTTTCTTGGTCTTCTCGCTATGTGCAACAGTTTTCTTCTTTAAACTCCTCTTACGGATTTTACGCTCACAGGTGGTACTCTTGACTCACCATGTGGCAACTACATATAGGCTCCTTTACATCGGCTAAAACATTACTCACTTTAGCTGCCCTCTGGAGGGTAACAGCTTGAAAGGCTTTCTCTTGCACGCCACTTAAGGTGCAGTAGGGATTCGGGTATCTCTCAAAGGCTATCTTATCACATCTCAACCAGGCTTCTCTCCGGTAAAACATTTTCGAATCTACAAGATTCACATTTTGTGCTCTAAAGCACACTGTCGTCACATGCTTTGGCAACCAGCTTGCGAAATCTACCACCTTTACGGAAGGAATAGCTCATACAGAAAGAAATACGTAGGAGAGAAAAGAGAAACATACAGAGAGTAGAGGAGGGAGGGGCGAAAGTTTAATTCTTGTGTTTACAATGTGGTGGATCAACACAGCGTTCTAACGGTTCCAACGGTTTCAGACGCTAGTCGTGTGTACGACTGTTTGTGCGGCTGCGGACTTCAGTCTAAACTCGTTAGCAAATCTGGTAGACACAACCACGATTGAAAACTTTTGTTTGTGGTTTTTCTTTTAAGACCGCAATGCTGGTATTGCGTCGGTGTTTGATCTTAAAACAAAAGCACACATCCTTCAAGATTGAGAATTTTACACTTTTCCCTTATACCAATGATTTTTCAATTTCTGCCAGACGCGGCTTGGAGGGGAAATGCCTTGCTTTGACCCATCACGTCTGTGGAGGGCGGAAATTTACTTTCATTTACGGCACGAAAAATATTGATAGGAAAGATCAAGTGGAAGAAATCACAACAATTCTGTCACTGTGGACGCCAGGCTACATTTTACTAGGGTTAGTGAAAAACCTTTGTCAAAAATCATAAAACTGTGTCATTAGACATGCTACAAATTAATTAAAAAATGAATCTTCCGTAATTCCGGGAATGCTCAAACTTAGATAATATAAGGTAAAGAGTATTATTCTCTACTATAACCATAAAATGGACGGCAAAAAACCAACAATAGCTAAACCAGTCACTCGCGAGAAGAAACAATATGATTTAGTTAGCCTAGGGAAAGTTAATATTCAAATTATTCTGTTACTTCGAGATAACTCGGAACAGCAGGAAATAACAAATCATGTACTCAGTCTGTACTTATCCGTCGGGACGTGGTGTGGCACGGTGCAGTACGACGGTGCACAGCAGGCGGGGGCGGTAGCTGGGCGGCTGGCGATATTCGGTCGCACGCGCACGACGCGCGCGTGGCTTCGACGTGGGCGGCGGGGGCGGCGTGAGCGGCAGCAAGTGGGCCTCACTGCTACGGGTTGCGGTGGTTTGCACCCGTTATGGAGCCATCTTCGTCTGCTTGGCAGGACCGGCAGGAGACGTGGGGCGGCGTCTCATCCGCACAGCACTTACGGACGGACGGCGCCGGTAGGCGACGTATGTGGGCGGCGGCAGCGGCAGGTGGGCCGCGCCAACCGGGATACGGCACTTACATGCCTTCGGTGGGCCGGAACAGTAGTACGAACGCGAAGCGTAACTTTTTACGCCTCGTGCGCGCAGGTGAGCTGCACACGTGTAGTAGTGCACGGCGAAGTCGGCGGTCAAATGCGGCAGGTCGCGCGTCACGCACCTAGCGCACACGTGCGCTGCGGCAGGCAGGCGCGCGGCGTTGGACTTGGCACTCGGCACGGAATGTGCAGATGCAGCGGCGGCTAGGATGTCACGGCGGCGGTGCCGTGGCTCGGCGGGATAGCGGCTGTCACCAGCCACACAACATAATGTGAACCAAATTTTGCGGCCACCCTAAGGGCCGAAAGGTGGGTTATCGATCGCACTTCGGACGCCAAATTGTACAGGATTTGATCTTTATCCTACGGATGATAGGAAAATTATACAACCCATCCCAGTGCTGCATAAATAAAATGGGTTGGACGCGTTGTCAGGATGGAAGGCGGAGCGGTGAAGGCTTGTGGGCGCCCTAGGAAAGGGTGGCTGAATCGCAAATAAAAGATAGAGTTAAAGTTAATATTTGGTATATTCCTCAACACGGGATACATGGCGGGGCTCGCCCTGAGGTAGGATGTAATGAATGAAGGCCAGTCTAAGTTAGCGGCTTTAAAAACGGAAAAGGTTACGGTAATGGTAATGGTTATGGTTCACGGTTCACATAGTTGGTGGCTGATGCCGAACAGCCGCTAGGCAGGAGCTAGGCTGAGCCTCTGGAGTGCGTCTGTTCTGTCCGAGAGCTCAAACTGAAGAGAGCTGTGGTGTCGCACAAGTACAAAGTGCGCGCCACCTACTTTCGCCGCGCGCTGCCATGCACACACGGCGCGGCGTTCTCACGACGACAGCCACGAGCGCCCTCTGCTGCAACTCCGCTCGTGGCCACCACTGACGGACTGGCCACTTGGGTCTGAGATAGCAACGAGTTAGGACCTTCGTAATCAGATAGGCACCAGTGAAGACTTTGCTATTGTACAGGCACTAGGCAGGCCTCTAACAACTATGTATCAACATTCTGCAGTACTATGTAAAAGTTAAGTATTGTTACATTCTGTGCAATATATATCTCTTTCTAATTTACTCTAGTGTTTATAGTTTCTGGCTGCTCCCCTCCGTACCTGCACCAGCGTGCTATCTATATTCCTGTGTCGGTCTCATCCACCCGGCCACCGACACCTACGACGAGGCTGGGACACAAAAGCGGCGACGAAGTCGGGATACAAAAGTGGCGACGAGGAGTGATAGACGAACCGTGGACCAGCCCGCTTTTAGCAGCCAGACAGCAATAGTCGGAGCACGCAGAAATTGCTCCCGCCCACCCACCCTTATTATAAGATTTTTTGGGAGACATTTTCAGTTACGTGTTTGTGGACTTTTTTGTTGCAGCGCGTCCTCTTTCATATTGCATTTGTGTTTTGTTATAATTTACTTGTATACGCGGCGCCTAATCGGTCAGCATGGCCACTACCCCGAACCCAAACTTAATGGAAATTATTCAGTTACAGACGGCGCAAATAACACAACTTCTCCAGGCGGTGGCGCAGTTGACAACTCAACAACAGCCGTCGCATCAGCAGCCCACACCTGCCGCCGCACCGCTTCCGACGTTCCGCCAGTACAACGAACGTGAGGAAGAATGGAGCGACTATTTCGCACAGTTTCAAGAACTCGTCGCGGCTCATCAAATTACAGGTCAGAGAGTGAAGAACCTTTTCTTATCGATTGTGGGCCCCCAGACCTTCGTACTATTGCAAAAACTTTTCCCTCTCGCATCTCCTCGTGATGTAGACTTTGAACAAATTGTAGATGCACTGAATGCTCATTATGAGAGAAAAGTTCTTGTAGCCGCTGCACGATACCGATTTTTCAGACAAAAAATTACCGCAGCAGTCACACCAAGAGTGGATTACGGAATTGAAGGGCTTAACCCGCCAATGTAAATTTACTTGCTCTTGTGGACTTTCGTATAGTGACGTTATGTTGAGGGATGCGATTACGCAGAATATTCAGGACCCCAGAATTAGAGCAGCAATTCTGAAACAGTCTGACCTCTCATTAGACAGTGTACTGCAGCTTATAGAAGCGCATGATACTTTTGACTTAGCAGATGTAGAAATGCAAAGCCACAGTGTAAATTCAGTGCGCCGCAACGGACGCTTTCCTAGCCGTAGTTCTCAGTATAGCACTAGTGATTCTTATTTTTCTACCGGCCGTGCTGAACAGACAGTGAACAGTAGCCAGAGTAAAAGTGCGACGCAAAGGTCGCCCCGTAGTGTTAGACACAGTAATTTGCATAACGGGCGCCAACGCTCATTTCAGAAAAATGTTCGTAAGTCTTGCCCCCAGTGTGTGTCTCGCCACAAGCGTGCTCATTGCCCTAGTCGCAATGCAACCTGTTATCAATGTGGCAAATCGGGACATGTACAGTCTGTGTGTATGCAAATTAAAAACTCAAAGAACGGTACCGTTAGAAACAGTGCTTCGCAGAGTGCGAGAACAGTTCATTCTGTAAATGTTATACGGGCTGTCGAATTGAACAGTTCTTTCCTTGGTTCTCAATTGCAAGAAAGTAGTTCTGCGCCTATGGCAAAACTATATAGTGCACCACGTAGCAAGCGCCGACGAGCGCGTAAAACAGTGCAACGGAAAAGGCTTCGGGACAAGCAAAATGACTATGAACAGCGCATTCCTGTAGTGAAAATAGTGCCTTCTGCAACTGCTCCTTGTAATAGTGCCCAGTACTGTGTAGCTAGTGACAGTAGACATCAGGTAGCTACTCAAAGTAATATTAGTGCAGTAGCCTCGCATTGCGCGGACGCCGATCCGGCGGTAGTGTCATCTAGTGACAGTGTTGTTAATCCGCTGTGTGCCGAGTATGCGCCGCTTCCTACCGCACGCCACCCACGCAAGCGCAGAAAACAATATGTATTAGACGTTGCCCACATTCGCGCACCGGTCGTGCGCCAGAAGCACAAGCTGTTTGTTACTCTCTCTATAGAAAATGAGACTGTGCAATTTCAGCTTGATACTGGTTCCGCTGTTACATTAATAAATAAAGACACATATGAACTTCTGGGTTCGCCAAAATTGTCGCCGTGTCAACAAGTGTTAACAGCGTACACAGGTCAAAATATTCCCGTGCTAGGAACATGTAGCCTGCCCGCATCTTTTCAAGGTGTAACAAAAACAGTTGCTTTTGTAGTTCTTCAGGCCAAATCGACACAGAACATTTTTGGACTAGATGCTTTTGACTTGTTTGGTTTATCAATTCAAAGAGATGTGCTTCAAATTTCGTCAATAGTGCCTCAGGATAAAATCAATGCATTGTGTGACAAATATAGTGACCTGTTTTCGCCGGAACTAGGTTGTGCAAAAGACTTCGTGGCACATGTAACTTTAAAAGAATCTGCAGTTCCAAAATTTCGTAAAGCTAGACCAGTGCCTATCGCATTGCGTGATTCAGTTGCCGAAGAACTTAAACGTTGGCAAGATAGTGGGGTGATTTCTCCTGTTTCTGCGAGTCAGTGGGCCTCGCCTGTAGTAATTATACCCAAGCCGTCAGGAAAACTTCGTCTCTGTGCGGACTTCAAATCAACAGTGAACAGTCAAACAATTGTAGACACTTACCCTCTGCCCAGACCTGAGGAACTGATGGACAAATTAGGACAGTCTCGCTTCTTTTCCAAGATTGATTTAGCAGAGGCATACTTACAGATTCCACTTGATGACGAGTCAAAAAAGTTTTTCGTCATTAATACTCACATGGGCCTTTTTCAATTTCAACGCCTACCCTTTGGCAGTTCTTCCGCCCCCGCTTTTTTTCAGCGTTTTTTGGAACAGCTGACAGTTTCTGTACCGTGTTGTTCGAACTATTTAGATGATATTGTGGTATCCGGACGTACAGTTGAAGAACATTTAGCAAACCTGAAGTGCCTTTTCAAAGTGTTGACTGCAGCAGGTCTACGTTGCAATAAAGCAAAGTGTTCGTTTTTTCAAACTGAAATAGAGTACCTGGGCCATGTGATTAATGCCCAAGGAATTCATCCCTTACAGTCACATCTTCGAGCAATCAAAGACTTGCCTCCTCCTAAGAATGTGCATGAATTGCAAGCAGTGATGGGAAAGCTTAACTATTATTTCAGGTTTATTCCCAATGCCTCTCAGATTGCAGCTCCACTGCATCACTTTTTTGTGTCCCAACTTCGACGTCGCTTTTGTGTCCCAGCCTCGTCGTAGGTGTCGGTGGCCGAGTGGAACGAGACCGACACTGGAACAAAGACAGCACGCTGGTGCAGGTACGGAGGGGAGCAGCCAGAAACTATAAACACTAGAGTAAATTAGAAAGAGATATATATTGCACAGAATGTAACAATACTTAACTTTTACATAGTATTGCAGAATGTTGATACATAGTTGTTAGAGGCCTGCCTAGTGCCTGTACAATAGCAAAGTCTTCACTGGTGCCTATCTGATTACGAAGGTCCTAACTGGTTGCTATCTCAGTCCGAAGTCCTATGTCTTTCCGTGGTGGCCACGAGCGGGGTTCCAGCAGAGGGCGCTCGTGGCTGTCGCCGGAAGAACGCCGCGCCGTGCATGCATGGCGGCGCGCGGCGAAAGTAGGTGGCGCGCACTTTGTACTTGTGCGACACCACACCCCTCCCCCCCAAACCGCCGCGCCAGTCCTTCAGTGGTGGCCACGAGCGGAGTTGCAGCAGAGGGCGCTCGTGGCTGTCGTCGTGAGAACGCCGCGCCGTGTGTGCATGGCGGCGCGGCCGTAGTGGCGTAGGGCTGAGGGCCACGGCGACGGCACTGGGTGGAGGGCCTGGGCGGGGGGTGTTACTGGTGGGACGGGCGTCGTAGCTGAGGCCGGATCGAGACGCCGTCCGCGCCCCGGCATCTGCCTTGAGATCCTCCAGGGAACCCGCCGAAACCTGGGGAAGGGCGCCCGCCCCCGCCCAGAGGGAGCAGGTCATCTTCTTCTGAGGTGCGTGGCCCAAGCTGGGGGGGCCCGCACGGTCCCGGAGTCCCTCTCGGTGACGCTGTCATCTGCGGCGGCGACAGCGGCGGCGACGACTGCGTCGGAGGTGTGTCGACGTCCATAGGGATCTCGTAGTCCGGGAACGAACGATGTGGCTGCGCTCCCTGGCGGTGAACTGGGTCTGGAATCAAGAAACCGGAGACAGGATCGCGCGGCCTGTGCAGGCGCAATTGGTTTGCGTGGCGCCGCAGCTCCGACCCTGTGGAAGAACGTACAACATACATATTGCGACCGAGCACGCGCTGAATGGTGCCCGGTAACAATTTCTTCTTGTTGCCAACAAACACCCTGTACAGCACTGGCGTAGAAACCTGAAAACGCGTAGCGCCATACGAACCGACTCGGTGCGTGGGAGGCTGCAGCAGGTGAAGGAGAGTGCGGTGACGGCGGCCGTGTAGCAGCTCGGCAGGAGGCGGGCCGTCACGTGGCATGCACCGATACGTAGACAGGAAAATTTGAAGAGCTTGCTGCCTGGAGTGCTGACCTTTCATCTTCTCCATGTGAGACTTGAATGTTCGAACGAAACGTTCTGCTTCACCATTGGACTGAGGGTGAAAAGGTGCGGTGGTTATATGCTGAATGCCATTCACACGACAAAACTGTTGAAATTCCGCACTAACAAACTGTGGTCCATTGTCACTGACGATAGTTTCAGGCAAACCTTCGATGCAAAACACTGACGTTAAGGCACTGATTGTACTAGACGCTGTCGTTGAGTTCATGGCAATCACGAAAGGAAACTTGCTGAAAGCGTCTACAACAATTAACCAGCGCGTGTTCCAGAAAGGTCCGGCAAAGTCAATGTGTAAACGTTGCCATGGTCCCTTGGGGCGTGGCCAGTCCGAGAAACGTTGTGGAGGAGCCGCCTGATGCTCCGCACAAACTGTACACTGTGATGTCATGCTCTCTATCTGAGCGTCCATACCAACCCAGGTACAATGACGTCTGGCCAGTTGCTTTGTCCTAACAATGTCCTTGATGCAGGAGGCGTAACACTTCTCGTTGCAGGGACCGAGGAACAATCACTCTTGCTTGGTCGTTGTCGGTATGCAACAACAGTACACCCTGACTTAAAGATAATGCATGACGTTGTGCAAAATAACGTCGAACCAGAGTCCGATCAATGTCTTTGGCTCTGGCAGGCCACCCTGAGCGAACAAAACGTGCTACCACACTTAGGTCTGCATCCGCAGCTGTTTCCTGTGCAACCCGACGAGAGTTCAAAGGAAAGTCTGCGACAGCGGAAGCATCTCTGGAGTCTATCTGACAACATGCCATTTCTGAAGAATCAAATGATACATCCTGGCCAACCGGAAGTCGGGAAAGTGTGTCCGCGTTAGCATGTTTAGTGGTAGGTCGGTACAAAATCTCATACTGATAATTAGACAATATCAAGGACCATCTCTGAAGCTTTTGTGCCGTTCGTGGCGGAATTGGCTTTGTGGGTGAGAACAACGACGTGAGATGCTTGTGGTCTGTCAACAAATAGAATTTTCTGCCATAGAGATAATGATGAAACTTTGTGACGCCGTAAATGATTGCTAAGGCCTCCTTTTCTATCTGACTGTAATTCTGTTGCGTCGGCGTCAGTAGCTTGGATGCAAAGGCAATAGGACGATCGTGAGAACCAATACGATGTGAAATTACTGCGCCCAGACCGTACGATGAGGCGTCAACTGCTAACACTACAGGCTTCTGGGGGTCAAAGGGAATCAAAAATGCATCACTGAGTAGTGCAGACTTTAGTTTGTCAAAGGCAACCTGACAATCTTTAGACCATACAAAAGGAACATTCTTCCTACGTAAGTGATGCAGTGGAGCTGCAATCTGAGAGGCATTGGGAATAAATCTGAAATAATAGTTATGTTTTCCCATTACTGCTTGCAATTCGTGCACATTCTTAGGAGGAGGCAAGTCTTTGATTGCTCTAAGATGTGACTGTAACGGATGGATTCCTTGGGCATTAATCACATGGCCTAGGTACTCTATTTCAGTTTGAAAAAACGAACACTTTGCTTTATTACAACGTAGACCTGCTGCAGTCAAAACTTTGAAAAGGCACTCCAGGTTTGCTAAATGTTCTTCAACTGTACGTCCGGATACCACGATGTCATCTAAATAGTTCGAGCAACAAGGTACCGAAACTGTCAGCTGTTCCAAAAAATGCTGAAAAATAGCATGGGCGGAAGAACTGCCAAAGGGTAGGCGTTGAAATTGAAAAAGGCCCATGTGAGTATTAATGACGAAAAATTTTTTTGATTCGTCATCAAGCGGAATCTGTAAGTATGCCTCTGCTAAATCAATCTTGGAAAAGAAGCGAGACTGTCCTAATTTGTCCATAAGTTCCTCAGGTCTGGGCAGAGGGTAAGTGTCTACAATTGTTTGACTGTTCACTGTTGATTTAAAGTCCGCACAGAGACGAAGTTTTCCTGACGGCTTGGGTATAATTACTATAGGCGAGGCCCACTGACTCGCAGAAACAGGAGAAATCACCCCACTATCTTGCCAACGTTTAAGTTCTTTGGCAACTGTATCACGCAAGGCGATAGGCACTGGTCTAGCTTTACGAAATTTTGGAACTGCAGATTCTTTTAAAGTTACATGTGCCACGAAGTCTTTTGCACAACCTAGTTCCGGCGAAAACAAGTCACTATATTTGTCACACAATGCATTGATTTTATCCTGAGGCACTATTGACGAAATTTGAAGCACATCTCTTTGAATTGATAAACCAAACAAGTCAAAAGCATCTAGTCCAAAAATGTTCTGTGTCGATTTGGCCTGAAGAACTACAAAAGCAACTGTTTTCGTTACACCTTGAAAAGAGGCAGGCAGGCTACACGTTCCTAGCATGGGAATATTTTGACCTGTGTACGCTGTTAACACTTGCTGTTACGGCGACAATTTTGGCGAACCCAGAAGTTCATAAGTATCTCTATTTATTAAGGTAACAGCGGTACCAGTATCGAGCTGAAATTGCACAGTCTTATTTTCTATGAAGAGAGTCACAAACAGTTTTTGCTTGCGGCGCTCGACAGGTGCGCGAATGTGGGCAACGTCTGCTACGGTTTGTTTACCGCGCTTGCGCGGGCCGCGTAGTGAAGTAAGCGGCGCAGACTCGGCACGCAGCGGATTAACAACACTGTCACTAGAGGGCACTACCGCCGGATCGGCGTCCGCGCAAGCATGCGAAGCTACTCCAGATGTACTAACTACTGCACTACACTTTTGAGTAGCTACTTGATGTCTACTGTCACTAGCTACACAGCACTGGGCACTATTACAAGGAGCAGTTGCAGAAGGCACTAGGTTCACTACAGGATTGCACCGTACATAGTCATGTGGCTTGTCCCGAACCCTTTTCCGTTGCACAGTTTTACGCGCTCGACGGCGCTTGCGACGTGGCTCACTACATAGTTTTTCCGTAGGCACAGAAATATTGTCTTGCATTTTAGAATCAAGAGAAGCACTGTTCAAATCCACAGCGTTTATAACATTTACTGTATGAACTGCTCTCGCACTTTGCGAAGCACTGCCTCTAACGTTACTGTTCTTTGAGTTTTTAATTTGCATACACACAGACTGCACATGTCCCGATTTGCCACATTGATAACAGGTTGCGTTGCGACTAGGGCAATGAGCACGCTTGTGGCGAGACACACACTGGGGGCAAAACTTACGAACATTTTTCTGAAATGAGCGTTGGCGCCCGTTATGCAAATTACTGTGTCTAACACTACGGGGCGACCTTTGCGTCGCTCTTTTACTCTGGCTACTGTTCACTGTCTGTTCAGCACGGCCGGCAGAAAAATAAGAATCACCAGTGTTATACTGAGAACTACGGCTAGGAAAGCGTCCGTTGCGGCGCACTGAATTTACACTGTGGCTTTGCATTTCTACATCTGCTAAGTCAAAAGTATCATGCGCTTCTATAAGCTGCAGTACACTGTCTAATGAAGGGTCAGATTGTTTCAGAATTGCTGCTCTAATTCTGGGGTCCTGAATATTCTGCGTAATCGCATCCCTCAACATCACGTCACTATACGAAAGTCCACAAGAGCAAGTAAATTTACATCGGCGGGTTAAGCCCTTCAACTCGGTGATCCACTCTTGGTGTGACTGTTCAGGTAATTTTTTCAGTCTGAGAAATCGGTACCGTGCAGCGGCTACGAGAACTTTGCTCTCGTAATGAGCATTCAGTGCATCTACAATTTGTTCAAAGTCTACATCACGAGGAGATGCGTGAGGGAATAGTTTTTGCAGTAACAGGAAAGTTTTGGGGCCCACCACGGACAATAAAAGATGCTTCACTTTCTGACCTGTAATTTGATGAGCCGCGACGAGTTCTTGAAACTGTGCGAAATAGTCGCTCCATTCTTCCTCACGTTCGTTGTACTGGCGAAACGTAGGAAGCGATGCGGCGGCAGGTGTGGGCTGCTGAAGCGACGGCTGTTGAGTTGTCGTCAACTGCGCCACTGCCTGGAGAAGTTGTGTTATTTGCGCCGTCTGTAACTGAATAATTTCCATTAAGTTTGGGTTCGGGGTAGTGGCCATGCTGACCGATTAGGCGCCGCGCATACAAGTAAATTATAACAAAACACAAATGCAATATGAAAGAGGACACACTGCAACAAAAAAGTCCACAAACACGTAACTGAATATATTCCCCCAAAAATCTTATAATAAGGGTGGGTGGGCGGGAGCAATTTCTGCGTGCTCCGACTGCTGCTGTCTGGCTGCTGCAAGCGTGCTGGTCCACGGTTCGTCTATCTCTCCTCGTCGCCACTTTTGTGTCCCAACTTCGACGTCGCTTTTGTGTCCCAGCCTCGTCGTAGGTGTCGGTGGCCGAGTGGAACGAGACCGACACAGGAACAAAGACAGCACGCTGGTGCAGGTACGGAGGGGAGCAGCCAGAAACTATAAACACTAGAGTAAATTAGAAAGAGATATATATTGCACAGAATGTAACAATACTTAACTTTTACATAGTACTGCAGAATGTTGATACATAGTTGTTAGAGGCCTGCCTAGTGCCTGTACAATAGCAAAGTCTTCACTGGTGCCTATCTGATTACGAAGGTCCTAACTGGTTGCTATCTCAGTCCGAAGTCCTATGTCTTTCCGTGGTGGCCACGAGCGGGGTTCCAGCAGAGGGCGCTCGTGGCTGTCGTCGGAAGAACGCCGCGCCGTGCATGCATGGCGGCGCGCGGCGAAAGTAGGTGGCGCGCACTTTGTACTTGTGCGACACCACACACTTACGTAGGAAGAATGTTCCTTTTGTATGGTCTAAAGATTGTCAGGTTGCCTTTGACAAACTAAAGTCTGCACTACTCAGTGATGCATGTTTGATTCCCTTTGACCCACAGAAGCCTGTAGTGTTAGCAGTTGACGCCTCGTCGTACGGTCTGGGTGCCGTTCTGTCGCATCGTATTGGATGTCACGATCGTCCTATTGCCTTTGCATCCAAGCTACTGACGCCGACGCAACAGAATTACAGTCAGATAGAAAAGGAGGCCTTAGCAATCATTTACGGCGTCACAAAGTTTCATCATTATCTCTATGGCAGAAAATTCTATTTGTTGACAGACCACAAGCCTCTCACGTCGTTGTTCTCACCCACAAAGCCGATTCCGCCACGTACGGCACAAAAGCTTCAGAGATGGTCCTTGATATTGTCTAATTATCAGTATGAGATTTTGTACCGACCTACCACTAAACATGCTAACGCGGACACACTTTCCCGACTTCCGGTTGGCCAGGATGTGTCGTTTGATTCTTCAGAAATGGCATGTTGTCAGATAGACTCCAGAGATGCTTCCGCTGTCGCAGATTTCCCTTTGAACTCTCGTCGGGTTGCACAGGAAACAGCTGCGGATGTAGACTTAAGTGTGGTAGCACGTTTTGTTCGCTCAGGGTGGCCTGCCAGAGCCAAAGACATTGATCGGCCTCTGGTTCGACGTTATTTTGCACAACGTCATGCATTGTCTTTAAGTCAGGGTGTACTGTTGTTGCATACCGACAACGACCAAGCAAGAGTGATTGTTCCTCGTTCCCTGCAACGAGAAGTGTTACGCCTCCTGCATCAAGGACATTGGGGTATTGTTAGGACAAAGCAATTGGCCAGACGTCATTGTACCTGGGTTGGTATGGACGCTCAGATAGAGAGCATGACGTCACAGTGTACGGTTTGTGCGGAGCATCAGGCGGCTCCTCCGCAACGTTTCTCAGACTGGCCACGCCCCAAGGGACCATGGCAACGTTTACATATTGACTTTGCCGGACCTTTCTGGAATACGCGCTGGTTAATTGTTGTAGACGCTTTCAGCAAGTTTCCTTTTGTGATTGCCATGAACTCAACGACGGCGTCTAGTACGATCAGTGCCTTAACATCAGTGTTTTGCATCGAAGGTTTGCCTGAAACTATCGTCAGTGACAATGGACCTCAGTTTGTTAGTGCGGAATTTCAACAGTTTTGTCGTGTGAATGGCATTCAGCATATTACCACTGCACCTTTTCACCCTCAGTCCAATGGTGAAGCAGAACGTTTCGTTCGAATATTCAAGTCTCACATGGAGAAGATGAAAGGTCAGCACTCCAGGCAGCAAGCTCTTCAAATTTTCCTGTCTACGTATCGGTGCATGCCACGTGACGGCCCGTCTCTTGCCGAGCTGCTACACGGCCGCCGTCACCGCACTCTCCTTCACCTGCTGCAGCCTCCCACGCACCGAGTCGGTTCGTATGGCGCTACGCGTTTTCAGGTTTCCACGCCGGTGCTGTACAGGGTGTTTGCTGGAAACAAGAAGAAACTATGGATGCCGGGCATCATTCAGCGCGTGCTCGGTCGCAATATGTATGTTGTACGTTCTTCCACAGGGTCGGAGCTGCGGCGCCACGCAAACCAATTGCGTCTGCATAGGCCGCGCGATCCTGTCTCCGGTTTCTTGATTCCAGACCCAGTTCACCGCCAGGGAGCACAACCACATCGTTCGTCCCCGGACTACGAGATCGTCCCGATGGAGATCGACGCGACGCCGCCGCTGTCGCCGCCGCAGATGACAGCGTCACCGAGAGGGACTCCGGGACCGTGCGTGCCGCCGCCGCCTGGGCCACGCACCTCAGAAGAAGATGACCTGCTCCCTCTGGGCGGGGGGGTGCGCCCTTCCCCAGGTTTCGGTGGGTTCCCTGGAGGATCGCAAGGCGGATGCCGGGGCGCGGACGGCGTCTCGATCCCAGCCTCAGCTACGACGCCCGTCCCACCAGTAACGCCCCGGCCCAGGCCCTCCTCCCAGTGCCGTCGCCGTGGCCCTCAGCCCTACGCCACTACGGCCGCGCCGCCATGCACACACGGCGCAGCGTTCTCACGACGACAGCCACGAGCGCCCTCTGCTGCAACTCCGCTCGTGGCCACCACTGAAGGACTGGCCACTTGGGGCTGAGATAGCAACGAGTTAGGACCTTCGTAATCAGATAGGCACCAGTGAAGACTTTGCTATTGTACAGGCACTAGGCAGGCCTCTAACAACTATGTATCAACATTCTGCAGTACTATGTAAAAGTTAAGTATTGTTACATTCTGTGCAATATATATCTCTTTCTAATTTACTCTAGTGTTTATAGTTTCTGGCTGCTCCCCTCCCCAGCTCCACTGCTAGACAGTTCATTGCGAGCCCCGACACGGTAAACATCTAGTGGCACTTTGTGATAACCAGTCTTGTATTAATCGGTCGATAATAGGGCTACAGATATTTGTAAATTGCGTGTAATGTTTGTCAAAGTATTTTATGACTGTAACAACGTTAGTTGTATGAATTTTGTTAAGGAAACTAATATTGACGTCAACATGCAGTTTTTGGTTTCTGTATTCGTGTGATTGGTAAAAATAAAAGAGCCACTGGCATCCTTGAAGGAATTCATCTACTTTGTTAATGGTAGTTAGACAGCCACAGTATCCACCACATTCAATTTCAGCCTCACCTCAGAAAACTTCGATTCTAGGACCTGTGTGCTGCTTCTGCGCTGGGGACATCTACGAGAGAGAAGACACCAGGTTAGCCAAAATATTAAGTGATAACCGCCTAAGGGCCTCACGTGCAACGTTCTGTCTATTACAACTACACGAGTTAGCAGGCTGCTTGCGGTAACGTGAATGAGGTAAAGGGAAGATAGGAAAGTGTCAAGGAAACTGTCACAAGTGGACTTGATAACATAAAATTTAACCAAAACATTGAATGGTTTAAAGATTTTTTTCTATCTCACCCCCGCAGTATAATGTGTTTCGTTTGAATGACTTTGTACATGTAATATTTGTGCGACATTGTAGAGAAATGTTATTTATGATACTTGTTGTTAAATTTATGTATTTGTTAAAAGTTGGTTTGTGATTATTATGTAGAATGTGCTGGTTCACCCATAGGGAAATATTAATGTGTACATAAAAAAAGGTGTAGTGAGAGCTTACTAAACGAAATAGCACTGGTTCTAACTAAGAGATGGTGTTTTGGCGGGAGAACATTCGAGAAGAGACGAGTGAGCGAAGCAGCAGTAGTAGTAGTCGAGTGAGTCTGCGCAGAGCAGTGTAATATCTGCGTACTGAATAAAGCATTGTCGCTGGTCAGAGGCACTAAAAGTGCTGCAAGAATCCTCTAAAGAGCTTCAGAGGGGTATTTGGCATTGAGAGCCCGCATTATGAATATTCAAGAAGAAGATTGTAAGAGCTCTAATAACCACAAGAAGAAAACGCACAGTTTGCCGCCAAAAATATGACACAACTTGCCTCCACAACCTCAACAAGGCCTCTCAAGTAATATTCTAATTATCCGTGTAATACTGCATTGACCGGCTATTTGTGTTCTTCTTGTAATAATAAGTGTTCAACTTGAAATGGTGTAAATTCCACGAATTTGTCCTATGTCATTCATTCAAATCACATTTTATTATGTTCTTTCCGAGAATCCTATAATTCAATTGGTCAAAGGAAATTAATATTTGCAACATTATTTTGTAAAGTGAGATCAGCAGGTTGGCAAAAAAGTGTCTTAGTTTCTGTGATTATTTTTACGTTTTACAGTCAAGTATATGCTCAAGTTAACGAAAATTTGTTAAATTGAGCCTGTTTGCAATAATGAATAACTATTAGTTACTTGTTGGCCACGTATAATTTTGCACTTAATGCATTATGAAGAGCAGGTCAGATTCAGGGTCCCCACTTTACTTACATTGTGTGAGAAAACCAAAAACATTTTTCTACCACATAAATCCATTATTAAAATTAGTGTTTAACAAAAGTGCAGTTACTGTCTAAATTTTGTTTAAATTTTAAATAGTACAGCACAAATTGCGCTATACTTCAATCATCATTTATGTAGAATTAACTTTTCACTAATACTTTTTTTGCTGTAATCATCTGGCGACCCTTTTTTTTACAATACTAGTTGCAAATCAACTTTATAACTAGTGTCAGTAATCCTACTCTATGTTCACTATCTTTTACTCCGGTTCGAAAATTAAATCTGAGGAGAGAATTTGCTAACGATGCCCTTAATCGATTTGGTTAATAAAACATGGTCAAATTTCCTAAAACTCCTCCTAGAGGGTAACATTACGGCTATACTGTTTATTGAAACGAATAATTATAGTCTCGTATTGTAGTTATTCGTAATCTGAACAGTAGTGTTACAAAGGGCGCAGCTAGTTTCTTAACTCTCCAGTGTGGCTGTGTGAAATTCGTCGATAAATCAGTCAAATTTATATGCCGTAAATTCAACTAAATACCTAGGAATAACAATTACCATTAATGTATATGTACGCTACATATGCATCATTCGTCGATGTGGCCATATTAGTACTTCGTAACTCATTTAGGGTGCCTTACGGCCAGACAAACTACGGGATTGTTACACGCTGTGCCTTTTCCACCGATTACTCAGTGAGCAAGCACCCCAGTACCTCGCCTCTGAATACAAACTTATTTCATGCCACCCTAATATTAACACAAGATTCCACGTATCTAGTATCCTAGCTGTGCCCGTTCGTAAAACGAAAACATTTGCAAACTCCTTCGCTGTCACTGCTGTTCACCTTTGGAACAACCTGCCCTGCTATCTTTGCTGATACAGTCTTCTACTACATTTATGAAGAAGCTGGAAAATTTCTGTCATGCTCTTAAAACTTTCCCCAAACTAGCGTATACAGTCAACCTCCTCTCTGTCTAATAGTAAAACCGATGCTCTTTACTGCTTTATTTCTCTGTCTCCTCTTCCTGTCACCAGAATTCACGCAGCCTGCTCTTTCGTTATATTTCCTTATTACACTCACTTACCTCTCCCTCTTCTCCCCCTCCTCCCTGCCCATCACTGCTAGCAGCCATTATTAAAACCCTACCGTTTTGTATGCCTAATTTGTTTGCTTGTTATTTATCAAATACGAATATAAACTGTATATTTCATCTTGCCACGTGTACGGTTTCAATTTTCTAATTTTTCTAGATTTATAATAAATACTGTAATATTGAAAATTTAAAATACGTAGAACGCTTGGTTAGGTATAAGAAAGGGTCTGGAGGCCCTAATTTTGCCAGGTTCAATAAAGGAGTAAATACGAGGGGTGTTCAAATGAAAAGGTACGAAACGTCTTAACAACCAAACCGGTTGAAATATGAATATGTCGCTTTGGGATAACGTAGCACGACGTCTAGGGACGATAAATATACGTCATCAACTCCATCTAAAAAGTTCGAGGCTCTGTCCTCAGCAGACAAGGTGATGCTCACCGCCTGTTTCGATTTCATGGAATTCTACGAGCACGGAAAAACCATTAACAGTGACGTATAATGTGAGACACTGTGTAGATTACGCCAAGACCATCAAGAGAAAACGGTCTGGATGGCTTACGGTGGGAGTGATTCTTCTCAATGATAAGGCGCGTCCACACGTCTCCAGATCCACACAAAGTGTACTGGCCAAGTGGCTTGAGCATCCGTCCTAAAGCCAGGACCTGTCACCCTGTCACTTCTGTTTGGTCCTCTAAAAAAAATCTCATAGAGAAGCACTTCAACTCGGACGACGAACTGAAGAACACAATAAAGGACTGATTCTTGTCACAGCCACAGGAATTCTAGGAACAGGGAACCCTCAGCCCGTTAGACAGTGTCATAGTTGTGCTCAGGCCTCTGGAGATTACTTTTGAATAAAGAATTCAGTTATACCCACAGTGTAGTTTCATACCTTTTCATTTGAACATCCTTCGTAAATAAATAAATAAATTGCAAAGAACACGTAGAAAATATTGTAGGGAGGGCGAACGAAAAACTACGTATCATTAGAACACTTAAAAGATGTAACAGTGCTACTGAAGTAACTGCCTGCACTAGAATTGCGCTGGCCGCGGTGGCCGAGGGGACTGAGGCGCTACAGTCACGGTCCGCACGGCCACTACGGTCGGGGGTTCGAATTCCCCCTCGAGCATGGATATTTGTGCCGTCCTAGTTCGTAAGTAGTTCATAAGTAGTTTGTAAGTCTAGGGACTGATGACCCCGTAGTTAGGTACCATAAGATTTACAAACATTTGAAGTAGAATTGCGCGTCCTATTTTGGAGTATCTCTGTGCGTTGTGGCATCCACTTTAAGTGGCACTGACGGCGGATATAGAGAAAGTTCAGAAAAGGACAGATCGTTTTGTATTGTAGCGATATAGGGGAGAGAGTGTCACGGAAATGATGCACGATTTAGGTGGAAATCATTTAAAGAAAGGCGTTATTCGTTGCAGCAATATTTACGAAATTTCTTTCAGCAAGTTACTCTCTAGTCATAAAGTATGTTGTTAGCATCCACCTACATAGGAAGACATGATCATTACATCATCATAATAAAATAAGAAAATATTTTTTGTAATTTTTACTCATAGTTATGACACTTTTTGCATGCTGTTATAGAGGGCAACACCGCACACTGTAAATCTTTAAATTTTAATGTGGATTTCATTTTAGATTTTGTTTTATACTCTACCATGTATAAAAAAAGTACTTTTATTTCCTCGCTGACCATATCCTGTATCTCAGGTTAAATTTGGAATTATGTCGTATAAAAAGTATGGCTTATTGTAACTTACATTTTTATAGAGGGTGCTGGGTGCCATCCGCACACACGCAACTTGGTTTGTAGCTAAGAAATTAGTTTATGATTGACATCCTTCTTATGTACTGCCTATCTCATGTTAATATGCAAAGTGCAAGTTTTTGTGGGCCCACAGGGCTTGGACTCTAGGTAAGACTCTGTATTGTACTTTTCTCTTCATATTGTGATAGCTTATACGTCCGCATATTGTCAATTACGTTTCTTAATTTTGGTATGACTTCACGTCAAGAGTCTGATTTTGACTTTTTGCAGCACCGAAGACGGTCCGAAATCGATCTATATATATACAGGGTGTTTCACTAAGTGTGTTTGCCTCTGTAACTTATAAAATAAAAGGTGACGGGAAATTTTAATGCGGTAGGTCAACACAAGAAATGTTACACTTTCTGCGGAGCTATGAACATAGTTTATTGTATCATTTTCCAAAGAGTTACAGCACAAATATATAATTTTTAAAATGGAACAATAGTTTCTTTTATCGTGCATTGGATTAGTTGAAACCACCTGCGTCCAAATCAATTTAAACTACATTCCTATCACTGTTAGTTTGGGAGCTACAACCCTTCAAAGTTTCAGGGGCAGATACCACACGTTGTACATAATACATGGCTGTGTGGTGGGGTTGGGGCGCCATGGTCCTCATTCATGGACCGCAAGGTCGCCCGATTTAACACCAGTAGATTTCTTTTTGTGGGGATATCTAAAGGATCGTTTTTATGTCACTGAGCCCACATCCCCAGATGATCTAAAACGGCGCATCGAGGACGCATGTCGCTCCGTCACACCGGCGACGTTACATCTAGTCCGCAGAGCCTTTCGACGGCGCATTGCATTATGCATTGAGGAACATGGACACACATTTGAACTTCTCATGTAAATCAACTTCCCACCGTCATAACATTCATCACCCACCACACAGCCATGTATTATGTACAGCGTGTGATATCAGCCCCTGAAACTTTGAAGGGTTGTAGCTCCCAAACTAACAGTAGGAATGTAGTTTAAATTAATTTGGACACAGCTGGTTTCAACGAATCCAATGCACGATAGAAGAAACTATTGTTCCATTTAAAAAATTATATCTTTGTGCTGTAACTCTTTGGAAAATGATACAATAAACTATGTTCATAGCTCCGTAGAAATTGTAACATTTCTTCTGTTGACCTACCTCAAATATTCAAATGTTTGTTAAGTTTATGGGACTACGGGGTCATCAGTCCCTAAACTTACAAACTACTTATCAACTACCTTATACTAAGGACGGCACAAATATCCATGCCCGAGGGGGGATTCGAACCCCCGACCGTAGTAGCCGTGCAGACCGTGACTGTAGCGCCTCAGTCACCTCGGCCACCGCGGCCGGCTGACCTACCTCATTAAAATTTCCCGTCACCTATTATTTTATAACTTACGGAGGCAAACACACTTAGTGAAACACCCTATATATATATATATATATATATATATATATATATATATATAAAGGTCTAAATGCGGCCAATTTTAAAAATAAGAAATATCACATCGAAACCAAAAAGATTTAGATGTTCCTTTTTCCCGCACGCGCCGGCCGCGGTGGCCGAGGAGACTGAGGCGCTCCAGTCACGGTCTGCACGGCCGCTACGGTCAGGGGTTCGAATCCCCCCCTCGGGCATGGATATTAGCCGCGGTGGAGTAGCCGAGCGGTCTAAAGCGTCTCGCTGCGGAGCGCGCGGTTGCTCGCCGTGGAGGTTCGAATCATCCCTGGGGCATGGGTGTGTGTGTTGTCTTTATGTTAGTTTACCTAGGTTTAAGTAGTTTGTAAGCTACGGACTGATGACCACGCAGTTTGGTCCGATAAATTTACAAACATCTGAACATTTTTCCCGCACGGTATTTGAAAATGGACCCACTGCTATGCACGTCAACGTGTTTTGCGGAGTATTTATGTCGCTGTAGTTGTCCGAGACAACGGTCGAGCATCCCCACTTCCAGCAGAAATGTCAGCGAAATCCCCTGAAATAGACAGAGGCGCCAGCGTGGGGACCGGCAGGGAAGCCACTGGGCGCGGTGTCTGCATCGAACGGAGCAAAGTAATCTGCCGGCGGCCGCGAAGCAATTCCGCTGCAGACGCCTCGCGCTTGGGTTCGACAGGAGGACAGGAATGCTAATAGAGCCAGGCCGCGCGTGTGTAGTAAGCAGCTTCCCCATCAGAATCTGAAAAGTTGGGGCGAACCGTTCAGTTTCGCCGTTCGATTGAGGATAGTACTGTACGGGAAGCCTGAGGCAGCACAAAACTGTTGGAACTGGGCGACGACCAGCTGTAGTCTTTCTGACGGCCGGTAGTCCTTCTAATTAAATTGTTGTGCTCTTCACTCCGCAGACTGGTTTCATGCAGCTCTCCACGCTACCCTGTCCTGTGCAAGCCTCTTCATCTGAGAATACGTTCGGTAACCTACATCCTTTTGAATCTGCTTACGGTATTCGTCTCTCGGTCTTCCTCTACCATTTTTACCCCACACAGTTCCTTCCAATGCTACGTTGACGATTCCGTGACGTCTCGGAATGTGTCCCACCAACCTATCCCTTCTCTTAGGATATACCAGAAACTCCTTTTCTCCCCAATTCTGTTGAGCGCCTCCTCATTAATTACGTGATCTACTCATCTAATCTTCATTATTGGTCTGTAACACCACATTTCGAAAGCTTTTATCATCGTTTTGTGTGAACTCCAAATAGTTCACGTTTCAATCCCATACAATGCTACACTCCAGACAAAGCCTTTCCGAAAGGACTTCCTAACATATAACATAATAGTGGATGTCTACAAATTTTGCTTCTTCAGAAACGGTATTCTTCCTATCGCCATTCTGCATTTTATATATTCGTTACTTTGGCCATCAGAAGTTATCGCCGCGGCGGAGTGGCCAAGCGCATTGAGGCGCTATGCCCGGATGCGCGAGGCCGTTCCCCATCGGGGGTTCGAATACCCCCTCGGTCATGGACGTTTGTGTCGTCTTTAGTATAAGGTAGTTCATAAGTAGTTTGTAAGTTTAGGGACTGATGACCCCGCAGTTGCGTCCCTTAAGCTTCACAAACGACAGAAGTTATCTTTCTACCCAAATAACAAAACTCATCTACTACTTTTATCGTCTCATTACCTAATCTAATGCTTCAGCATCGCCTGATTTTCTGACATTACATACCATTCCCCTCGTTTTACTCTTGCTAATATTCATCTTATATCTTCCTTTCAAGACGCTGTTCATTCCATTTAATTGCTCTTCCAGGTCCTTTGCTGCC
Source organism: Locusta migratoria (assembly GCA_026315105.1). Classification (NCBI taxonomy): domain Eukaryota; kingdom Metazoa; phylum Arthropoda; class Insecta; order Orthoptera; family Acrididae; genus Locusta; species Locusta migratoria. The sequence continues at coordinate 665,195,709 of CM048755.1, read as the reverse complement.
TCTGACAGAATTACTATGTCATCAGCAAACCGCAATGTTTTTATTCCCTCTCCCTGGACTTTAATTCCCTCCCGAAACTTCTCCTTGCATAAGAGCAGTTCAGATGGAACATCATCTACTCCAGGGGCCTTGTTTCTATTCAGATCTCTTAGTGCTCTGTCAAATTCTTCCCGCAGTATAGTATCTCCTATCTCAGCTTCCTCTACTTCGTCTTCCCTTTCTAGAATACTGCCTTCCAGATTATTTTCTTTGTACAGGATTTATATATTGCTTCCACCTCTCAGCTTTCCCTTCTTTGCTTAGTACTGCTTTTCCATCTGAGTTCTTGATATTCATACCGCTGATTTTCTAGACTCCAAATGTATCTTTTATTTTCCTGTAGGCGGTATCTGTCTTTCCCCTAGTTATACATTCTTCTACGGTCTTGCATTTCTCCTCAAGCTACTCCTGCTTAGCCTGTCTGCACTTCCTCTGAACCTCATTTTGCAGACTATGTACTCCCTTTTACCGGCTTCACTTGATGCCTTTTTATATTTTATCCCTTCGTTAATTATGTTCAGTATTTCCTGTTCTATCCAAGGAATTCTATTAGGCCTTGTCCTTCTGCCCATATGATCCTCTGCGGCCTTAACTACTCTACCTATCAGAGATACCCATTCTTCTACTACTATATTACTTTCCCCCGTTTCAGACAATAATTAAATAAGTAATTAAAATAAATGAATGACAAGGCCTGAATTTTTGACCGCGCCGTGGTGGAACGCATTATCGCCACAAAAGAAAATCTACTGAAGGCGTCCATGAGAATGAGCTAACACGTGTTTCAAAGGGGACACACAAAATCAAGTGTGATCTTTGCCACGGGGTCTCAGGTACAGTCCAGGTGAAGAAGGCTTGAGGCGAGGCCGTCTGGTACTGCACGGAACTGCGCAGTCATTTGTTCGGTTAGGCCAGCGTTTTTCAAATAGTGGCTCGCGACCTCCAGGGTGGGGGGGAGGAGGGTAGGTCGCAAAGTCTTTCTCCGGGGTGGCTGTCGCAGGAGGATGCAGTAGCAACATGTTCAGTAGCAAACTTACGTTAGCTGATGATCGGCCCTGCACGGAACTGACAGGGTTTCGTGAAAGTTGCTTAATTAACAAGTCATCCGTAGGTGGAAAATTGGCTTTGTTGTGTCTTCTTAATCAGACGTCAAAAGTGTCACAGGTATAAAATATATCTATGGCACTTTTGATTTCTGATGATAGGCCTACCGAAACGCGAAACAATGAAGCCACTTTTCCACATCATGATGACTTGTTAATTAACTCTTTCAGTCACACTTTTACAATAGGAACATAATTACCAATGTTTGTTCACACTTGTACAATAGGAACATAATTATCAAGCAACTATTACAACTGAAATATCACAGACAATAGAGGAAACATAATATAGGTATTCAGGCTTTCAAGGACTGAGGTGGTCACTAACGCTAACCACCATGACTATTACTATAAATAATACTAGGATGATTGTGAACGTTATTTATTAGACAAATCATCATTACAAACGTACAAAACTAACAAAAACAAATTATTTTTTTATGAAAATCTGCAAAACATGTTTTACCTTTGCGTAAGCAAAGAGGCACGTTACATGTACTACACTGCCATACAGTACGCACGGGAGATATTTTAGTGGTACAATTGCAGCATCTTCTTGATGTGCTTCTTTCAGGCTGATGGCGACTGGATTCTAGACGAATTTCCTGCAGGACTGTAGGTTTGTGGCGTTTTATAAATGCAGGTCCTGGAGCTGAGGCCGCGGAATTACGGCTGCTGTTCACTGAATCCGGCCTGTATTTGTCTCTGACATATGCTGGTGCCAGTAGGCCCCGATATACTTCTCTCCGGAAGTCTTTCAGAATCAGCTTCTCGAGGTCTGGGCATGAAGAGGACTGCAGTTCTTTATAAATCAAAAAAGCATTGACAACGCAACAATCAAGATGGTGAAAGAAAATCCTATGCCACCACTTATGGGATTTTCTGTCAACAGCATAGCTTCCTTTGAGCTGATAAAATTTGACGACAACTTTCATGTTTGCGTTGTAGTCGATGACGGCCTGAGGACAAGACACTTCAGTACTGCTGCCATCACGCTCTCTGCGTTTTGCGTTTCCCACATTCGTCGGATCATGGTAGTTTGACAGAATCAATACTGATCTCTTGTCTTTCCATTTCAGCAAACTTACGTTTGTGTCACTAACCCGGTAATCATGTTGACCTCTTTGTAAATGCTTGTCATCTTTTAGCGTTGGCAAGAACTTTCTATTTGCGATCGCGGTTCCACAAGCGAAAATCTGGTCCTCAAGTAGTTTCACCTGCAAAGGGTAACTATTGAAATAATTTTCAAAATAAACCTTATGATTTTTATTTTTCAAGGTTTCGCAAAACTTCCTGACAACGTTTCCACCTAAGTCCGTTTCAACGTTACTACCCTGTTTGCCTGTGTAAATATAAAAATCTAGACAATAACCTGATTGTGCACACATCATCCACACCTTGTATCCACGTTTCGTCGGCTTTCGTGGCATGTATAGTTTTAGGGAGTTTCTGCCTTTGAATTTGATCATGCTTTCATCGATTGCAACTCTCTCAAATGACCTGTAGTGTGTTTGAAAATTGTTGTGCAGTTTGGCGAGTAAAGGTCTAATTTTATACAGTTTGTCGTAATTAGGGTCAGTTCGGTCGGGCATTGTCCTATTGTCATTGACATGTAAGTTATTCAAAAGCCATCTGAACCTGTTGAAGCTCATGAACTTCGAAACATATCTGTCATGCAAATCAGGCGCTGAAGACCAATAATCTCGGTAGCTCGGAAATTTTTTTATCGCCATCACCAAATTCAATGCAATAAAAACATCAAGCTCTTCTGTTGTGATAGGTGTATATGGATTTCCGGTTTGAGTAGCGTAAAGGTTAGTTTGGAAACATAAAAAGTCTTGTAAATTCTCAGTCCAAAGAAGGCGAAATAGTAAATGGGGTGGTCACATTCTCCATGCTTAGAATTTGATCTGACACACACACTCTTTCAAAAAACGCACCAGGCATATCCATTCTATAATCCTTCGTCCATTTTGGAGCAATCATAATCGGTATGTTTGCACGTACATTATTAGACTCTGTAGAATCAGGCGTCCATTGTAACCGGTTAGACAAAGGGAGGTCATCATCAGAATCATAACTGTCGTCAGGAGCAGTTTGAACTCCACTCAAATCACCTAACACCATCGGATTTGGCTGATTTGCTGCCTCTTCTTCGTCATCGTCAGAGCTACAAATGCTCTCGTTACCTGAAGTGATGTCTTCAAACAAGTATTGTCCAATCTCGTTCAATCCTAAGCGGCGCGTGCGGCGCGACATACTGTAAAGAATGTGAAAAAAAAATGACGTTACATCCATAGCTAACCCGCCACCGTCATGGTGGTTTGTAAGCAAACCACCACATTCCCTTTGTAGCTACTCAGTGAAAACACAAAAGTAACAGTACCTGCATGCCAACACACATAAAATAGGTCTATGAGAATACGTTCAATAAAATACATTACAGAAAACATGTTACGTACCCGTTGTATTGATGTTTTTATCAGACACTCGAGACAAGGTACGTTAGCGCTATATTCAATGCAACTGGTATGCACTGACATTAATGAAATGTACCCAGAATCTGTCATTTGTTTTGAAGCACAGTCCAAACGGACATACTAATTCAACCGTTTATCGCTTGATGGCGTGGAACAGAAGTACCGTGATCGAAAAGAGGTGGTTAGTAACACTAACCACTAGGACTGAAAGAGTTAAAGGGGTTGTAAGTTAACCACCCTCCGCTTCCTACCAGTTGCCGCATTGCTCAGTGATTATTTTCGGTGTTAAAAGCAGATGTTATTGCCCTGATAAATTGTATTGCAACGGATAACGACTTTTTTTTACACACAAAAGACTGCAGCAACTGATAGCATACCGGTGGCAGTTCCCTTACTAGTTGAATTTCCCCCATTTATATTCTCACAAGTAAAATTGGGACTCATAATTTAATAAAAACAGCTAGAGAGGAAATGTATACTATTTACACAAGTTTATTAAATTCACTGTATATCTCCCTATCATCATTTTAAAGCCAAAATACAAAATATTCATTCACTAAATGTATCACCAATGGATTGAGACAAGGATCGTAACCTTACATTCATACCGTACATTCTTTACTCTCTCATACTGCACCCACGTAGCTATGCACAACATTCCCATTAGACAAAATCATTTCCCCGCTGAAATCGAGACAGAATTAACAACCAACACAGTTCCTCATACTTTACCACGGAGGCCACCATACTCACATCCTTCCTCTTCGTCACCCAGAAACGTTCTCTCTCTCGTGGCCGCTCCCCGTCCTAACCGATCCCCCCGTTCCCGTTCGCGAGTAGCCGCGCCCTCATTGGCTTGTGATTTAACGGGATCTTCTGCCAACCTCCGAATTCTGAAGGAACTCGCAAGTCGCAGCCACTTTACCATCTCATCCCCAAGGAAACCTCTCTGCCACACCCCAAAACTAAAGTTGGCAAACCTACCGAGTGTTCTGCATCTCTGGCTTCCCAGCCGCGGCTTCATGCACACTTACAGACCCTCACACACACAATCACATAAGGTATAAGATGAGTTGGGTACTGTGGAGCGAAGCTCCTTATGTGAGCGGCGCTCACTTATTTGTCCTGTAATAACAATTTTAATATATAATAGAGCATTCTTGTCTCCACCTAGTACATCTCCCATTATAGTGGCACTAAAGGCCAAGCACACTTTTACGAAATGATAATCACATGAAAGTAACGTACACTGTAGTATACAAGGATTTAATGGAATGATACTACAGTATCGTTTCAGGGTTAGGACGTTAAACCGGCCGACTTGAGGTAGGAGAAGCACGACTGGTCACTTTAATTTTCACTGTCTATACTTTTACAAATAAAGTCACAACATTTTATCAGCATGAATGGGAACGATTCAGGATTCACACTCATAAGCAGTGGCAGTTCTAAAACATAATGAAATAATTTTTATTTACATGTGAAGTTTCATTATTTTTGCACTTACTATCGCCTGCATTTGTTGCTATAGGTACACTTTTCTTCATAAGTAAGAGCGATTTTTCGATGACTTTTACATAGCATACAAACCATGCTTACAGGTGTATGAAACTCTAGAATTTATTCATGAAAAACTGAATGAGCTGTTACATCTAAAATTTAATGTTTAGGAAAAACTGAAACGTTATAAATAAACTACATTGTTATCACATTCTTAATATATTTGGAAAATTATAGAGTTTCATACACTGTATGTACGGTTTGTATATTGTTCAAAAATCATCGACGATTCTCTTTTACTTATGAAGAAAAGTGTACCTATAGCAACAAATGCAGCCAATAGTAATTGAAAAAATGTCGAAATTTCACACGTAAATGAAACATTTCATTATGTTTTAGAACTCCCACATCTATAAATGTGAATCCTGAATCTTTCCCGGTCATGCTGACAAAGTTTTGCGAATTTATTTCTAGAAGTATAGACAGTAGAAATTGTAATGTCCTGTCCTACCTCTCCTGGCTGAAGTCGTCCCGCTTGACGTCCTAACCCACTTAACCGACTTAACAGCGTTTATGCAGTATTACTGCAGTTATTTACAATGGTCACAACCTTCTTGTATTGCTTTGTCACATATTCAAATATTGTTATATCATAAAAATAAATAATAACTAATATCATTTTAACACGTTCGGGACGATTTATTTTCACTTAGGCCTAACTTTTTGTGACGTAAATTGAATCTTACGTGTCCAATAATACGATATATATCGAGAAAAAAAAATATACCGCGATAGTGGCCGAGGGGACTGAGGCGCTCCAGTCACGGTCTGCACGGCCACTACGGTCGGGGGTTCGAATCCCCCCTCGGGCATGGATATTTGTGCCGTCCTTAGTCTTAGCTAGTTCATAAGTAGTTTGTAAGCTTAGGGACTGATGACCCCGTAGTTAAGTCCCATAAGTTCTACAAACATTTGAACATTTTTTTTATACCGCGATATGAGTATAATTTTGACGTCACCCCACAGTGGCATGCGCAGGCCGCTAGGATAGATAGTGCCGTTATGGTAGGCAAACCCGCATAACAAACAACCAGCAACGAACCTCTATCTATATCGCAAATTGTTTGCCGCGGTGGAGTAGCCGAGCAGTCAAGGCACCTCGCTGCGGAGCGCGCGGTCGCTCGCCGTCGGAGGTTCGAGTCCTCCCTGAGGCATGGGGGTGTGTGTTGTCCGTAGGTTGGTTCACCTTAGTTTAAGTAGTTTGTAAGCTATGGACTGATGCCCACGCAGTTTGGTCCGATAGATTTACGAACATTTGAGCAAGTTGTTTTCCAGTTTGAATTCATATTTCATATTCTGATCTATTTTAAACGTTACTAATTTTTATTTTTACTTTTCATGGGATACTTCCCTGTTGAAATTTAGACACATGAGTTTCAGAAAATTGGGGACAAGTAATAATCGATGTATAGAATCTATTTATTATACAGGAAAATAGTTATATATAAAAACAATTGTAAATACATGAAGAAAAAACAGCAATTGAAAGAAAATCACTTCCACATCTGTATTCAAAACAACTTACATTTCAAAACTTCAATGAATATACACTAGAATGAAAACGTATTGACAATGTATACATAATTTCTCTAATGTGCAAGAAAAAAGAAACAGAACTATACTATAGGACATACATGTCCAGGACTTAGCCAGAGGTGTTGCGACCCCCTCCCCAGTTTCGTCATAAGGCCCAAGCCCAGGGTACCTATGAAAAAAAATCTTCGATATGTCCTTGGGAAATTGGTCTTTTCAAATAACTTAGCTTTTAGAACAAAATATATCAAAATAGTGGAGTAATGAAGAGGTCTATTCGAAGAGCTGGATAAAATCAGTTGACACTTTAACTCACGGACGAACCAGCCTCAATGACAGCAAACTGTCTACTGAGGGCCTAACGAGTGTGTTCATTTTAATTTGCAAGCCAGAACGAACCTATGAGCCTTGGTCACGTGAGAGTCCGGTGACGTCACACAGGCGTGAGCCGTCCGGGAGGCAAGGCGACCCTCACGTCCCAGTGGCGTGAGCCGTCACCAACGTGTTAATCAATACAAAAGAATACCTTTTTACTGCTGGATCGTAGTAGTTTCTAGCTGGTAACGAATTTTCGATGCAGTACTATTTTTAATCACCTAATAACAATACGATATTATTATTGGATCATAGTAGCTTGCTGCTGGTTGTTTTCAGTATCCTTTCGAAGAAATCCAAAGTTTATGATCATCCTTGAAATATTAAGAATTGATGCAGCAGCTTTGATGTTTTGATAATCGCACATGGCAACACGTCGCCAAATGTTACAATGAAATTTATTAATCATGACAGTAGAAACATACATCAAATACTCATAGAGTTTTTTCAGTTTTGATTCGTTTCCGGTACTACGACTTTGGCCAGACATGAATGGTTGTGGAGATGTTGGCTATATCTGAGAAAGAAATTTAAATAGTTTGGAATCACTGACATAGTTTTATTACGGATCTGGGGGTTTGCTGGACATTTTTACTCGGAAAGGGGGGTCGCGGGTTCAAGAAGGTCGAAAACCACTTGGTTAGGCGATCCATGCCATGACATCTGCGGTGAATACGCGCGAACTGGTTCGTATGTACGACGGCTCTGTGCGTATGCAACAAAATCACTCACTGCAAGAACGTGCTGGAGAGTTTAGTAACGGCGCACAAGTTAATTTAGGATTTGGCTTGCCGAACATGACCAGACGTGAAAATGCGACAAAAATCGCAAAGCGGAGTCAGACCATCGCATGAGCAATTTGGTGGTAATCCAGGTGAAATTTCTGCAACATATCTGAATCCTGTGTAATTAAAAAGAAAATGAAGCAGCAAAAGACTATGAAAATTAGGAGGGTCGATGGCAAGACGGGAGAGTGTGTCGGGAGTTGGCTTGCTTCCAGAGGGTGGACACAAAGTTTTGTATTGGTAAAAAGAAAAAAGAAACTTGACACTGCACCCTCTGTGTGGTTTACTGCGGAGTAGCTCTGAATGGATAAACAAGTTTTGTAAAGGCTGGTGGTCTGCCTCCAGTAAGAAGTGTTAACCCACCAATGGTATACACTACTTTTAATCTTCTGCTTCGAGCGGCGCGCGCTACGGTACGCGTGGCCAAAAACGTATCTCTGGCCGCACTTTTCCGCTCTCGACCACTGTAGCATCACAGGCAGCTTGCGCGCGCACGCTTACCGCTACTGTCAGCGACTGGGCATCCACGACAACTCGGTGATTGAGCGTCTAGGAGAGAGAGCGATCCCGGCCGCCTGAGAGAGCCTTATTTAACGGCACCGCGGTGTCTACAAGGCAGTTCCTCGCTCGCTGTTATGCTCGACTGCACGACAAGGAAGTGCTACTCTACGGACTACTGCCTGCTGCTTGTTTCTGCGTTTGCCCTCGACCTGGAGTCTACCCAATATACAGAAAAAAATGTCAAATGTTTGTAAATCTATCGGACCAAACTGCTTGGTCATCAGTCCGTAGCTTACAAACTACTTAAACCTAGGTAAACTAACCTAGCCGGCCGCGGTGGCCGAGGGGACTGAGGCGCTCCAGTCACGGTCTGCACGGCCACTACGGTCGGGGGTTCGAATCCCCCCTCGGGCATGGATATTCGTGCCGTCCTTAGTCTTAGCTAGTTCGTAAGTAGTTTGTAAGCTTAGGGACTGATGACCCCGTAGTTAAGTCCCATAAGTTCTACAAACATTTGAACATTTTTTGAAACTAACCTAAGGACAAACACACACACCCATGCCCCAGGGAGGACTCGAACCTCCACGGCGAGCAACCGCGCGCTCCGCAGCGAGACGCTTTAGACCGCTCGGCTACTCCACCGCGGCCCAAAATACGGAACTTCAACATTCACGTGGTTTAGAACATCCATGGACTGGTGACTTTTTTGCCGGACTTTATTACCGTACTGAAACCGCCACGGCTTCGGTACAAACTTTACAAATTATGTTATGTTCATTGTGTTTCGCCAAACCGTTGGCTCTTGGTAAAGAAGATATTTTGTTAATTACATAGTTGGATGGTGATATATTTTGTGATATTCCTGGTTATCACACCAACATGTATTTGTGAAAGTTAGTGTCCAAATGTTCGATGAATGTTATAAGACAACAAACAAAATAAAAGATTCAAACAACCCTTTTTATTGCCCTTAAAAACAGCCGGCAAAGTTCGTACAACTTCTGGAAACCGTCAGCAAAGGCTCTTGTGGAATCGATCGCAGAACGGCTGTCACACGATCTTTGATAGCATTCACGTTCACAGAAGTTCACCTCTCATGGCCGCCTTTAAGCGGGAAAACAAGAAAAGGTCCAGAGGAGCCAGATCAGGGGAGTACGGACAGTGCGGAAGAACAGATACCCTCTTGTGCAGCAGAAATTGGCGCACACGATGACGCAGTGTGCGGGGGCATTGTCACGGAGCAGTCCGCTTCTGTTGCTCAGTGGTAGCGTCGCTGACCACCCATGCAAAAGGCCTGAGTTCTATTACCGAAAGGGGACTGGGTGTTGTATCTTTGTCCTTATCATCACTTTCATCATCATCGACACGCAAATCGCCGAAGTGGCGTCAATAGAAAGACTTGCAATAGGCGGCCGGAACCCCTATGGGAAAACACGGCCACGAAAAGCCATTCCATCATATTATATCATGGAGCAGCATCCACTTTCTAGTCCTGTGCAACTCTGGCCGCACCTGCCGGATACGCCTGCAACAATTGGTTAAAAATGGACTGGTAAATGCAGAAGTAATGGTTTGACCTGCAGGAACAAATTACTAGTGGATGATACCGTTGTTGTCGAAGAAGGCGATCAACAGTGTTTTGACCTTCGATTTTTGGAGACGATTTTTTTTCCTCTCCGTCGTCGGGAAGACGGTGAACACCGAGACACAGACTACGGTTTTGATACCGGATCGTGCCGGATCGAACTGGTGCACCAAGTCTTATCTCCCATGACTTATGGTCTTCAGAATCAATGGATCCTAATCACAAATGGAAATGAAATCATCAGAAGTTTCCATCCGTTTTTCTCTCTGTTCGTCTGCGAGCTTGTGTGGCACAATTCGGGAGCAATTTGTAGCAGAACTTGATGTTTACACGTTCCTCCATTGCGCTATGAAACTTAGTCACACACTGGCTACGTTCAACTGGTCGCAGTCTCTTTACACTGCCGGTGTGTTACGTTCAGATATGACAACACTCACCGAACCCTTTAGACACACACTGCAAGTTGTTCACATTGGCAAGTTCAATTAATGTTGAAATGGTTGTAGAGCTTATGTGACTTAACTACGGAGAATTTTGGAGAGGGAATTAAAGTTCTGGGAGAAGAAATAAAAACTTTGCACTTTGCTGATGACATAATAATTTTGTCAGACACTGCAAAGGACCTGGAAGAGCAATTAAACGGAATGGACAGTGTCTTGAAAGGAAGATATAAGATGAATATTAAGAAAAGTAAAACGAGGGTAATGGAATGTAGTGTCAGACGATGTTGAAGGAATTACATTAGGTAATGAGACAAATAAAAGTGGTAGATGAGTTTCGTTATTAGGGTAGAAAAATAACTTATGATGCCCAACGTAAAGTAGATATAAAATGCAGAATGGCTATGCGAAGAAAAGCATTTCTGAAGAAGCGAAACTTCTTAACATCCAATATTAAATAAATGTTAGGAAGTTCTTTCTGAAAGCATTTGTCTGGAGTGTAGCATTGTATGGGAGTGAAACGTGGACGATAAGGAGTTCAGACAAAAAGATGATAGAAGCTTTCGGAATGTGGTGCAACAGACGAATGATGAAAATTAGATGGGTAGATCACGTAACAAATGAGGAGATGCTTAACCGAATTGGAGAGAAAAGGAGTTTCTGGCATATCCTGACTAAGAGAAGGGGTAGGATGGCGGGACACATTCTGAGACATTAAGGAATCGTCAACTTATCATTAGAACGGAGTTTGTGGTGTAAAAATCGTAGAGGGAGACCGATGGACGAATACATTAAGCAAATTCAAAAGGATGTAGGTTGCCGTACGTATTCTCAGATGATGAGGCTTCCACAGTACACGGTAGCGTCGAGAGCTGAATCAAACTAGTCTGCGGACTGAAAACCACAACAACAGAAACTTTTAACAGTCTGTCAACAATTTAGAAGCATTAACAATCCAGTGGTCATGAGAACCATATCTTCGAGTTAAAGCGGTTCCAGTTTCGACGGCAGAGACGTCCAAAGCTAACGCAACATGATTTATGGGATCAAAATGAGAAACACAAGTGGAAATTTCTCTGGTAGTTCTGCGACCAAACAAAGGGAAATAAAAGATATTTTGATACTGATCTATCACCATACGCAACTTATCAATTGTCCGTCTGAGAGTGTGTTCAGGAAGCGGTATTTGGCTCAGCGAAAAGCGATCGGGTTGGTATTGAAAAGGTTAAGGATAAGACTACGCCAGGCGGCAAATATTTTTGTGCTCCTCGGTACAACTAACCGCAACATCATATATGTTATTTTATTAATTTATACAAGCACAAAAAGTATAAGCATAGGAATAAATTCGGGATTGCAAACATTTTAATTAACGCTTACACAGGAACTGATCAATTATATGTACCGGGGAGACATTAATCAAAGAAACAAAGGAAACAATAATCTTAGCTGCATCTTGTGCTTGTTCTAAACGCCGTCTTTTTGCACTGATATGGTTTTTCTAATGTCTCCATACAACAAAAAATCATGGACATTCTGAAAACAGCTTCTTTCATAGCATAGTGCAGCGACGAACCATGCGTAAGGCAGCATGTCGCCAAATATTTGCGAGGATGGCTCGTGATGTATAATGGAATGCAGTTTGATGCAAGCTTAGCAGGAAGAGATTTTTTTTTTTATATTTCTAGATGAGATAAGCGCAGATTTGAAAATTTTTTATTACAGTTTCCACCTGACGATAAAAATATACATCGCAGGGTAGCACTAGTAGCATATATTTAAGGAGAATTACATTGGTACTGCACGCTGGCTGGCAATGTCTTCATCTTGGAATGGTTCATCGTATATTTATGGATATGTTTGTACTCCCCACGAGTCAGTCAATAGAAGATATTTATTCCCTTGTACGTAGCGCTTTATCACAACAGTTAAATGTTTTTTGTACAAGTCTGTTGACAGTTTACTAGATTTTAAAGAAGTCATGATGACATTTGTATATTTTACTGCGTACTCATCTATTGACTTTTTAACCCTCGGTCCAAAAGGGCAAGTACTCTCCCGTAGGCATATGTAAACGCGTGGCAATAGTTTTCCTGAAAGGCTGATAGTATAATGTGCTGTAAAGGAGTGTTACTTTCCTCATAACCTGTCCCACACTGATGTTGCACATATAAATACAAATTAAACTACTTGATGTTGTACTTAATTGTGACCTGATTAGTATATGCATTGCCAAGGAGCACAAAAAATCGCCCTTGGGCGGAGTCGAACCCGCTACCCTTGCAATATAAACACTTAATCCTAAACGAACTCGCAAAGGGACAATTGATTAGGTGCATATGGTGATAGATCCGTATTAGAATCAAGATATCGTCATCTTAGCATTAGAAGAAAGTTTGTGGGGTAAAGATTGTAGACGGAGACCGAGAGACGAATACAGTAAACAGATTCAAAGGGATGTAGGTTGCCGTTCTTATTCGGAGATGATCAGGCTTGCGCAGGACAGGGTAGCATGGAGAGCTGCATCAAACCAGTCTCTCCGTGACTGATAGAAACCATGTACGACAAAGCAGCATTTATATACAGCGAATTTGCGAAAGCATTTGCGCAAAGTAATTACGCATGCGTCTGCTTGTAGTCACGTTGCAGCAGTGAATTCTGTTTAAAAATAATATATCGCTCAGGATTGTCACTCTCGTTCGTCCGATTCAGATGCCGACGTTTTTTTTAATATCTGACAATTCAGGATTCCATATTTTACTCAGTAGGAATCCAATATCTTGCTTCATAATATTGTCTGTTACTCTCATTCCAACAGATTCTTGTAAAAAACAGTCGCTGTAAGGCGAAGCATTTGCAGCATCCTGTGTCCCCTCGCAAGGCAATGTTCACCTAAGGCGGATTTAACAGGCTGCAATAGTCGAGTATGGCGATGATGTTCAACACATATGTCATTGACGGTGTGAACAGTTTGGTCAATGTATATTTTACCGCACTCAAATGGAAGTTTTCAAACACCATTTGCCGACCGCGGTGGCCGAGCGTTCTGCGGCGCGTCAGTCACAGTCTGCACGGCCACTACGGTCGGCGGTTCGAATCCCCCTCGGGCATGGATATTTGTGCTGTCCTTAGTATTAGCTAGTTCATAAGTAGTTTGTAAGTTTAGGGACTGATGACCCCGTTGTTAAGTCCCATTAGCTCTACAAACATTTGATTTGATAAACTTATTGTTTCCTCGGTTTAAAAAGTGAGCCGCCGACGCTTATACGACTTCTGTTGGCCCAGAGTCAGTGCGTATTCATCAACTGTTACTTCTGGGACTTTTTCGATAACCATTTGTCCAGCGTTCAAGATGGTATACGGCTCAAAGAACGTAGAATCGGAATTACCTACGGACTCCGAACTAGAAGATTGGACACGGATGCTGGCTGAGCTATTAGAAGCCCTTATTACGCTAAAACCTAAAAAAATCAACAATACTAGTTAGTGTCACTACTACATTCTTTGAAGCAAGAATATGTAGCAAGTAGTTTTACGTATAAACGTGTAATGCGTTTCTCTAACTATATGCATGCAGGAAAATACGGTGTCTAATTCCACAGATTTCTAGCGAAATCTAGTGAAATCGAACAGAAGGTTATGAAAAGGTTATGGGTAAGTTTGGAGAGGCTATGGAGGCCAACAGGAACGGAAACCAGCTCTTGGATTTCTGTTCCAGTATGGGCTTTGTTATCACAAACTCCTTCTTTAAGCATAAGAACATTCACCACTATACTTGGGAAAGAAGGGAAAACAGATCTGTCATTAATAACAGACCAGTAATTCAGGAAGATAGTCAGGGACACACGTGTTTTCAGGGGGTTCTTTGATGATACTGATCATTATTTAATCTGCAGTGAAATTGGCTTTGTGAGGCCAAAAGAGCAGAAAGTCAGGTCCATGTGTAGAAGGATAGGAGTGGAGAATCTGTAAGACAAGGAAATTAGGCACAAATACATAACAATGATCTCGGAAAGGTACCAGTTAGTTGAATGTAATAATTTACAGTCACTGGAAGAGATATGGTGAAGGTACAGTGATACACTACTGGAAGCAGCTAGAGAATGTCTTGGAACGGTAGTGTGTAAAGTCAGGAAGAAGCAGGCAGCTTGGTGAAATGACACAGTCAAGGCAGTCTGTAAAAAGAAAAAGAAGGCATTTCAAAAATGGCTCCATACTAGAAATCAGACAGACAGAGAAAGTTATGTTGAAGAAAGAAACAAAGCCAAACGGATAATTGCAGACTCCAAGAAGAAATCATAGGAAGACTTTGGAAATAAGCTAGAAACTCCGGGTCAAGCCACGGGAAAACCATTTTGGAGCGTAATTAGCAATCTTTGAAAGGGAGGGAAGAAGGAATTAACGAGTGTTTTCGACAGTTCAGGAGAGCTGCTAGTCAATCCTGTGGATGCCCTGGGCAGATGGAGGGAATATTTTGAAGAACTGCTCAATGTAAGTGAAACGTTCAATAATGTATCAGATTTTCGGGTAGAATGGGATAGGAACGACGATGGAAACAGTATCTCATTTGAGGAAATGGAGAAACTGGTCAGTAGACTACAGTGCAATAAAGCTGCTGGAGTGGATGAAATTAAGCCGGAACTCGTTAAATATAATGGAATATCAGGTCTCAAATGGGTGGACAGGATAATTGAGAAGGCATGGGAATCGGGACACGTTCCGTCTGACTGGACGAAAGCGGTAATCACGCCAATTTTCAAACATGGAAACAGAAACGATTGTAACGACTATCGAAGTATCTCTTTAATTAATTAATCTCTTTAATTAATCTCTTTAATTAATGTCTTTAATTAATTAATATTCTCAGGTATTGTTGAAAGGAGAGTGCGGGTATTAATTGAGGACAAGTTAGATGAAAATCAGAGTGATCAGAGTGGGTTTAGGCCTCTTAGAGGCTGTCAGGACCAGATCTTTAGCTTACGGCAGGTAATGGAAAAGTGCTATGAGTGGAACAGGGAATTGTATCTATGTTTCATAGATCTAGAAAAGGCTTATGACCGTGTTCCTAGGAGGAAGCTACTGTCAGTTCTTCAAGATTATGGTATAGGAGGCAAACTTCTGGAGGCAGTTAAAGGGCTTTACGTAGACTGTCAGGCAGCAGTTAGAGTAGATGGCATATTAAGCTCATGGTACAGGGTAGTTTCAGGGATAAGACAAGGCTGTAACCTGTCACCACTGTTGTTCATACTATTCATGGATCATATGTTGAAAACAGTAAACTGGCAGGGCGGGATTAAAATAGGTGAAAACAAAATAAGCAGTCTCGCATATGCGGATGACTTAGTTGTAATGGCCGATTTGATTGAAAGGTCGCAAACCAAAATTTCAGAGATCGGTAAGAGGTGCAAGGATTATGATACGCCGGCCGCGGTGGCCGAGGGGACTGAGGCGCTCGAGTCGTGGTCTGCACGGCCACTACGGTCGGGGGTTCGAATCCCTCCTCGGGCATGGATATTTGTGCCGTCCTTAGTATTTGTTAGTTCATAAGTAGTTTGTAAGTTTAGGGACTGATGACCCCGTAGTTGAGTCCCATAAGCTGTACAAACATTTGAACATTTTTGATTATGATATGAAGATCAGCATCTCCTAAACGAAAGTAATGTCTGTGGAAAAGAGATTTAAACAAATTGAGTGCCAAATAGGAGGAATAAAGTTAGAACAGGTAGACAGTTTCAAGTACCTGGGATGTATTTTCTCACAGGATGGCAACATAGTGAAAGAACTGGAATCGGGGTGCAGCAAAGCTAATGCATTGAGTTCTCAGCTAAGATCTACTCTTTTCTGAAAGAACAAAGTAAGTACCAAGACTAAGTTAGCAGTGCACCGCTCTATCTTTCGACCAACTTTGTTGTGTCGGAGTGAAAGTTGGGTGGATACAGGTTACCTTATTCTTAAGGTAGAGGTTACAGATATGAAAGTAGCAAGAATGATTGCAGGTACTAATAGATGGGAACAATGGCAGGAGGGTGTCCATAATGAGGAAATCAAAGAAAAACTGGGAGTGAACACCATAGATGAAGCAGTTAGAGCAAGCAGACTGAGATGGTGGGGTCATTTACAAGCATGGGGGAAGCAATGTTACCTAAGAGACTCATGAGCTCGGCAGCGGAGGGTAAGAGGAGTCGAGGTAGACCAAGAAGAAAGTATCTAGATTCGGTGCAGAATGAAGTAAAAGGCATAACATCAGGCGTGGCATCAATGTTAGCATTGAATAGGGGAT
Organism: Locusta migratoria; assembly: GCA_026315105.1. Taxonomy (NCBI): domain Eukaryota; kingdom Metazoa; phylum Arthropoda; class Insecta; order Orthoptera; family Acrididae; genus Locusta; species Locusta migratoria. Next base: position 665,179,028 of record CM048755.1, on the reverse strand, counting down.
CATGGAGGAATTTTATTAGAGGTACTATGCTCGAGACTGAACGCTGAAAGGCATAATCAGTCTCTAATGGTGATGATGATGATTGTTTCATTCACAAACTACCTACCAATTAAGATCATTATCTGGTGTTTTAGCCTTGCAGAATTTATAATAATCAACAACCGACCATGCTTAGAGTAACAAGCAACCAAAAACGAAACAGTGGTGTGCGTCATTTCCATGCAAAGCGCCGCACTTGTCTCTTAGCGTCAGTAGATGGTGCCTATTGATGTATGGTTCCTGGGCGGGTCGTACAGATCCTACCCTTAGGGACGCAAGTTTTCCAAACAAAAGTGTTACGCTGGAGAACTTGTACCGAAAACATAAAAATATTGCCACCCCCTTGATGTTTACTTATTTCGGCAATATAAACTCTATATCAGAGGGATTACTGATTTTGTAAGACTAAAAGGTGCGAAAACACAAGTGAAGCTACATGATTGTTATTTCTTCGTGAGGTCGGGGGTTCTAATCCCCCCTCGGGCATGGATATTTGTGCCGTCTTTAGTTTTAGCTAGTTCGTAAGTAGTTTGTAAGCTTAGGGACTGATGACCCCGTAGTTAAGTCCCATAAGTTCTACAAACATTTTAACATTTTTCTTCGTGAAACTTCACTCTGTGATTTACAGTCAATTGTCTGCCCTACGTATAAGCCTATGTTGCAATATGATTGGTGAACGCCCGCGTATGAATTGACATACCAACATCATCCTTTGAAAATGTAATTACTGTGGCTTTTTATACCGCACTGCGTGAATGCGACAGTGATTTGGAATGTGATAACGTGGCTTTAGTGATGGCTGCACATTGTTCTCTCCCGCTTTGTTTGAACCGCTTCATAGAAATCCCGCATCTGCACTTTGAGGACTACCATAAGCAATTTCAGGTTTTTTTCTTTATCGCATTTTAATGCCCCATAGGGCAGGCTGGCAGCAGCTTCATACGCTGCTCTTCAGCCCAGAGCACGTATGAGTTTGACAGTCGGTAATGGTACTTTAAAACGGGAGATAAAAATGTTTAATTTAAAAATAAAAATAAGATAAAATTGGCGAATTAAAAACAATGAAATGAAGGCTTTAAAACACACTGCCACAGTGGTCCACTTTTGTGTGGGTGGTACTGCTGCATATGTGTTTTGCGCTATTATAAGTACTTCAAGCAGTGAGTTTTTGGCGCTGCTGATTGAATATGCGATGATACGCTGACGCCATTAAATTACATACAATTTCCTTCCTATGGTACAAATATTTTTTTACTTTGTTTCTCTATGTTAAAATGCTACTTCACGTACAAAGCAACGATTTACATGGAAATGACTCACACCACTGTTTTGCTTGTGATTGCCTGTTATTCCGAGCATGGTTTCGGGCGGTTCCGAGCGTTCTAGTGCTCTAAGCTCTTGGAGATAGTTTTCGTGATTACCATAACACCAGACGAAGCAGAAAGTTGCTTTTCAACTTTGAAAAGAATCAAATCATTCTTACTCAACTCTATGCTCTAAGAAAATTGGTCTGCCTTGGCGATGCCTGCCATTGAAAGAATCTTGTGATGGAGATCGCAGACTTTATCAGTGGATGACTGATAAATTTGCATCGATAAAAAAATGAGGACAAATGTTCAGTACAGATGAGGTAAGAATAAGTGTACTTAAAATTTAAAACATATACTAAGTCTCTCATATTCACTCCTATAAATGACAAATGAATTTAATTTCGTCTAGGAATGTAGCTGATTACGCAACGATTATTAATAATTATTCTTCTGTTAGATTTCTTTATTTTCCCAGATCGCTTATTTACATAATTGCTTGATGACTAGTTTCAACTCATTAAAGAGACATTTTCGAATCTGTAATATTTAAGCAACTATTACAGAGACTTCCTGATATCTACAATAGATGTTACAAAAGGCAACTAAACATGCTATACACGAGTAAATGTTGTCAAAGTACAGTAATTGAATATTATTATAAATCTAGATTACAAATGCAAAATAACTTATTTGTCATAGTCATACGTTAATTGTGCAGGCATAATAAAATGTTTAAATGATGCAACGGCATGATATAAATGGTATGCACATATTTATCAATCCAATGTGCCTTGGCCGGCCGCGGTGGCCGCGGGGACTGAGGCGCTCCAGTCACGGTCTGCACGGCCACTACGGTCGGGGGTTCGAATCCCCCCTCGGGCATGGATATTTGTGCCGTCCTTAGTATAAGGTAGTTCGTAGGTAGTTTGTAAGTTTAGGGACTGATGACCCCGTAGTTAAGTCCCATAAGCTCTACAAACATTTGAACTTGGTTTCCGTGCCTTGAATGAGACTGGTGGCAGTCACTTTGAACAGTTACTATGAAGTACGTGCTGTAATGTGGTGTGCGCTGTGTATATCCTTAATACAGATCAGTGGTTCTCTATCTCCGTATAATCTTTTTAGAATCTGCTATCATCTACTTCAACTTGACCTGTAACTGAAGGTACGTGTCATAACTTCTATTTTCCGCAGATGTGCTACAATGCAAATCATTCGCTCATACAACCATGAAGTAAGCACACAGCATACCAATTTCACGTTTGTTGCATGCTGCCTTCATTTTTTCACACTTTTCACTGCCGGCAGCACACGTAGTATAGTCAATAAATTCTGAGACTTGTCGCCTTGAGGATAGGCACCCACACGAACCTTTCCGTTGCACAAGATGCCGCATGCTAGGTTGCTAACTGTCGTTTCAGTTTCGAATCGTAAAGGAAACACAATGTTTCGTCTCCAGTTATTATCCGGTTGAGAAACATCGGATCATAGTCTACACAACTGATAAGGTCACCACAAATCTTCATACGATCGTCCGTCAAAATTTTGGCAGTAAGTCTTAAGGCTGACCCCTACTGCTGCTGCGAGAGTATCTACTGTTAGGGATAGGTTAGCACGCACCAGTATTGCAACTTAGTGGATCCTTCGTTCGTGTCCGACCAGTACGCTCATCATCTACCAAACTGTCCCTTCCTTGCATAAAACTTCGGTGCCACCTAACCGCAACACTGAGGCGCAATGCGTCCTCGCTGTACACCTGCGTCATCTTTTCAAACGTTCCAGCAGCGGTTTTGCCTAATTTCTGGAAGAACTTGATGTTTGCCCGTTGCTCAAACTGTGAAATGTCAAAATCCGACAGGCGTATTCAGCTCATCTACATCTACATACATACTCGGCAGTCCATCCAAAGGTGCGTGGCGGAGGGTACTCAGTACCGCTACTATTGACTTGCTTTCCTATTCCACTCCCACACAGAAAGAGGGAAAAACGAATACTTCTATGCATCCGAACGAGCCCTAATCTCTCTAATCTTATCCTTGTGGTCTTTACGCGAAATGTAGGCTGGCGGCATTAGAATCGCTTTTTAGTCCGCCTCAAATTCCGGCCCTCTAAATTTCTTCAACAGTGCATCTCGAAAAGAACGTCGCCTCCCCTCCTGCGACTCCCTGTTGAGTTCCCGAAGCATTTAGGCAACACTCGGACATTGATGGAATCTCTCCTTCACAGACGAATCAGAACTTCCCAAAATTCTTCCAATAAAGCGAAGTCGACGATTTGTCTTCACCACGATTGTCCTTATATGCTCGTTCTATTTCATATCGAAATGGTGGAAATGTTCACAATGAGCGTACTTCTGCTTCCAGTGCATGCACTCAGCTGTCTCTTGAAGACGAGAGACTAACTGACATGGTACCATACTACGGCGCACATATTCCCTCTAGTTCACCATAGGGCCGTCATGCGGTCAGCCTCAGAACTTATTGACGGTGCCTCATATTACATCGTAACGAAATAGTGGGCATATTTATTATAAGGGACGATTAAAATGTTTCAGTTTGAAGGCGTTGTTGTCACATATAGGCAAAGCAATTCCAATAACAGTATACAATGTAGGCAAGTTATTACTGTGGGGTTGCCGTTTTTTCCGACGTACTTGGAGAAAGTGGGGAAACATTAACTATGGTGACGTTATCATCAACTACATCTACATCTACCTGGGATACTCTGCAGCCACGGTGGAGTAGCCCAGCGGTCTAAAGCGTCTCGCTGCGGAGCGCGCGGTTGCTCGCCGTGGAGGTTCGAGTCCTCCCTGGGGCATGAGTGTGTGTGTTGTCCTTAGGTTACTTTAGCTTAGTTTAAGTAGTTTGTAAGCTACGGACTGATGACCACGCAGTTTGGTCCGATAGTTTTACAGACATTTGAACATTTATTTAGATACTCTGCAAATCACATTTAAGTTCCTGGCAGAGGGTTGGTTCATCGAACCAACGTTATACTATTTTATCTCCCATTCCTTTCTCGAATAGCGCGCGGGAAGAATGAACACCTGAATCTCTCCGTTGGGGCTCTGATTTCTCATATTTTATTCTGATGATCATTTCTACCTATGTAAGTGGAAGTCAACAATATATTTTCGCATTCGGAGAATGTTGGCGATTGTAGTTTCGTAAGTAGTCCACGCCACAGCGATAAGCGCCGTTGTTGTAATGATTCCCATCCCAGGTCCTGTATCATTTCCGTAACGCTCTCTCCACTGTATCGCGATAATACGACACGAGCTGCCCTTCTTTGGACTCTTTCGATGTCCTCCGTCATACCCACCTGATAAGGATCCCACACTGGGCAGCAATACTCCATAAAAGGACGGACAAGCGTAGTGTATGCAGATTCTTTAGTAGTTCTGTTGCATCTTTTAGGGGTTCTGCCAATAAAACGCAGTCTATGGCCTTTCCCACTACATTATCTACGTGTTCTTTCCAATTTAAGTCAGCAGTAATTGTAATTCCTAAGTATTTTGTGGAGATTACGGCTTTCACATTTGATTGATTTATCATGTAAACAAAGTTTAACGGATTTCTTTTCGGACTCGTGTGGACGACTTCACACTTCTCATTATTTAGAGTCAACTGCCAATTTCTACACCATACTGATATCTTATTCAGATTGTTCTGCAGTTGGGTTTGATCTTGAGATGATTTTACTAGACGGTAAATGACGGCGTCATCTGCAAACAACCTAAGAGAGCTACTTAGATTTTCCCCTAAATCAAAAATGTTCAAATGTTTGTATAGTCTATGGGACTTAACTACGGGGTCATCAGTCCCTAAACTTACAAACTACTTATGAACTACTTACGAACTAGGACGGCACAAATATCCATGCCCGAGGGGGGATTCGAACCCTCGACCGTAGTGGCCGTGCAGACCGTGACTGAAGCGCCTTAGTCCCCTCGGCCACCGCGGCCGGCTCCCCTAAATCGTTTATGTAAATAAGGAACAGCAGAGGACCAATAACACTACCCTGTGGAACACCCGAAATCACCTCTGTTTTAGTCGATGCCTTACCATCGATTACTACGAACTGTGTCCTCTCTGAGAGGAAATCCCCTATCCAGTCGCAAATTTGGGGAGGTATACCGTACCCAATTTGATTAAAAGGCCAAATAGGACCAACACACAATTATCCTGATTTTCTTTCTACTGGATGACAAAAACTGGAAGACATCTATCGGAGAATGAAGACCATGTGTGGTGCAACATGTGTATCGAAAACCAGAGTTGTGGGATGACGCACCAAGAATCTTGATGGTCGAGATTAGACAGAAGACGCAGGGAAGGGAGCAGCTGAAGTTACAGCTCATAAAGCGAGAGATACACTCGAACTCCAGCATTTTACTCCTGATCTCTGGCCAGGCTGTTATCAAGACCTCGAAAGGTCGACGATTCCTGTCGGACGAGGATCTGCAGCTGACAGTTATGGACCTCCACACGTTGCAGTATTTGGCGTTTTGCCAAATGGATATATTAAGCCGCGGCGGAGTGGGCGAGCGCATTGAGGCGCTATGCTCCGATGCGCGAGACCGTTCCCCGTTTGTGCTGTCTTTAGTGTAAGTTAGTTCATAAGACGTTTGTAAGTTTAGGCACTGATGAACCCGCAGTTAAGTCCCATAAGCTTAATAAACATTTGAACAATTTATTTGGATATATTAAATGTGGTGCGCCAATGGCAGGATTACCTTAGTGCTCACAGCGATGTAACGTGAACTGTCCTCTCTTCTAACGAAAATTTTCTGTACTCCTGTTAGAATTTTCTACAGACGTATTTAAATCTTAATTAGGCAGATTGCTTTTTACCCCTCAGAAGTCCGCCTTCGTAGTCCAGGGGACAGGGTGGCGTGTTGCATGCAAGGGATCAGGGTTTGATTCCCGGTTCGGTCGAGGATTTTCTGTTTGGAGATTAAGTATTGTGTTGTCCTCATCACTCCATCATCATCGACACCAAAGTCACCGACCTGGCGTCACTTAAAAAGACTTGAACGAGCATGCTGAACACGGCTCCAGCTAGGGGTCTAACAGCCACAAATGCCATATGATGATGATCATCATCAACCCTCAGAAAACGTGTCTGTCCAAGAGAGTATTTACTGCCGGGCTGGAAAACACTGGCCTAACAAAAAGTTCTCGACGACGATTGAATGCTCTATGAAGGAATGTTGCATTCACGAGGTAGCAGTATCGCCGGAACTGGGTCTTCAGATACCGCGGTCTTTGCTTGTCTCTGGGCCTTCATGCTCACTCTTAATCTTCTTTCAGCTAGTATTAACAGGTATAATGCCACCTGATTTGCGCAGGTCTGCGGCTCTTGTAAGGGAGTTCCAAACAATCTCCAAGTAACCTGATCTATCTATACATGCAAGAATGGAAGTGTCGTTGTCTAGCGGCAACAGATGTGCACCTGCATAGCATCTTCTCACGTGCTAAACTATCAACTGTATCTCACCCACCACGCAAGACCTGGACAGCGCTGTCTAGAACTAGAACGGGCCATGACAGGTGTAACGATGCACTTCATAACTTCACAGAACAGCCTGTCTAATAAAGACTGTGACTGCTGAGCTCCACGCCAGACGATACATCACATTGTCAGAGAATATATGCTTCAGCCTATGGTGGAAGAGAAGATTTCCTGTTGTGCATTGGATTCAAGAACCGGACATCGAGTTATAAAACTTGTTACCTTGCAAAGTTCATTGTTTCCTTTCTGTATGTATGAATATGTCTGTAGTGTATGTATCAGCCATATGCTAAAGAAATAACAGGGAAGAAGCGCAGAAACCCTGCACTCGTCCGTAGAAAACTTTATTCTCTGTTCAGACAAAGTACGTAAATTCGTTGTTATGTCCATCTTGTCTAAAATGAGTGGAACACAGCTGTATATTCACACATAAATGGACCAACACACGCCTTCAGCCGTTAATGTTGTACATCCTTTATTACTAGTTTCTTTAACTCATTGTTACCTTCTTCACATCCCTGTTTAGTAACTACTATCACATAACTAGGGTACATATAGATGATCTCGTGTGCAAACCCATCTTTTATACCTGTTGATACCTGACAGTGCAACTTCGTTAGGCAGGTATAAGAGATCGGTCTACATACGAGATCATTCGTATGGACACTGTTTATGTGATAGCAGTGAACTGTACAGGGGTCTGAAAATGGTAACAATGATTTACCGAAACTGGAAATAAAGAACTTACAGCATCAATGGCTGAATGTGTGTGTTCGTCAATTTATAAGTTTTTACCGAGAGAGGTGGTGCAGTGATAACGCACTGGACACGCATGCGGGAGGACGGTGGTTCAAATCCACCTCCGGCCATCCAGATTTAGGTTTTTCGTGATTTCCCTGATTCACTCCAGGCAAATGTCGGGATTGTTCCTTTCAAAACGCACGGCCGATTTCTTTCCCATCCTTATCCAAAACTCCGAGCGTTAGCTCCGTCTCTAATGACCAAGCTGTCGATGGGACGTTAAATTCTAAGCTTCCTTCTCCCTTTTTCCTTTATAAGTTTTAACATTCACCCAATGCTCAATGCAGTGTTCTTCAGACATGCATGTGTATCCGAGGTACATTGGATTTGTTAAAGTGTAAAAACATTGGCGCTTCACGTTGTATCTGAGACCAAAGCAAGGTTTGCGAACTGCGCAGGAATGGCTGAGCGCTCTAGGCGCCTTGTTGTGGAGTGCGCGGATGCTCCCCGTCGGAGGTTCAAGTCCTCCCTCGGGCATGGATATGGGCGTTGTCCTTAGCACAAGTCAGTTTAAGTAGTTTTTATGTCTAGGGACTGATGACCACTGCAGTTAAGTCCCATGGCTCTACAACCATTTGAACATTTGAAGGTTTGCGGCAATAAATAAATGTCGCTTCCTGCGCGGAATCCACAGATAGTGTACGGTAGGATATAAATGGAATCTCGAAGTTGAGGTTGGTCCGGTAGAGCTGCACGGATGGTTGAGGTGCCCGCTCGTGAAAAGTGAGAAATCCGGGTTCGAGTCCCGGTCGGTCACAAATTTTCATATACCACCATCAAATTGTATAGCTGATTCTGAATCGTATTCAGATTTGCGAACTCATTTTCTATATTCTTGACAGCTTTAGCCGCCGCAGTGTCCATTTCCTTCACACCTGCATGTACGTCCATAGGACACTGCACTGTTTAAATCGCAAAATTATGGCCCCTGCACATTGTATTGGAAGCCAAAGCGAGGCCGGTGACTAATCTACCAGCGGAAATCGCGATAAGGCGAACTATCGCGAAAAGCGGAAAATCCGCGTTCGAGTCCCTGTCTGATACAAACATTGAAATGTCATAAACAAACTATACATTTGATGTTTACTCATATTCCTAATTACGATGCCGGCCGCGGTGGCCGAGGGGACTGCGGCGCGCCAGTCACGGTCTGCACGGCCACTACGGTCGGGGGTTCGAATCCCCCCTCGGGCATGGATATTTGTGCCGTCCTTAGTAGTAGCTAGTTCATAAGTAGTTTGTAAGTTTAGGGACTGATGACCCCGTAGTTAAGTCCCATAAACTCTACAAACATTTGAACATTTCTAATTACGAAATCATTTCTGGAACATAAATGGTCTCCAACCGGATCAAAACTAAATTTGACAATATATTTCAGCTGAAAATGAGTAGTGATAAGAAGAACAATTAAAAAATTAAATTAAAATTTGAAAGCGACTGATATCCGTTAAACAACTGAATGAATAACGAAACTCATCAACATGATGAACCCTGGGATGCAGGCTGACCGTCGCTTCATACTTATTGAGAGGTCAGGAGAAGGGCACCTGTCTTCCGGAAAGAGTTCTGTGAAATATGTACTGTAGTATGATAAGAAACGATCAGGAAAGTGTTGTTTAGTTTTGTTCGAAGCTAAAATTGCGACTCAAAAATCGAATTAACGTAAATCTGTGGGACCAAACTACTGTAGTCATCAGTTCCTAAGCTTACAAAATAATTTATCTAATTGTGATACACTATATGTTTGTTTCAAATTATACTTATTTTGTTGCAAACTAGTTGTCGGCTGTTTAGGCCATCTTCAAACAACTTAATACTGCAGATTATACACATCACACCAGCTACTGTGTTTGGACTACAAAGATTTGTCAAAGATATGTGTCCAGTCATAGACTATGTAACCTTTAAGTATTTTATAAGAAACCGAGACGTTCAACCAATTAAAGCGAAACAGAAACTAAGAAATAACTATCAAATTTCAATATATAACTTGAAACAGATTTTATTATGCTCCTTACTTCCATATTCACGCATTCCAAACACATGTAATTGTCTCCCACCCACAATTCATTGTTTATGTCTTCCTCACTCACCTGCTCCCCTCCTACTTTTGTTCGTATATGTAGGTTACTTTAATAACCAGTTGTACTTACTGGTACACTCATTGGGCCATATGTTTGTTTCAGCTTATTTACTGAAATTTACTTTACAGTTATTTCTTAATTTCACTTTAATTGCTTGAGAGTCTCTTTTACTTATAAAATACTTAAAGATTACATAGTCTATGACTGGACACATCTCTTTGTAAAATCTTTATACTCCAAACACAGTAGCTAGTGTGTGTGGATAACCTGCAGTATTAAGTTGTCTGAAGATGGCTTAAGAAGCCGAAAACTAGTTAACAACAAAATAAATGTTTTTGTGTAATAAATATCTAGTGTATCACAGTTATTTAATATATCTAAGTTCCATCAAGAACGGACGGAAGAGTCCATAAATACTTAAACTAACTTGTGGAAGTTTTTCAGCAACCAGTAGTAAAAATATTTATTTATTTGCAGATCCAGATTTCGACCACTGTGTGGTCATTATCAATGCTTAAAAACAATTAAAATACTTAAAACATCTCGATTTCCATGTTGGAGATGTTTCAAGTATTTTGTTTCTTAAGCACTGATAATGACCACACCAGTGGTCGAAATCTAAGATCTTCAGATAAATAAATATTTTAATGACTGATTGCTGAAAAATTGCCACACGTCAAATACAGTCGTGTAGCACAAATTCCACCATGAAATAAAGCCTCACTTAAACTTACTTACACTAATCTAAGGACAATACATACACGCATGCTCGAGGGAGGACTGAAACCTCCGGCGAGAGCAGACGCGGTCCCTGACGAGGCGGCTAGAACCGCTCAGGACACCCGCGCGGCAAATTGCGGCTGCCATGTTGATATCGTAGGTAAGAATCAACTTTGGCCGTCTAGCGTAGGCGTTACTTTGTAGTCAAACTCTCTGTTCTCGTATAAATGAGACCCGCGGGGCTTACAGAGCGTCTGGTCTCCTCTTTGGGCGAATAACAAGCTGTCAGCACGGTAGTTAGCTTTGAGTAATTAATGCAGCGCGCTTCATCGCCTGCTGAAGCTGCAGGCACCCCTCACAAGGAATATCCATGTTGACTGTTCGTGACGTACAGTGCGGTTCTGTAATTAGCTGACACTAGCAGATGTTCTACGCTAAGCGCTACTTTCCAGAAATTGATACTTTGGCTTTTGTGTCTGCAGACACTGGCGTAGCAAATGTCGTGGGATAGGCACCTAGTATCACGAGCAGCCGCATCTAGCACTGATGAATGCAGCGAGACTCCATGGTAATTAGTCTACAAGTCCCTGGTTCTCGTCTGGCCGCGGTGGAGTAGCCGAGATCTCTAACGCGCCTTGCTACTGAGCGCGCGTTGCTCGTCGTCGGAGGTTCGAGACCTCCCTCAAGCACTCCTGTGTGCGTGTTGTCCTTAGGATAGCTTAAGTACACTCATGGTAAATGAGAAAAGAACACCATGAATTCTTGGAACCAACAGAGGGAAATTTTACTGACACATTTCTGAGAATGAATACATCATAAGATTACACAGACAGACCCATAAGCACGTGAGTACAGTCACCAGAGCTTGCACAATGTCGACACCAGTGTATACCCTCTTTTTGCATTAATGTAATCTGCAATTCTCCCTTGAAGACGATGTGGTCTTGCGGAAGACCCTGCCATGCGATTTGCACCTGGTGCTGCAGTTGGGCCAGATTTTTTGCTGGAGTGTATACGACAGAGGCACACCGGACCGACACCCTGCACAATCTTGTGGGGAGCCATATCCTACACTGGCCGTTCTCTGGTGATCGTCGACGTAACATTGAACAGTGCACGGTACACGGAAATCATCATTCAATCCGTCTTGCTAGCGTCCGTGCACAAACAGGACGATATTCTTTTCCCGCAAGAGAATGCACGTCCACGTATCCCGGACCACCCAAAGTGCTCTTCAAGGATTACGTGAACTGAACTACCCTGGCCACGGCGATCCCCACATCTGTCCCCCATTGAGCATACATGGAACCGGATGAAAAGTCATCATCTGACCCAATTGAGGTATCAGGTGGAAAATGCTTGGCAGACCATTCCGCAACACTAAATCGGCATATCTACGATTGTCTCCATGGAAGAAGTGGAGCTTGCATGACGCAAAAGCAGTGTATACACGGTGCTATCGTAGACATTGCGCACGCTGTGGTGACTGTACTCGCGTGTGTATGGTTCTGTCTGTGTGATCGTGTGTTTTATACATCCTCAAGAATATGTAAATAAAATTTCCCTTTGCTGGGTTGACGAATTCATGGTGTTAGTTTTTTATTTTTATTTTTCAGGACTGTAGTTTTTAAGTGTAGGGACTGATGACCATAGCATCTTGGTCCGATATGTTTACAAATATTTGAACATTTTTTGTTCTCCTCTAGATCCACCGTCTCCAATGACCACATTGTCGACGGGACGTTAAACCATAATCTTCCTTCCTTCTTCCTCTCAATGTAGTTGATACCAAACAGTTTTCAGAGCGTCAGCCATTTCTGGTCTGTTTGTGGGTGCTGGATCCACGGAGCATACTTTCCCAGATATGCGCGATGGGGTTAAAGTCTAGGCCCTGGGATGGTTCCTGCAACCATTCCCAGGTATCGTGGGAGCAATGTCCTGGAGCGTCATAATCTTGATACAATGGTAAACCGTCAGGGTTTGAAAGGCCAAAAATGGTTGGAAATACTCCCCAAACACCTCAACATATCTCGGAGCATTCAATGTAGCTATAAGAACATACCAGAAAGATGCACCCCAGACCGCAACAGACACACCACCGCCTTGGACCACATCATCTAGACAGGCGGGAGCCATTGATTCATGTGATCTGCGCCACACACACTAACTCAAGTAGACATGGTCCGTTTGAAATCTTGTATTTCTGATCTAGGTCTCCCCTGTACGATAACATAGTTCCTAGAAATTTGAATCTATCTATATCTATAATCTTCATGTCTACAACTATTTTTGTTCTTACTGGATATTTTCCACAGAAACCGATGGATTTTGTTTTTTGTATTGATATTGCCGTATTATATATCTGGCATGTTTGGCATTGTTCGTAGGTAAATCTCTGCAGCCCATCTTCACTATTCAAAATTAACAGTTGGTCATTTGCGAATAAAAAAGTCATGATGTAATCTTTTTGGTTAAAGTTATATGTATAGTTCTTCAGTTTCATTTTCCATTCCCGTAAAATGTCGTCAATGTATATATTAAAAAGCAGTGGAGAAAGCCTGCAACCTTGTCGAACTCCTAAGTTAATAACCTCTGTTTCCTCATTATCTCCAATTATTTGGAGTCTTGTATTAGCACAGCAAGCCACATAGGGAACGCCGGACTGAAAACCATACGACGAATCGGGAAAAGGAAAAGGTTATTGCAGGTACGAAGCAAATACTTACGTTCTGTAGACTTGAAGAGGGGCAGACTCTGTGACAGTTACAATGCTAAAATAAGCAACTGTTGCTACTTCTTCTGACTGCTGCTCGTGGGTACGGAGCGGACAAATAGAAGTTTGCGTTTGGCGACAATGATCGCTGGTACTCGGTCGAGTGCGCCGTGCTCGGTCCTGGCTAATTCGAGTAGAAATACTCGGAGCGCGACTGTGCTCGATCAGAGCGGAGAGGAGAGAGACCGGCCGGTCTGTCCGCTCTGCTGTTGTGGCAGCCCTGTACATCTCGAGGCTGATGCTGATTCCGATACGCTGTATTCCCACCAGCTGACGGAACAGCACTCATATCAGTTGAATTGTACCATACACGAATATTCGTGCATGTTACACAAATAAAAACAGAATAATGGAACCTGTTGAATTTCTATGATCACATTAGTTGTTAAAACCAATACGCCAGTTCACTCTTGCCTCCGATTTCAGGCAAAATAAATTCAATTTCAAACTTCTACGGGCATGAATTCACTTGCATTCATGCGGTGTAATCTGGACGCTGAAAGTAAGAAGTGGAACGAAATAAAATATATGATAAGGGTGATTCGACCACTCAGAAATAAAATTATATAGTCACTGCAGTACACTAAAATATTTAACGTGTCACTATCGACGTGACAGGCATTTAAGAATAAAATGAAAAATCACAGAAAATTGAAAAGTGGTTAGGTGCGTCTCTTTTTTCAACGTCATAAAATGGCGAAGAATTAATTTTTTAAAAGTTTAAAAAAGTTTGTATAGCTTATGGAACTTAACTACAGGGTCTCCAGTCCCTAAACTTACAAACTACTTATGAACTAACTAAGACTAAGGACGGCACAAATATCCATGCCCGAGGGGGGATTCGAACCCCCGACCGTAGTGGCCGTGCAGACCGTGACTGGAGGGCCTCAGTCCCCTCGGCCACCGCAGCCGGCTAAGCAGTGGCTGTTCTTTGCTTCGACGAAATGAATATTGACGGACGAATTACGTACGATTCGTCTCGTGATTTGATACTTCGTTCACACAAGAATGTTCAGGTGGTTATGGTCCGCAGCTTAGTTTAGGCATGGAAGTAGCCTGTATATTATGATTTTGACTGCAAGCAATAATTAAACACCTTGAAGAAGCCGGACTGCTCATTGTTGCCGTTACTTGCGACATGTGCACCAAAAATCTTAGAGTATGGAAACAATTAAACATAACAATTGACCAAACATATTTCTCAAATCCTGTGGACACTAATCGGAAGATATGGGTTTCTGTGACGTGCCTTACTTGTTGTAACTGCTTAGAAACATTTTTCTCGATGAAGGATTTTCTTTACCTGATGGAACAGTTATTGATAAACACGTTAATACTGGATCTTTTGAGCCATGACACTTCTGATCTTTCAAATCAAATGTTCAAATGTTTGTAGAACTTATGGGACTTAATTACGGGGTCATCAGTCCCTAAGCTTACAAACTACTTATGAGCTAGCTAAGACTAAGGACGGCACAAATATCCATGCCCGAGGGGGGATTCGAACCCTGACTGTAGTGGCCGTGCAGACCGTGACTGGAGCGCCTCAGTCCCCTCGGCCACCGCGGCCGGCTCTGATCTTTCAACTGCACATCACATATCGGAAGCACATGTGAATGTTAGTGGTCGTATTAGTCAGAATGTTAAAATAGCTGTTCAGTTATTTTCTAGGCGTGCTGCGCAAGCTGTAAGGTTTGTTCTCAAAAAAGATCTAGAAGCTGATTTTATTCAGTCAGTAAATGATATTTTCGATGTGATAAACTCCAGATTGTCGAATGATGAAAAGACTCCACAGAGAAGTGCTTACGGGCTTCATCTCGAAAGTCAAGAAGGTACATTAAAACACTTCATTGAAATTTGTTCAGTTATGCGGGCAGGAAAAAGAGGCATTCTCCTTACTTTTCAGAAAGATTTTTTAATATCAATAAATTCTCTTATTGGCCACTTTAATTACATTAAAAATATTGGAGGAACGTACATATTGACATCGCGTTTGAATCAATATTGCTTGGAAAATTATTTTTTTAGACTTCGGGGTCTCGGCACATTCTACAACAATCCTACCGCTTTCGAAGTAAAGAACAGTATGCGTCTTCTAATATTAACAGGAAACGCCAAGGAAATTCCACTGTCCTGTCGTTCTTCCGTCACCGACGAAAGATGCCACCTTCAGTCTCTTAATGTAACAGAAACAGAAGGAGAGACTGGCAATTTTATTTCAGCGATTTGTGTTTGAGTGCATTAGGCAAGTCTGTCAGAAATACTGATTTTACTGTTCAAATGTTTGTAAAGCTTATGGGACTTACCTACGGGGTCATCAGTCCCTATACTTACAAACTACTTATGAACACAAATATCCATGCCCGAGGGGGATTCGAACCCCCGACTGTAGTGGCCGTGCAGACCGTGACTGGAGCGCCTCAGTCCCCTCGGCCACCGCGGCCGGCCTGATTTTACTGATTCTGGTAGTAGAACTGAAGAAACTCTGCAGTTAGGACATCGATATTGAGTGCTCAGAGTGTTACAAGGAAGATGTTGCACAAAGTGCCTTGAAGTAAGTTTCAGGTAATGTCGTCTTCAAATGCAAAAACACTGATAGTTCTTTAGGGACAACAGAAAATCGTCATTTAGATCCAAAAGGAGTCACAAATCAGGTGTGGATCGGAGTTATATCGAAAGGAGGTCTCACTTATCCGTCACCTGAATGGCTTGCGGCAGTGACAGAGTTCGAAAGTATTTTCGCCCTTTTTCATGGATCAAGTGTGTCCAAGTGCCGCAGTGTAATGGAAACATTAGTGTAGACAATTCACACCAAGTTTCCCAAAGTAGACAGAAAAATCATAGCATTGTAAGTAAGGACAACGACATTTATTCGAATAACGTATCTCAACAGGCGAGCAAAATAGGAAGCAATGAAAAAATATTCAGCGAAGAAAAACCAACATTGGATTGCGGCAACTTCAGCGATCACAGATTAATTTTGCAGTACGACTTTTGTAAAGTAAGGGATATATCGTCGTTACATTTTATTTTCCATTAACTTTGTAGTGAAATATAGCTTTCAGTTGTAAACTGTACTTGTATCCCGGACAGAAAACATTCGTAATGATTTTTCAGTTTGCCTGTGTTTGTATATACCGGGTGATCAAAAAGTCAGTAAAAATTTGAAAACTTAATAAATCACGGAATAATGTAGATAGAGAGGTAAAAATTGACACACATGCTTGGAATGGCATAGGGTTTTATTATAACAAAAAACAAAAAAAGTTCAAAAAATGTCTGACAGATGGAGCTTCATCTGGTCAGAAAACCAATAATTAACATAACAAATTAAGACAAAGCAAAGATAATGTTCTCTACAGGAAATGCTGAATATGTTCACCATCATTCCTCAACAATAGCTGTAGTCGAGGAATAATGTTGTGAACAGCACTGTAAAGCATGTCCGGAGTTATGGTGAGGCATTGGCGTTGGATGTTGTCTTTCAGCGTCCCTAGAGATGTCAGTCGATCACGATACACTTGCGACTTCAGGTAACCCCAAAGCCAATAATCGCACTGACTGAGGTCTGGGGACTGGGAGGCCAAGCAAGACCACAGTTGCAGTTGACCACACGATCATCACCAAACGACGCGCGCAAGAGATCTTTTACGAGTCTAGCAATACTTTATTTATTTATTTATTCATTTTTCGTTCTAATAAAACCCCATGTCATTCCAAGCATGTGTGTCAATTTTTACCTCTCTATCTACATTATTCCGTGATTTATTAAGTTTTCTAATTTATACAGACTTTTTCATCACCCGGTACTTATGAGACGCCTGTTGTGGAGTCCTATGTTTTACAACATGCATCACACAATAAGATCTAAAACATTAGTGCCTGCACCAGCATTATATTCTTTGGTCAAAACTACAGCGCGGGCAAAACTTCGACCTTCAACATACGATACTTACTCATGACTTCACTGACCTTGAACTACTTTCAGTAGATGCTCACGACAATGTACATAAGCAGACAATGAGCTTCACTTTATCTTAGATGATAGTTCCCAGGTGGCGAACGATAACTATTTACTCTCAATCGAAGTAGCTTATCAAAAATGTTCAAATGTTTGTAAATCTGTCGGACCAAACTGCGTGGTCATCAGTCCGTAGCTTACAAACTACTTAAACCTAGGTAAACTAACCTATGCCCCAGGGAGGACTCGAACCTCCACGGCGAGCAACCGCGCGCTCCGCAGCGAGACGCTTTAGACCGCTCGGATACTCCACCGCGGCAAGTAGCTTATGTAAGTAAATGTTCAAATGTTTGTAGAGCTATGGGACCATACAGCATTGGTCATCAGTTCCTATCTTAAGCTGACTACTTAAACTGACTTTTGCTAAGGAAGACACACACACACACACACACACACACACACATGCCCGACGGAGACCTCAAACCTCCGACGGGGCGCACAGACGTGCACTCCGCAGCAAGGTTCAAATATTGGCGGCAATAAAGTCTCCTTTTGTAAAATTCCGAAACAACCGTTTCTTTTCTTTTCTTTTTTTTTTTTTTTTTTTTTTTTTTTTTTTTTTTTTTTTTTTTTTTTTTTTTTTAATGTAAACACAGTAAAATCTCCTATGCTGATAAGTTTTAACCACTGAAATTTAAGAAGATGCCTGTATTAAACAGATGACGTAGTGCTCCGACCACACGGGTTCTGAAGCGCTAAAGACAACACAAACATCCATGCCCGAGGGGGATTCGAACCCCCGACCGTAGCAGACTGTGACTGGCGCGCCGCACACCACTCGGCCACTGCGGCCGGCCTATTTTCACTTTACATGATATAGATAGTATCCATTGATGTCGTGTTCATTTTAACGAAGAACTGACACTGTATTCTCCACGATATACATTGTCACTCAGTCACTACAAGGCTCTAACTGGAGGCAGCGGAAATTTGGCATGGCACCTCTTTGTGGGCAGTGGGCCGGTTTGCTAATGTCAATAGATTCTCCATCTGCCATCCTTATCGTTATTATAATGATTCCCATTTCGTCTGTTCACAGCTTAGAATCTGTCTTCATTCTGTTACGTGCCTGTAACGCTACCATCTGCAGCATTGTCGACAGGACTGACTGCGGACCTTTGGTTCAGAGCCGAGTGGAGGGTCTGAATCAGAGGCTCAGACGGTTCTGCGACCGGGTGGGCTGCAGATTCCTCGACTTGCGCCAAAGGGTAGTGGGTTTTCGGGTTCCGCTAAATAGGTCAGGAGTCCACTATACTCAGGAATCGGCTACACGGGTAGCGGGGGCTGTGTGGCGTGGACTGGGCGGTTTTTTAGATTAGAGGGCCTCGGGAATACACAAAATGGGTTTCAGACTCATAGGGGGCAGGTCAGACAACGGAAGAAAGCAGATCTAGAAACCATTGGTATAACAGTTGTAAATTGTCGTAGCTGTATTGGGAAAGTTCCAGAGCTCCACGCGCTGATAGAAAGTACTGAAGCACAAATCTTTATAGGTTCTGAAAGCTGGCTGACGCCTGACATAAACTCGGCCGAAATTTTTTCAAAGGGCCAAATGGTCTTCAGAAAGGATAGAATAAATAAAAAACGGGGTGGCGTGTTTATTGCTGTTACAAACAGTTTATCCTGCAGCGAAATTGAGGCAGATACTTCCTGTGAGTTGGTCTGGGTAGAGGTTATACCTGACAACCGGAATAAATTAATAATTGGATCTTTTTATCGGCCCCCTGACTCAGACGATGCGGTTGCAGAAATGTTCAAAGAAAGCTTGAATCATATTTCAAATAGGTATCCGAAGCATACTGTTATAATCGGTGGCGACTTTAATTTACCCTCGATATGTTGGCATAATTACGTATTCAAAACCGGCGGCAAATATAAAACATCGTCCGAACTAGTTCTGAATGCTTTTTCTGAAAACTACTTCGAACAGTTAGTTCATGAACCCACTAGAATAGTAAGTGGTTGCGAAAATACCCTTGATCTCCTAGTAACAAATAATCCGGAGATAGTAAAGAGCATCAAAACAAATACAGGGATTAGCGAACATCGAGTTGTACTAGCGAGACTAAATGTCGAAATTCCCAAATGCACCAAAAATAAAGGAAAAATATATCTATTCAATAAAGCAGATAAAAATTCGCTTCACGCTTTCCTGAGTGATAGTCTCCAGTCCTTCAAAACTAAAAATGCGAGTGTAGATCAGTTGTGGCTTACTTTCAAAGACATAATATCAGTAGCAATCGAGAGATTTATACCAAATATATTAATAAAAGAGGGGACTGACCCCCCGTGGTACACAAAACAGGTCAGATCACTGTTGCAGAAACAAAGAAAAACGCATGCAAAACTTAAAAAGACACAGAATCCACAAGACTGGCAACCTTTTACTGAAACTCGCAACCTAGCGCGGACATCAATGCGAGAAGCCTATAGTAGTTACCACAACGAAACCCTGTCTCGTAATCTTGCAGAAAATCCAAAGAAATTCTGGTCATATGTGAAGTACACTAGCGGCAAAATACAAACAATACCTTCACTACGCGATAGCAATGGTAATAGTACCGACGACAGTACTGCTAAAGCAGAATTACTAAACACAGCTTCCCGAAATTCGTTCACCAAAGAAGACGAAGTGAACACACCAGAATTCAATCCAAGTACAGCTGCCAGCATGCTAAACTTAGAAGTAAATGTTCCTGGAGTAGTAAAACAACTTAAGTCACTAAACAAAAACAAATCTTCCGGGCCAGATTGTATACCAGCTAGATTCCTCTCAGAGTATGCTGATGCAATAGCTCCGTACTTAGCTATAATTCATAACCGATCACTCAGCGAAAGATCTGTACCCAAAGACTGGAAAGTTGCCCAAATTACTCCAATATTCAAGAAAGGCAATAGGAGTGATCCCCAAAATTACAGGCCTTTCTCATTGACGTCGATTTGCAGTAGGATTTTGGAACATATACTTTGTTCGAATATTATGAACTACCTGGAAGAGAACGACCTATTAACTAATAGTCAACACGGATTCAGAAAGTATCGCTCTTGCGAAACACAGCTTGCCCTTTATTCACATGAAGTGTTAAGTGCCATCGACAAGGGATCTCAAATCGATTCAATATTTCTGGATTTCCGAAAAGCTTTTGATACTGTACCCCATAAGCGGCTTCTAATGAAATTGCGTGCTTATGGAATATCTTCCCAGTTGTGCGATTGGATTCACGACTTCCTATCAGAAAGGACACAGTTCGTTGTAATTGACGGTAAGTCATCGAGTAAAACAGAAGTGACATCTGGCGTTCCACAGGGAAGCGTTATAGGTCCCCTACTCTTCATCGTGTTTATAAACGATTTAGGAGACAATCTGAATAGCTCCCTTAGACTGTTCGCGGATGATGCTGTCGTTTATCGGTTAGTGAAGTCAACAGAGGATAAAAAGCAACTGCAAAGCGGTTTAGAAAAAATTTCTACTTGGTGCGAAAATTGGCAATTGACACTAAATAAAGAAAAGTGTGAAGTAATACACATGACCACTAAAAGAAATCCGCTGAACTTCAATTACACGATAAATCATTCAAACCTTAAGGTCGTAAATTCTACCAAATACCTAGGAGTTACAATTACGAACAACTTTGACTGGAGAGAACTCATAGAAAATATTGTGGGGAAGGCGAATCAAAGGTTACGTTTCATTGGCAGAACGCTTCGAAGATGCACCAGCTCCACCAAAGAGACTGCCTACATCACACTTGTGCGTCCTCTCCTGGAGTACTGTTGCCCCTTGTGGGACCCTCACCAGGTGGGACTGACGGAAGACATTGAGAAGATTCAGAGAAGGGCAGCTCGTTTTGTTTTATCACGTTACGGGGGGGGAAAGCGTCACGGAAATGTTGCACGAATTGGGGTGGAAATTATTAAAAGAAAGACGTTATTCATTGCGGCGTGATCTGTTTGCGAAGTTTCAATCACAGACTTTTACTTCTGAATGTGAAAATATTTTGCTAGCACCCACCTACTTAGGGAGACATGACCATCGCAATAAAATAAGAGAAATCAGATCGAAAACGGAACGATTTAGGTGTTCTTTCTTCCCGCGCGCTATTAGAGAATGGAACGGTAGAGAAAATTTATGAAAGTGGTTAATGAACCCTCTGCCAGGCACTTAAATGTGATTTGCAGAGTATCTATGTAGATGTAGATGAACGCTACCTTGCAGATCAAACAATTTTTAAATGTTTGTAAACCTAAGGGACCAAACTGCTTAGGTCATCGATCCCTAGACACAAAAACTACTTAAACTAACTTACTCTAAGGACAACACACAACCCCTGCGAGACGGGGGCTGTAATTAGTCTATTTTTCATACTAACCTTGTGTTACTGTATCTTTCTCTTTACGCTAATTATTGAAATATGTAACATTTTTCTCTGTAGATCTTTCTTTATTTTGATTTCTGTGCCTTTGGGGACACATCAGGCGTGATGGGCTCCTAGGATTGTAGTACATTCTATGTTTATATGAAAATTTTGGGATTTTAATGTTTATTGGCGCAGCTTGGCTGCTAAAAAGTGGTTTTCCGTGTTGGGTACGGTCAGAGCAGTGACGCTCTTGGAGGTCTCCCCCTCCCACCAACTTTCGCTCGCCTTCGGGGAAGGACGACTGGGGCTAGTTTGACCTGCTCGGCGCCACGCTACGTCCGGGGTGGCGGAGTATACCTGGCAGAATTTTTTTAGAGTGTGTGGGACGCTTTACACAATGCTGGACCGTGGTTTACGGTGGGCGATTAGTCATTCGGCCGTTTCGCAAGAGAGGAATTTGCCGGATACAAAAAATAGCAGAGTACTCTGGGCCCCAGGCTGTTTATGGAGGCGTATTGCCCTTAGACGTTATCTAAAAAACTTCCTTGAAAGCAGCAGAGTTCGAACATAGTTAGTGTGACAAATGGTTAGTTTGGGAGGAAAGCTTTCTGCCCGTCTGGCACCCCAGGGGTTTGGCTCCAGCGGCTGTATATATAGCACAACGTTAACATTTTTAGGTCGTGTGACCGTAGCTAGGAGCACAGACAAATATGTTACTCTGTGCTAGGAGCAAGCTGAAATTCCTGGGAACGGTGAAATCCAAGGGAAGCTTTGGTGGCGTGGGCGGAGCCTCTTGGCATCCGCAGAGAACGCGTCCTGATTCGACAAATTATTTTAGAATGACAGCTAAACAATTTGTCAACGGCGCTACGCCATCCGATTGGTTGGACGATTAGCCGTTATCAGAAATTGGTGCGTCTTTTTGCGTGTAGGTGTGGCCGCCCGGCACTTGCCGTGAGCTGCGGCAGAGCGCGAGGAGGCACGAAGAGTCGAGGACTCCTGTCTGAGCGTCCGAAGTGTACGGACATTGGGAGACTCCTGTTTGAGCGTCCGAAGTGTGCGGACCTCGGGAGACACGCAATACTCCGTTTAGATTCGCGGGAAGGACATCGTTTTAAACGGTCCTCTGGTCATACTTGTGTTTGATTCCGAAGGTTCGGACCTTGTAGAACTTGTGTTTACTTCACGGACGTTACACTGTTCGGTGGTTACGCTGTGAGTGGCCACGGTTTAGTTTTCGTTTTGCTAGAAGTCTCTATTTGAGCATTCGCGCCTTTGCGAATCGGGCACTTTTTTTTTTACAGATCTTATTACGCAAGTGACTGATCGATTTGTGCCAAGCAGCCTTTGTGTCACCTATCCAAAATATTGATTAGTCTACTAGCGTGATAGAATCGCACAGCAACTCCCTAGCGACGCCGACGCTAGTGACGCTCTGTTAAGTTAGATGTTGACCCTGCTTGACAGGTCGCAGCAATTACGGTCAGATAAAAAATTTCAGCTCATCCGCTCCCACCGCCTGCTGCCTGCGAGCCTGAGACGCTGCCGTCAATGATCATCTGTGTGGGTAAGGTGACGCACTTGCTGGGGGGTTATGTGAACCAGACTTGTTGGATTCTGTCCTATACTTTATTCTTTTGAGATCTGCCTATTTACTCTGGGGAGCTTATGGCTAACGATGATTTCAACCCCCTGTGTAGCCAATCTAATAGCATTCTGTTTTACAAAACCTCCGACCTTTGACTCAACCAGTTATTTTTGTGTCTCACTATTTTAACATTTGTAAAAAATTGTTTGAATACCATTATCTGTTTTTCATGATAGGAAACGTCATCTAATTTTGTGTCAAGATAGGATTTTTCGTGTTTAATTGTAATAAACTGATTTTGAGCAGATCGTCTTTCATTTAAGAACATTCCTCTTTCACTATTTTGGAGGGGAAACAGAATAGTTAAATTCCACAGTCTACCAATAATTTTTCAAATACATTTTTTTTGGTACAACTGATACATTGCAATAGAGTAGGAATATTTATTATATGTTTGAAAATATGATCACATCATAGCTGATCAGTAACATTTTAGTTTTCCATATTTTGGAGAAATATGGTGGCGACCCAAGATAATTAATTGCTGTCCTAAATTTATATGTTCAAATGTTTGTTAAGCTTAAGGGACTTAACTACGGGGTCATCAGTCCCTAAACTTACAAACTACTTATGAACTACCTACAACTACGGACGACACAAATATCCTTGCCCGAGGGGAGATTCGAACCCCCGACCGTAGTGGCCGTGCAGACCGTGACTGAAGGGCCTCAGTCCCCTCGGCCACCGCGGCCGACATATATATATATATATATATATATATATATATATATATATATATATAACTAACGACATAGTTCACACATGGCGACTTTTGCCATAGGATTAACGACATAGTTCACACCCCAAGCACGAGGGAGGACTGAAACCTCAGACACGAGCGGCCGCACGATCCGTAACGTGGCGTTACGGCCATTCCCTCGCGGCTACCATGCACCATTCAATCGCGTGTCGATCATTGGGCATAATGAAACTTCTTGTCATATTAACACAGTGTACCTGACGGAGAATCGAATTCGGGAGCTTGCCTTTCTTGAATAAGGGCTTTACCAAATGTTCAAATGTTTGTAATTCTTATGGGGCCAAACTACTTTGGTCATAAGTCCCTAGACTTACAAACTATTAAACTAACCTAAGGACAACACACACATCCATCCCACGCAGGAGTCCGCGAGATCCGTAACGTGGCGCTCCAGACCGCTCGGCTACTCCCGCGCGGCAGGGCTTTAGCGACTGGGATACCTAAGCACGACGTCTGCGCAGAGTGAAAATTTCATTCGGAAATCATTCCCCAATCTGTGGCTATGCAATTTCTCCTCACTATTTTTTTTCTTTCAGGAGTGCTAATGTTGTAAGATTCGCAGGAGAACTGTGAGTTTTGAAAGTAGAAGGCGAGGTACTAGTGGAAGTAAAACGTTGAGGACGGGGCACCAGTAGGGCACAGACTTATAGGTGTCAGCGGATGCGGATATCCACAGATATATCCGCGGATATCCGCAGTATTTCTTACTTTTCGGATAAAATTGTGAGCGACGCGGATATCCGTGTGTAATATGCCAATAAAGACCGAGATATCTGCCCAGTAAGTCTGCTGAAATACCGGCCGCAGTGGCCGAGCGGTCTGCGGCGCGCCAGTCACATTCTGCACGGCCATTACGGTAGGGGGTTCGTATCCCCCCGCCCTCGGGCATGGATATTTGTGCTGTCTTAAGCATTAGCTAGTTCATAAGTAGTTCGTAAGTTTAGGGACTGATGACCTCGCAGTTCAGTCCCATAAGCTCTACAAACATTTTGTCTGTCGAAATGTTAGCTGAAAACTTCAACCCTATGGACATTCTTGGAATCCTCGCAGTGCCCAGGTAGAGCGAAAGTCTGTTGTCCTCATCACGTGGCCACAGCGGACGTAGCTGTACCCGAGGGACCTTTGCCCAATCCGTTGACACAATCCCGTCTTATCCGCGGTCTGTCAAGTACTTTGCTTTCAGGGTGGTAAACCGGCCCACTGCCCACCAGAGGTGCCATGCCAAATTTCCGCTGCCTTCAGTTAGCGCTTTATAGTGACTGAGTGACAATGATATCGTAGAGAATACATTGTCAGTTCTTTCTTAAAATGAAGGCGACATAAATGGATACTAACTATATCGTGTAAAGTGAAAAGAGGTGATTTGACATTAGGAAAAGAAATTGAAATCGGAAATTTTGAAAAAAAAATTGGATACGTATTTGATTGCAGGAAAAGATCAATAATATAGCGGCCTGTTTTGCGAGTAAAAAAGTATATGCTTACACTGGAGACAAAAGTGAAACTTTAAATTTGCTGAAACATTCGTGGAAACAGGACAAAGTAGCATAATTACTTATTTAAATACGAAGACAGATGCAAACGTTTCTGAAGTTCCACCAAATTTGAAGACAACCGCGACCGAATAGCTTACCAATCTTGACAGCAAAGACATTTTACGATTCGAAGTTGCGTGTGGATCTGGATTTCTCGAAACGGCACAGTTTCGGACTGATGTGGCTGCAAAGTACGGTGCAGTGAGTGCTAAGGAACTGCTACCTCATCCAACCACCATATTCAGAAATTTGAAGGAAACTGCCGAGCGACTGCGTGAGACTGTCACCGAAGAGGTGAAAAATGTGTTCAGAGATGTAGGTGGAGCACTAACTGTAGATTTATGGACTGATTCGTACCGTAAAATGAACTATATGGGAGTGACTGTACATTATATTAATTATGGAGGGAAAGTTGAGGAGCCGGCCGCGGTGGCCGAGGTGACTGAGGCGCTCCAGTCACGGTCAGCACTGCCACTACGGTCGGGGGTTCGAATCCCCCCTCGGGCATGGATATTTGTGCCGTCCTAGTTCGTAAGTAGTTCATAAGTAGTTTGTAAGTTTAGGGACTGATGACCCCGTAGTTAAGTCCCATAAGCTATACAAACATTTGAACATTTTTTGAAAGTTGAGGATCGAGTGTTGTGCACCAGAAATTTTGAGAGTGACATTAAAAAACAGGAGAAAACATTAAACGTTAATTAATCAAGATACTACTATCGTTTGATTTATTGAGTGCTGTGAACAATATCGTGTTCGTTACGGACAGAGGTTCAAATATTGGGGGCAATAAAGTCTCATTTTGTGAAATTCCAAAAGAACCATTTTTTTATGTAAACACAGTAAAATCTCCTATGCCGATCAGTTTTAACCACTGAAATTTAAGAAGATGCCTGTATTAAACAGATGACGTAGTGCTCCGACCACACGGGCTCTGAAGCGCTACTGTGTGTGTATGGAGCGCCATTGTTTTCCTGTTTGGAACAGCCTATTTTGGAGAAGGTATAGAACAGTTACCGTGATTATAGAAGTCAAAAGTAGTTAAGTTGTCGCAGAAATGACACTCTAACAATAATTATATCATTACATACCGTCGTTTTAAATACTGCTATCTATTACTATTACCTATTAAAAACTTTAATATCTGCTGATGCGTATAACGAACTTACGGATGCGGATAAATTGTTGCGGATATGGGCCTTTCGGATGTGGTGCGGATAACACTTTTTTTATTGGCGCAGACCTCTAGGCAGAGTCTACTTGCGACGGCCGTGTTGCGTCCTGCGGTGGCTTCGATCGCCCGCGGTTAAATCGGAGCTATGGTTATTGTCGTTGTGTGAATATTTGAAGATGCAGATGTGACTCAACCAAACAGAAAAAACACTTTGACCTTCATCTTCGATCGTAACTTTCTTAGACCGAACTTTACGAATTTATTTTCTTGAAAAAGCTGGGAATATAGGCTCAGATGATCGTGAATGCTATTATATATGTTAAACTGATAAAGCCGAATTCCGTGACCGATTAGTCGAATCTAGTGTGGGAACCATTAAATTCAAGCACTCTGACTGAAACATTAGTTAATCTAATGCTACTAGGCTGGGGCTTTGGTATAAGAACAGTAAGAATTCTTGAACTAGCGTGTCAAGTCATAGGCGACGAAAGTAATGAATTTGAAATATTGAAATATCTCGACTTTTAATCTGAATTAAATTCGATGGCTAAGTTGCAAATAAGTTGGAGCAAGATTCAAACCCGGATTTCCCGCTTCGGGCCAGCTGTTGACTTAACCAATTACGCTTCTCGTACTGCCTAAATTCTTAACTTTGTGCTCGCTGCCAATTACTTCCTCTTGCTCACAGAGTCAATTGGATTCCCGCAAGAGGTCGGGCATATTTGTGCGTCAGTACAGAAGTTGTCATTTGCCTGCTGGAGGCGTACATACGGTAACAGACATGGTGCCTATTCTTTCACACATATCAAAAAATTTATTATTTTGTCAAGTAGGCTCAACCACATAGATCGTGTATAAAACACTATAATATGACGCGTTTCAAGGGTCAAGCCCTCATCATCAGATAAAATATACAAGCATCTTTAAAACCCGAGACAAATAAAATCTAAAACGTAATAAAAGAAAACGTGGTTACTTCCCTTGTAACCGTGTCTCCGTAGAAAGCTCCTCAGCATACTATGCTTCGTCAATATTAAAAACAGTCCCCAGTACTGGCGGCGCATAGCACTAGTGAAGCGCACGGAGTCAACAACACGAGGGGGCGCGCGTATGAACATGAAAACAAAGACCTCTAAATGCCAAAGATCATCCACAAGGCAGTGGGTACATGCGGGTGTACAGTAAGGCAGAGGTTGAAATTTAAAATAAACGACTTTTGTTATAATAGGTCCACAAAGTTTTTTAAAAAAGCTGTATGCATTGCCTTGAACTTGTTCATTTAATGAAACGTCGCTTTTTGCGTTTTGCATTGTAATCTGTAGCTGTTCTAGCAGATCTAACTTTCTTCCCTTATCCTGTTTATGTAAAATCTTCAGGTCATTTTCAATATGCTTTAATGGGCCATTAGGGTGACAAGAGCTGTTATGTATTAGAATGTCGGTAGTTGTAGGTTTCCTATATGCTTTAAATACGTGTCTGCCATCCTGCTTCGTAATGTTAAGGTCAAGGAACTGAAGTGTGCCATCCTTCTCTTGTTCAACGGTAAATTCGATTTTCTCATGTAGGCTGTTAAATTTATTAACTATTCCACTAATTTCAGTTTCACCTCCATCTATCAATAGCAAAGTATCGTCAACGTAGCGTTTATAAGATTTGTCATCCTAACGGCCAAAAAACTTTCTGCCCTACGCTGTTTAGTCGATAGAGCGTTCAAAGTGCCAATGAATGAAAAAGACAGAACCACTGAATTTAACATTATAAGACAGCTTGCTAAGGCGAATGGTTACCAAGAAAACGTAGTTAATAACCTAATACGAAAGAAACAACGTTCGAAATCATATACAAATGGCACAGATAATATCAAGAGGGTAATGGTTCCATATTTTGGTAATCTGTCTCAGAAAGTAGCCAACATACTAAAACCTTTTAAAGTAGAAGCTGCTTTTAAAACTAATAATATGTTACATCATAAATTACGAAATAACTTAAACCAAAAGACTGATAAATATGATAAAGCAGGGGTTTATAAGATACAGTGTAGTAGTTGCAATGCCAGCTATATTGGTCAGACTGGTAGATCGTTTAATGTTATGTACAAGGAACACGTGGACGCCTTCCGACTTAACAATTTTGACAAGTCCGCTGTAGCTACACATATCCGCGAAACTGGCCACCCATTAAAGCATATTGAAGATGACCTGAAGATTTTACATAAACAGGATAAGGGAAGAAAGTTAGATCTGCTAGAACAGCTACAGATTACAATACAAAACGCAAAAAGCGATGTTTCATTAAATGAACAAGTTCAAGGCAATGCATACAGCTTTTTTAAAAACTTTGTGGACCTATTATAACAAAAGTCGTTTATTTTAAATTTCAACCTCTGTCTTACTGTACACCCGAATGTACCCACTGCCTTGTGGATGATCTTTGGCATTTAGAGGTCTTTGTTTTCATGTTCATACGCGCGCCCCACTCGTGTTGTTGACTCCGTGCGCTTCACTAGTGCTATGCGCCGCCAGTACTGGGGACTGTTTTTAATATTGACGAAGCATAGTATGCTGAGGAGCTTTCTACGGAGACACGGTTACAAGGGAAGTAACCACGTTTTCTTTTATTACGTTTTAGATTTTATTTGTCTCGGGTTTTAAAGATTCTTGTATATTTTATCTGATGATGAGGGCTTGACCCTTGAAACGCGTCATATTATAGTATTTTATACACGATCTATGTGGTTGAGCCTACTTGACAAAATAATTAAGCATACAACCACGACCTCAAATCAATAATGGATGTCAAAAAATTTAATTTAATAAAAAAAGAACAACCACTTAAAACGATTATTCGAATATTTGGAAAAATACAATTCGGATAAAAATATGTTGCAACGAAAGTTGTTCACCTCGAAAAGGCCCATCCATTGACATAAAGCTGGACCCCCCCCCCTCACCGCACAACTCCCGGAAACGGGAGGAAGGGTGCCTTTCAATGTTCAAATGTTTGTTAAGCTTAAGGGACTTAACTGCGGGGTCTTCAGTTCCTAAACCTACAAACTACTTATGAAGTACCTTATACTAAAGACGGCACAAACATCCATACTCGACGGAGGAGTCGAACCCCCGACGGGGAACGGCCTCACGCATCGGAGCATAGTGCCTAAATGCGCTCGGCCACTCCGCTGCGGCACATCGCAAATAAGCCGTCAAAGAGAAAATATTGAAATGTTTGGAAGTCTACGGGGGCAAACTATTGTGGTTATCAGTCCCTAGACTCAAAAACTACCTAAACTAATTTAAGGACAACACACACACACACACATACACCCATACCGTGGGAGGACTCGAACCTCCGATGGGAGCAGCCGTCCAGTCATGGGGTTGGCGGCTAGAACCGCGCGGCAGTTCTCGCGCTCCCGGCCAATGAGATGAGTTTGTTCAACTGCAGTCATCATCTGGGCCAGGTGCATTAATGGAAGATCAATTCTTTTCATTTATTATCGAGTGGACGTCGTCCAGTACACACCTGTCCAGCGCCAGCACATTTTCAGTTGCAAGTGTAACCGGCTTCTCTCTAGAGGCTACATATTTTGACTTTTCAGTGCGCTTTCCCTTCAGTTCATTAAAGTTATTGTGTGCCCGCGTTTTTATTTGATTCATATTCGAGTTAAATATCTGGTTAGTGTATTATTCCGCCGTGTGAATCGCGTCGCGACAGTCTTCTGTCTTTGTTTTCTGATTAGAAGCGACATATAGAATTTTGATATTCGTCTGCGCGTTCTTGTTTCAATTTGTAAATTTATACTGTGCTCTCGTGCATATTAGATTCAAATCTGCGTTTTAACAAACAGTGTAGTCTTCCTTTGAACGCATCGCGACTGTAAAAAAAAAAAAAAAAAAAATAAAAAAAAAAATAAAAAAAAAAATGTTCAAATGTTTGTTAATCTATCGGACCAAACTACATGGTCATCAGTCCGTAGCTTACAAACTACTCAAACTTAGATAAACTAACCTAAGGACAACACACACACCCATGCCCCAGGGAGGACTCGAACCTCCACGGCGAACAACCGCGTGCTCCGCAGCGAGACGCTTTAGACCGCTCGGCTACTCCACCGTTGCATCGCGACTGTAGTTTTTGTTTTTGTCAGCACTGTAATCATGAATAGGGACTGTGACTGCTGTGTGCGGATGCAGTCTGAGCTGGTGACACTTCGCTCCCAGCTTCAAGCTGTGTTAACCTCGGTTGCACAGTTGGAAGCTGCGATCGAGGGGCGTCGTTGTTGTTGGCCGGTAGTGGGGACCGAATGGACTCCCGTCGTCTCCACCGATCGGTCTGCACCATCGACATGCCCTGATACTGCTAGCAGTGAGGCGGACACCCCACCCGTGGTTGCGTGGGAGGTTGCTCCAGAGGCGCAAGACATTCCGGGCGACCGATAGTGAGGCCTCCCCGGTTCGTCTTGCGAACAGGTTTGAGGCGCTATCTGTTCAGGACAACGTTCCTGAGTTGGATGGTGTCTCACATCCCGAGGTCACCTCCCAGCCTGCACTATCCGGGCTTTCACAGAGGGTGGGTTTGCTTGTAGTTGGGAGCTTGTAGTTGGAGCCCCTTAGAGAAATGGCTGCCAAGGAGGGGACGAAGGCCAAAGTGCACTCCTTGTGCATACCGCGTCGAGTCATTCCAGATGTGGAACGAGCCCTTCCGGATGCCATGAATGGTACGGGGTGCAGCCAACTGCAGATGGTGGCTCACATCGGTACCAATAATGTGTGTCGCTTCGGATCTGAAGAGATCCTCTCAGGTTTCGAGCGGCTATCTGAAGTGGTAAAGACTGCCAGTCTTGCTTGCAAGATGAAAGCAGAGCTCACCATCTGCAGCATAGTTGACAGGACCGACTGTGGACCTCTGGTACAGAGCTGAGTGGAGGGTCTGAATCAGAGGCTAAGACAGTTCTGCAACCGTGTAGGCTGCAGATTCCTTGACTTCGCCAACGGGTGGTAGGTTTCCGGGTTCCGCTGAATAAGTCAGGAGTCCACTATACGCAAGAAGCGGCTACACGGGTAGCGGGGGTTGTGTGGCGTGGAATGGGCGGTTTTTTAGGATAAGAGGCTTCGGGGAAAAACAAAATGGGCAATCTCAAAGGGTGCAGATGGAATACAGGAGAAATGTAGATCTGGGAACTATCGGTATAACAGTTGTAAATTGTCATAGCTGTGTCGGAAAATTACCAGAACTCCAAGTGTTAATAGAAAGCACCGAAACACACATCATTGTCGGCAGTGAAAGTTGGCTCAAGCCGGAAATAAGTTCAGCAGACGTATTTGCAAAATATCTAACAGTGTTCAGGAAGGATAGATTAAACAGAATAGGTGGAGGCGTGTTTGTCGCCGTCAAAAGTAGTATTGCGTGTAGTGAAATTGAAGTTGATAGTTTCTGTGAGCTAATATGGGTAGAGGTTGTACCTGAAAATCGTAATAAGTTAATAATTGGTGCCTTTTACCGGCCTCCCAACTCTGACGATACAATAGCAGAAAGATTCAAAGAAAACCTGAGTTTAATTGCAAAAACGTACCCGACTCACACGATAATGGTAGGCGGTGATTTTAATTTACCCTCAATCTGTTGGCGAAATTATACTTACAAACTAGGAGGTACCAATAAAACATCGTGCGAAATTGTACTAGACGCATTCTCTGATAATTACTTCGAACAATTAGTTCATGAGCCAACTATAATTGTAAATGGATGTGAAAACACACTTGATCTCTTAGCAACAAATAATCCTGAGATCACAACGAGCATCAAAATGGATACAGATATTAGTGAACACAGAGCTGTCGTAGCGAGGTTGAATATCGAAAGTCCCCAAGTTACCAAAAATAAACGAAAAGTATATTTGTTCAGGAAAGCAGATAGAAATAACATACATTGCTTCTTGAAAGACACCTTGCACTCGTTTCTAACACTAAACTTAAGTGTAGACCAGATGCGGCTTTAATTCAAAGAAGTGGTATCGACAGCTATTGACAGTTTTATACCAAATAAATTAATAAAAGAAGGAGGTGATCCGACTTGGTACATAAAACAGATCAAGACACTGATGCAAAAGCAACGGAAAAGGCGTGCTAAATTTAAACGAACACAAAATCCCCAGGATTGGCGATCCTACACAGAAGCTCGAAATTTAGCGAGGAACTCAATGCGAGATGCCTACAATACTTATCACAACGAAACTCTTTCTCGAAATTTGACTGAAAACCCAAAGAGATTTTGGTCGTATGTTAAATATACTAGGGGCAAAAAACAAACACTACCCTCACTGCCGATGACAGCGCTACTAAATCATAGTTACTAAACATAGCTTTTAGAAACTCATCCACCAAAGAAGACGAAACCAATATTCCAGATTTCGAAGTACGAACAAAGGCCGTAATGAGTAACGTAGAAGTAGATATCATCGGAGAAGTTCAGCAACTAAAAACACTTAACAAGAACAAGTCTTCTGGTCCGGACTGTATAGCCTGATTATGCTGAAGCGATAGCTCCCTACTTAATAGCCATATACAACCGCTCTCTCAAAGAAAGATCTGTACCAAAAGATTGGAAAGTTGCACAGGTCACACCTATATTCAAGAAAGGCAGTAGGAGTAATCCACTAAACTACAGGCCTATTTCATTGACGTCAATTTGCAGCAGGATTTTGGAACATATCCTGTATTCAAATATTATGAATTACCTCGAACAGAATGATCTATTGACCCATGGTCAACACGGATTTACAAATTATCGTTCATGCGAAACACAACTAACTCTTTATTCACACAAAGTTATGGGCGCTATCGACAAGGATTCGCAAATCGATTCCGTATTTCTTGATTTCCAGAAGGCTCCGTACCTCACAAACGGCTTTTAATCAAATTGCGTGGTTATGGTATATCGCCCCAAATATGCGATTGAATAGGGGATTTCCTGTCAGAGAGGACACAGTTCGTAGTGATCGATGGTAAGGCATCGACTAAAACAGAAGTGATATTGGGCGTTCCACAGGGTAGTGTTATTGGTCCCCTGCTGTTCCTTATTTACGTAAACGATTTAGGGGAAAATCTAAGTAGCTCTCTTAGGTTGTTTGCAGATGACGCCGTCATTTACCCTCTATTAAAATCATCAGAAGATTAAAACCAAT
The DNA here is from genome assembly GCA_026315105.1 of Locusta migratoria. Taxonomy (NCBI): domain Eukaryota; kingdom Metazoa; phylum Arthropoda; class Insecta; order Orthoptera; family Acrididae; genus Locusta; species Locusta migratoria. Next base: position 665,145,111 of record CM048755.1, on the reverse strand, counting down.
TTCAGAACGATCAGTATAAGATATCACTATGGTGTAAAATTGCCAATTGACTCTAAATAATGAGAAGTGTGAAGTCGTCTACATGAGTACGAAAATAAATCCGTTAAACTTTGTTTAGAAGATAAATCAATCGAATGTGAAGGCCGTAAACTCCACAAAATATTTATGAATTACTATTACTTCCGACTTAAACTGGAAATAACACGTAGATCATGTCGTGGAAAAGGCGAACCAGAGACTTCGTTTTATTGGTAGAACCCTTAAAAGATGCAACAGAACTACAAAAGAAACTGCATGCACTACGCTTGTCCGTCCATTTTTGGAGTATTGCTGCCCAGTGTGGGATCCTTATCAGGTGGGTTTGACGGAGGACATCGAAAGAGTCCAGAGAAGGGCAGCTCGTTTCGTATCGTCACGATACAGGGGAGATAGCGTTTCGGAAATGATAAAGGATCTGGGATGGGAATCATTACAACAACGGCGCTTATCTCTGCGGCGTGGGCTGCTTACGAAACTCCAATCGTCAACATTCTCCTCCGAATGCAAAAATATATATTGTTGACTCCCACGTACATAGGTAGAAATGACCATCAGAATAAAATACGAGAAATCATAACTCGAACGGAGAGATTCAGGTGTTCCTTCTTCCCGCGCGCTAAAAATTCAAATGTTTGTTAAGCTTAAGGGACTTAACTACGGGGTCATCAGTCCCTAAACTTACAAACTACTTATGAACTACCTACAACTAAGAACGGCACAAATATCCATGCCCGAGGGGGGATTCGAACCCCCGACCGTAGTGGCCGTGCAGACCGTGACTGAAGCACCTCAGTCCCCTCGGCCACCGCGGCCGGCCCCGCGCGCTATTCGAGAATGGAATGGGAGATAAATAGTATAATGGTGGTTCGATGAACCCTCTCCCAGGCACTTAAATGTGATTTGCAGAGTATCCCATGTAGATGTAGATTATCCCATGAAACACATTTTCATCACAATACGTGCGTCGCTTCTAGTTAAAAATATTTTAAAACTCTCTAGGGCACTTGGCTGCGAAAGATAAAGGCTTCGGATTCGAGACTCTCTCCGGCACACAGCTTTAATATTCGAGGACGTTTTATGTCAGTGTACACTCCATTTCAAAGAAAGTTCAAATGTTTGTACATCTAACAGACTTAACTGATACGGTCATCTGTCCCTAGGCTTAGAAACAACTTTAACTTATGCGAAGGACAACGCCCACACCCATTCCTGAGGGAGGACTCGAACCTCCGACGGCGAGCAACCGCGTGCTCCCACAGCAAGGCGCCTTACAGCAATCGTTCGCTCCGCCACGGACACACTCTATTTCAAAATCAAAATTTCATAATGGCCAGAATGGTTTGGTTCATCAGCGCAAATCAATACTAGACCAAAAATTGATCGTTGGCCTTCAGATAGCACACCGGATGACTAATATAGATGGAGAACCACTCATGGACTTTTTCATATCCCGGCCCTGAGAGTCTGAAAGTCTGCCGGGACGCGCGGATCCGCGGTGGAGTAGCCGAGCGGTCTAAGGCGCCTCGCTGCAGAGCACACGTTTGCTCGCCTTCGGAGATTCGAGTCCTCCATGAGGCATGGGTGTGTGTGTGTGTTTGTCCTTAGGTTAGTTTACCTAGTTTTAAGTAGTTTGTAAGCTACGGACTGATCAGCATGCAGTTTGGTCTGATAGATTTACAAATATTTAAATCTGGACGCGCGGACGTCAACGACTGCTCTGCGGACTGCTAGACTGAACTGCTAAATTCTGCGGCCACGCCCGTCGTGCTCACCTGTGTCCAGATGTTCGTAAACCTAAGGGACCAAACTAGTTAGGTCCTCGGCCGCTAGACTTACAAACTACTTACAGTAACATGAGCTAACTTACACTGAGGACAAAACACGCACAGACACACAAAGTCATGCCCGAGGGACGCCTCGAACCTCAGAGGGGAGTGGCATTGCAAAACACAGCATGGCGCCTTAGATCACGCAGCCATTCCCTCGCGGCCGGCCGCGGTGGCCGAGGAGACTGAGGCGCTCCAGTCACTCTCTGCACGGCCACTACGGTCGGGGGTTCGAATCCCCACTCGGGCATGGATATTTGTGCCTTCTTTAGTATAAGGTAGTTGATAAGTAGTTTGTAAGTTTAGGGACTGATGACCCCGTAGCTAAGTCCCATAAGCTTAACAAAGATTTAAACATTTGAACCATTCCCTCGCGCTTCAGTTAGACATAATCACAACTCCGTTCAGCAATACATATTAGTCGTTCTAAGCAGATCTCTTAGGTTGTTTGCTGATGACGCCGTCACTTACAGTCTAGTAAAATAATTTGAAGATCAAAACCAACTGCAGAACGATCTAAATAGGCTATCGCTATGGTGTAAAAATTGGCAATTGGCTCTAAATAATGAGAAGTGTGAAGTCGTACACATGAGTACGAAAAGAAATCCGTTAAACTTTGTTAAAAAGATAAATCAATCAAATGTGAAGCCCGTAAACTCCACTAAACACCTAGGAATTACTATTACTGTAGACTTAAACTGCAAAGAACTCGTAGATAATATCGTAGGAAAGTCGAACCAGAGACTGCGTTTTATTGGCAGAACCCTTAAAAGATGCAACAAAAGTACTAAAGATACTGCATACACTACGCGTGTCCTTCCTTTTTTGGAGTATTGCTGCCCAGTGTGGGATCCTTATCAGGTGGGTTTGACGGAGGACATCGAAAGAGTGCAAAGAAGGGCAGCTCGTTTCGTATTGTTATGATACAGGGGAGACAGCGTCACGGAAATGATACAGGATCCTGGATTGGAATTATTACAACAACGGCGTTTATCGCTGCGGCGTGGTCTACTTACGAAACTCAAATCGCCAACATTCTCCTCCGAATGTGAAAATATATAGTTGACTCCCACTTACATAGCTAGAAAAGATCATCAGAATAAAATACAAGAAATCGTAGCTCGACGGAGTGATTCAGGTGTTCTTTCTTCGCGCGCGCTGTTCGAGAATGTAATGGGAGATAAGTAGTATGAAGGTGGTTCGATGAACCCTCTGCCAGGCACTTAAATGTGATTTGCAGAGTATCCCATGTAGATGTAGACTTTACAATTGCCGTTTTAACTGCGGGCTCTGTGAACTGTTGACATTATCAGCTATTGGTTGTTTTGAATGACGCACAACAGATATAATTACGCTCAATTAAAATTTAACACGGTTCCTGAACTGAACTTGGTATACCTGCAGTAGAGACACAAATGCATTTTCTGTTAACTCATTCTTGTAAAGAGAAACAATCCAAATGAATAGTAAGAATATAAAACTATTATTGACATGGTGTCTGCTCTTTTACGTATATGTCCGAAAGAACAGACACCATTGTTTGACAGTAATGGCCATAAATTTACGAAATCGAAATTTGGAACATTTCGACCGTTTCAGGGATTGAAATAAATTCAAAGACGAAGTTAAAAATTTGTGCTGGGTCGGGATTCCAACCAGGATTTCTCGTTTCGAGCCAGCGGTCGCCATAACCAGTTAGGCTATCCAGGCACGCTTCCCTTCCAACGCAAATTCTCAACCTCTAGCCTCCTGCTCATTGATTCCTCTTGCTCGCAGCCAATACCGGATTCCCGCAAGAAATCGAGCGTTTGAATGCGTCCGCATTGTAATTGCCATTGCCTGCTGTGGGCATCTTTACAATTATTGAAATTTGTGTCTGCTCTTTTTCGGACATGTTCGAATTACGTAATTCGAAAATCAAAGAAGTTTCACTTTTGTTATACCTCTATTTATGTATTATGACTTCTAGTATCCGCACATACATGTTGCGCGGAATAGCCGCGTGGTCTAAGGCGTCATGCTACGGACTGAGCGGCAGTTCCAATCGCAAGTTCGAGTCCTACCTTGCGTATAAGTGTGTATGTTGTCCATAGTCTAAGTTAAAGTACTTTGTAAGTCCATGGATTGATGGCCATCGGAGTTTGGTCCGCTAGGTTTTCAAACATTTGGCTATTTTATGTTGTAACTAATACGTCCTATGACTATCCTCCCCACCCGATCTGGGGGTCGTGACACAGAGGTTGGCCACGCGGGAGTAGCCGAGCGGTCTGGAGCGCCACTTTGCGGATCGCAGGGCCTCCCGCGTCGGATGTTCCTCCCTCGGGCATGGATGTTTGTGTTGTCTTTAGTGTAAGATAGGTTGAGAAATACTAGTCTAGTTGTCAACAACCAGTCAATTCTCAGTCGACTCCCTCGTCTAGTCGACTAGTCACTGCAGGCTCTTGAGTCACCCTGTCTTACCAGAAAAAAATAAATGTTTGAAAATCTATGGAACTTAACTACTGCGGTTATCAGTCCCTAGGCTTACAAAATACTTGGAAAAACTTCAACTAACGTTAGGACAACACACACACACACACACACACACACACACACACACACATTTACACACACATACACATCCATGTCCGATGGAGGACTCGAACCTCTGACGGAAAGCAACCGCGCGCTCATCAGCAAGGCGCATTACACCACGCAGCCATTCAGCGCGGGCCGTAATTTTGTTACATTGAAAAGGCACAGCCGATTTCCTTCCCCATGCGCAGAAAAGCAATCTGATTTTGTGCTCCTTCTCTATTGACCACGATTCCTGCGAGACGCTAAACCCTTGTCTAGCTCACTTTTTTCGTCTTATGAGATTCCGAGTACTATAGACTTGTGTATAGTCTTTGATTTTAAACCCACATCGACGCAACTTTGGAAGATCTCCACATAGTAAGAAACCTTGGAAATTACCGAAACCTTTACTAGAGGAGCTGATCACGTTGCAGTATCCAGGAAAAAATATGTCTGAAATCACGTGGAGCCACTATAAGAAAAAAAAAAAAAAAGGATTTTGAAACAGTGCGAAATTGCAACAATACGAGACAGTTCTTTTTGCCGGCCGATTCACATGACTCATAAAACAAAGTTTTTGGAAGGTAACATAAGGCAGTACTAAAAAGTTCTTTGAAAATCGTATATGGGTTGCAGTGGCGCAGCTAGGATTTAGGTCTGGTAGGGGGCTAATTTTTTTAAAAATAAAAGCCTATTGAATTTATTAATCTGTGACTTATTTTTACACTTTTTATCATTTAACCAACTATACTATGAATACAATTGCACAAGAAATAAAATGAGTAGGCTCGCATTAATTTGAACGTGGAAGAGGAGCTACCTGGTGGAAATGGAGTGTATGTAATCAGCTCGTAAAATTATTAAGCAGCTTCTATGTTAGCAGCCAAAGAGAAAGGTCCTTCCAGTTTAATTAACATGAGACTCTATACGTAAAACGTGACCTAAAATAACACTATTGTTGTTCATAAGATTCTGCCCGGTGGCGCTGCTGCCCAGCTAAGCAGTGGGTCGCCCCTTATGAACGATCGGCTTGTAACTTCAGCATAGCAGTAACAATAGCGACAGCATCCAAGCATTAAATCCGCTCACAGTAAGAGCAGCACACGTTCTCAGTGGCGGCATCAGGTTGGCGACCCACTGTCACGTTCACTTGTGCTTGGCAAACTATAGTTACGTTGTGATTTACTACATGTGTACTATTTCAAATTTCCAGTGCCGACCTGTTTAAAAAAAATAAAAACAATAAAATTTAAAAAAATCTTCTTTGGGAAGTGCTGAGGGGGGGGGCTTCAAATTTCAAATCCATTAGCCGCTCCCCCCCCCCCTGGCTGCGCCGCTGCTGAGCTGTACACACCAACAGATAAATTAACAACGCTCCCATTAGACGAACGAAATTATATTGCCGAATTTACAAAATGGACAACAATAGAATGACTGCGAGGGTTGGAACTTAAATAGTGGCAACTATTTATTCACAACCGATACAAAAGCGTTACATGTTTCCACCTGTTATTGTGATTCAAAGTAGTGTCCAAGGTTGTGTAGAACCTGTTGCCAGTGATATGGGAGGCATAATATACTGTTAGCAAAGCCTGTTCTTTTGATGGTGCGAATGGAGCGGTTTACTGCCTGTCGAATCTCTGGAACAGTTCTTCATCTTCGGAATCAAATCAAAGTCACAGCACAATGCGCCCGCGCATTGATGTTCAAATGTTTGTAAGGCTTATGGGACTTAACTGCGAGGTCATCAGTCCCTATACTTATAAACGACTTATGAACTAACTTATACTAAAGACAGCAGAAACATTTATGCCCGAGGGGGGGATTGTAGCCCCCGTCGGGAAACGACTTCGCACATCGGAGCATAGCGCCTCAATATGCTCGGCCGCTCCGCAGCGGCGCCCGCGGATTGTCCTGCAAATTTCCGCTTCTTTCGCAAAGCTGGTCGCAGATGATGCTCCAAAAACGAACAATAATGCTGTGCATTGTTGCTGTTTCGAAAACGTTACAGCGATCGCTCACAAATGGCTGTTTTCCCTCGATTGTGCGCACACTTGTGACGTGGGACGTGCGAGTCTATTTGCTCGGAGGTAACGTAGGTATGTCAACAACGTGTGCTGTTAGCGACAATAGTAGATTCCATTGCATAGTGTCTCCTCAGGAGTGTTGCCACTATTTAAGTTGCAACCATCGTAAAAGCTTACTCAAACCTGTTGACGCGAAGAAGATCAAAATCAGCTGGTTAACTGAAACTAGGGAAGATTATGATTTTACTGCAGTTGTATAATCGAGAGTCGAGATTCTCGATGGAACAAAGTTCATGTCAACTAATACGTCAAAAATGTGATGTGACGTCGACACTTTTAAATTTCCAACTTAAACAACACTTACTTCCCTTTTCTGACCCCTTTGCCGCAGTCGTGTATACCATAAACTACGTGCATCTGTCGCTAGTTGTCCTAGTAGTGCAAAATTCGTGAGGGGCGTAAGCTGTCTTCTGCCGCGTCAGAATAGAAGCCAAAAGTTCTTTTATAGAGTTTTTCACTACCCTGATGTCCAATCAGATGTTGTCTCGGCACAGATGGATAACGCTCAGATCGCAGATCCATTGACTTGAAGTGAGACTGTAAATCTAAAGTCAGGTTCTGAGGGCTCTACTGTAAACAGATCACTCAGGTCTATTTTTAGGGATGCCAGATTTTATGACTTCGGGTTGCAGCCATAGAAGGAGGTGGATCGTGACGAACAAGAATGTCGACATAGGTGTGTAACTAAAAGAATTGATTAGTCCACATGAAATATTTATTAGATGAAACAAATACTGAACTTTGATGTGCTAACTTGTCCTAGCTATTATACAGTTCTGCTCTGTAAATACTACGACGCCATCAGGCAATAGTACTGTAGATTGCTCGCTCTAGTAGATGGTGCTCTTCTGTTGAAGTTCCTGAAACTGTCATACTCGTGGATCTCTTCGTACTGACTGGAACTCTCATACTATCTGTCGTTGGTGTGGTGCGCCGGCTTGTCTAGGCGAGCTCCTTTCTTCCTATAGGCCCGGCATGCGAAGCAGGCAAAGAGGTACCGAGACTGCGGGCGCCCCGGTTGGCCGAAGTACTGTGGAGCGACTTATCGTCTCTTCTTGTAGTTGCGCGGCGACCTGTGTAGACCGCGTAGGCCGCGGTGGCCGAGGGGATTGAGGCGCTCCAGTCACGGTCTGCACAGCCACTACGGTCGAGGGTTCGAATCCCCCCTCGGGCATGGATATTTGTGCCGTCCTTAGTATAAGGTAGTTGATAAGTAGTTTGTAAGTTTAGGGACTGATGACCCCGTAGTTAAGTCCCATAATTAAAAAAAAAAAAAAATACCTTTGGCGTTTTGACGAATAGCGACGCCACATCACCAGGTACCTTGACCCTACACTTAATGAATTTTTATTTTGGTGCATATATATATATATATATATATATATATATATATATGCGCCTCGGTTGCACAGTGGTAGAGTGCCAGACTACAAATCCAAAGGTCGCGAGTTCGATCCCCGCCTGGTCCTAGGATTTTTATCTGTCACTTTCCACTTCTTTCACCTCTGGCAGTATTGCTCATGTGAAAAATACCGAGTAGCACCGTGGTTCGGCACCCACGTTAAACTGTAGGTCCCCCTATAACTGGCTGGGTAAGTCAGTTCAACGTCGCAGGAAGGCAACGGCATACCACCTCCAAACAGGGCCATGCCTAGTAAAGCACTGTGGTGTTCAAACCAATCTTCGCATTCTTGACTGCTTTATCTTTAAAACGTTCACCTATGCAGCGGAAAAATATTGAAAAAATTATGCAACTCATTTAACAATGTGAAAATCATCATTTACATGTTGTCATTGTGAATATCATGCATTTAGATATAAGTCGCTCTGCAGAAAAATATTGGTATCTAAAATGTTTTATATTCCTGAAGACCTGGAGGAACATTCAGAAGAACCCCCGGCTTCCATACACAACGATACATCAACAGCAGAACACCATCGTTTGAAGTCGAGAAAACCATCTTGGAAAACGGCACATCATCTTAATGTCACCAACTTTGACATCAATGAAGCATGAAAAAGCTACTGGGAAGAATCTTCAGTGGTCATCAACGGTCATCTGGTTGAAAATCCTTCGATGCGAGTTCCAGATTTCACACTCCCCAGACGCCAGTGGAGAATCATCAACCGCATCCGAACAGGACAAGGAAACTGCGGATATCTACAGTACAAATGGGGCTGGGTAACATCTCCCGAGTGTGACTGGAGAGTTGCCCTACAAACAATAAACCATGTTGTTGTTGTTATGGTCTTCAGTCCGGAGACTGGTTTGATGCAGCTCTCCACCCTACTCTATCCTGAGCAAGCCTTTTCATCTCCTCATAAGAACGGCAACCCACATCCACTTGAATCTGCTTACTATACGCGTCTCTTGGTCTCCCTCTGCGATTTTTTCCCCACACACTTCCCTCCAATGCTAAATTTACGATTCCTCGATGTCTAAGAATGTGTCCTACCAAGAAATCCCTTCTTCTGGTCAGGGTATGCCAAAAATTCCTTTTCTCACCAATTCTGTTCAGTACCTCTTCATTAGTTATGCGATCTACCCACCTAATCTTCAGCATTCTTCTGTAGCACCACATTTCAAAAGCCTCTATTCTCTTCCTGTCCACACTGCTTATCGTCCATGTCTCACTCCCGTACAAGGCAATACACCACACAAATGCCTTCAGAAAAGACTTCCTTACACTTAAATTAATATTCGATGTTAGCAAATTTCTCTTTTTCAAAAATGCTTTTCTTCACATTGCCATTCTGCATTTTATATCCTCTGTACTGCGACCATTGCATGTAATTTTACTACCCAAGTAACAAAACTCATATACCACCTTCATTGTTTCGTTACCTAATCTAATTCCTTCAGCATCGCCTGATTTTCTAAGACCGCATTCCATAATATTTTTTTGCTCTTGTTAATGTTCATTTCATACGCTCTCTTCAACACACTGTCCATTCCATTCAACTGCTCTTCCAGGTCCTTTGCTGTCTCTAACAGAATTACAATGTCATCAGCAAAACGCAATTTTTTTACTTCTTCCCCCTGAACTTTAATCTCTATTCCAAATTTTTCCTTGCTTTCCTTCACCGCCTGCTCTATGTTCAAATTGAATATCGTCGGAGAAAGGCTACAACCCTGTCTTACTCCCTCCCCAACTGATGCTTCCCTTTCATGCCCTTCAAGTCTAGTAACTGCGGTCTGGCTTTTGTACAAGTTGTAAATAACTCTCCTTTCCCTGTATTTTACCCCTGCTGACTTCAGAATTTGAAAGAGTGTATTCCAGTCAACATTGTCAAACGCTTTCTCCAAATCTACAATAGCTAAAAATGTAGGTTTACCTTTCCTTAATCTATCTTCTAAGATAAGACGTAAAGTGAGTATTGCCTCCCGGGTTCCTACGTTCCTCTTGAACCCAAACTGATCTTCCCCGAGGTCAGCTTCTACCAGCTTTTCCATTCTCCTGTAGATAATTCGTGTTAAAATTTTGCAACCATGAGTTATCAAACTGATGGTTCTGTAATTTTCACACCTCTCTGCACCTGATTTCTTTGGAACGGGGATTATTAAATTTTTCTTAAAGTCTGAGGGTATTTCGCCTGTCTCATACATCCTAAACACCAGTTCAAATAGTTTTGTCATGGCTGGCTCTCCCAAAGACTGTAGTAGCTCTGAGGGTATGTTATCTACTCCTGGGGCCTTGTTCTGACCTAGGTCTTTCAGGGCTCTGTCAAATTCATCTCTCAGTATAGTATCTCCTATTTCATCTTGATCCACTTCCTCTTCCCTTCCTACAACATCGTCTCTAAGTTCATTTCCTTTGTAGAGCTGCTCTATGTACTCTTTCCACCTTTCATCTTTCCCTTCTTTGCTGAGAACTGTTTTCCCATCTGAGTTCTTGATATTCGTAGAGTTGCTTTTCTTGTCCCCAAATATCTCTTTTATTTTCCTGTAGGCGGTATCTACTTTTCCCCTTCTAATACATTCTTCTACAGATTTGCATTTGGCTTCTAGCCACTCCTGCTTAGCCATTTTTCACTTCCTGTCTATCTCATTTCTTAGTCGTCTATACTCCATTTTGCCTGTTTCATTTACTGCATTTTTATATTTTCTCCTTTCATCAATTAAATTTAGTATTTCCTGTGATATCCAAGATTTTTTTGTAGGTCTTGCCTTTCTACCTATTTTGTGCTCTGCTGCCTTCACAATTTCATCTCTCAATGCTACCCATTCCTCTTCTATTGTTTTATTTCCCCCTGTTTCTGTCAATTGTTGCATAAATCTCCCTCTGAAATTCTCCAGACTTCACGTTCCTTCAATTTATCTAGGTCCCATCTCCTTATTTTCCTACCTTTCTGCAGTTTTTTTTCCAGTTTCAGCCTACAGTTCATGACTAACAAGTTATGGTCAGAGTCTATATCTGCCCCTGGGTATGTTTTACAGTTTATAACTTGATTCCGGAATCTATGTTTTACCATTATAAAATCTATGTGATGCCTTCTGGTATCTCCTGGTCTCTTCCAAGTATACAACCTTCTTTTGTGATTCTTAAACCACGTGTTTGTTATGATTAAATTATGTTCCGTGCAAAATTCTACCAGGCGGCTTCCTCTATCATTCCTTTTGCCCAGTCCATATTCACCTACTATTTTTCCTTCTCTTCCTTTTCCTACTACCGAATTCCAGTCTCCCATCACAATTAAGTTTTCCTCTCCCTTAACTGTCTGAATAATTTCCTTTAGCTCCTCATATATTTCTTCTATCTCCTCATCATCGGCAGAGCTAGTTGGCATGTAAACCTGTACTACTGTTGTCGGTGTTGGCTTCGTATCTGTCTTGACAATGATAATGCGATCACTGTGCTGCTCATAGTAGTTTACCCGAATTCCTATTTTTTTATTCATTATCAGTCCTACTCCTGTGATACCCCCAACTGATTTTGTATTTATTATCCTGTACTCACCTGACCAGAAATCTTGTTCATCCTGCCACCGAACTTCACTAATCCCCACTATATTTAACTTCAACCTATCCATTTCCCTTTTTAAATTTTCTAATTTTCCTACTCGATTAAGGGATCTAACATTCCACGCTCCGATCCGTAGAATGCCAGTATTGTCTTTCCTGATGACAACATCCTCCTGAGTAGTCCCCGCCCGGAGATCCGAAAGGGGGACTATTTTACCTCCGGAATATTTTACCCGAGAGGATGCCATCATCATATTTTCATACAGTAGAGCTGCATGTCCTCGGTAAAAGTAACGGCTATAGTTTCCCCTTGCTTTCAGCCGTTCGCAGTAACTGTGTGGCAAAGCCACATTAGCTGATGTTACAAGGCCAGCTCAGTCAATCATCCAGACTGTTGCCCCTGTAACTACTGAAAAGGCTGCTGCCCCTCTTCAGGAACAACACGTTTGTCTGGCCTCTCCACAGATACCCCTCCGCTGTGGTTGCACCTACGGTACGGCTATCTGCATCGCTGAGGCACGCAAGCCACCCCACCTCGGCAATGTCTGTGGTTCATGGGGGTGGAAAATAAACCATATTGTAGGTGAATTCCCGAAACGAGCCTTCGGGGGATCAATAAATGACATTCACCGTGCATTACCTGAAGGGCTCAACTGAATCACCTGTTTGGACTTAGAATTCTAAGAACTTGTGTAATATGTACATAATTTAACATAACACTGTACATCTGATCCTGTACATATATTGTCCTTGTCATACATATCTTACAATGTATACAATTAGAACTATGTACTTGAACCAAGCTCTGTATCATCATTCGATAAATAATAATTCCGATAAGATGTCTGTAACATGATAAAATTGTTTTACTTGATAGAAGTCATCTCAGTTTGTAATTACATTAAGTGAGTAAAATCCGCTGGAGCGCTCTTTGTGGCGTTTCTCCTCAATTCATGACTGCGCTGCCTTCTATGGAGGAAACGATCGCCGGCCGCGGTGGCCGAGCGGTCTGCGGCGCGCCAGTCACAGTCTGCACGACGGCTACGGTCGGGGGTTCTTCCCCCGTCGGCCATGAATGTGTCTGTCGTCTTTAGTATAAGGTAGTTTGTCACTTTAGGGACTGATGACCCCGCAGTTCAGTCCCTTAAGCTTACCAAACTTTTGGTAAGGAATCAATCAACTAAATGCTTAGAACAGACTTAAATGTATACGATATGCATGGTGTGGCCATCTGTCAACAAGAAGTATGTCTGAAAAAGTAACAAAAATTTGCGTTGCCGAACGGCAACACCATGCAGTGTAGGGTTAATTCTATCGCATTAAACTAGAAAACTTCAAAAATCTGCGTGTGTATAAAACAAATGTTGTTCACCAAAATTACACAAGAAAAAATAAAACATGTTACGTAAATTGTGTTACTGAACTATTGCGGCACGCTACACTGGTTGTACGAACAGTCAAAATAGTTTAACGTATTCCATCCTTCGCCACGATCCGACCATCACGGTAGCCGAGGCAGGAGTGAGTTACTTTCGCCAGAGTAAGAGTCTTCTAGGCGCGCTTATGGCGGGAAAGAAAGTTCTAGAGGCGCGCTCAATGCGTTGTTATTTTGTTTATAAAATCTAATACTGCAAAAAATTCTGAAAATGTCGGAGGATAGGTTTCTGTGCTAAAACTACCTGAAAATAAATTATACTTTATAACATATTAATAAAGAAAGATTGGAGCGTACAATCCTTCACTATCATGGCGGCAACAAATCAGATCTGGTGTTGCCAGATCTCCGGGCGCCGCCCGGGGTGCCCGGGTTTGGAATGAATTCTCCGGGTCTACGGGCCAATGACTCTCATCTCCGGGCTTGAATGTAACCTTCATCTTAATTTTTTACGACGCCTTTTAAGTACTATGCTCATATAGCGACGATCTACATCGAACTTAACGTAACTTAAACTAAGGACGAACACAACATCCATGCCCTAGGGGGGGGGGATTCGAACCTCTGGCGGGAGCAGTCTCGCGCACCGTGGCAAGACGCCTCAGTGCGCTCGGCCATTCCCGGCCGGCTCCTCTCTAGTAATTATGAATAATTTTATATAAATGTCAATTTCTTATTGCAACAAAACGTACTTTTCTATTCTTCCTCTGAAAACGTTTCGCTGTTGCGTCGGTAGTAATCGGCTAGCGCATTATTAAGCAAACACTGTTGCGGCAACGTGTCAATTTGCGACGTCTATTATTTGTGTTCGTTCGTTCATTGTTTGTTATCAGTTTACCGGCAATTTTTGGAATACTCGGATCGTGTGTGAACAGACAAGCTTACATTAACTCAGATTAGTGAATAATAACAGTGAAATGAAGAGACGATATCTAAGTTCGTTCCGTGAAGAATGGTTGCAGGAAGAAAATTATAAAGAGTGGCTACAATCGTTTCTTAGGTATTTGGCGCTCTTCTTGGTGACCAGTTTGCGGAGCCTCAAGCTGCAACTCTTCGAAGGCGCAGCTGTTGACGTGAGCAGCTTTGATGCTGCCGCCACTTCTGCTGCCACACCGACTGCAGTGTGCCGATTGTTGATCCACAGCAACTGGCGGCCTGGCCGGTCACCTGCGGCATGTGAAGGCCACCCCTAGCAATGTTCTACAGCGGGGGGGGGGGGATACTTATACTTGCTGGGAGGGAGGAGATGATTAGTTTTTTTTTTTTTTTTTTTTTTTTTTTTTTTTTTTTTTTTTTTTAGAATTCACGTGTAATCCTGGTTGGGGGGAGGGGAGTCATTGGCCAAGGGTGAGGGGGGGCACGTCTGGTCTCCGGGCCTGCCTCTAGTTCAATCTGGCAACCCTAATCAGATCACGTTTCTTACAAAAATGGCGCACTTTCCCACGGAAAGGTCCCGATGCAACCATTTTCCACCATCAGCCTTTCCACACCACTGCTGACGTCATGGGAAACTGCGAGAACTCTCCAGCTATTCCGTGCCTAAGAAATATGTAGAATGGGGACTGCAAAAGCCAGAAATGTCACAAGATGTGCAACATACGAACATCACAGAAAAAAATCACTATAAATAGTTCAGCCTTTGGTTCAAAGGTAACGAAGAACACATTCACGAAGATACTTAAAAAGAACACTGGCAAGAAGAGCAAGAAGGTCGGAAGAAAACGTATAGTTAGTCAAAGAGTTTTAATGTTGCATTACAAACTGAAGAACATAATAATGCTGAAATTTTGTAAAGCTATGGGACCAAACTGCAGTGCTCATGAGTTGCTAGACTTACAAACTGCTTAAACTGATCTATGCTAAGGACAACACACAAACCCACACCCGATGGGCCGGCCGCGGTGGCCGAGGGGACTGAGGCGCTCCAGTCACGGTCTGCACGGCCACTACGGTCGGGGGTTCGAATCCCCCCTCGGGCATGGATATTTGTGCCATCTTTAGTTTTAGCTAGTTCATAAGTCGTTTGTAAGCTTAGGGGCTGATGACGCCGTAGTTAAGTCCCATAAGCTATACAAACATTTGAACATTTTGAACACCCGATGGAGGACTCGAACATCCGACGGGGAGCAGACGCGCACTCTGCAGCAAGGCGCCTTAGAGCGCACGGTCACTCCCGCGTGACTAAGACCATAATGCAAAATGAGCGGGTACTTATGGGATGAACAAGTACAAAAAGGAATCAAACTTCGATACATAGAAGCAACAACATGGCCGCGCTGAGTAGCCGAGAGGTGTGGAGCGCCAAGGTACGGATCGCGCGGCCTCCTGCGTCGGCGGTTCGAATCCTCCATCGGGCATGGATGTTTGTGTTGTCTTTAATATAAGTTAGTTCATAAGGAGTTTGTAATTTTAGGGACAGATGACCCTGCAGTTAAGTCCCATAAGCTCTACAAACATTTGAACATTTGATTTGAAACAGCCTGTTTTAAATGACTTACGGAACTATAAAAACCTAAAGAAGATGGGCGAGCAAAGATTTGAGCCTTCGTCCTCCGAAATACGAGTTCTCGATGATGGTGGAAATATTTAAAAAAAACTAAAAGAATTTTGAATGCGATAGAAGTCTGCATTTCGGTGTCATCAGACGTAATCTTCATATACAACTGCGGCAATAATTAAAATCGATGTGCCTGAGTTCATACAAACACAGAAAGAATAGTAATAGAAATAAAAACTGACAGTGTCATTCAGTAAACTCTTCACAATAAACAAATTATGAAGCATTAGTGATAACATCGTCTAAGCACAGGAAAAATGTCAACAACAAAATTTACAGCACGTCATCCGTGCAAGAAACGCAAGAGAACGTAACCGAGACAGGAGAACAAAACCAAAGCCTATAAAAAATATACATTTGAACAAGACAGGGGCACTCGACTCGTAAAATACGTAATAAACTAACGTGGGAGAAAACCATGAATACAGAGTATGGAAATGTAGGATGTACGGTACTCAGAAAGAAATTGAAAGCCAGATACAGTACAAGACACGTGTATGGTATACGAGATGGAGGACGGATAGTGGGTTGGCATAGTGAAAAGCCAGCATTGAAAGTGGCCACACTGCGGACGACGTCGTCACAGGGGGTTCTGGAGGCGAGGCGGCGAGCAGCTGCATCTCAGGAGGACTGCGCCTTGTTACGCCAAGTTTACTCTCCGAAGAGCAGTACGGTATCTGGCCGTAAAGAAGAAGGCCAGCCGGGGGAGCACCAGAGATAAGAAAAAAACAACACAAAGACGCCAGGGGTCCGCGCGGTGGAAACGGACCAGAGTTACAGCTTCAGTCTGATATTCCTGCCTGCCGTCACTGGTGAAATTTGAAACGGGTGCCCGTCTACTGATTAACTGTTCGCTTACCATACGTATAATTTGCATGTACACCTGGACAGGCAAGAGAAAATTCCACATGCACAAATATTGTAATATAAGTCTCCTTACGGGAATACGGATAAAGGCTGCGAGCAAAGGAGACAGGGGACACCGGCTTGATTACCACCCGGCATACGTTTTCAAGTGCAACCGTTAAATTTATTTCAACGTACAAGTGCAGCCATTGTCTGACATTTATCTTTCGTCATGAAGTGTTTTGTTTCAAGAGGCACCGTATCGTAGACGCATACAGGTAATTCGGAAAAATGTCATCAGATAAGTGACAGTGAAGTCGAAAGTCTGTCTCCCTGTTCACATGGGCTCCCAGAACCGAATTTCGTAAACCGATTTCCCAATTCCGCTTCTGGTTGGTCATGTAAACACTCCAAAATCGATTCTTTAAAGCAGTTTTCCAGTTCCACAATCGTCGGGCCCAGTCGTCTCGGGGTGAACCGCTCGACTGGGAACCGAAGGGTCGTGGGTTCGAAAAACTATCGGAGCTCTGATTTTTTCAGTCTGCGTTTTAAACAGCCTTCACCTTTCAACGATGTGAGGAGTCGCCAGAAACAATACGTGGGTCGAATCCCATGTTAAATTGTAGATCCCCTTTCCCCGGTTGGATAACTGGGATAGGTTAGGGACACGCAAGTCACCGAAGTGGCGGCCAACTGACCATGCCACTGAGCAACACGAAATTATTATTTTTATAGTCCCATAATCGATTTTCGTGCCCATGTAAACGCATCCGTTTTGAAGCGTTTTTAGCGTGTCGAATTGTGTTTTATAGTTAATAATTTTCGGCACATATGGACAGAGTGGCATTTTCTACCGTTAAATAAAAGTATACATATGTGTATTCCGGAAAAGAAAAATTGCGATTGTTCTCACTAAATCAGGAACTGAATCAGCCGTTTTTCAGTAGCCACATTGAATGGGCTAGGAAATCCGATTCAGCTTATAACATGTAAACACGACAGCGAAAACCTTTTTACGAAATTCGGTTTTCGACTTCGGGAAGATATCTTGCAAATAAACGTAGTGTGTGTTACTATGACGACTGGTTATTGAAGAGGATTTTCCTGAAAGATAAGATGGTGACGACTGCACAAGTCAATGCAGGAGTGAGTGATGCATTTCTGCCGCGGTGGAGTGGCCGAGCGCATTGAGGCGCTATCCTGCTATGCGCGAGGCCGTACCCCGTCGGGGATTCGCATCCCCCTTCGGACATAGATCTTTGTTTACTCTTTAGCATACGTTAGTTTATAAGTAGTTTGTAAGTTTAGGGAATGATGTTCCCGCAGTTAAGGGTCATAAGCTTAACAAACATTTTGATGCATTCGTGAACCAAGACAGTACCCAAAACACACGAAAAGGGTAATAAAAACAGGAAATTTCAGAGCAATCTGGAATTAGTTCATTAGTAATGAAAAGCCAGCCGCAGTGCCCGAGCGGTCTGCGGCGCGCCAGTCACAGTCTGTAGGGCCGCTGTGGTCGGGGGTTCGAATCCTCACTCGGGCATGGATGTTTGTGTCGTCTTTAGCATCAGGTAGTTCATAAGTAGTTTGTAAGTTTAGGGACTGATGACCCCGCGGTTAAGTCCCTTAAGATTAACAAACATTTTAACATTTGAAGTGATGAAAATGTCGTTAACAGGAAAACGTGTTGACGAAACCATAAAACCGTGCCTATTGAGCAATGTAAGAATGTTATTTGGTCGGATAAATTTTATTTCAGAGTGTTCGCGAATTCTGACGAAGTTTATGTCACAAAAGTGAAATATATCGAGAGTACCTGATGACAATATTCACTAGATCTCACTATTACTCAAATTTTCTACCCTACTTTGGAAAGAAGAGACAATGATCGCTTTCTAACTATAGCATCCTAACCTTGCCATACTACTATTTTGCAGGAATATCCATTCCGACACGATTGTTATGAACGCTAAGAGTTTTGCTACACCTTATTAGGACTTTTAGTATGTTATGTTACCGGTGTTTCCATGTTTTTGTCCACTCCCTGTACCTGAAAGAAACCATCCAGAGAGACAGTAAGTGGAAACTAACTGCAGGAAAAGCAAATACCAGCCTGCGATTCATTGGAAGAGCGCTAACGAAAATTAATTCATCCCGGAAAGAAGTGGCTTACAAAACATTCGTAGGACATATCTTTGGCTACTGCTCGTAAAATCACGACCCTCAGCAGTTTTAATTAATAGAATAGTTAGAGAAGCAACGCCGTTTCAGCACGAGATAGTTTTGTAAGTTCAATAGCATTGTGAAGGTGGTCTGTCAAAGCGATACACCATACAAGAAAGACGTACTGCATTACTTTCTAGAGTGTACGTTTAAAGGACATTCAGTCAATACGTTACTTTCAACTTTTGTGTCCCAGCCTCATCGCCACATTTGTGTCTCGTTTCCGCCTGTAGCCCTGGGTGTCGGTGGCCGAGTAGAAGGAGGAGACCGACACAGGAATAAAGGATGCACGCTTGTGCAGGTAGGAGGTGACCAGCCAGTGGGGCAGTAGAAACTAGAAACACTAGAGTAAATTAGAACGAGATATATATTTCTTAGATACTTAGTAATTCTTAACTTTTACATAGCACAGTACGGCAGAATGATGATACATAGTTGAGCTAGAGGCCTGCCTAGTGCCTATCCGATAGCCAAGTCTTCACTGGTGCCTATCTAATTCCGAAGTGTTAACTGGTTCCTATCTCAGTCCTAAGTGAACGATGTCGTTCACTGGTGGCCACGAGCGGAGTTGTAGCAGAGGGCGCTCGTGGCTGACGTCGTAAGAACGCCGCGCCGTGCGTGCATGGCGGCGCGCGGCGAAAGTAGGTGGCGCGCACTTTAGACTTGTGCGACACCACACCCCTACACCCCAAACCGCCGCGTCGTCGTGGTGTAGGGCTGAGGGCCACGGCGACGGCACTGGGAGGAGGGCCTGGGCGGAGGCGTTATTGGTGGGACGGGCGCCATAGCAGAGGCTGGGATCGAGACGCCGTCCGCGCCCCGGCATCCACCTAGCGATCTCCCGGGAAACCCACCAAAACCAGGGGAAGGGCGCTCACCTCCGCCCAGAGGGAGCAGGTCATCTTCTTCTGAGGTGCGTGGCCCAGGCGGCGGGGGCACGCACGGTCCCGGAGTCCCTCTCGTTGACGCTGGCAGCTGAGGCGGCGACAGCGGCGGCGACTGCAATGGAGGCGCGTCTACCTCCATTGGTACTATCTCGTAGTCCGGGGACGCTGGACCCGGCGGCGAGCGATGTGGAGGTGCTCCCTGGCGGTGAACTGGGTCTGGAATCAAGAAACCAGAGACAGGATCGCGCGGCCTGTGCAGGCGCAATTGGTTTGCGTGGCTCCGCAGCTCCGACCCTGTGGAAGAACGTACAACATACATATTGCGATCGAGCACGCGCTGAATGGTGCCCGGTAACCAACGTTTCTTCCCAGCAAACACCTTGTACAGCAACGGCGTCGAAACCTGAAAACGCGTAGCGCCATACGAACCGACTCGGTGCATGGGAGGCTGCAGCAGGTGAAGGAGAGTGCAGTGACGGCGGCCGTGTTGCAACTCGGCAGGAGTCGGGCCGTCACGTGGCATGCACCGATACGTAGACAGGAAAATTTGAAGAGCTTGCTGCCTGGAGTGCTGATCTTTCATCTTTTCCATGTGAGACTTGCACGTTCGAACGAAACGTTCTGCTTCACCAGCTAGTTTCAGGCAAACCTTCGATGCAAAACACTGATGTAAGGGCACTACTTGTACTAGACGACGTCGTTGAGTTCGTGGCAATCACGAAAGGAAACTTTCTGAAAGCGTCTACAACAATTAACCAGCGCGTATTCCAGAAAGGTCCGGCAAAATCAATGTGTAAACGTTGCCATGGTCCCTTGGGGCGTGGCCAGTCTGAGAAACGTTGCGGAGGAGCCGCCTGATGCTCCGCACAAACAGTGCACTGTGACGTCATACTATCTATCTGGGCGTCCATACCAACCCAGGTACAATGACGTCTGGCCAGTTGCTTTGTCCTAACAATACCCCAATGTCCTTTATGCAGGAGGCGTAACACTACTCGTTGCAGGGAACGAGGAACAATCACTCTTGTACGGTCGGGGGTTCGAATCCCCCCTAGGGCATGGATATTTGTGCCGTCCTAGTTCGTAAGTAGTTCATAAATAGTTTGTAAGTTTAGGGACTGATGACTTCGTAGTTAAGTCCCATAGACTATACAAACATTTGAACAATCACTCTTGCTTGGTCGTTGTCGGTATGCAACAAGAGAACACCTTGACTTAAAGATAATGCATGACGTTGTGCAAAATAACGTCGAACCAGAGGCCGTTGAATGTCTTTGGCTCTGGCACGCCACCCAGAGCGAACAAAACGTGCTAACACACTTAGGTCTGCATCCGCAGCTGTTTCCTGTGCTACCCGACGAGAGTTCAAAGGGAAATATGTGACAGCGGAAGTATCTTTGGAGTCTATCTGACAACATGCCATTTCTCAAGAAGATCAAACGACACATCCTGGCCAACCTGAAGTCGGGAAAGTGTGTCCGCGTTGGCATGTTGAGTGGTAGGTCGGTACAAAATCTCATACTGATAATTAGACAGTATTAAGGACCATCTCTGAAGCTTTTGTGCCGTTCGTGGCAGAACTGGCTTTGTGGGTGAGAACAACGACGTGAGAGGCTTGTGGTCTGTCAACAAATAGAATTTTCTGCCATAGAGATAATGATGAAACCTTGTGACACCGTAAATGATTGCTAAGGCCTCCTTTTCTATCTGACTGTAATTCTATTGGGTTGGCGTCAGTAACTTGGATGCAAAGGCAATAGGTCGATCGTGAGATCCAATGTGATGTGACAATATTTCACCCAGACCGTACGACGAGGCATCAACTGCTAGTATTACAGGCTTCTGTGGGTGAAAGGGAATCAAACATGCATCACTGAGTAGTGCAGATTTTA